>CM077082.1:144666577-145372493 GCA_039513925.1 Platanthera zijinensis
AAAATAATCTCCCCTTTGTAAATTAGTTGGGATATATCCAGTTCATTTTATTCTTCTCGTACATTAATCCCTTAAGAATGATGCTAATCTCTGTGTGTTTTGTCCTACTATGGATGACTTGATTTTGAACTATTGAAATAGCACTAGTGTTATCACAAATATTTTTGACTTTTCTAAGTTATAGCCATAGTCTAGGAGCTGATTTTGAATCCACTATTTGTGAGGAATAGCTACCTGCTGCCATATATTAAGCTTCAGCAGTTGAAGTAGACAAAGATGTTTGTTTCTTACAAAACCAGGAGACAAGTCTGTCACCAAAAAACTGACAAGTTCCACTGGTGCTTTTCCTGTCTACTCTATATCCAGCATAATCAGCATCTGAAAATCCAGTTAGATCGAATCCTGAATCAGTTTGATACTAGAGACCTAGATTTGGATAACTTTTCACATACCTAAGAATCCTTTTAACTAATGTAAGGTGTGACTCTCTAAGGCTGACTTGAAATCTAGCACATATGCATGTAGCAAACATTATATCAGGTCTACTAGCTGTAAGATACAATAAGGAGCCAATCATTGCCCTATATATTGTCTGATCAACTGCTTTCCCATGTTCATCGGCATCTAATATAGCATTAGTAGGCATAGGTGTTTTCATAGAGGATGCTTCAGACATACCAAATTTCTTAACTAATTCTTTTGCATACTTGGTTTGAGAAATAAAGATGCCATCAGCATTTTGTTTGACTTGCAATCCTAGAAAGAAGGATAGCTTACCCATGCTACTCATTTCAAATTTGGAATGCATTAGGTTGGAGAACCTTTTGCACAAATTTGAATCAGTAGAACCAAAGATAATATCATCTACATAGATTTGTACTAGTAGGATATTGGACTTATGGGATCTAATAAAAGAGTTTGGTCTACTCTACCCCTTTTAAAATCATTTTCCAAGAGAAAGCAAGCTAGGGTCTCATACCATGCTCTTGGAGCTTGTTTGAGACCATATAATTCTTTATGTAATTTATAAACAAAATCAGGGTGAGTTAGAGAGATAAAACCTGGGGGTTGTTTTACATAAACCTCTTCCTTGATGTCACCATTGAGGAATGCGCTTTTGACATCCATTTTATAAACTTTGACCTTCTTGTGAGCTGCATATGCTAGGAAGATTCTTATGGCCTCCAACCTTGCAACTGGTGCAAAGGTTTGGTCATAGTCTATGCCTTCTTCTTGAGAGTATCCTTGAGCAACTAGCCTTGCTTTATTTCTTACTATAACTCCTTGATCATCTAGCTTGTTCCTGAATACCCATTTTATTCCAACAATGGAATGATTCTTTGGCTTTGGTACTAGTTCCCAAACTTTGTTTCTTTCAAATTGGTTTAATTCCTCTTACATTGCAATGATCCAATTTGGATCTTGTTCTGCATCTTGTATGGATTGAGGCTCAATTTGAGAAAGAAAGCAAGTGTGCATCAGATTTTGATTGAATTGGTTTCTAGTTTGCACACAGCTGAGATGTCTCCAATCACTTGGTAGATTGGATGGTCTCTTGATGTTACTAAATCAATAATGGGTGTTGATTGTTCACCAACCTGTGTTATTGTTTCCTCTAGTGGAACAACAACTGGCTCTTTATTTGGATAGACACCATGACTTGCTAAAATCTGACTGTCATCTTCATTTTCACTGCTTTTAGCTTCTTGTTGAGTGGATGAAGGTGATGGATCTTTTTCAAGATATTTAGCTTGTCCAAATTCTCTGATAGAGAATGTACCTGCAAAGGGTCTATGGTAGAAGTTCTCTTCTCCTTGTAAGACATATTAGTTTTATCAAAGGAGACATGCACTGATTCTTCAATTTTATGAGATGATTTGTTATAAACCCTTGATGAGTCCATATTTTATACCTATTTGCGGACTCATCTGGGCTCATTTTCTTGTCTTTGCACACCGTTTAGCGTCATTTGCACTCCTTTTGGTTCGCTACGGTTTTCCATGCCCTGTGCACCTTTTTAGCCCATTTTCTGTGCTTGTGTGAATTTACTTTCTTGCTATGTTTATCACTGTTTGCTGTGGCTGCCACGATCGATGTCCCGTGCAGTTTTCCTGCAGGTTTGGGGATCGTGAGGGCATTCGGGATAGGCGTTTCACTATTTTTGGCAAAGGAGTCAGTGGTCGTGCGTTTTTACCCACGCACGACCATCGACCTCCTGGCGCACGATCACTGATCGTGCGCAGCCCGGTCTCATTTGTGAAAACTCTGTCTTGAACCTTCCGCACGATCACTTGCCATACCGCGCACGACCACTGCTCGTGCGCCGCCGATCGTGCGCAGTCATACCCATTTTGCAAAAGACTGTCTGGCTATTTCCGCACGATCATCAGCATTGCCTCGCACGATCACTGATCGTGCGCTGCTGATCGTGCGCGACCACTGAATTTTCTGATGCAGGTCTACAGGTTGCTCACGCACGGAGCTGACCCTTGGTCGCGCACGACCACTGGTCGTGCGCTAGTGGTCGTGCGCCCTATTTATTCTGCAAGCTATAATACGCTGTTCCGCGAATTAGGGCGAGAGCATCGTTACGGAACCTTCGTCAGTCCGCCATTTCGCCCTCCAGCAGTCCCATTCACCTCCACCTTCATTCCTACCAACGGGAGGACCTTCTCCGGTGATTCCGAAGCATTCCGCATCCCGGTGATCCTCCCGGCCATTGAAGCATTCTTCTCCGAGCTTTCCACCAAGGAAGAAGACGAAGCATACCTAGAGAACGGAGTTACAGGCCCTCGAGGTGACAGCTCGGTGGTACCGGAAGCCCTCCTCGGACTGCGCTTGGAAGCGGATTGACAACCCGCACCTCCGGCCAACAACCGCGGTGGATCTTCAATCTCGTGGTTTTGCATTTTCTCTCTTTTCTTATTGTATGGAATGTTTGTGCTTGTAATGAACATCAACTTCTAGTGTTGTTTGGTTGTGTTTCATCTTGCTTTAGAGATTTATTCTTTGATGCGCCTCGCTCCATCTCGCTCCACTCCACACGTTCGTTTCACTCAAGCTCGCTTCGCACTAATCACCTCACTCGCTAGACTTCCGTCCACTCGCCAATCGAAGTACGGCATCGCGGCCGCTACATCCATCTCGCCTTGAGAAGCGGTGATTGCGACCCGCATAGTTTACATTAGTGTAATCGGTCGTAAGACCACCAACCAAAGCCCCTTTCTTTTTCTGTTTATTTCAATTAACTCTCATAACGATAGTTTTAGAGTCTAAATCGTTCGACGCCAATTGCATTCCTCAAGAGACCGACATCCGGGGATTCATTCCCAACTTTATTACTTGTGCGACCGGTACGCTTGCCGTATTTTACGTGCATCAAGTTTTTGGCGCCGTTGCCGGGGAATGCAACTGTTGAACGATCATGATTTCTGGAAGTATTGGTATAAGAGTTAGTGTTTTTTGATTTTTGTTTCTTTGTTTTGTTGCTTCAGTGGATGCAGGGACATGCTGCAAGAGATCTCGTTACTTACGATCCTGAAATTGAGCGAACTCTTCGTGCGCAAAGGCGTGCCGCTGCAATCAATCCAATCACAATGGGATATCAGTTGAACAATGACAACGGAGTTCGTGTTGGAGGGAACCTCCATGATAACCGGAACGGGGATGAGAATGAGGTGCATCCGCCGCATGTCCGAACCATGAGAGACTACACTACCCCCACTGTAGGGAGCATTTACCCTGGGTTCGGACCGGCGATCGCAAACCAACAGTTCGAGATCAAACCAGCAATTCTTAACATCATCCGGAACAACGCACAGTTCTCCGAATGGCCACGGAGGATGCCCATCTACACTTGGCAGACTTTTCAGAAATCTGTGCCACTTTCCGTTATGCTGGGATTCCTGACGATACGGTCAAGCTCCGTCTCTTCCCCTTCTTTCTACGTGACAAGGCCAAGTCATGGCTTCATGCCCTTCCTCCTGGAACTGCCACAACCTGGGAGGCTCTTACCATAAAGTTTCTAGCCAAATTCCATCCGGTTGACCGTATTGTGAGTTTGAGACGCGCCATCGCTAATTTCAGGCAAAACGACCAAGAGAGTTTAGCGGAAGTTTGGGAGCGCTTCAATGAGTTGCTGCGGAAGTGCCCCAACCACGGATTCCAAACGTGGAATCTCGTGGAATGCTTCTACTTCTCCATCGAACCTCAACACCGCGCCATGATTGATGCCGCCTCTGGTGGAACAATTATGAACCTTGCTCCTGAGGATGCTTTGAGAGTTCTACAGGACACCGCCACGCACAGCGCCTTTTGGACTGCAGGAAGGAATACCCCCCGTGGGACAAGTGGAATCTTTGCTGTGGAAGCATCAAGGCCCGCTGCTGCTGCTCCGGTGTTGGCCATTTCGTGTCAAGGATGCGGAGGTACCGATCAACATAGCTTTGAGTGCCCTGGAGCGGAGGTAATGTATGACCCCGCCTTCTCCAATGAAACCGTTAATTTTATCGCGAATCAAAACAGGGGCGCGCCTTATGGAAATGCTTATAATCCGGGTGCGAGAAATCACCCGAACTTCTCGTGGAATCAAAACGCACCGGGCCAATGATGGCAACCGGGGCAGCATCAATATGATGCCTCCGCCTCCGGAAGCCAGCCGCGGCCACCCCACCCGAATTATCCTCAAGGGCCCCCCGCCGAAAAAACCAATTCATTGGCTGAAATGTTTGAAAAAATTGTTGAAGTTTCCCAGACAAACATGACAAACCAAGCCGCTTCAATGCGTAAGCTCGAGGCACAGTTGGGCCAATTGGCTCAAATGGTCTCCGAGCGCACTCATGGTACTCTCCCAAGCAACACCGAAAAAAATCCCCACGAACAAGGGAAAAGCCTTGGGGAGGAAAGGCTGGGGAATAACAACGAGCTCGTGATTAGCTGTATGATCAACAAGGTTGAAACCACTGCTTTATGTGATTCCGGAGCATCTAGCAACATCCTCACTCTGCAGGATGTCGCGAAGATGCAATTGCAAATAAACACGCAAAGACCGGAAATCACTTATTTTAGCTAATGGAAATGTGGTTGATACTAACGGTGGTGTGAGGGAAGTTGCGATCGAGGTTAACGGCAAACATTTTATCACTGATTTTCAGGTCTTGGGACCAAAAGAAAATGACTCCATTCCGATACTAGGTGTTCCATTCCTGACGGCCAGTGGCGCATCCCTGGATTTTTCCAAAGGATGTGTCACCTGGCCGGCCGATGATTTCGCCCTCGATAATACTTCTGTACACCCATCTCTTGTTCAAAACAAAATTTTTTCTGAGTAGTGCAGATTTCAAGGAAGATTCCGGTCTCCAAGCTTTGAAGGCAACCCTTACGGATGAGAAAACAAAGGGAGGATTGACCGAGACAACTAATGAGAAGAATGATTTATTGACCACAAAGATGTTCGAGTGCACCAAAGACACGGCGACTGTGCCGTTTCCCACCGATGCTGTTGTTGAGCATGACATTCCTAGTTCCGTGCGGGAGAAATCCCTAGACATTTATTTTTGTAATAATCTTCATGACTGTGCTAAGCGTTCTATTGCTTGGGCTGATCCGGTCGCCGTCGCGGTGCCGGAAATGACGCCATCGATCATCAAATCTGGGAAAACCGTGGAATCCACTCCTTGGAAGTCTCCATCGGTTGAGAAGCTGAAGGAGGCCAAGCGCTTGCGCGATGAGCGTTATTCTTCCTTCCGGCGCGAAGACACGCACCAGCTGAGCAAGGGGAAATCCTCTCCTCAAGCTGCTATGAAAAATTCTGCTTCTCCTTCGCTCTCCACCGAAAAGACTTACCACAAATCGGCATATAGCTGATTGCTCCTTTGTCGTTCTGACTCGCTTTTCCTGCTTTTTCTCCTAGTGTTTTGGGACCTTATTTCGCTCTTTATTTCGTAGCTTTTATTTTGCTGCAAAAACATTATATACAACTGCTAATACAGGTATTTGGTCCACCTTAAGGACGGTAAACAAAAGGGCTATTCGGGAGACAACCCAAGCTTGGACCTTTTGGTCCCCTTGTTTATGTTTTATTTTATTTTATGTTTTCTATCTTTTTTGTATTTTCTGTTGTTCGGCCTAATTCGCAGGTTCAGCTTATCTTTTGTGCGAAGCAGCAACTCCCGCGAATCATCACGCAATCTTCTGGCATGCTCCCTCTTTGGAGCATTGGTACTCTCTCTCGCTTCAGATTTCATTCCTTGGTCGAATGTCTATTTTTCTTGCTTATGTTTTCATTCAAGTCTGGGGGGAAGAGCCGCTTGTGCACTCCACGAGCACATTTAATTTTGCATGCCAGTAGTTTTCCTTTTTGCTTCATTGTGTTAGACTCCTGTTGCACACCACTGCACCCACTTGAGCGCGAGCTTAGCGGTTTGCGTGTCACGAGTTGAACCTGTATCTTTGTTCGATTTGGAAAATTTTTGTGCTAGTTGAGGATTGTGCGACGGAGTAAAATGTTGGCCTTGCTGTGTTTCTCGTCAACTACTCTCGTTTTGTGTAGAAATTTGAGTAGATTTAATTTTTTTTGTATGCTTATAGTTTATACTTTTCTATCTGCGTAAATTCTTTTATTCTACTCAAAAGTTGGTGAATCCGGTGTGAATCAAACGATAGCATAGGAATGTGTGTAGCCGCCACTAGACTCGTATTGCTTGAGTTGGGAGGAAGGATTATCTTTCTCGGTTGCTAAGAACTTGCCCCAAGCTATTCTTGAAGCATTGGTACACGGTTAGTCTAGCGTGAGAGTGATGTAGGCCACCTTTTGGCCCGGTTGAGCTTTGTACCCATTCCTAACTTCGCCCTTGCTAGCCCCGTTGTGCCTACCCTTCTTTTGATTCAGCTCCACTAGTATTTCACCAAAGCCTTATAGCCTATCCTAGTCGCGCACCCAATTCGAGCTTTAGTAGTTTACATTTTATGTTGGGTCGTGATGTGGTGATTCGTATTTGTGATATGTGGTTGTGCCCAAAAGAAAAATGTGCTGATTTTGTAAAAAGAAAAAGAAAATATTTAAAAGAGAAAAAGCGAAAAGAAAAAGAAAAAAGAAAAAGTTTGATTGAAAATATTTAGTTGAGAAGATTTGGATTTGGAGTAGGCGGTGCGCATACCCATGTTGTACAAATCAAGTCTGGGGGTGTGGTGCACCTGGTTATATTGTGGTTTGCCGAGGGATTCTTTTAGGCTAGCTCATTTGGGTTAGGTGCATAGCCTTTCTTTTTATCATTGTTTATCTCACCGTAACCCAAGCCCCATTATTACCCGAAGTCCTACGGACTTGCGCTTGAGTTGACTAGTGTCGTGGAGAGAGTGCGAACGGGCAAGCTTATGGTTTCCGACATTGGTGGATTCCTTTGGGGGTAATCTTGAGCCCCGGTCTTCGGCAATGCTCACCTTAGTAGCCTGTCTACTTTCTCCCTGCGTAAGACCGGATGATTCACCGTGATTCTACTTTGGAGTAATAATAAATTTTTGTTACGCATTGTGAAAAATATAAAATATTTTGTATACTTAAGAATTTCCTCTACCTTATTTTTATGCTCGCGAGCATGCGACTTCGCATGGTACTCCGTTCTACAATTTCTTTCTTAGCTAGTTCATTTTCCCCGTCTGCTTAGGTTTTGTTTGCTCGGGGCGCGCAAACAGTCAAGTCTGGGGGTGTGATGAGTCCATATTTATACCTATTTGCGGACTCATCTGGGCTCATTTTCTTGTCTTTGCACACCGTTTAGCGTCATTTGCACTCTTTTGGTTCGCTACGGTTTTCCACGCCCTGTGCACCTTTTTAGCCCATTTTCTGTGCTTGTGTGCATTTACTTTCTTGCTATGTTTATCACTGTTTGCTGTGGCTACCACGATCGATGTCCCGTGCAGTTTTCCTGCAGGTTTGGGGATCGTGAGGGCATTCGGGATAGGCGTTTCACTATTTTTGGCAAAGGAGTCAGTGGTCGTGCGTTTTTACCCACGCACGACCATCGACCTCCTGGCGCACGATCACTGATCGTGCGCAGCCCGGTCTCATTTGTGAAAACTCTGTCTTGAACCCTCCGCACGATCACTTGCCATACCGCGCATGACCACTGCTCGTGAGCCGCCGATCGTGCGCAGTCATACCCATTTTGCAAAAGACTGTCTGGCTATTTCCGCACGATCATCAGCATTACCTCGCACGATCACTGATCGTGCACTGCTGATCGTGCGCGACCACTGATTTTCTGATGCAGGTCTACAGGTTGCTCACGCACGGGCGCTGACCTTGGTCGCGCACGACCACTGGTCGTGTGCCAGTGGTCGTGCGCACTATTTATTCTACAAGCGATAAATACGCTGTTCTGCGAATTAGGGCGAGAGCATCGTTACGGAACCTTCGCCAGTCCGCCGTTTCGCCCTCCAGCAGTCCCATTCACCTCCACCTTCATTCCTACCAACGGGAGGACCTTCTCCGGTGATTCCGAAGCATTCCGCATCCTCCGGTGATCCTCCCGGCCATTGAAGCATTCTTCTCCGAGCTTTCCACCAAGGAAGAAGAAGAAGCATACCTAGAGAACGGAGTTACAGTCCCTCGAGGTGACAGCTCGGTGGTACCGTAAGCCCTCCTCGGACTGCGCTTGGAAGCGGATTGACAACCCGCACCTCCGGCCAACAACCGCGGTGGATCTTCAATCTCGTGGTTTTGCATTTTCTCTCTTTTCTTGTTGTATGGAATGTTTGTGCTTGTAATGAACATCAACTTCTAGTGTTATTTTGTTTGGTTGTGTTTCATCTTGCTTTAGAGATTTATTCTTTGATGCGCCTCGCTCCATCTCGCTCCACTCCACACGTTCGTTTCACTCAAGCTCGCTTCGCACTAATCACCTCACTCGCTAGACTTCTGTCCACTCGCCAATCAAAGTACGGCATCGCGGCCGCTACATCCATCTCGCCTTGAGAAGCGGTGATTGCGACCCGCATAGTTTACATTAGTGTAATTGGTCGTAAGACCACCAACCAAAGCCCCTTTCTTTTTCTGTTTATTTCAATTAACTCTCATAACGATAGTTTTAGAGTCTAAATCGTTCGACGCCAATTGCATTCCTCAAGAGACCGACATCCGGGGATTCATTCCCAACTTTATTACTTGTGTGACCGGTACGCTTGCCGTATTTTACGCGCATCAACCCTATAGGCCTTACTGATCATGGAGTATCCCAGAAACACTTCTTCTGCTATTGAAGTGTCTGTATCTGCTGCTCCTATTGCTCCAATAGTCTCTACTGCTGTTATTTATCTATCAGTGCTGCTTCTGTCACTATTGCTACTACTGTTGCTGTTGTTATCTCTGCTGAACAATCAAAACAACAACATGAATACCTTAAAAGGATTGATGAATTATATGACAATCCTCAGAGTTCAGACAGTGACAAGTTCCAAACTGATTCTGATGACTCCTCTGCAACTATTGCAAGGAAGAGGAAAGCTAGAAGCAAGGCATTGAATAGGGTACCTCCAGAAAAAGTGAAAGATGGCAATGATATACCTTATTATATTCTGCATGATTGCCCCATCTCAGAACCATGGATGCAGTTTTCAAAGAACTAGCTCAAGGCTATAAAGAAAAAGAGGAAGATTGATAAGTATGATAAAGGATCTTCTTATTTTAATCCTCCTCCTCCTCCAGATGCAGGTACTGGTGGAGGTTCTGCTTCTCATTCTTGATCTGCTGCAAAGCAAAGCTCTTCTCAACCTTCAGACAGATCTCAACCAAGAGGATATTATCAAAGAGGTTATCAGTCAAGGAGAGGTCATTCCAGAGGTCAATCCAGACAACATCCATATCAAAGGAAGGACAAGGACCCTTTGACTCAACTTCTGGTCCTTTCCCCTATAAGCTGAAAGATATTGTTGCTTCAAGAACTCCACCTTCTGATGATACCTTGAATAGATATGAACCTCCAGTCCCTTTTGAGGATCCAGAGAATAATCCACTAGCTTGGACTGCCAGAATGAAAGAACTAGCTGCTTTGGATCAGATAAAGAAGGCAAGAGATCAAGGTAAAGATACTTCAAACATCACAACCTTATCTTAGCTAAGAAAGAAGGAACTAGAAAGATACACATCAAGAAAATTCTTTGATCCAGAAAGCTATATGAAGTTGCACACAGAGGCTGTGGTTCCCAGGCCCAAATCTCAAACCTCCTTAGGTGCTGGTGATGATAGGAGATCCAAAAAGGAAGCTCTACACCCAAACAGAGAAATCTTATTCAAGAAGGGCAATGAAAAGAAGTAAATGTGTAAGCTGACAATATATCTATATTCTGACTGTCTGCTGTGATTTTATCTGTGCTTCTGCAATGCTGCATTTCTTTTCTCTGCATTGTTATTTTTGCTTTTGAATTCTGTCTGTATGCTTATTATCTCCTATTTGTCTTGTAAATAGTTATCCTAACCCAAATAGGGGGAGATTGTTGGAACACCTTATTACTAATTTGGGCAAGGATCACTATGTTCTTAGGAAATTGTTTTGACCTTCTTGTATAGTCTTAAAGGTCAATTTGTATGAGTCTAAGGGTTAAAACTTAGGTTTGGAAGCTGCCCCCAAGACCCTCTTAGATCAGAATTCAAGTGCTGAAGACTAAGGCAATTATCGTCGAGCTCTGATCGACGAGGCGTCGAACTCAGTTCGACTATCTCTGAGCTCTGTTCAACGAGTCGTCGAACTCGGTTCGACGATCTTCGAGCTCAAATCGACGTTTTTGTATCTAGCTATAATCCAATCTCTGAGCTCAGGTCGATGATAGTTGAGCTCAGATCGACGATTTTTGTCTCAAGTATAAGTTCAGTCTCTGAGCTCAGGTCGACGATAGTTGAGCTCAGATCGACGCTTTCCTAAAGAGATCGACGCTTTCCTAAAGAGATCGACGATTTCAGGAATTCTAATTCAGTCAGTTATGGAATTAAATCTGATTTATTATCAGCATTTATTTCAAAGGATTTTGTAGCCGTTTCAATTATTCTAGAGCAAGTTTCAAGGAAGACAAAATGGAATGTCTCTTAGGATTTTCCTCCAGAGACAAATATCATTTAAGGAAGTCATTTATGACTGTTTAACGGCTATCCAGAAGACAGATTTTCAGTATATCTCTTCAGAATCATTTGAGATATATAGATGAGATATCAATCAAAAAGAGACACAAGTCCACAGGATTACTGAGTTAGAATTCATACAGAACACAAGGAATCATACTGTGAAGGAGATCATCAACAGAAAAGATTTCTTCTATTCTACTCCTTTAAGATCTTCTTGATTCAAGTGTTCAAAGGCTTCTTCATCAAAGACTCCAGACACATCACATTTCAGCAACTGCTGAAATCATCTCTTGCTGGAGATCTAAAGTTTCTGAAGACCTATCACCCTTTGCAAAGCTCTTCTTTCTGAACAATTGCAGATCTCAGGGGGAGCTTTAACAACATCATCCACTAGTCTTCTCTCAGACTGTTGACAGAGAATAACAACAAACTCTTTTCTTTCTTTCTTTGCTCTGCTGTAAAAGGGTTTCTCAAAACTCCCTTCAAAAGTTTTGTGGTTGGTTTCTGAGACCTTGTCAAAACTCAGTGGTGGCAAGACACCTGATCAAAAAATCTGGTTTAGTTTTTGAGCACCTTATCAAAAGGTCATTGGTGCCCAGGACACTTGTTCAACTATTCCTGCAGTGGATTCCTACCTAGGGTGGTAGAAGAGTGGATGTACCCAGGTTAATTGGGGAACCACTATAGATCCTTGTGTCTTCTGGATTGCTGTGTTTTTACTTTACTGTGTGCTGTGATTCTGTTTATTACTTCTTAGTTTTATTTTTCTGTAAGCACATTACACATATACTTAAATCAAGTCTTCCACTGCAAATAATTTTTATCTAGAAAATAATTTTAATATACTCTATTCACCCCCCTCTAGAGTAAAGGTAGATCTTACCCTCACTTTCATGGTCGAGAAAATATTTGAACACTTTGTTCATCATATCCATGAAGGCATAGAGTGCATTTATCAAACTAAAGGACATTACCAAGAACTCAAAATGTCCATGTCGAGAATGGAAGGCAGTCCGTGAAACATCTGACTCACGGATTCTCAACTAATGGTTGCCTGAATAAAGGTCAATCTTCGAAAACAGTGTACTACCATGCAACTGGTCAAACAAATCATCAATCTGTTGCAAAGGATATCTGTTCTTGATAGTTACCTTGTTCAATTCCCTATAATCGATACACAATCTTAGACCCATCCTTCTTCTTTACAAACAACATGGGAGCACCCCAAGGCGAAGAACTTGGCCTAATGAATCTGCATTACAACAACTCATCCAGTTGGATACGCAACTCATACAACTCACGCGGGGTCATACGGTACGGTGCCTTAGCAATAGGGCGAGTACCCATCTCTAAATCAATAACAAACTCCACTTCTCTCTTAGGCGGAAGACAAGGAAGACTGTCTGGGAAGACATTAGGAAATTATTGCACCACAAGAACCTCCTCGATGCGCGGCAAACTACTAACGGTTTCAAAAATAGAAACCAAACAAGCAAAACAACCGGAATTCAAAAGTTTCCTAACACATACCGCAGAAAAAAATGGGGAATCCTGGCGCGGAAAACCATAAACACTCTTGGGGTGGCCATTGTCCATCTTGAATTACAAATGCTTAACCATGCATTGGATAATCACATCTTATCTGGACAACCAGTCAATGCCCAAGATCACATCGAAGTCCTCCAGGTCTAACACCTTCAAATTAACAAAAGCTAGGAAATCACGTAGAAGGATCGGAAAACTCTGGATACCTTGGTCCGATACCACTGAATCACCGGAAGGAAACTTAATGCAAAATGAATCGCCAACTAGCTCGTGACTTAGACAATGACGCTCTATGGAAGCCCTAGCACGAACAAGTTTGTAGCACCAGAATCGAAAAGAACACGCGCCCAATGGTTCTTTACCTTAGACCTTACTATAAAATCACATACGTAACTAGATGAACAAACATCAAAACTACAGCTACGAGCTAAAAGCTAGAACTAGACTAGAATCTAACTTGAGATCACTTGGGTGGATGTCTGTGCTTCCTCCATAGTAACCACATTTAACTTGGCCTTTTTGAAAGTCTTTGTTTTCAAGGTAGCTTGCAACCTAGAGGGGGTGAATAGGTTTGTTGGTATCTTATGACTTTCTTTAAGTTGCTTCTTTAATTACTTAGTGTGTTGGTAGTTATTAGCTTTCAAGAACCTGCAAAAAGAAAACAATACAGAAAAGAACATAAAGAATATATAGTGGTTCCCCAGATTATGGGTACATCCACTCTCCTCCCACCTTTCTAACTTTCAGTTAGACAAGGCACTTCTCAAAAACTTAGCTCAAAGAGCTTACACCTCAGATCCCTCAGGATCTCTCAGTCTCCTCCATGACTTACTGCTCAGTCACAAGGCCCTACAACTCAGTGATCCAATGATCACCTACCTCAGGCCAAATGCCCTATTACTCAGGCTGGGAGGATAGCCCTACCTCAGATCCACAAAAGACCTACCTCAGAGAGAATGACTCTCCTAAAGATCAGGCACAAAGGCCCTACCTCATATCTATTGGATCTTACTACTCAGTCACAAGTGCCCTACAACTCAGAGAGAATGACTCTCCTACTTCAGGCACAAAGGCCCTACAGCTCAGTGATCAGCTGATCACCTTCCTCAGATCCAAACTGGATCCTACAGCTCAGATTCAAACTTGAATCCTACTATTCAGGCCAAAGCCCTACTCTCAGATTCTTAACAGAATCCTACCTATGGAAAATCTGCCCTACCTCAAGCACAAAGGCCCTATAACTCAGATCCAAAAGGATCCTACAGATATATAGTGGTTTTAATTCCTTTGACATAGAGAAATTTCTCTATGTCAACTACTAAAGCTGGGTTTACTCAGCTCTAATTTTCTTCACAGCAGCAGGAAGATATTCATCCATAAAAGACTACTTTTGTTGGAAGAAACTCAGAATATATTTTTTGAACTTGTTGTAGAAGACTGAAGAACAGGTAGGTCTTGAGTTCTTCAAATAGCTAACTGAACCTGCAGAAGATTGAAGGCTCCCTCTCTTTCTTAATCAAAATTATTTCTGAACATGCTGTAGCAAAGGATAAATCAACAGCTAACTGAACTTTTTGTTCTACTGGAAGACTTCAAGCTTTTTCTTGACAGCAATGGCGAGGAAGATGAAGTCCAGCCTCTCTTTTTCTTTTTGAACAAAACCCTAAAGCTTTTTTCAACATCCAGAAGTTGTCCCTTTTATCTTCCGATGATTAACGACTCCAAGAAGCTGTGGGGACCACCTGCAGCAGACAGCTGCATCTTGCTTTAATGGAAGAAGACGTACAGTAGACCTCCAGCAGTGTTTTTCGTGTTCTGTAGCTTTCCCACACTTAATTTGAACTCATTTGATTTGTTGACTTTTCTTGCGTCACCATCAGTAGACTTAGCCAAATCAAATATCTTTAGTATAATCATTGAGTGAGTAAGCTTCACTCAATGCCAAACCACTTATACAGATTTTCTGTCACTAGGCGTTGAGTGAGCAACCTTCACACAATGCCAAAACACTTAGAAATATTTCTATCATTAGGCGTTGAGTGAGCAACCTTCACTCAATGCCAAAACACTTAGAAAATTTTTTTGTCATCAGGCGTTGAGTGAACAACCTTCACTCAATGCCATAACACTTAGAAAAATTTCTCTGTCATTAGGCGTTTAGTGAGCAACCTTCACTCAATGCATTTAGACTTAGCCAAATTTTTGTGAAATCACATTCTCTGACTAACTAAGGTTCAGTCAACGCTTTTTATTACATGGCGTTGAGTGAGTAAGCTTCACTCAATGCCTGTGGACTTAGTCAATTATCAACATATATTTATTGTGGCGTTGATTGCCTGAGCTATACTCAATGATTTATGTTGTATGGCATTGAGTGAGTAGACTTCACTCAACGCATGTGGACTTAGCCACATTTCTGCATGTTTCTTCTTAGGCATTCACTGCCTTAGCCTGTCTCACAGCTTTTTGCTATATGATGTTGAGTGAGTTGACTTCACTCAACGCCTATGGACTTAGCCACATTTTCAACTTTCCAATTATTATCCAAGCTATACTCAATGCTTTTAATTACCTAGCATTGAGTGAATAGACTTCACTCAACGTCGGTAGACTTAGGCGATTTCTAGCCTATCAAGTATCTTCCCTTGCATGGCGTTGAGTGAGTAAGCTTCACTCAACGCCTGTGGACTTAGATAGATTTATGTCCCTCCGCATCTTTACTTTGTGACCACCTATCACATCACTTGTAATATATGTCCTATCAATGTTTTAAGGACTAACCTGCATTCATGAACTTAAGCATACATCAAATACAACTTCATGTATATCATTAACATGATTGACTTCTTCAAATCTGGGACATTGTGGGCAATGGACCCAATAACCTCTCCCTATTTGAAGTGGTCAAAACCCTCAATCAATTTAGTCAATGACATACACGAGCATATGCAGCCTTAGAATATTAACTTAAAATAAGAGAAGAAGTTTTAGTTACCAAACTTCCTTGCCTGTAGAGTGATCATCATCACACTTGCTCCCCCTGAATTACTGCTACCTGTACTTGATCAATTTGATCATATCCTTCTCATAGTTCTGATACCACTTGTATTCGTCTCCTCCTATCCCTCTGATACTAGATCATATACTTCTCTGCTATCAGATTATATCCTTCTCCTCCCCCTTTTTTACTTTTGTAAATAGTCAGGGAGGCACAATTTATCTTCCCCCCCCCCCTGTTGAGTGCATATAAGCAGTAGTTGGACCACTTGATAGTGTTGGAGCAGTGCTAGACTTACTCCCCCTCAACTGAAGCATCATTTATCATGTTTCCCGATAGACACTTTAGTCTAAACCACCTGGATATTACTTCAACCAGCATGATACCATTTAACTTGAAAAATATTCAATTCACTGAAGTACTTGTCCTCCTATAAGAAGGAATACAACCTGCAATAATATGAGGAGCAACTGAAGCTATACCACATTCAACATACCCAATTCAAACTTGAAGGTGTTGAACTTTTCTTCATCTAGTGGCTTAGTGAAGATGTCAGCCACTTGCTTGTCTGTAGGGACAAACTCAAGGTTGATATCATCACATTCCACATGCTCCCTAATGAAATGATATCTAATCTCAATGTGCTTAGTTCTGTTATGAGAGACAAGATTCCTAGAAATTTATATTGCACTAGTAGAATAACAATATAAGGGACTTTACTTATCTAGAGGTTATAATCCTGGAGCTGATGCTCGATCCACAGCAACTGAGCACATCAGCTACCTGCTGAGATATACTCTGACTCTGCAGTTGAGATTACAACACTTGTTTGCTTCTTGCTTCTCCAATATACTAGTCTTCCTCTAAGAACTGACAGGTGTCATAAGTGACTTTCCTGTCCTCTTTGCAGCCTGTAAAATCTGCATCTGAATAGCCTGTTAGTTCAAACTCCCCATTCCTAAGGTACAATAGGGCAAGATCTGGTGTGCCCTTAAGATACCTCGAAATCCTCTTTGCAGTAGAGTAGTGAGATTCCATAGGGCAGGCCTGCTACCTAGCACAAACATATATAGCATACATGATGTCTGGCCTACTCGCAGTTAGATATGGAAGGGAGCCAATTATCCCTCTATACAAAGTTTCATCAACAGGTTTCCCTTCCTCATCTTTTTCTATAAGCATACTTGACCCCATGGGTGTTTTCATGGTGGAGGAATTCTCCATACCAAACTTCTTGATTAACTCCTTGGTGAACTTAGACTAGGATATAAACAAGCCATCATCAGTCAGTCTAACTTGGATACCCAAGAAGAACTTGAGTTCACTCATACTGCTCATCTCAAACTTCCCTTGCATAAGTTTTGCAAACTTCCTGCAAAGGTTGTCATCAGTAGATCCAAAGATAATGTCATCTACATATATCTAGACTAGGATGATCTTACCCTTAGATTCTCTTAGGAATAGGGTCTTATCTATCTTCCCCCTTGAGAATTTGTTCTCAATGAGGAAGATAGGCAAAGTTTCATAACATGCTCTAGGAGCTTGCTTCATCCCTTATAGATCTTTCCTAAGTCTATAAACAAAATCAGGTGAGTTAGGAATAACAAAACCGGGAGGATGCTCAACATAGACTTCTTCCATTAAGTCACCATTTAGGAAGGCTGGCTTCACATCCATCTGGTAGATATTGAATCCCATGTGTACAGCATATGCAAGGAATAGTCTGATGGACTCCAATCTTACAACAGGGGCAAAGGTTTGATCAAAATCAATACCTTCCTCTTGCATGTACCCCTTAGCTACTAGCCTTTCTTTGTTCTTGATTATATTGTCATTTTCATCAAGTTTATTTCTTTAAATCAACTTGACTCCAATGACATTATGTCCTTGTGTTCTAGGAACTAGCTTCCAGACCTTACATCTCTTAAACTGGTTTAGTTCTTCTTCCATAGCAATAATTCTGAACTGATTTATATTGTCCTCTTCAAATTTTTTTGGCTCAACTTGTTATAGGAAGCTTGAGTAGAGTGCTGTGTTGGTACTTCTGCTCCTGGTCACTACTCCTTGGCAGGCATCACCAATGATTTGGTCTCTTTGATGATCCCTCAGATTCCTAATTGCTGGAGGACATCTAGCTTCAGCTTCAGCTACTGGGCAGCATCCTGCTGATCTTCATCCACCTCATTTGTGTCTTGTAGTCCTTCAATTAGAATGTCCACATTATCTTGGATAACTAGAGATACTTTCTTGATTGTTAGATGAATCATCATCTGTTCTGTACCTATAGTACTAGAAGAGGATCTTGGCAGCTTACTGTTAATCATAGTAGACTTATCAAAGACTACATGTACATATTCTTCTACAACTTGGCTTTTCAAGTTATAGATCCTATAGGTTTTACTTTGATTGATGTACCCAACAAAAATCCCATCAAAGGACTTGGCAGCAAACTTAGTCACATAGAATTTTGTATTGTGAAGAACATATCACTTACTACCAAAAATTCTGAGATTGCCCAGGTTAGGTTTTCTGCCCTTCAAGATCTCATAGGGAGTCTTCTTGTGGCTCTTTGTGATAGAGGGCTTATTGAGGACATGACATACAATATTCACTGCCTCGGCCCAAAAATATTCTAGGAGAGAAGTATCACTCAAAAAAGTTCTTCCAACCTCTATGAGAGTCCTATTTTTCCTCTTAACAATCCCATTTTGATGGGGAGTTCTTGGAGAAGAAAATTCTGGATGAATCCCTTGCTCTTCACAGAACAGCATGCTTTCATACTGGAATTCATTTCCATGGTCACTTCTGATTTTGACCAATAAACTGTTAAACTCAATCTGAATTTTCTTGACAAACATGATGAAGATGTCAAGGATTTCATTCTTTTTCTCGAGAAAGAACACCAAAGCAAACCTAGAATAGTCATCAACCACCATAAGGGTGTAGACTTTCCTACCAAGACTATGAACTGGCATAGGACCAAAACAATTCCATATGCAAGAGGTATAAACACCTCATAGAGTCTTTAGTCCCAATGCCCATGAAGGAGGCTTTGGTCGGCTTGCCCATTTGGCATGCTGAGCAAATGCCCTCCTTGGTGCACTTCACATTAGGACCATTCCTAACTAGCACTTGACTAAAGAGATTGCCAATAGTCTTATAATTCAAGTGAGCTAGCCTCTTGTGCCATTGTACACAATATGAGACTTTCTCATTTACCACTAGACAAATAGGAAAGTCTGTATCTATACAAAGAAAGTTTAAACATTAAACATTTCCACTCATAGTGCCTCTCATGATGACCTCTTAGTCACTTGACCTCTTAATCTGGGACTCATCCTTGTGGAAGACAATAACATAGCCAAGATCAGAGAGTTGTCTTATGCTTATTAGGTTGTGTTGCAACCCTTCAATATAAGCCACTTTTGTGATGGTGACTATGTCATTGGTAATCTTGTCATAGCCTCTAGTCACCCCTCTATCTGAACCACCAAAGATAACCTGGGTCCATCTTTCATTGGAGTGTACTCCTTCAAGTTGCTCCTTGTCCCTACCATATAGGGGTATGGGCACTTGCACTAACCTGCATCACATAATTTACTTTACCTTAGGACCCCAATTTCTATGAGGTCCTAGGTGCATGTTTTTCTTATAATGAACTTGTCCACCAGCAGAATTTCAGATAGGTGGACTAACAGCTGCTCTTGGCACCCTTAGATTATGCCAGCAGTCTACAGCAAAGTGGACTACTTTGCCACAACACCAACATTCATGAATGTTGTATTTTCTTTTATGTGCAGGCCTAGCAGTTTGGCTAACTGTTGGATGATCAGTAGGAAGAGGAGGAGCAGCCTTCTTCAGATTCCTTTTTGCAAGGATTTGACTGAAGGTATGTTTTCTAGCTGGCTTGTTTGGCCTGCTCTGAGTGCCAGCAGCAGCAAGTTTCTTTTCAGAAAGCATGCTCCTGATGGCATCATACACAGCCAAACTAGGCTTGCTGGAAGACTGACCCTTGGTCTTAGTCTTTGCTGAATGGTCCTGAACCTTTACTGCAACCACCTTCCTAAGAGTGTGGGCTGGAGCACCAAAGACAAATGGTCCATGATGGGCCATTTGAATTTCTTCATGGGCAGCCTTAAAGGCACTCACTTTTCTATACCTTCCACCCTGGCTGTGAACATCTTTGTTCATACAAGTGGATCTGCCATTCATATAGTGACCAAAGATACTTCTTGGTCATACCTATTTGAAGGCAACTGAACTTTCGTACAAGAAATGGGAGGCTTGGAAGCAAGAGGCTAAGCTAGATCTAGAGCTTTGCCCTTCCCTTTGGAAGGAGCAACTCTTGTGCTTCCCTTGAATCCCAATCCATTCTTACCCTTCTTAGAGGAGAAGGAGTCTATCAATGGTAACATAGTACTTGGCTTAGAATAACAAGCCACTATTCTTTTCTCCCTCCCTAGACTCTCCTCAAGATCCCTGATGAGACTATCCTTGTACTTGATGGAGCCTATCTGGATGTCATTCAAGATCCTAAGTTGGCTAAGTTCCCTGTCCTTCTGATCCAGCAAAGATGTTATTTCAGTCAGCTAGGAAGTAGCCAGCTACAGAGAGACAATCTCCACAGCTTGCTTCTTAGACAGCTTCTTGCACTTTTTGAAGGCATCCAAAAGTTCTCCATACCTAGCAATCACTTGATTGACATCTCCTTCTGATTCAAAATCATCTTCACCACTGGATAAAGAGGGTTTTATATAGGGACTAGTCTCATATCCAGACTCAGAAGAAGAGCGTGATAGAGATTTTACCTTGCTTTGACCAGGCTGATCCTGGCTGGTATCCTCATCAGTCATTGACATCAACCCATAATAGTTGTAGGCATCTTCTTCATCTTCCTCATCCACCTCTGAATCACTGTATGAATGTGATAGAGGGAACCTGATACTTATCCTGGCAGCAGGATAGTCTTCATCTGCTGTTACATATTTTGGTTCAAGAGCAGCAGTAATAAGCCCAATATAGGCTTCTCCTTCTTCAGACTCAAATGAAGATGAGTATGTTCAGCTCTGCTCCTTCTTATCCATGAAGGATTTCTCCTTCTTCCCCTTGTGCTGGTGTTGTTTCTTTTCAGCAGCTTCCTTCCGCTTCACTGGGCAGTCAGCTATCATATGCCCAGGTTTGCTGCAGCAGTAGTAGACAACTTTAGAAGAATTATATTTACTAGATTTAGAATCATACTTGTCATCTTGGAATGATTCTTCCTGTGATAAGAAGAGGTGGAAGGTCTGCTCTTCCATTATTTCTTCTTCATCATTTTCTGAAAATTCCTGGAGAAGGCAGCAAAGTCCTCATCTGACATGCTGCATTCGGATGCATCTGACTCTGAGCAGTCTGAATCAGCTGGTCTTCTTGGAGGAGAGGGAATCCTCTCCTTACTCTTCCTGATGATGTTTGCCTTGAATGCCAAGGACTTCTCCTAGGCTTGGGATCTACTGGTGGCCTCCTCCTCTTTTCTGGCAGCTAGCTGCATCTCATAGGAGAGTAGCTTTCCAAATAATGTTTAGGGAGGAGTCTCAGCAATCTTGGTCACCTCTCTTATTGCACAAATCTTAGTATCCCAGTCTCTAGTGAGAGATCTTAGGAACTTGTCATTTATTTCATATTGAGTGAAGACCCTCTCATAGGTCCTCAGTTCATTAATGATCATGAAAAATCTTTCATAGCAAGTAGCTATGTTCTCTTTCAGGGATTGCCTGAAGCCTTATACTCCTGGTTGAGCATGGAATTGCTACCATCTCTTACCTCTTTAGTACCCTCCATATAGACCACAAGGGTGTCCCACATCTCTTTGGAGGTATAATAGTGGACCAAGTTGTGGAAGGTTGAATCATCAATAGCATTAACTATGATATTCTGGGCTCTCTTATCCAATGTTTCTAGCATGACCTCATCCTTGGTAATTTCAGAATAAGTCTTGGGTTTCTGGACACTTGCATCCAGAACTGAGACCTTCATAGAGATAAAGGGTCCCTCTCTAACTGTCACAAAGATTCATAGGTCAGAGGCTTCAATGAACAGCCTTACTCTTTCTTTCTAGATTCCAAAATTCTCCTTCCTGCAGATGGGGAGTTTCATGGAACCTAGGTCATTATGGTTCTCTCCAGAACCCAATAGTACAAATCTGTAGCTACCCTTGGAGATCACTCAGACAATTAAATCCTTTTTGAGCAACCTCCCTGTATTACCACTTGAAAGTCTTTTTTTCAAGGTAGCTTGCAAACTAGAGGGGCGGGGTGAATTGGTTTGTTGGTATCTTATGACTTTCTTTAAGTTTATTCTTTAATTACTTAGTGTGTTGGCAATTATTAGCTTTCAAGAACCTACAAAATTGAAACAACACAGAAAATCACACACAGAATATATAGTGGTTCCCCAGATTATGGGTACATCCACTCTCCTCCCACCTTTCTAACTTTCAGTTAGACAAGGCACTTTTCCAAAACTCAGCTCAAAGAGCTTACACCTCAAATCCCTCAGGATCTCTCAGTCTCCTCCAAGAATTACTGCTTAGGCACACAGACCTAAAGCTAAGTGATCCAAAGATCACCTACCTCAGGCTAAAGGCCCTACAACTCAAGTTGGGAGGACATCCCTACCTCAGATCCACAAAGGATCCAACCTTAAAGAGAATGACTCTCCTACAGCTCAGGCACAAAGGCTCTACCCTAGATCCAAAGTATATTATAACTCAGGTACAAGTTCCCTACAAATCAGAGAGAATGACTCTCCTACCTCAGGAATAAGGACCTATAGCTTAGTGATCAACTGATCACCTACCTCAGATCAAAACTGGATCCTACAGCTCAGGTTCAAACTTGAATCATACTATTAAGGCCAAAGCCCTACTCTCAGATTCTTAACTGAATCCTACCTCAGGCAAATCTGTACTACCTTAGGCACAAAGGCCCTACAACTCAGATTCAAAAGGATCCTACAAATATACAGTGGTTTTAATTCCTTTGACACGGAGAAATTTCTGTGTCAACTACTAGAGCTGAGTTTTCTCAACTCTAACTTTCTTCACAGTAACAGGAAGATATTCTTCAATAAAAGACTGGCTTTGCTGGAAGTAACTCAAAATATAGTTTCTGAACTTGTTGTAGAAGATTGAAGAACAACTAAGTCTTGAGTTCTTCAAACAGCTAACTGAACCTGCAGAAGAGTGAAGGCTCCCACTCTTTCTTTATCATAATTATTTCTGAACTTGTTATAGCTAAGGAGAAAGCTACAGATAACTGAACTTTTTTTTCTGCTGGAAGACTTCAAGCTTTTTCTCGGCAGCAATGGCGAGGAAGATGAAGTCTAGCCTCTCTTTTCCTTTTTGAACAAAACCCTAAAGTTGTTTTCAACATCCAGAAGTTGTCCCTTTTATCTTCCACCGATTAATGGCTCCACGAACCTGTGGGGACCACCTATATCAGACAACTACATCTTGCTTTAACGAAAGAAGATGTCAATAGACCTATGGCAGTGTTTGTCATGTTCTGTAACTTTCCCGCACTTAATTTGAACTCAGATGACTTATTGATTTTGCTGACGTCACCATCTGTGGACTTAGCCAAAATCAAACATCTTTAGTATAGGCATTGAGTGAGTAAGCTTCACTCAAACCAATTAGATAGATTTTCTGTCAGTAGGTGTTTAGTGAGCAACCTTCACTCAATGCCAAAATACTTGGAAAAATTTCTCTGTCATTAGGAGTTGAGTGAGCAACCTTCACTCAATGCCAAAAAACTTAGAAAAATTTTTTGTCATCAGGCATTCAGTGAGCAACCTTCACTCAATGTCAAAACACTTAGAAAAATTTTTCTTACATTAGGCGTTGAGTGAGCAACCTTCACTCAATGCATTTGGACTTGGCCAAATTTATGTGAAATCACATTCTCTGATTGACTAAGGTTCAGTCATTGCTTTTTATCACATAGCATTGACTGAGTAAGCTTCACTCAACGCCTATGGACTTAGTCAAATATCTATACAGATTTTCTATTGTGTTGACTGTCTGAGCTATACTCAACGATTTATGTTATATGGTGTTGAGTAAGTAGACTTCATTCAATGCGTGTGGACTTAGCCACATTTCTGCATGTTTCTTCTTAGGCATTTTGATGAGTTGTAAATATTCGTATTTTTCAATACTTTAATTAGGTCATTTTAGTTTATTTTCGTTGTTTTTTGGTTAGTTTTGTTCAATAAATTATTCCTTTTTTGTAAATACTCTTCTAACTTAAGTTTATTTTGTTTTCCAAAAATTTTGCAGAAAAGTCAAAATTTCAAAGTACACACCCATGTCACGCCCGTGTCACTTCGGACACGCCCGTTACCTGGGCGTGTTACTTTGATTCTAGCGTAAAACTGTCGCCAGCAATCAAAAATCAGAACACGCCCGTGTCCCGTTCCGACACGCCCGTGTCCCGTTCTGACACGCCCATGTCAATCCTGATTCGACGTTCAACATTCGTTGATCGACGCTTAACACTCGACGCTTCCAGTAACCACTCGACGTCATAGGTCATGTCCGTGTCCAGTGTAACACGCCTGTTTCCAACCAATCAACACCTCCTAGAAGCCAAGCACTCAATTCCTCCAGCAAACTCGAAACGCATTGCCTTGAACACGCCCATGACCTTTTCGACACGCCCGTGACCTTTTCGACATGCCCGTGTCAATATCGTTCGACGTTCGATGTTTGGCGTTAAGCGTTCGACGCTCGACATTCGACGCTCGACGCCTTCACTAGTCATACCTTGTTGACACACTCGTGTTATTCGGCGCACGCCCGTGACCGTCACGTGTCCCGTTCCAGAAGCTTCTAGAATTCGACCAGTCACCGGGATTTCGACTTCTCCAACACGCCAGCATGACATGCCCCCTTTTCATGCCCATGACCAGGGAATGTCACCCCCAAAATTTTGTCTATAAATGTAAATTTTTTTTGGACCATTTTGTTGTTAGGTGGGCTGCTTAGGTGTTTTCCATGCTATGTAAGGAGAACTTTCTCCCTTCCTCTCTTAGTTTGTTTTAGCTTTTTGTAACTGATTTTTGTCTTAATAAAATTTGTAAATTTTTCTCTCCTTGTGTAGTATTGAATTTCATTTGGGTGCCCACTTGTTCTCTCTTTTGATCTTCTGTTCATCTTTGTTTTCTCTCTTTATAAATGGGTGTGTGTGTGTGTATGAGTGTAATTTTTTAATTTTTATGTTTTCAATTTTATTTTACTTAGTTTTGTAGTAGTTTTTCTCTTAGTTCATTGTATTGTTATGATAGCTTCTTTTTCTTTTCCCTTAGTTTTGTTTATGTTTAGTTTTTTTAGTGCTTTATGTTCATTTTTATAATTTTGTAAGAGTGTTTTCAAAGTGGTTTTTATTTTTCTTTAACTTATATTTTCTTTTTTTTAGTCTGTAAAATTTTATGTTCTTTTTAATTTTATTTCCACTTTTTATACACTTTTATAAAGTTATAATAATGAAAATCAATTTGTTTTAATTTTTGTGACACTTTGATTTTTGCTTTTATTTCCAAACAATTTTGTTCCTTTTTTATTTCTTCTTTTTATGTGTTTTTAGCCAGTTCTAGGAGTAGATTTATAATCATTTTAATTTTCCGAGCACTTTGTTTTTTAAAATTTTTATAGAGTGTGTGCATTTAGGAGTTAGATTTTATTGCTTTATTTACTGTTTTCTTCAATTTTTGTAGAGTGCGTGTGTGTATGAGATAGTTTTTACAGCTTTCATTTCCCGCCTACACGTTTGAGTAGGACTCGAATTTTACTGCTTTCTTTACTGTTTTCATTTACCTCCTACTCGTTTGAGTAGGACTTGTCATTTCCCGCCTACTCGTTTGAGTAAGACTTACAATTTCTCGCCTACTCGTTTGAGTAGGACTCGCAATTTCAATTATGTCATTCCCTTTTTAATAGGTTTAGTGTGCGTGAGTTCTTTTTCAGTATTTTTATAATCGTTTAGTGTTTATTTTCGAACACACATCTCACCAAACCCATAAGCCGTCCTCATTTCGATGAGTAGCTAATCGCTCTTATCCCTCAGTATCGAAGAGCATTGAGACATAAAAATACTTTTAAATTAATTAAAGGTCTTGTTTTTCTCTTTAATTAAAGAACTTAAGGTTTTCCCCGGGTATACGATGTGTAGGACCACATATCGATGTGTGGGCTTTATTTTCATTGTTCATATGCTAGCTAGTCGAGAGGTCATGCGTATGGACTGATCGCCCTTGGGTAAAGAGAGGTGTGCGCACCACCTCGAGAGAGGAGAAGCGTAATTCTCCCGGATTGGGTTCCCCACCCAATATCTTGGTTCTTAGCGTAATGCGGGCATTAAGAGGAATCCTTCGTCGGACGAGAGCCCGGGTTAATTGTCTTAATATTCAGGTGAGCGATAGTCCTAGAGATAGGTGAGCTCATTTTTTTGGAGCCTCCACGGCCAAATCTCCCTCTAATTAATTTGAAACCTAGGATCTCTAGTTAACTAAAATTATTTTAACCTTTATTATTTCGATACCGAGCGTTATTTCTTCATCGATTTTCTAAGTTTCTTTCTGCATTTTTAAAACCGCCTTAGATAATTAATTAACCCGACAAGTTAAATTTCGGTAAAATAATAGTCTCTCCTGGACAAGAAGAAATAATCAATCCATCCCCGAGAACAATACGACCCCGATATTCCCCATCGGAATATCCTGTACTACTTACGATAAGTGTACTTGCCTCCTTTCATTAAAATATTAAATCAAAACGAAAAATGCATGCGGGCTCCGCCCACTTAAACTAAACTACCCCTTCTTAATAATTAAATAAAAAATCGCCTTTCTTTCTAAAAGGGGGCCCGCGGTGCGCATCACATTCACTGTCTTAGCCTGTCTCACAGTTTTTTGCTGTATGGCGTTAAGTGAGTTGACTTCACACAATGCATGTGGACTTAGCCACATTTTCAGCTTGCCTATTGCTATACAAGCTATACTCAATGCTTTTACTTACCTGACGTTGAGTGAATAGACTTCACTCAATGCCTATGGACTTAGGCGATTTCCTGCCTATCCAACATCTTCCCTTGCATGGAGTTGAGTGAGTAAGCTTCACTCAACGCCTGTGGACTTAGATAGATTCCCTCCTATGAAAGTAGCGAACAAACGACTAGAAAACAAGCCGGAACTTTGAATAATTGAAAGTTTTATTATCCAAAAAAGATATCATTTACAAAGGTATGGCCTCCCTTTTATAGAATGGAGGAGAGGGAAGAGAATACAAACTAACAATGTGGGACTAAAAAATGTACAGAGATTGTGCGGTTAGAAATAAGCAGACCGAACAAGCCGCGCGGTTAGACAATGGGTTAACCGCTCGGCAATACCAGAGAAAAAGAGTGAGATGTCGTAGGAGACCGCTAGACCGCCTGGTCTCCAAGCCACCAGAGACAAGCCGCCAAACCGCCGGACTACAAACAGCAACAGCCTGGACATCAAACCGCTGGAGAGTAACCACTAGACCGCACGGTCTACAACCCGCCAGGCATAGACTGCCAGACCGCCCGGTCTCGTACTTCAACACTCCCCCTCAAGCTGGAGCATAGATATCAATCATGCCCAGCTTGTCACAAATGTGGAAGAAGGAAGTAGAAACCGGCTTGGTGAAGATATCTACCAACTCTTTGTCGGAGGTGACGAACGGAGTGCAAATCTGTCTCTTCAAGACCTCTTCCCGGATGAAATGGCAGTCGACTTCTATATGTTTCGTTCTCTCATAGAAGATCGGATTTTTGGATATGTATATAGCGGCCTTGTTGTCACAGAACATAGGAAGAGGATAGTCATAGACCTCTCCTAGGTCAAGCATGAGAGCCCGCAACCATTTTAGTTCACACGTGGTTGATGCCATACTCCGATATTCAGCTTCTGCACTGGACCTTGAGACAACAGATGTCTTCTTGCTCTTCCAGCTCACAAGATTACCTCCAATAAATGTGTAAAAGCCAGATATAGATTTATGGTCACCTTTACCATCTGCATAGCTTGAGTCTGAGTAGGCTTCAACTCTCAGATGACCATGCTTCTGAAAGAGTAGCCCTTTTCCCGGTACTGCTTTGACATACTCTAATATCTTCAAGGCAGACTGAAGATGACATTCTCTGGGAGCTTGCATGAACTGACTAACCTTGCCTACAGTATAGGCGATGTCGGGTCTGGTCACCATGAGATAAATGAGTTTTCCCACCATACGTCTATACCTTGTGGCATCGGATATAAGAGGTGAGTCATCTGTCCATGTTTTGTCTTCTCCAGTAGCCATGTGATACCGTGCTGGGTTGGCACCGGTAAATCCTGCCTCTCGTAGAAGATCAAGAGCATACTTCCGTTGGGAGAGAACTAATGAGTCGGGCTTCCAAGAGATTTCTATCCCCAAAAAGTATTTCGGGGAGCCCATATCCTTCATGACAAGGTGTTGACGGAGGTGTTTCTTTGTCAAGTCCACCCCAGCCTGGTCATTGTCGGTAAGAAGAATATCATCTACATACACCGCCAAAACCACAAGGCCCAATGCGATTTTGCAAATAAACAACGAGTGATCAGCCGAACTTCTTACAAAGCCGATGGCAGGCACAATGCCACTGAACTTGTCGAACCATGCCCGAGGGCTGTGTTTTAGTCCATAGATGGCCTTCTTCAACTGGCATACTCGTGTCTCCCCGTGAGCAACATACCCCAGAGGTTGCTCCATGTAAACGTCCTCGTGAAGATCCCCATAGAGAAAGGCATTTTTGACATCAAGCTAGGAAATAGACCAATCCCGATTGACGGTCATAGAGAGAAGAACTCGGATTAAGCGGAGGCGAGCAACTAGGGAGAAGGTATCAAAGTAGTCAACCCCATAAGTCAGAGTAAAGCCTTTGGCCACCAATCGGGCCTTATAGCGTTCCACAGTGTCGTCTGGGCAAAACTTCACAACAAACACCCAGCGACAGCCAACCACATCAGTACCCACTGGTGGAGAAATAAGGGTCCAGGTACCCCTTTCAATAAGAGTGGCGATTTCCTCATCCATGGCAGATTTCTAATGAGGAATAGCAAGAGCCTCCTGGTAGGTGCGGGGTGTAATAGTAGCCGAGATAGCCAAAGCAAAATTCCTGCGAGAAGGAGTAAGCCGATCATAGGAAACAATAGCCGCAAGCGGGTGTTGGGTGCACGCCCACACCCCTTTGCGAAGAGCAACGGGAAGATCCAGGTTGTCTTGGGCCTCAGGGACTGGAGCGTCCGTGGAGGAGATAGCTGTCCCGGGACTAGAGAGAGACGGCTGTGGAGAAGAGGGACAAGGGGAAAGGGGTATAATATGGAGAGGAGGAGACGGAGGAGGAGCGGATGTTGGAGGGGAGACGTCGATATGTGTGGAAGGAACACAAAGTGATGGTGGAGAGCCAGAGACATCAGGAGGAAGTTAGGATTGAGATGAGAAGTAGGATACATTTTCGAAGAAGGTGACGTCCGCGGAAACAAACTATTTGCGCAGAACGGGGTCAAAGCAACAATAGCCTTTTTGAGTGGTCGAGTAACCCAAAAAGACACATTTTGTGGAACGGGGGAAAGCTTGTCACGGGTAGTGGACGGAGCATGCACAAACGTCGTACACCCAAAGATATGAAGAGGGAGAGGAAAGGGTACCTTGCTTGGGTAAAGAATGGAGAAGGGGGTCTTTCCATGAAGAACAGTAGAGGGAATACGATTGATGAGATAGCAGGAGAGGAGAACAGCATAGCCCCAATAGGAGCGAGGCACCTACATCTGCGTCATGAGAGTGCGAGCGACATCGAGGAGATGATGGTTTTTATGCTCCACCACCCCATTTTGTTGGGAGGTGTAAACACAGCTGGTCTGATGAACAAGACCATGTTACTTGCAAAAAGATGAAAACTCATGACCAAGATACTCTCTAGCATTATCAGAGTGAAGAATTTTAATAGAAATATCAAACTGAGTTTTAATCATATTATAAAAGGATTGTCATACAGAAAAGAGTTCAGAGCAATCTTTTAATAGATACACCTAGGTACATCTAGAGAAATCATCAATGAAAGTTACAAAGTAAGAATTACCCCGACCAACGGTGAGTGTAGGAGCAGGACCCCAGACATCAGAATGAATGAGATCAAACGGGCGAGAGGAACCACGGCCTTGCTTCGGTGGGAAGGAGGAGCGGTGATGTTTGCCTAGCTGACACGCATCACAGTCGAGCGGAGGACTTATTTGAGGTAAGTGGGGCAGAAGCTGACGAAGAATCCGAGCAGGAGGATGTCCAAGGCGAAGATGCTATTGAAGCAGGTCGGTAGACGATGAAGAGAAGGCGGACAGAGCGGAAACGTTGTCAAGTAAGTAGAGGCCGCCGCTCTCAGTCCTAGTAGCAATCGTCCGTTGGGTCCTCGGGTCCTGAAAACAACAAGAAGTAGGAGTCAATAAGACAGAGCACTGAAGTTGCTTGCATAAGGTAGTAATGGATAGTAAATTGCAAGGGAACTTTGGGACATAGAGGGTGTCCGCTAAGCGAAGCGATGGGGTAACTTTAACATTGCCCGTCTCATGAACCGGGGAAGGAGAACCATCCGCAACAAGAACCGGGGGTAACCGATCATGCGTTTTGAGGAGCGAGAAACATTGAGGATTACCGGTCATGTGATTTGTAGCACCAGAGTCAATAAGCCATTTACCTTGGGTAATGACGTGAGCACTACCTGAGGTCGTGGCCATAGAGGCAGAAGGTCGAGAGGAGGCGGATGTTGAGGAAGAAGTATCACTAGAGGGGCAAAGATGAGGATGTTTCTGCCAGCAGCGGTCAATAGAATGGCCGGTACGACCACAGTGAGAGCAAAAGAACCTGAAAGGACCGCGCGCGCCTGACTGGTTGCGGCCACTAGTGCCGCCCCGCTGAGTTTTGTGAGCATAGGCATCCTGCGGAGAAGGGGAGGACAACAGAGGGCGCTGGAGCAGCGAAGTAACTGCGGCGATGCGAGCCGCGGTGGCATCCAAGGTGGGAGACTCTTCTTCGTCCAAGATCTGCTGGCGGATCATATCAAAAGACTCGGGGAGTCGCAGAAGATAACAAATAACCAGGAGTTCCTGGAAGTGTTTGTGTTGCTCGGCCAAGTCCACAGAGAAGGGGTGATTCTGGAGGATCTCAGCGCCAAAGGCCTGAACCTACTGATAAGCCGCAGCAGGAGTCATGGAAGGACGAGCGAAGAGGTCCGCATAGAGAGTATAGATACGGGACGTCTGGGTCCCCTTTGAGTAAAGAGCAGCAAGGTGAAGCCATGCGGCCTTGACCGTCTCATCATGGCGTATGATGGGAAGGCATTCATCAGAGAGGTTGTTAGCCAGCCAAGTGCGGACAAGAGCATCACTCGCATCCCAATCATCAAATTGAGCAGAATCTGGAGGAGGAGGGTCATTGGTGAGGTGATGATGTTTGCGCTGAGAGCGAAGGAGAAATGTGAAAGAAACGCTCCAATCTGGATAGTTGGAACCAACTAGTTTAGAAACCGTACCAAGGTTTCTGGAAGGAGTAGGAGGAGGAGGCGGAGCCGGATTGGCTACAGGAGTGGTGGCGGTTGAATTCTCAGAAACAGTCATAGAAGAAGGCAACAGAAAGCCACGCAGTTAGGAAATAAGCCGCGGGAAAGGAAGAAGGAGAGCTGCAGAAGTCATGATGTCAGACACCAGCGGCCAAAAAAGCCATGACCAAGCCACAGAACCAAGCAGAGGGAAAGAAGTCGGGCAGCTAGAGACAGACCGCGTGAATAGAAGAGGGGGTTGCTTGGAGGAGAAAGGCGAACAAGGCAAAAACAGGTCGCGACGACAGGACGCGGTGACTAGAACAAGTCGCAAGCAAAAAGCAAGCAAAAGAAACAGGCCGCGCGAACAGGGCGCAAGCAAACAGGCGGAAGAGACAAGCCACAAAAACAGGTCGCGAGGAGAAGAAGAAGCAAGCCGCGCGGACAGGTCGCGCGGTCAGAGAGGGGCACAGAATTAGGAGGAGAAAATCGAGTCCTCTGATACCATGTGAAAGTAGTAAACAAACGACTAGAAAACAAGCCGGAACTTTGAATAATTGAAAGTTTTATTATCCAAAAAAGATATCATTTACAAAGGTATGGCCTCCCTTTTATAGAATGGAGGAGAGGGGAGAGAGTACAAACTAACAATGTGGGACTAAAAAATGTACAGAGATTGGTGGTTAGAAATAAGCAGACTGAATAAGCCGCACGGTTAGACAATGGGCTAACCGCTCGGCCATACCAGAGAAAGAGAGCGAGATGATGTAGGAGACCACTAGACCGCCCAGTCTCCAAGCCACCGGAGACAAGACGCCAGACCACCGGACTACAAACAGTAACAGACTGGATATCAAACCACTGGAGAGTAACCGCTATACCGCGCGGTCTACAACCCGCCAGGCATAGACCGCCAGACCGCCTAGTCTCATACTTCAACACCTCCACATCCTTAATCTGTGACCACCTGTCACATCACTTGTAATACATGTCCTATCAATGTTTCAAGGACTAACCTGCATTCATGAACTTAAGCATAAATCAAAAACAACTTCATGTATATCATTAACATGATTGACTTCTTCAAATCTGGGACATTATGGGCAATAGACCCAACACTTTCCTTTATCAATGAGTTGTGGCAGCAACAATGCCTGAACTGGAACAAGCTATAGCGTAGGCTGAGACTTCGAACACTGTGACTTAAAATGTCCCTTCTGTCCACACTAGAAGCAGACCCTTTCCCTACTCCAACAATGGGCAACATCGTGCCCCTTCCTTTTATACGAAGTACAAACTATATCTCCTTTGGGAGCACTCTGAATCGCATTCACTTGCTGTTACTTTTGATCTCCCAACCTCTTGAAACATTTATCGAACGGATGGCCCGACCGACCACAGAAACTACACACCTCCTTGCTTCCTTTCTTCGAAGTATAACCAGATTCCCGAGAGTTCTTACCATCCTCAGACTTTATCTTGTCCTTTCTCAAATGCATGCCTTTATTCTCGGCATTATCAATAGCTTAAACCTTAAGAGCAGCTTCAACTGCCTCGACATAGTTCTCAGATCCATATGCACTGGCCAACTGTTGGATGTCGCCCCTAAGACCACCCAGAAAGTGCTTAACTCTGCTAGCTTCAGAGGATACCAATCCGAGGAAAACCGGCTCAACTTGCTGAACTCAATCTCATACTCACTTACCGTGAGTTTTCTTTGCTTCAGATGTAGAAAGTTATTCATCAAGCGGTCTTGCTCGACCGATGGCAGAAAATTCTTCAACAATAACTCCTTGAAGGATTCCCATGAGCATCCATTTGTGAGATTCTCCTTCTCTCTCAACCACCAACTCTTTGGAAGGCCCTTAAGCTGATAAGCGGCGACCATCACTCGTTGGTATATAGAAATCCCTGAGTATGAAAACATCTCCTCGATTGCGATAATCCAATCGTCCAATGCCATGAAATCGGCTCTACCATCATAGGGAGGAGGTCCTAGTCATTGAAAATGCGAGATAATGTTCATCTCTGGTGGAATTAGAATTGGTGGCACCAAAGGAGCAGGGGGAACAAGAATGGCTTGACCCACAGCAGGGTCCTGCACTCTCGGCTGCTGTCCTGCAATGATAACCAACAGTGCCTGGATCTGTGACTGCATCCCCACCATTTTCCTTAATAGAGCCTCATTACTTTGTCATTGTCCCTCAATCACTTCCTCACTCTGCGTACCAGATGACTCTCCCTCAGACTTGGGTGTCGACCTATTTGCAACTCGCTTAGGCTTCATCCTAAGAATATAACGAACAACCAATCAAAACCTAGCTTAACCGCTAGAACTACACAACTTAGTTCAGACCATACATGTTTAGATATTTGCTCATGTTGCTAACTTGATCTTAGATCTTATAGATGATGATATGCTTAACTTAGGATGATATATTGTCATCCTATTGACTCATGTGTATAAACTACGAATGCATGAATTCTTATTCTTTTTGTTTTAAATCCATGTATGTACGTATGTCATCATATAAATCTTAGCTTGGCACGTGTGCTAATGCTATGGTATGTCATGAATATTGTGCTATATTATCTAATAAATGCCTTAATGCATATTATGAGCGGCGTACACATGAAATATTATGCATCTCATACTATATAACATCGCATGTAATGAAAAAGCAAAATCTAATGTGCATTCATGTGATGATTGTTATGCATCCCATACTACATAACAATCACATGTTACTTCATATGAGGATCCATATACAAATACATATTATGCATCCCATATTATATGCCCCATACTTCTTTTCATGCTTATGAGTGTAGTGTTCATGCTTAAGCAAAGACATACTAATGACACATCGGTGTGTGTATGAAATGAAATAAGAAAAACTAAAACTAACCAGAGATAGTTGTTCGACTAATTATCAAACAACCTTGCCCTCTAATATCAACTATCACAACCCGCATTTTCTCCGCATTTAAATAATATATACGAGTAAAAGAAAACATGTGTCATGATGCCACGCCGTACAGGGGATAACTACAGGCGCTCAGGCAAAAACTCAAACCTAACACCTTATAAGAAATTCTCAAGTTTATTATGAAGAAAACTGTAATTTAAGTTAAGTTTTGATAGCCGCATCTCTCAGCTTCAGTGGATCAACTAGTCCACAAGCAAAAACATGAATATAAGCTATAGAAAATACTTTGTTTATATTGATTAACATCCTACATGCATGAGCATAAACATCCAAACTGGACAATTCATGATATGTATACCTCTAGGTTTAATATAAGTATAGAAATAGCTTTTACGTTAGTTGAAATATAGTGACTTTGGTTTAAAGCAATGTTATGCATAATATAGTACCTTTATACTTTTAAAATAACTAACATGCAAATCTAGCATAAAACCTTCCTAGAGAGCAAGTATAACCTACCAGTCATCAAGAAAAGACTGAGGAGCTAGCAGGTATCTCAACAATATAAGAACTCTGGTGGGCATCAACAACCTGACACGAACCCACCAAATGGAAAAAAAAAAGTATGTTTGAACTAAAAACAAAACAACAACACTACCTCATACTGGTGAGGAGAAGACAACTATAACAATAGCAGAAATCCATCAACAACAAAACCTAATCGCTCAATCGGCTACTGCTCCGAACCTGTGGCATTCCAAAGAAAAGAATACCTCGGTAAGAATATACTAGTGATGATCAAATATCAAAATTAGCAATAATCCAAAAAGGACAAAGGGGGGTTACCAACCCTAACATGAGAAATGATGACAAACCTCAGCTAATAAGTCACAAGACAGAGATAAAAGGTTTACTTACAAAGTTTATGGGTAAGAAATTTGCACCAAGTGCGATAAAGATCCATGCTTTATCTAAAAAGAAATATATATAAGTAAGTGTATATATATAAGAGCTAAGACTCCTCATCATTTAGCGGGCAAAAACATCGGAAACAAATCTGGCACCGACAGTGGTGGTCTCCTCCACCATAAACCGATATCAAAAGTTTCATAAGGGCCCAGGGGTGGTGGTCTCCTTCTCCACTCACCCACAACACATCACCGGGACAAAGCGGGCACCTGTGGTGGTGGTCTCCTCCTCCGCACACCAGAAGTCAAAAACTCACTCTCGGAAATCCACCAGGCAAAAAGATGCTCAGAATGGCAAATAAGCAAAATAACCAAAAAATCTATAAGAGTATACTCGAAGAATAGGAGAGTCATTCGACGAATAGCTTCTAAGTCTACACAGATTCGTCGAGAATACTCGACGAATTACCTCAACAAGCTAGGTCAAACTCGACGAATTTGACTGAATTCGGCGAGGGAAGAAAAATTTAAGTCCACACTGATTCGTCGAGAATACAGTTGACACTCGACGAATTAGCTTAGTAAAATAATAAAAATAACCTAACTTAATGATATACGACGAATTAGTGAAAATACCCAAGTATAGGGGAAATTCTTCGAGTATACATGACGATTCTGGGGTTCACTCAACGCTCTCAATGCCAAAGTAGTCTCACTCGATGCCTGAACTTTAACTCAGCGAAGTTTACTTCACTCAATGCCTTCACTCGACGCTCTCAACGCCAAACCAACTATACTCGATGAATTCGTCGAGTTAACATAACGCTTTTGACTAAGACTCAGAGACCACTCGATGCTCTCAACGCCAAGTCTAATTCACTCAATGGAAAGACTGATACTCGACGAATTTGACGCCTAATACTCAACGAATGCAGAATAACTCAATGTTAAGTCTGATACTTAACGGATTCGTCGAGAATACTCGGCGAATTTGACTTAACTCAACACCAAAGTATTACCTAATGAATTTTAATGGATACTCGACAAATATGACTCGACAAATCTAACTACTCTCAGCACCTAGACTATTCAACGGAATTGACTTAGACCAAAACCCATACTTGATGAATTTTACTCTGGCTGACCCCACCCTATTTGACGAATTTAAACTAAATTGACTGTCATATTTGACGAACTCCAACTTAGACTAACAATCTTATACTTGGCGTATTAACCTAATAGAATTAATTCCTTATCCGATGGATTATACTCAGGCTATCTCCTATATAAACGACGAAGTCAGACTTGGCGGAAAATCTACACTTCCTAGCTGATCGGCCTTGGCCGAACCCTACCCTACTGATAGTTTTACTTTCAAGACTACCTAAACACCTAGAAGGGGGTGAATAGGTTCTAATTCTTGTTTTAAAATTAAGACAGAATATCACTTCAATACTGTAATATAAAACAGAAAATTCTACAGCAAACTCAGCACACACAATCACAGATTCTATAGCTACACAATTCACAGATTGCACACAGTATTTATAGTGGTTCCCCAAGGTCTGGGTACATCCACTTTCACCCTTCACCTATCTAGCAGTATGCTAGATTGGACCTAACTTCTTCCTTAAACTCAGATCCTCAGATCCTACAGCTCAGAATCCAGAAGGATTCCTACAACTCAGAATGTTTCCACATTCCTACAACTCAGGCTAACAAGCCCTACCTCAGCCTTGCCACAAGGCCTATAACTCAGAGAATACCTTCTCCTACAACTCAGGCACAAACTGCCCTACCACTCAGAGAACAAATCTCCTACACTCAGCCTTTATAAAACAGGCTTACAACTCAAATCTATGAATAGATCCTACAGAATTTGATAAGGAATTATATATTCTCTTACCCATGTTGAGAGAGAAGGGATAAGAACTTTCTTGATCAGCTTCTTGAAGAGGCTGATGGCTGAAATCAACTTGATTTTAGCTTTCTTCAAATCTTCTTAAATCTGAACTTAGTTGAGTTGATTTCCTTTGAATATAACTGACTGGCAGCTTCCTCCTTAGATTCCAGAAATAGATCTGAATCTCCTTGACAGATTAGTTCAGTATCTGCTTCTTAAGAGATCTGTGATTGTCTTCTTCTTGACTTCAAATAGCTGGATCTCTCTCTCTCTCTCCAAACCTCTTGAAGATACTTCTGAATTCTAGCTTGAATTCAACTTAGACTGAATCTGAGTGGATGATCACTTCAGAATGTCTTCTTAGATCTTCTCACGAAGATCTTCTTCTGTGCCTTGCACTTTCTTGATCAGAGATCTATCTCACAATAGTTGTGTTTTTGTGTGTCAATAATAATTGTTATTCTTCTTCTGAATCCATCTATTTATAGACTTCATCCATGGTAACCGGCTGATCCGGTTTTTAACTAACCTCTGACAAGTTTGACAGCTTCAGTAAACCTGATGTAACTCACAGCTGTAAAGTCATCAAACAGATCTTGTACCTTTGTCTTTGTCAACAAAGAGTCGAGACTGTCTGTCATAAAGTGTCGAGACCATCTGTCAATATGTGTCGACACAAGTGACTTAAGTGTCGACACAGCCTTTGGTGATGTCGGCATAGCTGTCTTGATGTCGACACAGCTTCTTGACACTGCATCTTGAGAATGTGTCGACACTGATTATTTGTGTCGACACAAAAACACTTCACCATTCATCAGCAATCAACTTGGTCTAGACTCAGCTGTGTGTCGACACAAGTCCTGTGTGTCGACACAGTTGATGTAGACTCAGAACATAGCGTGTGTCGACACTGCCTCCAGGTGTTGACACAGTTGTTGTTGACTCTGCCTCTGTGTGTCGACAATAATCTTCTGTGTGTCGACACTGCCTCCCGGTGTCGACACAAACTCACTGAAGTGTCGACACAGCCATTTCCAAGTGTCGACACAATCTTACTAAAGTGTCGACACAGCTTCCTCAGGTGTCGACACATAGACTTAGAATCTTTTTCCTGCATTCTAGCACATTCTTAACCTGCATATATAAACTCAAAATAACATCAAATACACCTTGATGTATATCATTGAGCTACGTGAGGCTTCTCCAAATCAGGTACACATTTTCCAATGTACCCAACAATCTCCCCCTATTTGGAGAAGTCATAACCCTTTAGCCAATGATATACACCACTTATAAAATAAACATGATGATGTACATAAGCATTATATCACAGGGTACTTTATAAACAAAACACATATCATTATTACATCACAGAATAAAGATGTAAAAGAGAATGATCACGTAACAATGTTTTGTATATTAACTCAAAAATGTTTGTTACAAGTTGTTTACATTGATTTCTTTAACAAACTAACAGTTACATAGTTCTTGGACAAAAAACTAGTAAAACTTAGACTAAGGCTGGGCTGGCTCCTTTATGATTATCCCTTTGCCTGGTTTAATCTGAGCCTGCACAGAAGGTTCTGTATCTTCAATGAGCTTCTTACCTTTCAAATCAGCCTTCTTCTGTGCTTCAGCCTTGATCCTTTGCCTCTCAAAATAATGAAAGGGCTTGGGGAAATACTTGCTAGGTTCCTGAGCATCAGGAGATAGCTTCCCCATCTTAGCCTTTCTCCTGTATTGAACTATGGCCTCCTGCCTGGCTTCATACTTTTTCCATTCCTGTTCATTATACCATTTGCCCCTTTCATGTACTTGATCTTTTACAGCTTTCCAGGCATTTAATATGATATTCCTTGAAGTGGGGCTCCACTGCTCAAAGTTTGGCTTTAGTTCTACTTGCTCTCTGAATCTCTTCTTTAATAACTGAGCATCTTGCTAAGCTTTCAGACCAGCTTCTAGCATATCTACCTTTTCAATAATAACATTAGTAACTGGTAGAGAAGGGCTGTACATAGACTCAACCTGTTGATGTACCATTTCAATATCTGCAGGTGGGTAAATGACTTGGGCAACCTCAGGTAGATCACCTTCAAGTAGATTTGGTTGCACCCCTAACTCAGCCACATTATCATCTTCACACAAGGGTGGATATCCCAGAGTGGCTCTTATGATGTTGGTTACCCATTTGGCATGATCAGAGCCAGCATAGACTAACACCCTCTCCCCCTTTATGACTTCTCTGGTCATATGATCTCTTAAGTCCTTCTTATGAAATCTTATTTGCCCATCCAGGTAATTGATTCCATCTTTAAAGAATGGCTTTAACTTTTGAAGCTTGTCACTAATTAACTTCTCAGATGAAGTGATGGCAGTTTTAACTGATTCTAGGGCAGCCTGTAGCTTCTTATCATAGTCTTCCATTTCTTTAGCCCTTGTAGCAGTCATTCCAGTAACAGCAGTTGTTTACTCAGTGACTATGACATTGTGAGATTCTGTCAGATTGTCATTCATTCTTATTTTATTTTCAAGGACATAGCCTTGTTTGACAGCAATCTCATTCACTTGCTTCTTTATTTCTGCCTGTTATTTTGCAAGAAATACAACAGCATTACCTCCCTTGTGAAAGCAATATGTCATCTCTCTTTTATTCTGATTAACTTCAAATCTGATTGACTTTATGTCTTGGGCTAGATCAAATTGAAGAGCCTTATGGATTTCATCCACATACTTTTCAAGAGCCAATCTCTGCTCATCCATTTTGACTTGTAAATCTACCAAAAATTTGTTGTAATCAATTGCAGGAGCTGGTTGGGAAGTAGTAGCTTGTAAAGCCTGCTTATAGCTTTGGCTTCTCCTCTTGAAAACCATAAATTTTCTTTTCTTGGCCTCCCTGACATCTTCATACTCAGACTCTGAAAAACTTTCAATATTAACTCTCTCTTGAGGAGTGGAAGAAATTTCTTTCTTAGCTCAATGTTGCTCCTCCTCCATATTAACCTGCTCCCCCTCAATCCTGACTTGCTCCCTGACTTGCTCCTCTTTATTTTTATCTGCTTCTCCTTCAATATCAGGAAACAACTCTTCAAGAGTGAATTCTTGTTGAGTGTGAGCAGGAGATAGTACTTTCTCAGCAGCAGCAGCAACTCTAGAAATATCTAGATTAGTTTGAGAAATAATGTCCTCTGATAAATTGATTCTTTCTTCCTCTTGCACCTGTTCAGACTCTGGCTCACCCTGCAAATATGCATTCTCAGCATTTTCCTGGACTTGTATACTTTCTAGCTCCCCCTGCACTTGTGTAATAACTGGCTCCCCCTGCACCTGTGCAGATATAGTATCTTCCTGGACTTGTGCATCTTCAGGACCATGCTCTTGCCTGTCCACATCAAGCATTTCCTTTAAAAGAACTCTATCCCATCTTGAGAATAACCTTATGTCCATTCTCCTCATGTGATTAATCTTTGATCCAGGAATCTGTTGCATCACCTCTAAAATTATTTCAGCTAGGTACAGACTCATGATCCTAGCCAAGTTTGGCTTCTTGATTCCTTCTTTTATCTTATCAAACAGTACTACAGACCAATTGGTTTGAATCTTGAAGATTACCCTTGTCATCAGGCTGAACATATAGGCTGATATCCTATCATGGCCACCTGGTTTACATAAGATCACTTTTCCTACTATTTCAGATAGGAATTTCCCTTGATGATTCATGTCTTTTCTGTTGATGGCTGATCCTATCTTTAAGGTTGGATCCAATCCACACCATTGAAGTGCCTCCCTGGTCCTTGAGGCTGATACCTCTTCCTCATCTTGTATTCTAGGAAGATGGAGAAACTTGCTCCACCTCTTTTGAGACAGCTTGACTTTTTCTCTATGTACAGAGGATTTGATCTTCAATCCTGTTGAGTCCATTGATGCAGCCGTGTAGAACTCGAATACTTCTTTCTTCTATATCTTTGAAGGTTCAGAGACAAGATATTCTAATTTGTTGTCTGCAAGAAGAGAAATGACCTGTTTGATCTCTGATTCGGCATCGTCGAATGCATGCCTAACAACTCATATCCTTCATTGATGTTGTCTTCAACCTTGGGCGCCATTGGAAAGAAGAGAAAGCTTGGTTGGAGAGAAGAGAGTTTGTCGACACAAGGTTTTTGTCTCGAAACCCTGGTTAGCGTGTCGACAGAATATGTTCTTGACCTATTTATACCCTTCTAATATAAGAAGGTCAAAAGGCGGGCAAAAACAGTCTAAATGTGTCGACACTGTTAAAATGTGTCGACACAAACTCCTAATGTCTCGACAATAAAGATGATCTCTATGTGTCGACACCAATTAATGATATATCGACACTGGACATACTTAGTTGTTCATCAGAAATTCTGTGTCGACTCTTATTACAAGTGTCGACACAAAATTTGTAAGTGTCGACACCATTACTCTAGTTGTGTCGACACTACATTTCTGGATATGTCGACTCTTTGTCCCTTAGGTGTCGACACATTTTCTCTGTGTCGACACAATTTCCCTGAATTGTCGACATGACTTCTCTATGTCGACACTTTATCATTGAATGTGTCGACACCATTTTACTTAGCCAATTTTTGGTAAACTAACCTATGGTCAGCATTCCTAATTCAATTTTAAATTTATTGAATTTAGTTTCATCCAGAGGCTTAGTAAATACATCTGCAATTTGAAAATCAGTTTTAACAAATTCTAATGAGATGTTTTCTTTTTCTACATGTTCTCTTAGAAAATGGTATCTTATTTCTATATGCTTAGTCCTACTATGTGAAACAGGATTGTTTGCAATAGAAATGACACTTTTAGAATCACACAATAAAGGTGTTCTACTTACTTGAATACTATTGTCCCTTAGCTGATGCTGAATCCACAACAGCTGTGCATAGCAACTTCCATCTGCCATATATTGAGACTCAGTTGTGGACATTGCCACACTAGTCTGCTTCTTACTGCTCCAGGATATCAACCTTCCTCCCAAGAATTGGCATGTACCTATAGTACTTTTTCTATCTTCTCTACAGCCTGCAAAATCTGTATCTGAATAACCTGTTAGTTGAAAATCTCCATTCCTAGGGTACCAAAGGCCTAGATTAGGTGTGCCCTTTAGATATCTCAAAATCCTCTTGACTGCAGTATAATGTGATTCTTTAGGGCATGCTTTGTACCTAGCACAGACACATGTAGCATACATAATGGCTGGTCTACTAGCAGTGAGATATAATAGAGAGCCAATTATTCCTCTATACAAAGACTCATCTACAAGTTTACCTGCATCATCTTTGCATATAGGCATACTTGTTCCCATAAGAGTTATCATGGTGGAGGATGATTCCATACCATACTTTTTAATTAACTCCTTGGTGAACTTAGACTGGGATATGGACAAGACATCTTCAGTCTGTCTTACTTGGAGTCCCAAGAAGAACTTAAGTTCCCCCATACTGCTCATTTCAAACTTCCCTTGCATAAGTTTAGCAAACTTCTTGCAAAGGTTGTTCTCTGTAGACCCAAAAATTATATCATCTACATAGATCTGAATTAAGATTATCTTACCTTTAGATTCCCTTAGGAATAGAGTTTTGTCTATCTTTCCTCTTGAGAATTTGTTCTCAATAAGGAAAGTTGACAGGGTTTCATACCAAGCCCTTGGGGCTTGCTTTAACCCATACAATGATTTCTTAAGTCTATAGACATAACCAGGTTTAAGAGAATCTACAAAACCCGATGGCTGCTCTACATAGACTTCTTCTTTTAGATCACCATTCAGGAATGTTGATTTCACATCCATTTGGTATACTTTGAAGCCTTGATATGTTATATAGGCAAGGAACATCCTGATTGCTTCCATTCTTGCTATTGGAGCAAATGTTTGATCAATGTCTATTCCATCTTCCTGCTTGTATCCTTTTGCAACCAATCTTGCTTTGTTCTTCACAATAACTCCATTCTCATCCAACTTGTTCCTAAAAATCCACTTTGTACCAATGATGTTGTGGTCTTTTGGTTTAGGAACTAACTCCCAGACCTTGCATCTTCTAAACTGATTAAGCTCCTCTTGTATAGCATTAATCCAGTGTTGGTCTTGGATAGCTTCTTAAAATTTCTTTGGCTCCAGTTGAGATAGAAAACTTGAGTGTAGCACTGTATTAATATTTCTGTTTCTGGTTTACACTCCTTATCTTGGATCACCAATTATCTGATTTGCTGGATGATCCTTTAGATGTCTTACAGTTAGAGGTAAACTTCCTTATGACTGAACTCCTCAAGATTCTTCATTATGCTGCACCTCTTGGTTGTCATCAGCTTCTAGAGAGTCTTGTACTCCCCCTAGGCAGTATCCATCATTTTCCAATCCTTCATCTGCAGTTGTGCCTTCTGCAATGGAAAGCTTGTCCATTCTATTGCTTATACCTGTTGGACTGCATGAACTACAAGGCAACTCACTGATGATTAATCTTGTTTCATCAAATACAACATGTATAGATTCTTCTACAACCTGGGTAATCAAGTTGTAGACCCTATAAGCCTTACTATTGTTGATGTACCCAACAAATATCCCATCTTGGGATTTGGCAGCAAACTTAGTTAGATAAGACTTGTCATTGTTAAGCATATAACACTTTGAACCAAAGATTCTAAAATAGGATAGATTTGGTTTTCTACCTTTCATGATCTCATAGGGAGTCTTTTTGTGGTACTTGGTGATAGAAGCCCTGTTGAGCACATGACATGCAGTGTTTTCTACCTCAGCCCATAAATATTCTGGGAGAGAAGTGTCACTCAATAGATTTCTACCGGCCTCAATCAATGTCCTATTCATTCTTTCAGCAATACCATTTTGCTGTGGTGTTCTAGGTGAGGAGAATTCTTGGAAAATCCCAAATTCTTCACATAATCTTGTCATACTTTCAGATTGAAATTCAGTGCCATGGTCACTTCTGATTTTGACCATTATACTATTCAGTTAATTCTGAATTTGTTTGACAAAACTATGTAAAATACTTGGGGTTTCAGATTTCTTTCTTAGAAAGAACACCCAGGAATATCTAGAATAGTCATCTACAACCATAAAAGTGGAGACCTTCCTACCTAGACTATGAACTAGCATAGGACCAAATAAATCCATATGCAGTAGGTATAGACACCTGATTGAATCCTTGTTTTCAAGACTATGAAAGGAGTATTTTGTATGCTTGCCCTTTTGACAAGCTGAACATATCCCTTCCTTTATACACTTAACTTGAGGACCATTCCTCACAAACTCTTTGCTAAAGAGTTGGTCAATTGTCTTGAAGTTAAGATGGGCCAGCCTCTTGTGCCATTTGACACAATGAGATGCTCTCTCATCAGCTACAAGACAAATAGGAGAAACCTTGTTCTCACACACAAAGTCAAGACAATAAACATTTCTTTTTCTAAACCCAGTCAATATGACCTTTTTATCATTTGACCTTTTGATATGACATCCATTCTTAACAAATGAAATGTCATATCCTAGATCACTCAGCTGACTTATGCTTATCAGGTTGTGTTTCAAACCTTTTACATAAGCAACTTGAGTGATGGTAATTTGGTTTGAAGAAATGTTACCAAATCCTTTGATAATTCCTCTTTCAGATCCACCAAAGATTACTTTAGGCCCATCCTTGATAGGTGTGTACTTCTTCAGTAGCCCCTTTGTTCCAGTCATGTGCTTGGAACATCCACTGTCCAAGTACCATATAGGGGCATGGCAACTTGGACTTTCTTGCAATAAAGAATTACTTTCCCTTAGAACCCAAGTAAGTCTTTGGTCCTTGGTTCAAGTTAGCACCATTCATATCAAATCTACCAGCAGCTCTTCTAACTTGTAGACTGTTATTCTTCCTGACACTTATGTTATGTTAGCAGTCTAAGGCAAAATGGTCTGTCTTGCCACAGCACCAACATTCATACTTATTGTATCTAGGTCTAGATACATTTTTGGTAGAAAAATTTTTGTTCTGTGCTGGTGCTTCTGCAGCTACACCCACTGGTTTCTTATAACCATGGGGTTTATGAACATGGGCTGCCTTATTGACATAAGCACCCTTGTCATTCAGAACTTCAGTATTATTATGACCTTGAGTATTCTCAAAGTCATACTTGTTAGAAGGCTCATGCACCTTTCTAAAAACTACAGGGACTATAAAATTCAATGACTGAACAGAGGCTTTGCCCTTTCTCTTGAAATGGGCAGCCCTGGTGTTACCTTTATAGCCTATTCCAGCCTTACCCTTTTGAGCCACAAACTCATCTATTAAGGGTAAGACTGATTTTGGCTTAGAGTAACTAGCCACCAAATCTTTCTCTACTTGAAGTCTGACTTACAGACCTTTAATTAGATCATTTTTATATGTGATTGTACCCATCTGAATAACAGTAATAGTTTTCAGCTTGGCAACCTCATTCATTTGTTGATCCAATTCTTTCTCTAAACTAGATACAGTCATCTTAAGATCTGCAATTTCCTTAGCTTGGTTTTTGGCCAGGTTTTTGCTTTTCTTAAGTGCCTGCAATAAGTCCACATATTCATCTATCAACTGATGAATATCTCCTTCAGATTCAGATCCATCCTCATCACTTGATGAAGATGAATCTGACTCTGAACCAGTACTATAATCAGAAATTCTAGAATTACTTTGTACCTTACTGGGACCAGGCTGATCCTGGCACTTGTTGTCTTCTGATTCAGCCATCAGTCCCATGCACTGATGGTCTTCTTGATCATAGATGGAGTTCAGCAATTTCATAAACTCATCTTCTTCACTAGCTGCATACAATCCAATGTATGCTTCAGCTTCAGATTCTGACTCTGAGGAGGATTGATCTGTGAGACTCTTCTCCTTCTTAGCAATAAAGGATTTCTCCTTCTTGCCCTTTTGTTGAGTCTTCTTTCTGTCAGCTGACTCCTTCCTCTTTTCTGGACACAGCCACCACATGTTCTGGCCTATTGCAGCAATATAAAACAATTTTTGATGTTGTAGCTTTGCTGGGCTTAGACCTGCTCCTTTCCTTTCTTGATGATTTTCTCTTTTGATAGTAGTCATCAACTGGCTGTGATGTGGAGTGCCTTGACTTCCACTGCTTCTTCTTCAAGAACCTCTGAAACTGCCTTGTAAAGGCATCTAAATCTGCATCTGAATCACTGTTATTTGAGTTCTGATTATCTGAATTCTCTGAGATAACTTCAGCAACTTCCTTAGGAGGTGATGGATACATCCTCCTGCTCTTTCTAGTGCCTTCAACCTTGAAGGCCACTGACTTTTCTCTATGCTCTCCTTTTGTATTTCTTTCTTCCTCCTTCCTACCCATTAGTTGCATTTCATATGATAGCAACTTTCCAAATAAGGTTGGAGGAGAAATGTCTGCTAGTTTGGCAACTTCTCTAATGGCACAAATCTTGGTATCCCAATCCTTTGTCAAGGATCTTAGGAATTTGTCATTCAGCTCATATGTACTGAAGACCCTTCCATAGGACATCAGTTCATTCACTATCCTGTAGAATTTCTTGTAGTATTTAGATATTGCTATCAGACTTCCCTTGTCTGAAACTCTCATATTCTTTGTTGAGCATAGTGAAAGTGAGGAAAAGATCTACCTTAACTCTAGAGGGTGGGTGAATAGAGTATTTTAAAATAATTCACAATTAAAATAGTACAGCAGTGGAAGACTTAAATTTATGTATATATGTAAGGTGCTTGCAGTGAAGTAAAAACTAAAGCAAGAAATAAAGAATCAAACAGCACACAGCAAAGACAAACACACAGCAACCAGATGACACAAGGATCTATAGTGGTTCCCCAACAACCTGGGTACATCCACTCTTTTACCACCCTTGGTAGAAATCCACTGCAAGAATAGTTGATCAGGTGTCCTGGGTACCAATGATCTTTTGATAAGGTGCTCAAAAACCAAAACTAGATTTTTTGATAAGGTGTCTTGCCACCACTGAGTTTTGACAAGGTCTCAGAAACCAGTCTCAGAACTTTTGAAGGGAGTTTTGAAAAACCCTTTTACAGGAGGGAAAGGAAAAAAGAAAGAAAGAGTTGAGTTGTTCTTCTCTGTCAACAATCTGAGAGAAGACAAGTGGATTATGATGTCAAAGCTCCCCCTGAGATCTGTAAGAGTTCAGGAAGGTGAGCTTTGCTAGGGTGATAGGTCTTCAGTTGCTTCAGATCTCCAGTAATTGATGATTTCAACAGATGCTGAAATGTTTGATGTCTGGAGTTCTTGATGTTGAAGCTTTTGAACACTTGAAGATTTGGAGGAGTTGAGTAGCAGAAGATCTCCTCTACAGCAGAATTTTCTTTTATTCTTGAAGATTTAGTAGATTTGAAAATCACAGAAGATGAACTGTTGATCAGAGAAGTTGTATTGTTCAATCTTCTGTATTGTAATCTAATTCTTCTGTATATCTCCTGTCTCTATAATTTTATTGATCTGTTATGTATATTCAAAAACATATTCTGAAGGAATATATCAGATTCTGACTTAGATGGCCGTTACTCAGTCATAAATGACTTCCATAAATGACAACTGTCTTTGGGGAAAGTCCTAAGCAACATTCCATTTAGTCCTTCCTTGAAACTTGCATCAGATTGCTTGAAACGGCTAGAGAATCCTTTGTAATAAATACAGAAAATAACTCTAGAAGAATCTGAAAGAATTCCATAACTGCTCTTGAATTTGAATTCTGAAAGCGTCGATCTCTCACAAAAATCGTCGACCTGAGTTCAGCTATCGGCGACCTGAGCTCAGAGATTGGATTTATACTAGAGACAGAAAACGTCAACCTGAGCTCTACGATCGTCGAACTGAGCTCAGCGACTTTGAAAATAACTGAAGACAAAACGTCGCTCTGAGCTCGAAGATCGTCGACCAGAGTTCGACGACTTGCATAGTTGAGCTCAGAGAACGTCGAACGGAGTTCGACGTTTCGTCGAACTGAGCTCGACGAAAATTGTCTTGTCTCAGTACTTAGTCCTGATCTCTGAGTGGTCCTGGGGGCAGCTCCAAACCTAAGTTCTAATCCCTAGACTTATTCTAATTTGACCTTTTCAACTATACAACTAGGTCAAATAATTTTCCTAATAACATAGCGATCCTTGCCCAAATTAGTAAGAGGGTGTTCCAACAATCTCCCCCTATTTGGGTTAGGATTACTATTTACAGGGCATAATCAGGAAATAAAGAATCATACATACAGAAATAAAAGCTAAACTAACAATACAAAAAAGATAATTAAAGCAGCATTGCAAGACTCAAAAGGAATGTCAGCAAATGTTCAGATATAGATGTACTGTCTGCTTACAGAATTCATTTCCTTTCACTGTCTTTCTTAAATAAAATCTCCCTGTTTGGATTGAGAGCATCTTTCTTTGATCTTCTGTCATCTTCTGCACCTAAGAAGGTTTGGGATCTGGGCCTTGGAACTACAGCCTTAGGATGTAGTTTCATGTAATCTTCTGGAACAAAGAACTTTCTTGAAGCATATCTCTCTAGTTCTTTCTTTCTTTGTTCTGAAAGTGTAGTGATGTTAGAAGTATCTTTCCCTTGTTCTCTGGCCTTTTTCAACTTATCTAGAGCAGCAAGCTCTTTCATCCTGGCAGTCAATGATACTGGATTGTTTTCTGGATCCTCAAAAGGAATTGAAGGTTCATATCTATTTATAGTTTCTGAAGTAGTAGATGTTCTTGTTACAACAGTATCTCTGAGTTTATAAGGAAAAGGACCTTGAGTTGAATCCATATGTCCTTGTCCTTCCCTTTGCTATCTGGAATAGGTTCTATATTCTCTCTGAATTCCTCTGTGTTGTCCTCTTCTTGAATGATAACCTTTTTGATACTGTCCTTTGGGCTGATATCTTTGAGAGAGTTGAGAGGAACTTTGCTTTGAATCTGAAGATTGAAATGCAGAGCCTCCACCAGATCCTGAATCTAGAGGAGGAGGAGGAGGTTGATACTGAGAGGTTCCATTCTCATACTTGTCCATTTTCTTTTTCTTCTTCATAGCCTTTAACTGATTTTTGGAATATTGCATCCAGGGCTCTGTAATCTGGCAGTCATGCAGAATATAATATGGTATGTTATTTGCATCTTTGGCCTTGGCAGGAGGAACTCTCATAATAGCTTTGCTTCTATCTTTCCTCTTTTTGGCAATAGTGCTAGCAGAGTCATCAGATTTAGTATTGAATTTGTCACTATCAAAGCTCTGTGGTCTGTCATAAAGATCATCAATTCTTTTTATGTATTCCTCTTGAAGTTTGGATTTCTCAGAATCAGCAGGAGAAGGAGGTGTTGGAACAGCAGCAGGAATCTCAGTAGGAGCAGTTGCATCAAAAGGATTCTCAGAAACTTGTTCTTCCAGATAACTTGCCAGTTCTTGAGCGACAGCAGTATCAGCAGACAGCATCTCAATATCAGTAGATTCAACAGAAATATCAGCAGCAGTAGCAGCACTAACAGTAGCAACAACTTCCTCAGCCTTAAGAGAATTGACATAGGATATGATCAGGCTGGGATCACATACAGAAATAGGCACAATGGCCTTAGTGAGGTCTTCAACTCCCTGAGTTAGTAAGCTTCTTCTGTAAAGAATATCAAACTCAAACAACAGTGACCTGAGGTCCACTGTAATCACTGGTACTGGAGCAGTAGTAGGGATGATTGGCAGCAGTAGATCACTTGGAGCAGGCAGTTCCTCAGCTTCATAAGGCATCTCCCCCTACCTTGATTCAGTCATGACTGGATCAAGGCACTCCATAGAAAGAATTGCCTGAGGAGAGGAAAAAGAGGTTAGCCTGTCAGATAGCGCCTTTATTGATTGCAGGAGTGGATCCATGGTGGTCTCTAGCAGGTCTACTAGCTTGGGGGGCAAGTATCCCATATAGCCTATCTGCTAAAGCTGATAAATCCACTTGCTCAAGTGGGACTTGAGTAGAGGTGGAGGATGGAATAGCTTGAACTGATGGTGAATGGGCTGTAGTTGATGCTGTGGTGGATGGTAGAATTGATGGTTGAGAGATAGGGATGCTGGAGATGGATGGAGTGAAGGATGGTTGGGAGAGAATATCATGAAGAAGTTGTTGGTAGGAGGAGGTAGAGGGAAGCTCGGGAGGAGTGGAAGGGGAATCATCCATGAAGGAATCTTCCAATATGTTGAAAGATGGTCTGTCATGAGGTGGATAGTAGAAAAGTGAATGGAATGGTTTTGAGGTGGCTGGAGGTGAAAGAGGTGATGAGATGGTAATGGGGGAAGAGATGGTTATGGTTGTGGAGATTATTGTGGTTGATGTGGAGTTGGAGGTAAAAACAAGAGGTGGAGAAGGAGGAGCAGAGGTGGAGGCAGGCAGCTCTTCTATGAGGGCTGGAGCCTGAGGGGAAGTGACTACAAGAGTCCTTGTGCCTGAAGCTATAGTACTCCTGGCAGGTTTGATGATCTGTCTGTCCCATTTCCCAAATAGGGCACAGGTTAGTCTTTTAGATGCATTAATGTGCATCCCATTGGAAACCAGCAGCTCTGGGCACCTGGAGTGCAGGAAAACCCCTAAAATCCTCCCAAAATTGACAAAACTTTTAATAATTTTCTTCTTGATCAAATCAAAGAAGATTGTTCCCCAATTCAGATGTTTCTTGTCCACTATGGCTCCCATCAGACAGAATTGATACCTGGATATGGTATCATGTGTTGAGTGCTTAGCCAGCAGCACTTTCCCCACAACATCAGCCAAAAATTGAAATTAAATGGATAGATTCTTTTTCAATAACTTATTAGGGTTTGCAGCAGAGTGACCCATTCTATCCAACATAGAATCAAATTCTTCTCCAGACATATCAGTAGAATCATCTCCAGTACTTAAATTGAATACCTCAGTCAGAAGGGTAGGGGACAATTGTACCTGAATCCCGCTGATAGTACAGACTATAGTATTCTCATCCAGATTGTTTGCTATAAATACCCATTCCTTTATTTCGTCAGCCACAATCTTCATTCTGGTCGACATAATATCCACTAGCTATTGTTCCTTGAATAGTTCTAGGATATCCTTGAAGATTTGATCGCTGCCGTCGAATGAATCCATATCAATATCAAACCCGGTATCAAACTTCATCTTCGCGAGAGCCGCAACATTCACCGCCATTGAAGACCTGCAAAAAAAATTACCAAACACAACCAAGTGCAGTAGAGTTTGGAAAGAAAGAAAGAAATTGCAGAGAGTATGAATGCGTAATCGAAGAACGACGACGAAAAATGATTTTTATATTAGGGTTCGACGGCGAAAAGGAAGGATCGTTGAACTCCGTTCGACGATCTGGGCTTCTAATGGAATCTGAAGAGTCTTTAATAACGTCGATCTCCATTCGTCGATACTGGAGAGCGTCGAGCTCAGATCGACGATCTATGAACAGAAAGAAGGATAGCTAAAAGCTAACAGACGGAGCTGAACTCCGGTCGATGCTATTTGGAAACGTCGATCTCCGTTCGACGCTTTTTGAAAAAACGTCGAGCGCAGTTCAGAGACAGAAAACAGCCTACAGACACTAGAAAATACCAATTTTTAGCCTAGTCTTGGTCTGTTTTTAGATTTACAAAATCTTGGGATTTATTTTAGGCTGCCTCCATCTAACATTCCTAACTGATTTAGGAAGAAGGTATGTTTCTTTTCATCCAAAGGTTTGGTGAAAATATCTCCCCTTTGCAAATCAGTAGAACCAAAGATAATATCATCTACATATATTTGTACTAGTAGGGTATGGGACTTATGGGTTCTAATAAAAAGAGTTTGGTCTACTCTACCCCTTATAAATGTTAGAGTTACCATGGTGATCTAGAAGTTGTCAAACATGTAATCTCACTGCCAATGCAATATGAGCCTGCAGGGTCGCACATAAGAGCTATGGAGGAGTTGGAAGATTGACCATATTGGTAAAGGTTACCAATCACCATAGATATGGGGTCTGGCAAATGTTGCCAAGGTGGTTCGTCGAAATTCATCGAGAATGAGTCGTCGAGAATGTCTCGACGACTACGACCAAGTCAAAGTCGTCGAGAATGTCTCAACGACTACAACTAAGTCAAAGTCGTCGAGAATGTCTCGACGACCAAGTTAAAGTCGTCGAGAATGTCTCAACGACTACGACCAAGTCAAGAGTCGTCGAGATTGTCTCGACGACTACGGCAAAGTCGTCGAGTATGACTCACCGACTAAGGCCTCGATTCTCGACGATTCGGTCAGGTCATTCTCGCCGAATCTGGATTTGATTCTCGCCGATTCTGAAACCCTAATGTGCTGTGTGGTCTGCGGATAGCGATTTATCTAGGTTTATTTATGCTTTGGGTATAAATAGACTCTTAGGGTTTTGGGAAACTAAGTGGAATCGGGTTTTTCTCCTTTGACCGAATCGAAGCCGACGGAATCGTTCCGCCGCTCGTTCGCTCCGCCGATTCCCGAATCCCGCCGGACGGAAGAGTTCCGCCGCCGCAATCGTTCTGCAGACCTCCTCCTCTCCGGCGACAGTCGCTGGTGCTGCACTTCCTGGCGCGGACCTAGTAGTCCGTGGGAAGTGCGGAGGTGCGGCCGATCTTCTACCTGACCCTTCGTGTGACGAAGCTCGGGAGTTCTCCAGCTCGTGTGGATTTCTACAGAGACGTGGATATTATTCCACGTACAACTCGCCACCGACATCACTCAATACTTTGAGCATCTTCGTTGAGTTGTGACTCAATGCCACTAAGGTATTTTGCCCTAGTTATTTTGTTTACTTCTTGATACAACGATCATGGCCAGATCCAGTTCTCTTGGGTTGTTCTCGTACTTTTCCTTTCCGCTGCGTGCACAAAGTGTTGTGCCAACCCTCCCGAGAAACCCCAACCGTGGTATCAGAGCCAGGTTGCGGCCATGACTGTTGTATTGGAAGTTAGGGAATTCCAACACGTGTAAACCTAGGGATTTAGAAGTGTTCTAAATGTCTAGATTTATTCCTGGAACATCAATTGTTGATGATTTTTCCAAGGGAAATCGGTGGTGATTTTGCAAAATTTGGTCGGGGCGCTGCCCCGCACCCCGCAGGGGCTCTGCCCCTTGACCCCGCCCGCTGATCGGTCAGCGGGACCACCGCCAGGGGCGCTGCCCCTTGGAACCCCGCCAGGAACGTCTGGGATTTCGTAGCAATTTCTAATTGTAGAAGTTGTTGTCTCCTTAGCAGTAACCATCTCTCGAATTTTGTTTTGGATTTTGAATCCAACAAAGAGAGATGAGCTTGTCTACTGCTTTAATTTGAGTTGCCTTTTCCCTTTGTCCAATGCATGTAAACCTGAATATTTGGAAATGTCCATATGTTCAGATTTAGCCCTTTGCTCTATCAAATGTTGATAGTGTCTTGTTGTGCACATAAGGGATGCATGAGGATTCTAGAAATGTTTTATTTTATTTAGATGTGCACATTGATCAAAGGTTGATCATGGTTAATTGTTAACATACTATCAAAATTTAAATCCCTTCATCAAACATTAAGTGTTCGGATGCCTTCCGATGGATGACACTCTTCCTGCCTCGATCGATGAAGTGTGGGCTTGCCAAAGCAAGGTGCATTAATCTATCTTGGTAAGGGTGCGAGCGGATAATTGTGATATCCCACTGTCAACATCGGGCCCCACTTAACTAGGTGACCTCAAAGGTTGAGCGCCTAGAGGCATAGGGTTGGCATGCACCATATGATGGATGCGAATAAAGAGTTATTCACCAACCATACAAGAATTGCATGAGGATGCAATTGGCAAACGTTGCCTACCTAAATAACTACATCGTGAGAGGAAAGCCAAAGCTGACTCATTGTGTTGGTGAAATACGGATCTTGTCCACTAAGAGAGTAGCTCGCATGAACTCTCCGAATTGATAGTGAGGGCTATTAGTTCGAATAAAATAGTGGGAGTTTTAATTAGAGTCCAAATTAAAATAAATTGTATTTTGAAACTTTGGTACTGATTTTATTCTGCATGAATTCTTGTAGAATTCCATGGCAAGTGGTTTACACTCCACTTTGTCTCTGAGAGCCATCCTTGAGAAGGATAAGCTCAATGGGACTAACTACATGGACTGGTACAGGAGCTTGAGAATTGTTCTCAGGCAAGAGCGAAAGCTCTATGTCTTGGAAGAGGAATCCCCCGAGGTGCCGACCGGGAATTCTTCCCGTGCTGATAAGGATGCTTACAAGAAGTATACCGATGATGCTTTAGACATCGAATGCCTCATGCTTGCCACCATGAACTCTGAGCTCCAAAGGCAACATGAGAACATGGGGTGCAAGGAGATTGACGAGCATCTTAAGAAAATGTTTCAAGGGCAGGCTCGTCAAGAGAGGTTCGACGTCACGAAAGCGTTGTTTCAGTGCAAGATGGGAGTTCGAGACTCAGTAGGGACTCACGTACTCAAGATGATTGGGTATATAGAGAACCTTGAAAGACTGGGTTTTCCTCTGGGTCAAGAGTTGGCCACAGATCTGATCCTGCAATCGTTGCCGGACAGCTACGAGCCGTTTGTCTTGAACTATAACATGAATGAAATAGACAAGACACTGCCCGAACTCCTAGGCATGTTGAGAACTGCCGAAATCAATATGAAGAAGGCCAAGCCTACCAGCCCCATACTGATGGTGCATAAGGGCAAGGGCAAGGCCAAGGGCTTCAAGAAGACGAAGGTGGGACCTAAGTCACATCTTGAGCCCAAGTCTTCTGCACTGAAGAAGAAGAAATGCACGGTGAAGGAAGGGAAATGCCACCACTGTGGCAAGGCTGGTCATTGGAGGAGGAACTGTCCTTCTTATATTGAGGGTCTGCAGAAAATGAAGGGAGGTATGACTTCCGCTTCAGATATTTATGTTATAGAGATAAACCTTTCTGCTCCTTCATCTTGGGTATTGGATACCGGATGTGGTTCTCACATTTGTACAAATGTGCAGGAACTGGAAAGGAGAAGATTGCCGAGTAAAGGGGAGTGATAGTTTAACTTTCAAGGCAGCCTAAACACCTAGAGGGGGGGGTGAATAGGTCCTGCTTCTCTTATAAAAACTTCTAGGCAGAATTCAATTCAATAGCTAACACAACTTACACAGCAATCACAGAAAATAAAACATCACAGATTGCACAATGTTTTATAGTGGTTCCCCAAGGTTTGGGTACATCCACTTTCCCCCCTCACCTATCTAGCAGTATGCTAGATTCGGCCAAACTTCCACTTATCTCAGATCAATAGATCCTACACCTCAGAACCCAACTGGTTCCTACAACTCAGGCACAACTGCCCTACCTCAGCCTTGCCCCAAGGCCTACAACTCAGAGAATATCCTTCTCCTACACTCAGGCAAACAGCCCTACCACTCAGAGTTCAACACTCCTACACTCAGCCTTTATAACATAGGCTTACAACTCAGATCTGTGTAAACAGATCCTACAGAAATATAGAAAAGATTATTAATCTGTCTTGCCAAAGTTGAGAGAGAAAAGGCCAAGACAATTCTTGATCAGCTGATGCAATCAACTGTATCTGAGCCTTCTTCAAAGCTTCTTGAAAATGTACTTAGCTGAGTTGATCCCAAACAGCTTCTTGAGAATCCACTGGTGGTTTCTTTCTTCTTCTTCTAATTCTGGCTTGACCTCTCTCTATCCAGCACTTTGAAAGATTCTTCTGAATTCTGATTAGAACTCTTCTTAGATCTATCCTTAGATAGTCTTCTTAGATCTCCCGGAGAAGATCTTCTTAAGTGCCTAGCACTTTCTTGAAATGAATTGGATCGTAATCCTTCTCAACTTTTTTTTTGATTCTCAACAATGTTTTTCAACAGGTTGCTTTCTCCTTCTGAATCCATCTATTTATAGACATTCTTCATGGCAACCGGCTGATCCGGTTTCTAACCGTTTTCTGACAAGTCTGACAGCTTCAGTCAACCGGTGATAACCCACAGCTGTCAAGTCTTCAAACAAGTCCTGTGCCTTAGTCTTGAACCACAAGTTGTTGAAACAGTCTGTCAGAAAGTGTCGAGACCATCTGTCTATCTGTGTCGACACAATTGACTTTGGTGTCGACACAGTCTTCAGTGATGTCGACTAAGTTGCCTTTGAGTCGACACAGCTTCTTCTGAAAATAACTTGGTCTTAACTCTTCAGTGTGTCGACACAAGTCCTGTGTGTCGACACAGTTGTTGTAGAATTATAACTTAGTAAGTGTCGACTTAGCCTTCAGGTGTCGACACATTCTGCTTTAATGTGTCGACTTAATCACAATGTGTCGACACATTCTGCTGGTGTCGACAAACTTGAGGTCGACTATTTTCTTCTGTGTCGACACATTCAGCTGATGTCGACAATCTAGAGATCGACTATATTCTTCTGTGTCGACACATTCTCCCAATGTTGAGGTCGACGCTTTTCTTCTGTGTCGACACAAATTCCCAGAGTTATGTCGACTCTTTTTTTCTGTGTCGACACAAATTCCCAGTGATGTGTCGACTTACTTCTTCTGTGTCGACACTAATTCCCAGTGATGTGTCGACTTACTTCTTCTGTGTCGACACTTTTTCCCAGTGTAGTTGTAGACTAACTGCTATGTGTCGACACTGCTTCCCAGTGTTGTGTCGACTCTTTTCTTATGTGTGTCGACACTGCTTCCTCTGTGTCGACACTTGGACTTAGAATTTTTCTGCATACTTTATCAATTCTTCACCTGCACATGTCAACTTAAAACAACATCAAATACACCTTGATGTATATCATTGAGCTAGGTTGGGCTTCTTCAAATCAGGTACACATTTTCCAATGTACCCAACAATCTCCCCCTATTTGGAGAAGTCATAACCCCTATAGCCAATGATATACACCATTTATAAACAGTACTAAATGATGATTAATGACATAACAGGAATACTTTAATATAAACAAAACATAAAAACAAATCATCACAGAATGCACATTATAATATGCCAAACAACATTTTGTTTATAACTGGGTAATGTTTGATTACAATGTTTTACATTTAATGATTACATCATAACATTACAAAACACTATAAAAGAACTTGAAACAAAATCAGGCTTGATCAGGCTCTTTAATTATAATTCCTTTGCCAGATTGAATTGTAGCTGTCACAGGAGCTTCTGAATCTTCAGCTATCTTCTTTCCTTTAAGATCAGCTTTCTTCTGAGCTTCTTCCTTGATCCTTTGCCTTTCAAAATAATGAAAAGGCTTAGGGAAGTATTTGCTTGGCTCCTTAGCATCAGATGGCAGTCTTCCCAGCTTGGCTTTCCTTCTGAATTGTACTATTGCTTCTTGTCTTGCCTCATACTTCTGCCATTCTATTTCATTGTACCACTTGCCTCTCTCATGAACTTTATCTTGTACAGCTTTCCATGCAGTGAGTATTATGTTCCTTGAAGTAGGACTCCACTGCTCATAATCTGGCTTCAGTATAGCCTGCTCTCTGAATTTCCTCTTTGCTACTAGAGCATCTTGCTGTTCTTTTAGAGTAGCCTCAGGCTTATCAACCTTTCCAAAGACAATATTAGTAACCTCCTTTGGAGGACTATACATTCCTTGAACCTTCTGATCAATCATGTCAAAATCTGGAGGGGGGTAAATGACTTGGGCAACCTCAGGTTGAGTGCCTTCAAGTAGATTTGATTGTATTCCTGATTCAGCTACCATAGCATCATCACACAATGGGGGATATCCCAAAGTGGCTCGAATGCTATTGGTCACCCATTTGGAGTGCTCTGAGCCTGCATGAATTAGCATCCTCTCCCCCTTTATGGCTTCTCTAGATACATGATCTCTTAGATCTTCCTTTTGAAATCGAATTTGGCCATCCAAATAATTCACACCCTCTTTGAAAAATGGTCTTAACTTTTGAAGCTTGTCAGATATTTCTTTTTGAGAGGTGGAGATGGCAGTCTGAACAGATGCAATGGCAGCTTGAAAATTCTTATCAAATTCTTCCTTTTCTTTGGCTCTATCTGCAGGCAGACCTGGAACAATCTTCTTTACCTCCTCAATGATCTCATTATGAGATTCAGTTAAATTATCATTCATTCTGATCTGATTTTCCAAAACATAACTTTGCTTCAAGGCAATGTCATCCACCTTTGTAGTGATAGCCTCCTGTTGTTTAGCTAGATAAACCACAGCATTGCCACCCTTGTGGAAGCAATCTGTCATTTCAGTTTTATGCAAGTTGACCTGAAACTGGATGGACTTGATATCCTGAGCTAAGTCAAACTGAAGTGACTTGCTATTCTCATCAACATACTTTTCCATAGCCAACCTTTGTTCATCCAGTTTTACTTGTAGATCTATCATAAATTTGTTGTAATCAAAGGCTGGAGATACTTTTAGAGGTGTGGTCTGTAAAGCCTGCTTATAGTTCTTGCTTCTTCTCTTAAATACAACAAGTTTTCTTTTCTTTGCCACTCTGGCTTCTTCAGTTTCTGTTTCAGATGAAGTATCTACATGAATTCTTTCTTGAGGATGATGAATTGTATCAGTTCCAGGGACCTGTTGCTCAGCTTCAACATCCACTGGCTCACCCTCAACCTGGGGCTCAATTTCAGTTTCCTGATCAATGTCCATACCTATGGACTTCTCAATATCTGGGAACAACTCCTCCATAGTAAATTCTATTTGAGTTGTAACTTCTGCAGCAGTTAAATCTTGAGACAAGTGTAACTGTGCTTCCTCTTGTACTTGCACTTCAGTATTTGTAGTATCTGGAGTAGGAGTGGACACCAGCTCCCCCTGAACCTGTGCAGGAATAAGAATATGAGCAATGTCTTTTATAGTAAAATACATTAGCTCCCCCTATACCTGTGCAGGAGTAGATACCTTTGGAGCAGGAGTGGAAATTGGCTCCCCCTGCATCTGTGCAGGTGTTGACACTTCCTGGACAACAGTTGTGTCTGGCTGATCTTCAACCTGTGTCCTCAGGGGGTCTTCTTGTAATTGTTCAGATTCTTGATTTTGTGTAGGGGATTTCACAGGGGTGTCTGGCCTGCTCTCTTCAGGCACATCCTTGGACAGCACCCTATCCCACCTGGAGAATAATCTCATATCCATTCTTCTCATATGATTAATCTTACTCCCTTGCAGTTGCTGCATCACTTCAGGAATCACTCCAGTGAAGTACAGGCTCATGATCCTAGCCATGTTAGGCTTCTTGATTCCCTCTTTGATCTTGTCAAAGATCACTCCTGACCAATCAGTAGGAATAGTAAAAACTATCCTGGTCATCAGGCTGAACATATAGGCAGAAATCCTATCATGTCCACCTGTCTTGCAGAGGATTACCTTCCCAACTACTTCTGACAAGAATTTCCCTTGTTGATTCATACCCTTCCTGTTGAAGGCAGCTCCAATCTTCAATCCTGAGTCCAGTCTGCACCATTGAAGGGCTTCCCTTGTCTTAGATATAGGGACTTCCTCTTCATTTTCAACTATTTGCAATTGAAAGATCTTTCTTATACTTCTTTGATTAATCTTCACCTTAGTCCCTTGAACAGTGGACTTAATCTTGAGGCCAGTAGAGTGGACTGATGCAGAGATAAAGAACTCGTGCACCTCCTTCTTCCAGATTTTAGTAGGTTCTGAAATGAGAAATTCTAACCCTGACGCAGAGAGGAGGGTGATAACTCCTTGGACATCTGGCGGCGCCTCTACAAAGGCCTGGCGCACCAACTCATACCCTTCATTGATGTTATCTTCAATCCTTGGCGCCATCGTTTTGTCAAGAAAGCTTGAGAGAAGAGAGAAAGATAGGCTGTCGACACAGGGTTTTAGTCTCGAAAACCTTGGAAGCGTGTCGACAGAATGAGATTTTGACCTATTTATAGCCGCAGTTGAAAGAAGTTCAAAAGGCGCCAAAAACAGTCAAAATGTGTCGACACAGACGGAATGTGTCGACACAAACTTCTACCGTCTTGACATTACTACAGCCCACTATGTGTCGACACCAATTTGTGGTTATGTCGACACCTTAGATAAACAGAAATTCTGTGTCGACTCTAAGGATAAGTGTCGACACATATTCTGTAAGTGTCGACACCATTTTCCTGGTTGAGTCGACATTTTATTTCTGGTTAAGTCGACAATATAACTCTTAAGTGTCGACACATATTCTCTGTGTCGACACAATATTTCTGACTTGTCGACATAATTTCTCTGAGTCGACACATTACTACTGAATGTGTCGACACATTCTTACTTAGCCAATTTCTGTAACTTCAATGTGTCCTTTTTAACACTTGATTATGTTGTTGTTATTACCTTTACTTATTTATATACCACTTCAATTGCATTGTTAATGATTTTGTTAATACATTAATCAATGGTTAACATACCTAATTCAATTTTGAATTTATTGAATTTGGTTTCATCTAAAGGCTTAGTAAACACATCTGCTATTTGATAATCTGTTTTTACAAATTCCAATGAGATGTCTCCTCTTTCTACATGTTCTCTAAGAAAATGGTATTTGATTTCTATATGCTTAGTTCTACTATGAGAAACTGGGTTATTAGCAATAGAAATAGCACTCTTTGAATCACATAAAAGGGGTGTTCTACTTACCTGAATACCATAATCCTTAAGCTGATGCTGCATCCACAATAGCTGTGCACAGCAGCTTCCAGCAGCAACATACTCTGACTCAGCTGTGGAAATTGCCACACTGGTCTGCTTCTTACTACTCCAAGATATTAGTCTTCCTCCCAGGAATTGACAAGTACTTGTAGTACTCTTTCTATCCTCTCTACATCCTGCAAAATCTGCATCTGAATAGCCTGTTAGTAGAAAATCTCTATTCCTAGGGTACCAAAGACCTAGAGTAGGAGTGCCCTTTAGATATCTCAGAATCCTTTTGACTGCAGTATAATGAGATTCTTTAGGGCAGGCTTGGTACCTAGCACAGACACATGTTGCATACATAATGTCAGGTCTACTAGCAGTGAGATATAGTAGAGACCCAACTATTCCTCTATACAATGATTCATCAACAGGTTTACCTGTCTCATCTTTGCATATAGGCATACTAGTTCCCATAGGAGTTCTCATGGTGGAGGATGACTCCATACCATATTTCTTAATTAATTCTTTGGTGAACTTAGACTGGGATATGGACAATCCATCATCAGTCTGTCTTACTTGGAGTCCCAAGAAGAACTTAAGTTCTCCCATACTGCTCATCTCAAACTTCCCTTGCATAAGTTTGGCAAACTTTTTACAAAGGTTGTTTTCAGTAGATCCAAAGATTATGTCATCAACATAGATCTGGACTAAGATGATCTTTCCTTTGGATTCCCTAAGGAATAGAGTTTTGTCTATCTTTCCTCTTGAGAATTTATTCTCAATGAGGAAGGTAGATAGGGTTTCATACCAAGCCCTTGGAGCTTGTTTTAACCCATACAAAGCTTTCCTAAGCTTATATACATAATCAGGTTTAAGAGAATCTATAAAACCTGATGGCTGCTCTACATATACTTCTTCTTTAAGATCACCATTCAGAAATGCTGACTTCACATCCATCTGGTATACTTTGAAGTCTTGGTAGGCTGCATAGGCAAGGAACATTCTGATTGCCTCCAGCCTTGCTACTGGAGCAAAGGTTTGATCAAAGTCAATTCCTTCTTCCTGCCTGTATCCTTTTGCAACTAACCTTGCTTTATTCTTCACTATTATCCCACTCTCATCTAGCTTGTTCCTATAGATCCACTTAGTGCCAATTATATTGTGGCCTCTTGGTTTAGGAACCAGCTCCCAGACTTTGCATCTTCTGAATTGATTCAGCTCCTCTTGCATAGCATCAATCCAGTGCTGGTCTTGGATAGCTTCTTCAAACTTCTTAGGTTCCATCTGGGACAAGAAACTTGAATGCAAAACTGTGCTTTGATTTCTGCTTCTAGTTTGCACTCCTTGTCTTGGATCACCAATTATCTGATCAGTAGGATGATCTCTTAGATATCTTATAGCTGGAGGTAGATTCCCTTCAGGTTGAGCATCTCCAGCTTCTTCATTCTGCTGTTCCTCTTTGTTTTCATCAGCTTCCATTATCTCTTGTACTCCCCCTGGACAGCAGCCTTCATTTTCCAATGCTTCATCTTCCTTTGAGGCTTCAGCAATGGAGAGCTTGTCCATCTTCTTGCTTATACCTGTTGAGTCATTTGATCTACAAGACAACTCACAATTGATTAATCTTGTTTCATCAAATACAACATGCACAGATTCTTCAACCACTTGAGTAGTTAAGTTGAAGACTCTATAGGCCTTACTATTTGTGCTGTACCCAACAAATATCCCATCCTGGGATTTGGCAGCAAACTTAGTCAAATATGACTTGCCATTGTTAAGTATATAGCACTTGCAACCAAAGATCCTGAAATAGGATAGATTTGGTTTTCTGCCTTTCACAATCTCATAGGGAGTCTTTTTGTGGCTTTTGGTGATAGAAGCCCTATTGATGACATGACAAGCAGTGTTAATTGCCTCAGCCCAAAAATATTCTGGGAGAGAGGTGTCACTCAATAGAGTTCTACCAGCTTCAATTAATGTTCTATTCTTTCTTTCAGCAATTCCATTTTGCTGAGGTGTTCTTGGTGAGGAGAACTCTTGGAAAATCCCAAAGTCTTTACACAAATTTGTTATGCTTTCAGAATGAAACTCAGTACCATGATCACTTCTGATTTTGACCACTGTACTATTTAGTTCATTCTGAATTTGCTTTACAAAATTAAGTAGTACACTTGGGGTTTCAGATTTTTGTCTTAGAAAGAACACCCATGTAAATCTAGAATAGTCATCTACAACCACAAAAGTGTAGACCTTCCTACCTAGACTATGAACTGGCATAGGACCAAAAAGATCCATATGCAAGAGGTATAAGCACCTCACAGAATCCTTGTTTTCAAGGCTTTGAAATGAGGATTTTGTCTGCTTGCCCTTTAGACAAGCTGAGCATACCCCTTCCTTTATACACTTAACTTGAGGCCCATTCCTCACTAGTTCTTTACTAAAGAGTTGGCCAATTGTCTTGTAGTTTAGATGAGCCAATCTCTTGTGCCACTTAACACAATGGGAAGCATTGTCATCAGCTACAAGACAAATGGGGGAAGCCTTATTTTCACATTCAAAATTAAGGCAATATACATTTCTCTTCCTATACCCAGTCAAAATGATCTCTTGATCACTTGACCTTTTGATATGACATCCATCCTTACCAAATGAAATGTCATATCCTAGATCACTCAACTGGCTTATGCTTATTAGATTATGTTTCAAACCTTTTACATAGGCCACTTGGGTGATAGTAATTAGGTTAGAAGAAATGTTACCAAACCCTTTGATGACTCCTTTTTCAGATCCACCAAAGATCACTTTATGTCCATCTTTGACAGATGAATACTCCTTCAGCAGCCCCTTTGTTCCAGTCATGTGCCTGGAACAACCACTATCCAAGTACCATATAGGGGCATGGTTACTTGGATTCACCTGCAATACAGAATTACTTACCCTTAGAACCCAAGTAAGTCTTGGGTCCTTGGTTCAGGTTAGCATTAATAAAGTTATCATAACCTCTTCTAACAGGTAGACTCTTATTCTTTATAACACTTGTGTTATACCAGCAGTCTAATGCAAAATGGCCCCTCTTGCCACAGCACCAACATTCAAACTTATTGTATCTAGATCTAGATACATCCTTGTCAGTAGAAGTTCTGTTCATTGCTGGTGCTGTTGCTAATTCACCTACTGATTTCTTAAAACCATTTGGTTTATGACCATAGGTAGGCCTGCTTGCCTTAACACCCTTGTTCTTCAGAACATTTGTCTTAATATGACCTTGAATGTCTTCATGATCATATATGTTAGAAGGCACTTTCTCCTTACTAAACCTTATGGGGACTGAAAGGTTTAGTGGCTGAATAGGGACTTTGCCTTTCCTCTTGAATCTGCCAGCCCTGGAGTTACCTTTAAATCCTAATCCAGCCTTACCCTTCTGAGTGACAAATTCATCTATCAAGGGTAAGACAGATTTTGGCTTAGAGTAACTAGCCACTAAATCCCTTTCAATTCTAAGTCTGGCCTCCAGACTCTTTACTTGATCATTAGTATAATTAATTGTGCCCATCTGAATAATAGTTATATTCTTCAGCTTGGCAATTTCATTTAATTTTTGATCAAGGACTTTTTCTAACTCAGTTGTTGCTACCCTTAGTTCAGCAATTTCCTGAGCCTGTGTTTTAACCAGGTTCTTGCTTTTCTTAAGGGCCTGCAATAAGTCCCCATACTTGTCTATCAATTGATAGACATCTCCTTCAGATCCAGATGCATCTTCATCACTTGATGCAGATGTAGCTGATTCTTCACTTGTACTACAAACAGATGTACAGGAAGAACAATTTACCTCATTAGGACCAGACTGATTCTGGCATATGTCCTCTTCTGATCTTGTCATCAAACCCATGCATTGATGTTCATTGATGGAGTCTAGCAACTGCATAAACTCCTCTTCCTCAGATGCAGCATATAGTCCAATATATGCTTCAGCTTCAGATCCTGATTCTGAAGTTGACTGGTCTGACAGACTTTTATCTTTCTTTGCTACAAAGGATTTCTCCTTCTTGCCTTTCTGATAAGTCTTCTTCTTTTCTGAAGATTCCTTCCTTTTGTCAGGACAATCAGCCACTACATGTCCAGGCCTATTGCAATAATAACAGACAATCTTTGAAGTAGTGGCTTTGCTGGGCTTTGATCTGCTTTTCTCTTTCCTTGATGACCTTCTCTTCTGATAATAGTCATCAACTTGCTGTGATGTGGAAGGCCTAGACTTCCATTGCTTCTTTTTCAAGAACCTTTGGAATTGCCTAGTGAATGCAGCAAAGTCTGCATCTGAATCACAGCTAACTGAACCCTTATCTGAATTTTCAGAACTATCTTCTTCAACTTCCTTAGGAGGAGATGGTGATTTCCTCCTATTCTTTCTGGTGGCTTCAGCATTAAATGCCACAGTCTTTTCTCTATGCTCTCCTCTTGAGTTTCTTTCCTCCTCCTTCCTTACCATAAGTTGCATTTCATAGGATAGCAACTTTCCAAACAGGGTTGGAGGAGATATTTCTGCCAATTTAGCCACTTCTCTTATGGCACAGATCTTTGTATCCCAATCCTTTGATAAGGATCTTAAGAATTTGTCATTCAGTTCATAGGTACTGAAGACTCTTCCATAGGATATTAGCTCATTCACAATTCTATAGAATTTCTTATAGCACTCAGTTATGCTATCAGATTTTCCTTGTCTAAAGCTTTCATACTCCTGATTCAGCATAGACTTTCTGTCCAGCCTTACTTCTTCAGATCCCTCCATGTAGACAATCAATGTGTCCCACATCTCCTTGGAGGTCTTGCAGTGAATCAGATTCTGAAATGTTGAATCATCTATGGCACTAACAATGATATTCTGTGCCCTTTTATCCATGGTTGCCAAGATGATTTCATCCTTGGTCATTTCTGAATAAGTCTTTGGTATTTGGATATTTGCATCAAGAACAGATATCTTCATTGGAATGAAGGGCCCTTCTTGTACTGTGATGTAAATCCTTGGGTCAGATGCTTCCATAAACAATCTGACTCTCTCTTTCCAGATCCCAAAGATTTCCTTCTTGCATATGGGTAATTTCATAGACCCTAGCTCCTTATGATTCTCTCCAGAACCCATCTTCTTGAATCTTGAATCTGCCTTTCAGATCTACCTCAGACTGTTAAGTCCTTTTTGAGGAACCTCCCTCTGATACCACTTGATAGTTTAACTTTCAAGGCAGCCTAAACACCTAGAGGGGGGGGGGTGAATAGGTCCTGCTTCTCTTATAAAAACTTCTAGGCAGAATTCAATTCAATAGCTAACACAATTTACACAACAATCACAGAAAATAAAACATCACAGATTGCACAATGTTTTATAGTGGTTCCCCAAGGTTTGGGTACATCCACTTTCCCCCCTCACCTATCTAGCAGTATGCTAGATTCGGCCAAACTTCCACTTATCTCAGATCAATAGATCCTACACCTCAGAACCCAACTGGTTCCTACAACTCAGGCACAACTGCCCTACCTCAGCCTTGCCCTAAGGCCTACAACTCAGAGAATATCCTTCTCCTACACTCAGGCAAACAGCCCTACCACTCAGAGTTCAACACTCCTACACTCAGCCTTTATAACATAGGCTTACAACTCAGATCTGTGTAAACAGATCCTACAGAAATATAGAAAAGATTATTAATCTGTCTTGCCAAAGTTGAGAGAGAAAAGGCCAAGACAATTCTTGATCAGCTGATGCAATCAACTGTATCTGAGCCTTCTTCAAAGCTTCTTGAAAATGTACTTAGCTGAGTTGATCCCAAACAGCTTCTTGAGAATCCACTAGTGGTTTCTTTCTTCTTCTTCTAATTCTGGCTTGACCTCTCTCTATCCAGCACTTTGAAAGATTCTTCTGAATTCTGATTAGAACTCTTCTTAGATCTATCCTTAGATAGTCTTCTTAGATCTCCCGGAGAAGATCTTCTTAAGTGCCTAGCACTTTCTTGAAATGAATTGGATCGTAATCCTTCTCAACTTTTTTTTTGATTCTCAACAATGTTTTTCAACAGGTTGCTTTCTCCTTTTGAATCCATCTATTTATAGACATTCTTCATGGCAACCGGCTGATCCGGTTTCTAACCGTTTTCTGACAAGTCTGACAGCTTCAGTCAACCGGTGATAACCCACAGCTGTCAAGTCTTCAAACAAGTCCTGTGCCTTAGTCTTGAACCACAAGTTGTTGAAACAGTCTGTCAGAAAGTGTCGAGACCATCTGTCTATCTGTGTCGACACAATTGACTTTGGTGTCGACACAGTCTTCAGTGATGTCGACAAAGTTGCCTTTGAGTCGACACAGCTTCTTCTGAAAATAACTTGGTCTTAACTCTTTAGTGTGTCGACACAAGTCCTGTGTGTCGACACAGTTGTTGTAGAATTATAACTTAGTAAGTGTCGACTTAGCCTTCAGGTGTCGACACATTCTGCTTTAATGTGTCGACTTAATCACAATGTGTCGACACATTCTGCTGGTGTCGACAAACTTGAGGTCGACTATTTTCTTCTGTGTCGACACATTCAGCTGATGTCGACAATCTAGAGATCGACTATATTCTTCTGTGTCGACACATTCTCCCAATGTTGAGGTCGACGCTTTTCTTCTGTGTCGACACAAATTCCCAGAGTTGTGTCGACTCTTTTCTTCTGTGTCGACACAAATTCCCAGTGATGTGTCGACTTACTTCTTCTGTGTCGACACTAATTCCCAGTGATGTGTCGACTTACTTCTTCTGTGTCGACACTTTTTCCCAGTGTAGTTGTAGACTAACTGCTATGTGTCGACACTGCTTCCCAGTGTTGTGTCGACTCTTTTCTTCTGTGTGTCGACACTACTTCCTCTGTGTCGACACTTGGACTTAGAATTTTTCTGCATACTTTATCAATTCTTCACCTGCACATGTCAACTTAAAACAACATCAAATACACCTTGATGTATATCATTGAGCTAGGTTGGGCTTCTTCAAATCAGGTACACATTTTCCAATGTACCCAACAGGGAGGTGGACCTGCGTGTCGGCAATGGAGCAAGAGTTGCTGCTGTAGCCGTAGGGGTTTACCGTCTTTCTTTGCCCAGTGGGCTTGTAATAGAACTAGATAATTGTTATTTTGTTCCGGCCATAACTAGAAACATTATATTTATTTCATGTCTGGACATGATTGGATTTTCTTTTATAATTAAGAACAACTGTTGTTCCATATTTAAGAATGATGTTTGTTATGCTGTAGCCCAACTGTTTAATGGTCTTTATGTTTTGAACTTAGACCATATGATCTATAATGTAGAAAATAATAAAAGACTAAGAACAAATGACTCAAACCCTACGTATCTCTGGCATTGTCGTTTGGGCCATATAAACGAGAAACGCATATCCAAGCTCCATAAGGATGGACTTTTGGACTCATTTGATTATGAATCATTTGAGCGATGCGAATCTTGTTTGTTAGGCAAAATGACAAAAGCTCCTTTCACTGGTTATACTGAGAGGGCTGAGGATCTCTTGGGTGTTGTACATAGTGATGTATGCGAACCCATGAGTTCCATGGCTAGAGGTGGGTATTTCTACTTCGTTACATTTACTGATGATTTCAGTAGATACGGATATGTGTATCTTAAGAAGTGCAAATCCGAGACCTTTGAAAAGTTCAAAGAGTTCAAGAATGAAGTAGAAAACCAGTTGGGCAAAAGGGTTAAAGCACTCCGATCCGATCGAGGTGGTGAATACCTGAGTCACGAGTTCCGTGATCATCTGAAAGAGTGTGGTATTATATCACAGCTCACTCCACCTAGAACACCACAGCACAATGGTGTGTCTGAGAGGAGAAATCGTACTCTGTTAGACATGGTACGTTCGATGATGAGTCATGCAGACTTGCCTGTTTCCTTTTGGGGTTTTGCTTTAGAGACTGCTGCTATGACACTGAATCGCGCTCCAACAAAAATGGTTCTGAAGACACCATATGAGATATGGACTGGGAAACGTCCTAGTATGTCGTTTATTAAAATTTGGGGCTGTGAGGCATACGTGCGACGTCAAATGCCTGACAAGCTGGAACCCAAATCAGATAAATGTTATCTGGTGGGATATCCTAAGGAAACGAAAGGATATTACTTTTACCTACCGTCCGAGGGCAAGGTGTTTGTCGCAAGGACCGGTGTCTTCTTGGAGAAAGAGTTCTTATCAAGAAAGACTGAAAAGGTAGAACTTGAAGAAGTTCAAGAACCACAAATAGTGAATGAACCAGAATTGGATTCTGAATTAGGACTACAAGGTGTTGTAGCTAGAGAACCTACTCAAGAAACACATGTCCTGCGTAGATCTGGTAGACCAAGATTTGAGCCTGAGAGATATGGATTTCTCGTGTCTCAAATAGGTAATGTGTTGCTAATGAATCATGATGATGAACCAGCAACCTACCAAGAGGCTATGAATGGACCGGACTCCGACAAATGGCTTGAGGCTATGAAATCCGAAATGGACTCCATGTATGCAAACCAAGTTTGGAACTTGGTGGAACCACCTGAAGGGGTACGACCCATAGGGTGCAAGTGGGTCTTCAAGAAGAAGACCGACATGGATGGGAATGTACAGACATTCAAAGGGCGACTGGTGGCTAAGGGTTTTAGACAAATTCATGGTATTGACTATGATGAAACCTTTTCCCCTGTTGCCATGGTAAAGTCCATAAGGATATTGCTTGCTATTGTTGCGTATTATGACTACGAGATCTGGCAGATGGATGTCAAAACAGCTTTCCTTAATAGAAACCTCCTTGAGGAAGTGTACATGACACAACCCGAGGGTTTTGTATCCCCAAATGAAGCCACTAAGATATGCAAGCTGAATAGGTCCATATATGGACTGAAACAGGCCTCTCGAAGTTGGAATCTTCGTTTTGATGAGAAAATCAAAGAGTTTGGTTTCATCAAGAATGAAGATGAGCCTTGTGTTTACAAGCGAATCAGTGGGAGCATTGTTGTCTTCCTGATACTGTATGTAGATGACATACTGTTGATTGGGAATGACATTCCTACCCTGAAATTTGTTAAGAACAACCTAGGGGACTGCTTTTCTATGAAGGACTTGGGTGAAGCGACTTATATACTTGGTATTAAGATCTATAGAGATAGATCGAAGAAGTTGTTGGGTTTGACCCAGAGTACATACATCGATAAGGTGTTGAAGCGGTTCAACATGCTTGAGTCCAAGAAAGGATTTTTGCCCATGTCTCATGGTGTGAATCTCTCTAAGGACCAGTGTCCAAAATCTTGTGAAGATAAGGACCGCATGAAGTTGATTCCATATGCTTTGGCAATTGGATCAATCATGTATGCAATGTTATGTACTCGACCCGATGTCTCCTTTGCTTTAAGCATGACTAGCAGGTATCAGTCAGACCCCGGTGAGTGTCACTGGATTGCAGTCAAGAATATCCTGAAGTACTTAAGAAGGACTAAGGATGTGTTCTTGGTGTATGGTGGAGAGGAAGAGCTCGTTGTAAGTGGTTACACGGATGCTAGCTTCCAAACTGATAGGGACGATTCAAAGTCTCAGTCAGGGTTTGTGTTTTGCCTGAATGGAGGAGCTGTAAGCTGGAAGAGTTCCAAGCAAGAGACAGTTGTTGATTCTACAACGGAAGCCGAGTATATCGCTGCAGCTAATGCAGCGAAGGAGGCTGTATGGATTAGGAAATTCATCGGCGAGCTTGATGTAGTTCCTAGCATTGTTGGTCCCGTAGTTCTCTACTGTGATAACAATGGTGCAATTGCACAATCTAAGGAACCTAGATCCCATCAGCGCTCCAAGCACATACTTCGGCGGTTCCATCTTATTCGTGAGATTGTCGAACGAGGAGATGTGAACATTTGCAGAGTGCCGACTGAGGAGAATATTGCAGATCCACTGACAAAGCCTCTCGCGCAGAGAAAGCATGATGGTCATACTAGATCAATGGGTATACGATACCTGAATGATCAAGTCTAGTGGGAGCCTTGTGGGTTGCATGTAAAGATATATTTTGTTGGCTGTTTATTGTTTATTCATATGATGAATTGTGTACCTAGATTTTCTTTTTACAATTAATGGCATATTCCGTTATTATGGTTTTTCTATATGATAGTTAAATGTTAACATAATGAATACCCTTAGAATGTTCGCTTCCATAGGACATCAAGTACGTGACTTGAATGTGAGAGCCTATGATTCATTTGAAGCTTCATTCTTAAAAGTCCCTGGTCGTGGTATCATCATAGGATCTAAGGGTAATGATGATACATGAAGACTAGCACGTGCGTTGACTGATGACCAGTTCTCACAGGTCATGATATTGTGATATCAAGTCATCACGTGGGTACTTGTTAATGAACAAGTCGTACTGGACAGACCCAACCAGAGACTACTTTGTGGATTGTTATCTAATCGTGTCACAAGTAGGTCTCTACTGACAATGGTGTTGTGGTCCTTTGACCTGAAGTCACAGCATTCATCAAGTGAGGAAGAGCATGCTTTGATGCCATCTAAAGTCTTCCTTGAGAAAGGTTGATGATAAGGGTGGTTGTTGGGCACGTTACGAATCATTTGGGTGTTTGTGTGTGAGCAGATATGGAATTTGTCCTCCTATATGACAGGAGTTGCATCCATGGGCCCCTTGATGGAATTGGACTGAGAAATGCATGGCCATGCTTGGTGGAGTCAATATGTGATATTGGCCTCACCATTCTCTGGATGTCCGTTCTAGATCAGGAAACTTGGATTGAGCTATTATGAGGGTGACACGGTCCATGCCTCTAGTTCTTTTCGGATGTAAGGGACAAAGACAACGCTGATACATTGTTCATGAAGGCTTATGAGTTATAAACTCTTATTGCTTGGGGAGCAATGATACATTGCTAGATGCCGCTCATTGTTTGTGAGGTTTATGGTTTGATACTTCCAAGATCAAGTGGGAGACTGTTGGAGTTACCATGGTGATCTAGAAGTTGTCAAACATGTAATCTCACTGCCAACGCAATATGAGCCTGCAGGGTCGCACATAAGAGCTATGGAGGAGTTGGAAGATTGACCGTATTGGTAAAGGTTACCAATCACCATAGATATGGGGTCTGGCAAATGTTGCCAAGGTGGTTCGTCGAAAATCATCGAGAATGAGTCGTCGAGAATGTCTCGACGACTGCGACCAAGTCAAAGTCGTCGAGAATGTCTCAACGACTACGACTAAGTCAAAGTCGTCGAGAATGTCTCGACGACCAAGTTAAAGTCGTCGAGAATGTCTCAACGACTACGACCAAGTCAAGAGTCGTCGAGATTGTCTCGACGACTACGGCAAAGTCGTCGAGTATGACTCACCGACTAAGGCCTCGATTCTCGACGATTCGGTCAGGTCATTCTCGCCGAATCTGGATTTGATTCTCGCCGATTCTGAAACCCTAATGTGCTGTGTGGTCTGCGGATAGCGATTTATCTAGGTTTATTTATGCTTTGGGTATAAATAGACTCTTAGGGTTTTGGGAAACTAAGTGGAATCGGGTTTTTCTCCTTTGACCGAATCGAAGCCGACGGAATCGTTCCGCCGCTCGTTCGCTCCGCCGATTCCCGAATCCCGCCGGACGGAAGAGTTCCGCCGCCGCAATCGTTCCGCAGACCTCCTCCTCTCCGGCGACAGTCGCTGGTGCTGCACTTCCTGGCACGGACCTAGCAGTCCGTGGGAAGTGCGGAGGTGCGGCCGATCTTCTACCTGACCCTTCGTGCGACGAAGCTCGGGAGTTCTCCAGCTCGTGTGGATTTCTGCAGAGACGTGGATATTATTCCACGTACAACTCGCCACCGACATCACTCAATACTTGGAGCATCTTCGTTGAGTTGTGACTCAACGCCACTAAGGTATTTTGCCCTAGTTATTTTGTTTACTTCTTGATACAACGATCATGGCCAGATCCAGTTCTCTTGGGCTGTTCTCGTACTTTTCCTTTCCGCTGCGTGCACAAAGTGTTGTGCCAACCCTCCCGAGAAACCCCAACAATAAAATCATTTTTAAGAAGAAAGCATGCTAAGGTCTCATACCATGCTCTAGGAGCTTGCTTGAGACCATATAATGCTTTATGCAATTTGAAAACATAGTCAGGATAAGTTGAAGAGATAAAACATGGAGGTTGTCTAACATAGACTTCCTCTTTGATGTCTCCATTGAGAAATGCACTCTTCACATCCATTTGGTAGACCCTGAATCCTTTGTGAGCTGCATAGGCAAGGAATATTCTTATGGCCTCTAACCTTGCCACTGGTGCAAAGGTCTGGTCATAGTCTATCCCTTCTTCTTGAGAATAACCTTGAGCAACTAGCCTTGCCTTGTTCCTTACAATAACTCCTTGATCATCCAACTTGTTTCTGAACACCCACTTTGTTCCAACAATTGAGTGATCCTTAGGCCTTGGCACTAGTTCCCAAACTTTGTTTCTCTCAAATTGATGTAGTTCCTCTTGCATAGCAATGATCCAGTGTGGATCTTATTCTGCATCTTGAATGGATTGAGGCTCAACTTGAGATAGAAAGCAAGTAAGCATCAGGTTCTGGTTGACCTGATTTCTGGTTTGCACACCAGCTGAGATGTCTCCAATCACTTGGGAGATTGGGTGATCTCTTGTTGTTACTAAATCAACAGGAGGTGTTGATTGTTCACCAACCTGTGTTGTTATTTCCTCTTGTGGAACAACAACTGGCTCTTCAAGATGGTTTTCTCCAAGATGTTGAACACCAAGATGTTAAGTATCCTCTTCATCTTCACTGATTTCAGCTCTTTGTTGGATAGGTGAATGTACTGAATCCTTTTCTACAATGTATAACCTGTCCAAATTTTCTAAAAGAGAGTGTACCTGCAATGATTCTATGGTAAGAGTAGACTTCTCCTTGTAACACATGTTAGTCTCATCAAAAGATACATGAACAGATTCTTTAATTTTAAGAGAAGTTTTATTATAAACCCTATAAGCTTTACTGATCATGAAGTATCCCAGAAACACTCATTCATCAGCTTTAGCTTGGAATTTTGCTAAATACTTCTTGTCATTATTGTGAATATAGCAAATAAAGCCAAAAATTTTGAAATAGTCTACTTTAGGTTTCTTCCCTTTGAGCAATTCATAGGGAGTCTTGCCCTTCAGTTTATGTATTAGACTTCTGTTCAACACATAGTTGGAGGTGTTTACTGCCTCAGCCCAAAAAGATAGAAGTAGGTGAGCATCTGTAAACAATGTAGTAGCAGATTCAATTAGGGTTCTATTTTTCCTTTCAGCTACCCCATTTTGTTGAGGAGTTCTAGGAGCTGAGAAAGTATGTCTGATCCTTTTACTCTGACAGAACTCTTGCATAAGAAGAGAATCAAACTCTATCCCATGATCACTTCTGATCAGGGCAATGTGAGTATTGAACTCAATCTGTATACATTTGAGAAACTCTATCAGACACTTAAAGTTATCAGACTTATTCCTCAGAAAGAATACCCAAGTGAATCTGGAGAAGTCATCTACAATCACCAAAGAATAAGATTTCCCTCCTAAGCTTTGAACTGTAATGGGTCCAAAAAGATTCATGTGTAACAGATACAAAATCCTAGGTGAATCACTCTTATTAAGTGACTTTAAACTGTTTTTAGTTTGCTTGCCTAATTGACAGGCCCTGAAGAGTCCTTCCTTCTTGTAGGGGCCAGAAGGTAGTCCTTTAACAAGGTTGTCCTTGGACAGCCGAGCAATGGTTCTAAGGTTTAGGTGTCCTAGTCTTTTATGCCATAAATCATTTGATTTGCAAATTGAATTAAATAAGCAGATATCTATGTTGGTTGAAAGGAAATCTACAAGATAAATGTTACCTTTTCTTTTACCTGTTAACACTGTTGTGTTATCCTCTGACTTGATCTGGCATAAGGATTTGTTGAATGTCACTTGATATCCTTCATCACAGAGTTGACTGATGCTGATTAGGTTGTGCTTCAGTCCTTCCACATAAGCCACCTTCTTGAATGTGACTGAGCCAATCTGAACAGCACCATATCCTTTTGTTTGACCAAAGTTTGAATCTCCAAAGATCACTTTGGGTCCAAGTTTGGCTTTGAAGGATGTGAGATTGTCCTTGTTCCCTGTCATGTGCTTTGAGCACCCACTATCCAGATACCATTGTTGGTTCACTTCTGGATAGGTCTTCACCTGCACATAATCAGCTTATATGTTTTTGACCAAGTTTACCTTGGGCCTAGGTTGATATCCTTTAAATTCAGAAATAAAAGACATCCCAGGTTGACTCTTATAACCTTCAGGATGGTATCTCCTAGGAGGTACTATCCATTCAGTATAAGGGTTGAAGCTTTGGGATGATGGACTTCTAGGATCGACTTGAGATTTACCTCTGAAGGAAGGTTCAAAACTCTGAACTCCGTTCGACGATCGTCGACCTGAGTTCGACGATCTTGGGTCAGATCGTCGAGCTCCGTTCGAAGATCGACTATAGCAGAGTTCAGAGTTCAAAAGTCGTCGATCTGAGTTCGGCGATCCAGCCTTGGATCGCCGAGCTCTGTTCGACGATCGTCGAGCTCTGTTCGACGTTTTCTGTTGAACTTGATTTTCCTTAGGTAAATATGGATTCTTCCTAGCTACCTCTACAACACCCTTTCCTTTATCAGAAATAAATTTAATTGGGGTTGTTAATACTATAGGTTGGCTGGATGAAGCACACAAGCCCAGTGTACTGTTGAATCTTGAGTTCACTGTGCTTGTAATGTCCATCAGTCTGATGCTTCTCCCATTAAGGGATTCTTCAAACTTCTTTGCCTTGGATAACTCACTTTTTAGTGAAGCTATCTCCTCCCTACAACATTCTAACTCCTCAGAGAGTTTGAGGTTGTCTAATTTTAGGGTGCTATGTTCAGACAATTGATTTCTAAGAGAGATAATTTCTTTCTCAGATTTTAACAGGTCTAAACAAAGTGCCTTAAATTCAGACCTGAAGTCCTCTGAGTCAAATTCAAAGGAGTCTATTACCTGGTCTTCTTCAGTTTGAGTTTTAGATTCTGAGTCTGATCCTTGTTCTGCATCAGAGTTTTGTTAAGAGGCATTGATAGCCATCATGCAGAACTCCTTTTCTTCAGCATCATCCTCATCATCACTTGAGCTTGATGAGGCTTTTATTCCTCTTCAGTATCACTCCAGCTTTCAGCTACAAACCCCTTCCTTATATGTTTATTTTTGCTGGAGGAGGATTTGTTGCTGTTGTTTCCCCTAGAGTCCTTGTCTTTTCTCCTATCTTTCCTGTCCTTCTTGTCCTTGTTCTGATTTTCTGGACAGACAGGCACAATATGGCCTGGTTTCCTGCATACAAGATAGATTATTTCTTTATTATTTGATTTATCATACCTTGGCTTCTCATGCCCTCTGGATGACCTCTTTCTGAAATCTTTCCTGGCCATCTTATAGAATCTTTTGGCCAGCAAGCTCATCAATTCTTCATTGCCTGTGACCTTGTCTTTAGGCTTCTCTTCTATGGCTTTGAAAGCAATGGTCTTCTCCATTCTGATGACTGGAGAAACAGTCTTTTGCTCTTCTTCCCTATTCTTGATGAGCAGCTCATAAGACTTGAGCTTTCCCAAAAGAGCTTCAGTAGTAATCTCAGTTAGGCTTCTTGCATCCTTGATTGGCCAGATCCTTGAGTCCCAAGTGCTAGGGAAGCACATTAGGATCTTGTCATTTAGTTCAGTTAGTGTGATCTCCTTATCCAATGTTTTCAACTCACTGACTATCAGACTGAGCCTATTGTACATATCTACAACTGACTCAGCTTCTCCTTTCTTGAAATTCTCATATTGAGATATGAGATGGGATCTCCTGTCCTTGCTTTCATCAGCAGATCCTGAGACAATTTCAGATAACTTGTCCCATATATCTTTTGTTGAACTACATTCAGACACTTTTTGGAATATCTCATCAGACATGGTATGAGCAAGAATATTCATAGCCTTTGCATCTGCAACTTTCCATTTCTTTATTTTTGTATCTGTTCCTGAAGGAGGTGAAATAGCACTTGTACTTGTGATCATTGGGGGTCCTGGACAAACTGTCAAAACAGAATTAAAAATATCCTCATCAATAGAATTCATATAAAGCTTAATCCTTGCCTTCCAAAGTGAAAACTTTGAGAGGTTGCACACTGGAGGTCTGGTGCTAGCATAATCTTTGTTTTGTGCCATGGTTTTGTTTGAAAATAAATATAATACAAAAAGTAATAACCATCCTCTACAGAAGGTTTATCTTATCAAGGATCTTTTGGTTCAGGTGTTAGCTTATTCAATCAATCTGTTGAAGATTCAGATGTTGAATAACCAACCTGCCTCTGATACCAATTGAAAGTGAGGAAAAGATCTACCTTAACTCTAGAGGGGGGTGAATAGAGTATTTTAAAATAATTCATAATTAAAATAGTACAGCAGTGGAAGACTTAAATTTATGTATATGTGTAAGTTGATTGCAGTGAAGTAAAAACTAAAGTAAGAAATAAAGAATCACATAGCACACAACAAAGACAAACACACAGCAACCAGATGACACAAGGATCTATAGTGGTTCCCCAACAACCTGAGTACATCCACTCTTCTACCACCCTTGGTAGGAATCCACTGCAGGAATAGTTGATCAGGTGTCCTGGGCACCAATGAGCTTTTGATAAGGTGCTCAAAAATCAAAACTAGATTTTTTGATAAGGTGTCTTGCCACCACTGAGTTTTGACAAGGTCTCAGAAACCAGTCTCAGAACTTTTGAAGGGAGTTTTGAAAAACCCTTTTACAGGAGGGAAAGGAAAAAAGAAAGAAAGAGTTGAGTTGTTCTTCTCTGTCAACAATCTGAGAGAAGACAAGTGGATTATGATGTCAAAGCTCCCCCTGAGATCTGTAAGAGTTCAGGAAGGTGAGCTTTGCTAGGGTGATAGGTCTTCAGTTGCTTCAGATCTCCAGTAATTGATGATTTCAACAGATGCTGAAATGTTTGATGTTTGGAGTTCTTGATGTTGAAGCTTTTGAACACTTGAAGATTTGGAGGAGTTGAGTAGCAGAAGATCTCCTCTACAGCAGAATTTTCTTTTGTTCTTGAAGATTCAGTAGATTTGAAAATCACAGAAGATGAACTGTTGATCAGAGAAGTTGTATTGTTCAATCTTCTGTATTGTAATATAATTCTTCTGTATATCTCCTATCTCTATAATTTTATTGATCTGTTATGTATATTCAAAAACATATTCTGAAGGAATATATCAGATTCTGACTTAGATGGCTGTTACTCAGTCATAAATGACTTCCATAAATGACAACTGTCTCTGGGGAAAGTCCTAAGCAACATTCCATTTAGTCCTTCCTTGAAACTTGCATCAGATTGCTTGAAACGGCTAGAGAATCCTTTGTAATAAATACAGAAAATAACTCTAGAAGAATCTGAAAGAATTCCATAACTGCTCTTGAATTTGAATTCTGAAAGCGTCGATCTCTCACAAAAATCGTCGACCTGAGCTCAGCTATCGTCGACCTGAGCTCAGAGATTGGATTTATACTAGAGACAGAAAACGTCGACCTGAGCTCTACAATCGTCGAACTGAGCTCAACGACTTTGAAAATAGCTGAAGACACAGTGTCGATCTGAGCTCGAAGATCGTCGACCGGAGTTCGACGACTTGTAGAGTTGAGCTCAGAGAACGTCGAACGGAGTTCGACGTTTCGTCGAACTGAGCTCGATGAAAATTGTCTTGTCTCAGTACTTAGTCCTGATCTCTGAGTGGTCCTGGGGGCAGCTCCAAACCTAAGTTATAAGCCCTAGACTCATTCTAATTTGACCTTTTCAACTATACAACTAGGTAGAACAATTTTCCTAATAACATAGTGATCCTTGCCCAAATTAGTAATAGGGTGTTCCAACACATAGACTTCCTGTCTTGTCTAACTTCTTCAGAACCCTCCATGTATACAATCAAAGTGTCCCACATTTCCTTGGAGGTTTTGCAGTGAATCAAAATTTTGAAAGTAGAATCATCTATGACACTCACTATGATATTCTGAGCTCTTTTATGCATAGTTTCCAGTATAATCTCATCCTTAGTAATTTCAGAAAAATCCTTATGAGTTCTTTGATTTGCATCTAGAACAGACACATTCATTGGGATATATGGACCTTCTTTTACTGTGATATATATCCTTGGGTCACAAGCCTCAATAAACAACCTAACCCTTTCTTTCTAGATTCCAAAAATCTCTTTCCTGTAGATGGGTAATTTCATTGACCCTAGTTCCTTGTGATTCTCTCCAGAACCCATTTTCCTGATTCTTGATTCTGCCTTAGGGATCTAACTCAGACTATTAAGTCCTTCTTTGAGCAACCTCCCTCTGATACCACTTGATAGTTTCACTTTAAAGACTACCTAAACACATAGAGGGGGGGTGAATAGGTTCTAATTCTTGTTTTAAAATTAAGACAGAATATCACTTCAATACTGTAATATAAAACAGAAAATTCTGCAGTAAACTTAGCACACACAATCACAGATTCTATAGCTACACAATTCACAGATTGCACAAAGTATTTATAGTGGTTCCCCAAGGTCTGGGTACATCCACTTTCACCATTCACCTATCTAGCGGTATGCTAGATTGGGCCTAACTTCTTCCTTTAACTCAGATCCTCAGATCCTACAGCTCAGAATCCAGAAGGATTCCTACAACTCAGAATGTTTCCACATTCCTACAACTCAGGCTAACAAGCCCTACCTCAGCCTTGCCACAAGGCATACAACTCAGAGAATACCTTCTCCTACAACTAAGGCACAAACAGCCCTACCACTCAGAGAACAAATCTCCTACACTCAGCCTTTATAAAACAGGCTTACAACTCAAATCTATGAATAGATCCTACAGAATTTGATAAGGAATTATATATTCTCCTACCCCTGTTGAGAGAGAAGGGATAAGAACTTTCTTGATCAGCTTCTTGAAGAGGCTGATGACTGAAATCAACTTGATCTTAACTTTCTTCAAAGCTTCTTGAATCTGAACTTAGTTGAGTTGATTTCCTTTGAATATAACTGACTGACAGCTTCCTCCTTAGATTCCAGAAATAGATCTGAATCTCCTTGACAGATTAGTTCAGTATCTGCTTCTTAAGAGACCTGTGATTATCTCCTTCTTGACTTCAAATAGCTGCATCTCTCTCTCTCCAAACCTCTTGAAGATACTTCTGAATTATAGATTGAATTCAACTTAGACTGAATTTGAGTGGATGATCACTTCAGAATGTCTTCTTAGATCTTCTCACGAAGATCTTCTTCTGTTCCTTGCACTTTCTTGATCAGAGATCTATCTCACAATAGTTGTGTTTTTGTGTGTCAATAATAATTGTTATTCTTCTTCTGAATCCATCTATTTATAGACTTCATCCATGGTAACCGGCTGATCCGGTTTTTAACTAACCTCTGACAAGTCTGATAGCTTCAGTAAACCTGATGTAACTCACAACTGTCAAGTCATCAAACAGATCTTGTACCTTTGTATTTATCAGCAAAGCGTCGAGACTGTCTGTCATAAAGTGTCGATACCATCTGTCAATATGTGTCGACACAAGTGACTTAAGTGTCAAAACAACCTTTGGTGATGTCGACATAGCTGCCTTGATGTCGACACAGCTTCTTGACACTGCATCTTGAGAATGTGTCGACACTGATTATTTGTGTCGACACAAACACTTCACCATTCATCAGCAATCAACTTGGTCTAGACTCAGCTGTGTGTTGACACAAGTCCTGTGTGTCGACACAGTTGATGTAGACTCAGAACATAGCGTGTGTCGACATTGCCTCCAGGTGTCGACACAGTTGTTGTTGACTCTGCCTCTGTGTGTCGACAATAATCTTCTGTGTGTCGACACTGCCTCCCGGTGTCGACACAAACTCACTGAAGTGTCGACACAGCCATTTCCAAGTATCGACACAATCTTACTAAAGTGTCGACACAGCTTCCTCAGGTGTTGACACATAGACTTAGAATCTTTTTCCTGCATTCTAGCACATTCTTAACCTGCACATATAAACTCAAAATAACATCAAATACACATTGATGTATATCATTGAGCTAAGTGAGGCTTCTCCAAATCAGGTACACATTTTCCAATGTACCCAACACCTACGTCTAAATGCCGAGGAGGGAAGAATAGTAACTGGAAGCAGACAAAGAAAGTCATAGCACGGGGGATAAATCACCACTTGCCTTGAATCACCCGAAAACTGGCCACACAAGGGCTCCTCCTCAAGGATCTAGCCGCAAGAACATCTAGGCAACGATTCTTGAAACTTTTCGGGAGAAAAGAAGGTCAAAATGAATTCCCTAACATGCAAAAATTCAACAAACGGGAAAAACTCACCACACGCACGTACATCTCGGCGTGAGCAGTCCGAATCTACTCTCCGATGACGATTTCGATCACCAAAGCTCCTGCAATTGGCAGCCGAAAGCCTAGAAATGTCTGTTGTTCTTCTCTTTTCCAAAACAGCGCGATGGCTTGGGAGGAAGATGATGAATAGGGTTTCTGTCACATCAAAAGACTATATATATAAATAATATATTATATTATTATTAGAATAACATTCAAATTATAAATAAATCCAATCAACTCGGATTTCTACGAAATTCGCACCGAAACTAAATATCGAAGCTACGAATCCAATGGCGAAGTTGAAATCAAAATCGGAAAACCAAACTTGGCTCACAAGGGAAAACTCAAAAACACACTAGAAATTAGCCAAGCTAATATTCTAAGTCAAAACCCCGGATACCAAATGAGCAAAAATCAGGCTTCAGCAATGGTACTCGTCAACTACACGTCAACGTAATGCCCTAACATCAAAAATACGCCACTAAAGGTATTAAGATAAACATCAAAAAATCAAGGGCGTTACAGGTTAGCTACCTTCTTGAAAAGTGGGAACTAAAGGACTATGTTGACATAGCAAAACAGAGTGCGTGAGTTGCATGGGTGTATCATAAACCATCATTGCATTGCATTGTATTGCGTATGATTCTCATCATATAAATTTATATGGGCACTTTATATGATGAGTTACTTTTTGTTAAGCCGATCATTAACTTATAAATCTATATGAGCATTTTTATAAGTTAAGTTCTATTTTTGTTGTTAAATTATATGTTGTAGATGATTACTATACCTTTATTTAATTACTAGTGTAGAATGATGTTATCACTTGTTATACACTTTTTTCTTTACTTTTTGATATGTAGAGATATACCACCTGCTTGTACTTACTATTATATATATATATTGTACCCCATTTCTTTCTATTGCCCGGTACCTAAGAGTCTTCGGGGTGAGAGGATGAGATAACCACTTAGTCTTTATGACTAACAGTTGCTACGATACAATTTTTAGGAGGACACCCACCGTATAGAGCAGCAGCGGGTTATACAGGAGGAAAGTCAGGCCAGGATGACATGGCCTGATACAACGATACCTTTGCTGCCGTCGGTGACTGATGTGAGTTTGAGCGGTGTTGTGTATCCTTTGGGCCAATTTTGTTGTACTCTGGCATTAAAGGAACCGATGTAGTTCCATATTTTTCATGTACTATGCCTAGAAATTTGCTTATTGTGATGATATGACTTATGTACCTTATTTATATTGGGTGGGCATGGATGATATGGTAAAGAGCCGGCAGAATAGGTTTCTTATAGTACTGGTCAACACGTATGTTGACGTTATGGCAAGGAAGCTGTTCTACGCATAAGACTCCCCTCGGTCGTGTTTTGTGTTCCAGGAGGGATGTCTTACAACAACGCGGAAGCTAAATAATATGATCATCAACCTGACGATGGTTTGTAATAGTAGTGCATGGCTCCAGCTCCTCATATCCCGGTGTCTTAATCTCTGGCTCGCCTGATCAAACTACGGCGGCATCTCCACATGTCCCAAAAATTATGTGGTCCAACGACCATCAGTCAAACTAGACTCTGCTGCTTCATCCCCACCTCACCCCCGCGAATCCTAGGCATCGTGTGGTAGGAAGAAAGCGGAGGATCAATAATAGCAAAATGTACAAGCAGGTGACAGTGGTATATATATAGTTAATTCTCTAGCAGTTCTATATTAGTATGAGCAATAACAAAAGTAAAGAAAAGCAACAACTAACACAGTATAAAAGTATAGAAGATGAGCTAAGTAAAGCTAGTAAAGTAAAGCAGCTACAGTACCATCAGAGAAGCGTACCTTAACTTATATGAATGCTCATACAAACTTATAAGTTAAGAATTCTGAAATTGTAACTCATCATATAAAAGAGCCTATACTAGTTTATATGATGAGGATCTGCAAGTGCGTAGGCTATGTCATGCTATGCAATGCATTGTCTATTATGTAATTCACACACAACTCTGTGCATAGATCTTTCATGCATACCCACTTTTTGGAGGTTGCTAACTTCTCTTGTACCATCCATCATGGATCACAGTAGTAGTGGAGCAGGTGTCTCCGCTCCTAGGCAGACAGGCACACTTCTAGGCCTAGACCTCTTGTACGCCTCAATATTAAGAACACAACAGCGAAGCCCTCACGTACTCTTGTTGGCAACTACTAGTCTTCTGTGGTCGAGTGTGCTCTTAGGGTACATAGTCCTCCTAACCTCGGTATAAACATCCTACTGGCCTCCCCAAAGGTCAACACACCGCACCAGAGTCATCGTACTTCCGTTAGTGTGCCGGCTGGACCAGTACTGAGTGACCCATAACATAAGCACAAACCAGGTATAACAATACCCTCCCGAGCCTCCAGCTCGTAGGAATAACAAGTCCTATATCACTGATGCGTGGAAAATACGTCAAGCGCACCGGTCGCACAAGTAATAAAGTTTGGGAATAAATCCCCGAGTGTCGGTCTCTTGAGGAACACAGTAAGGGTTGAATTAATGTCGAGGAGGACTTGAGATTGAAGTCCTCGGGTCGGCTCAAAAAGGGGGGGTTTTGATTGTTGCGGAAACAGGAAGTAAAATCTACAAGCTACTCCTATGCAACGCCGCTATGCGATGCTTCGCCAGGCGGGATGGAAACTTCACGGGCTGCTATGCACCTAATCGCTTGGCGGATGGACGAGTAGGCTAGCGGATGAGGTGGTTAGAATAGCGGAATGAGGGTCGTGAGCACCTCTTCGCAACGCACGCCACTAGCAATTGCTAGTGCGGCAAGGGTGGATGGTGGAGGATGGAATATGGCGCACCTCAAGTAAATATAACAAAAACACTAACTCACATAGACATGAATAAGAGTAAATGTTAACTACAAATAAGCATTCTTCATCAATACATGGAAAATAACTAAGCTAACAACAACAAGAGGAAGAGGTGTGCGAATCGACCGAATCCGAAGCCTTATTGAGGGTTCACGGTTGGAATCCCGGGTTGTCAATCCGAGTCCAAGCTCGGTCTTCAACTGCGTCCGGGGTAGAGGAGGCTGTCACTCACTCCTAATGGACCCGTCTTCTTCGTTGAAATGACCCGGTAGATTGCGGCTCCAGCTCCTCCTAGCTTGATGGAGAAAGCTCGGTCAAAACTCCGCTTGAAGCTTGGGGATGAAGGAGGAGGCCGAGGGGATGCTCCGGCTTTGATTTGGTGTTGAAGGCTTGCCCGGAGCAACTCCCTATGGTGGAGGATGATGGAGGGCGGCGAAATCCCTCTTCGGAGCAGAAAACGGCAGAAAATCGCGGAAAGGGGCGATCGATCCGGATTAGGACGAGACCTGCGCTATTTATAGAAAGCAGATTTAAACACTGCGCACGATCACAGGTGCACGACCAATGGTCGTGCGCGATATGGTCCGTGATCGTGCGATATAGAGGCAGAAAAGTGGAAAAAGATGGCATGACTGCGCACGACCGGCAGCGCACGAGCAGTGATCGTGCGCGGTATGGCAAGTGATCATGCGGAAGGTTCAAGATAGAGATTTCACAAATGAGGCCGGGCTGCGCACGATCAGTGATCGTGCGCCAAGAGGTCGATGGTCGTGCGTGGGTAAAAACGCACGACCACTGACTCCTTTGCCAAAAAAATAGTGAAACGCCTATCCCGAATGCCCTCACGATCCCCAAACCTGCAGGAAAACTGCACGGGACATCGATCATGGCAGCCACAGCAAACAATAATAATCATAGCAAGAATGAAATACACACACACAGAAATAGGCTAAAAAGGGTGCACAAGACATGGAAAACCGTAGCGAACCAAAAGGAGTGCAAATGACGCTAAACGGTGTGCAAAGACAAGAAAATAAGCCTAGATGAGTCCGGAATTAGGTATAAAATATGGATTCATCACACCCCCAGACTTAACTGTTTGCGCGTCCCGAGCAAACAAAACCTAAGCAGACGGGGAAAATGTACTAGCTAACAAAGAAATTGCAAAACGGAGTACCATGCGAAGTCGCATGCTCGCGTGTATAAAAATAAAGTAGAGGAAATTTTTAAGTATACAAAATATTTTATATTTTTCACAATGCGTATCAAAAATTTATTATTACTCAAAAGTGGAATCACGGTGAATCATCCGGTCCTACGCAGGGAGAAAGTAGACAGGCCACTAAGGTGAGCATTGCCGAAGACCGGGGCTCAAGATTACCCCCAAAGGAATCCACCAATGTTGGAAACCATAAGCTTGCTCGTTCGCACTCTCTCCACGGCACTAGTCAACTCAAGCGCAAGTCCGTAGGACTTCGGGTAATAATGGGGCTTGGGTTACGGTGAGGAAAACAAGGATAAACATGAAGGGTATGCACCTAACCCAAATGAGCTAACGTACAAAACTAGTACCCGCTGCCCACAAAATAAACACGGGTGCACCACACCCCCAGACTTAACTTTTACTAAATGGGTGTGTGCATCGCCTACTCCAAATCCAAATCATCTCAAATAAAGATTTTTAATCAAACTTTTTCTTTTCACTTTTCATTTTCACCCCTTTTTTTTAATCATTTTATTTTCTTTTTCATCTTTTTATTTTCATAATTTCTGTAGATATAACTTGAAAGCACTTCCACATTTTCACAAATAATAACACCACATCACAACCCAACATGAAAATATAAAACACTAAGCTCGACTTGGGTGTGCGACTAGGATCGGCTATGGGGCTTTGGCGAATATAGTGGAGCTGAATCAAAAGGAAGGGTAGGCACAAAGGGGCTAGCAAGGGCGATGTTAGGAATGGGTACAAAGCTCAACCGGGCCAAAAGGTGGCCTACATCACTCTCACGCTAGACTAACCGTGTACCAATGCTTCAAGAATAGCTTGGGGCAAGTTCTTAGCAACCGAGAAAGATAATCCTTCCTCCCGACTCAAGCAATACGAGTCTAGTGGCGGCTACACACATTCCTATTCTACCGTTTGATTCACACCGGATTCACCAACTTTTGAGTAGAATAAGAAATATTTACGCAAATAGAAAAATATAGAACTATAAGCATACGAAAAAATTAAATCTACACAAATTTCTATACAAAACGAGAGCAGTTGACTAGAAACACAGTAAGGCCAACATTTTACTCCGTCGCACAATCCTAAACTAGCACAGAAATTTTCCAAATCTAACAAAGATACAAGTTCAACTCGTGGCACGCTAACAGCTAAGCTCGCGCTCATGTGGGTGCAGTGGTGTGCGAAGCAATGAACATAAACAAAATAAAACACGAAAAGCTTCTAGTATGCAAAAGAAATGTGCACGTGCAAAAGGTAAACATGCTCTCCCCCAGACTTAGACTAAACAACACATCAAATGATAGAGAAATTAAAATCAGAATGAGCTAAGGGAAGAGGTTACCCAATGCTCAGCTAGTGAGCATACCAGAAGACGCGTGGAATGTAGCAGCAGGCCCGCCAAACGAAGAATCACAACCCCGCCAATGCGTAGTTTCCATGAATACCAGCAGGGGTGAGCTCCGCAAAAACAAAAGAAAAATATACAAAAAGAAATACTAAACTAAGCTAGACATAAAAAAAAAAAGAAAATTGCATAAAATGAAAGATAATGTAACACCTCTACCCGTCAAGAAGAATATAATAGAGGGTCCGGCCGGGGCCCCACACCATATTCCACAAACAGGCGGAGACGCTACTAAATAATATCAAAACCAACGCATCCTAACACAGAGCATTCTAGCGGAAGCTTCACGGTTGAATTACTGAACTCAAGATAAACAACAATGTCCACTAACATAGGAATGTATATATATATATATCAAAAGAGTCTGGCCTTAAGGCCTTACAACAGTTTCTCTTAACAAGAGTGTGGTTTACATACATCGGCACGCAGGCCGGCCACACATGAACAAAAGAAATAAAACAAAGCCTTCAAGGGCAGCAACGCAGCTTTGGGCTTCAGCCCGCTAAGTCCCGCTCGGACCAGCTCCTCCAGCACCTGTAAGAACCAATCCACCAAACGGTGGGAAAACAGGGCAACGGTCAGCATTCAGCTGACCAATTATAACGACCCTGCCCCTGGCACGGGGCAGCGGAATTCCATCCCTGCAAAGCATTCATCCAACATGATATAGATAGCCATTCAAGCAAGACGTGCACGCCCGCACTGTCATATATCACAAACGTCGGCTCGACGGCCCGACGCTCCGTGCACTCAGGGCACATTCACACCGTTCAGAGGTCCCAGACATAACGGCGCACTATGAGCATTCTAGTCTGATCGGCTCACCGGCCGTCGACTCTCGCTATGTGATCCTAACAGGGTCTTAAGCACCCAAGGTTAGACAACCATAACGCGGGTACAGATCCACCTTTCCCGTTGCTCACATCGTCAGACTCACGCCTGGACTGACGCGGGTACAGTTTCACCTTGCCCGTTCCACCATTTCCTAGTTGCAGCCTCACAGCCCAACTTTCCATCAGTAGCACTCACGGCCACAAGAGAGTCCAACTCTCATAATTTCCTGGACTTCCTCCAGTACTTTTATCCATCATGCATACAAGCAATCATCACGGAGTCTTCTCCGATATGCAACCAAGCATCACCAATCCAGACCATGTCCAGATGGGCTTCACACAGCATGCCTAGATCCGTACTCCAATTCCGGACTCTAACAAGGGGGACTTCACATATCTACCCCAAGGGACGCCACAACCCACCGCACACTCGCGGGGAAGGGTTTTCCCTATGCAATGCAGGAATTAAGGACTTCACATGTCCAAGCAGGAAATCGTTATCCTAGGAGTTCGCTTCGGAGCCATGGAGAGAAATTTGAGACGGATGAAAGCCTTCGCAGCAGCCTTGCCGTCACAACGCCGGCTTCGGATCGCGAATCGAACCACGGGAGCTCCGCCGGTGGCTTGGTCTCCTCCTCCTTCTTCTCTTCCTCTCTCTTTCTCTCTTCCTTAAGCCAAATGAAGAATGACCTCTTCATTCCTCTCTTCTCGTAATAACCCAGCCAGGAAACCACCTGGACCCTTGGATCAAAAGAGAGAAAACTGAACGGCCAAGATTTCCCCAGAATTTCACTTTTTGGCCGACACGGCCTGTGACACGCCCGTGTCACAGGCCGTGTACCCCTTCAGCGGTGCACACAGCTTGAACCGACTGAACCACACGGGTCATCGACACGCCCGTGTCGGACCTGACACGCCCGTGTCAAACCTGAGACACGCCCGTGTCTCCTGCTCCATCGAGCTGCAACCAGAACACGGGTCGGAACACGGCAGCTGACACGCCCGTGTCCAGCCTGACACGCCCGTGTTCCCGGCCGTGTTCAAGGCCGTGTCCGGCTCTGCCCGGAATAGGCCAACTTTGCAAAATAAATAGAACACGCCCTGGGACACGCCCGTGTCCCTGGCCGTGTCACCCGACACGCCCTGGGACACGCCCGTGTCCCAGGCCGTGTAACCTGACCTGCTACTCAAATCTCAAGTTGAGTCTATTGGGGCCTTTTTGGGGTGTTACAACCCTCTCCCCCTTAACAAAATTTCGTCCCGAAATTTGCACGGTAAGGAAAGAAAACCAGCAATGCTATAAGCATGTTATAACAAAAAGTACACGGTCTACAGTTATACAAATAACTCGGGAAACTCGGCTCGCATGGTCTGCTCCCGCTCCCATGTTAGCTCTTCACGGCCACAATTGTCCCATCGGACCTTGACCATCCCGATTACTTTGTTCCGCAACTGTTTCTCGGCTCGATCCTCGATCCGAATGGGTCTAACCCTCGTCGTTAGCCCATATTCGACCGGTACCCGATCAGCCTCCACGACTTGTGCTGGATCCTTTACCGCCTTACGAAGGACTGAGATGTGAAACACATCATGAAATCCACCCAAGTCCGCTGAAAGTGCTAGTCGATAAGCAGCCTCCCCAACACGCTCCACCACCTCAAACGGACCAAGATACCTCGGACTTAGCTTTTTCAAACGCCGAATCCTGGACACACCTTTGAAGGGTTTGATCTTCAAATATACCCAATCACCCACCGCGAACTCCACGTTCCGGTGCTTGGCATTGTAGTACTTGGCTTGACGATCTTGGGCTATTAATAGCCTCTCCCGAATAGAGCGGATGAGCGAAGTAGCTTCTTCGACTTCCTTTTTCCCATTCAGCTTCGATTCGCCTGCTTCTGCCCAAGCTAACGGTGTACGGCATTTCCGACCATACAACGCCTCGAATGGTGCCCTACCAATACTCGCTTGGTAGCTATTATTATAGGCAAATTCAACGAGAAATATGTAATCTTCCCATCTCTTACCAAAATCTAGGGCGCACATGCGGAGCATATCCTCCATCGTCCTGTTGGTTCGTTCAGTCTGGCCATCCGTTTGGGGATGAAAGGCCGTACTAAACGCTAATTTTGTACCCAACATTTGATGAACGAGCCGCCAATCATTCGATGTGAACCGCCCATCACGGTCACTAACGATGCTCCGGGGAACACCGTGCAGTCGAACAACCTGCTCCACATACAGCTTGGCCAAGGTTTCCACTGAATCATCTCTTCTATTTGGAAGGAAGTGCGCCACTTTTGTCAATCGGTCCACAATCACCCAGATTGAATCATGACCGCGTTGAGATCTCGGCAACCCGTGCACGAAATCCATCGAAATATCATCGAACTTCCACTCCGGAATAGGTAACGACTTCAGAAAACCGCCAGGCTTCTGGCATTCTGCTTTCACCAACGCACAGGTGTTGCATTTAGCCACATAACGAGCCACATCTTTCTTTAATCCGGGCCACCAGAACAGCTTTTTCATGTCCCTGTACATCTTTGTGCTCCCTGGGTGAACTGAGTACTTTGCAAAGTGAGCTTCGTACATCAACTCTTCCCTCAGTTTACCCACACTTGGGACGCATACTCGACCATTTCTCCGTAACAACCCGTTATCCCAAGAGAATTGATCATCCGGCCCATCTTTAGCATAGCGCTGGAGACTTTCATCAAGCTCCGTTGCTCGCCGAACTCTGTCCGTAAGGTCATATTGCACCTCCGTCCAGTTTAAGCACGCATCGGTTGACGCACCCTTGTCAACACACGATATCTCCATTGCCTCCAATTCTTGGATCAAACGCTGATCATGCCTCTGCAACCAGCTTGCCCGTACCGGAGTCTTCCGACTCAAAGCATCAGCGACCACATTTCCCTTCCCGGGAGTATAGTGAATCTCGAAGGTGTAGTCCCCGAGGAACTCCATCCATCTTCGTTGTCGCATATTCAAATCCTTCTGATCCAACAAATACTTTAGGCTCTTGTGATCCGTATAGATATCCACTTTGACGCCATATAGATAGTGCCGCCACAACTTGAGCGCAAAGATTACCGCCGCCAACTCCAAATCATGGACGGGATAATTCCGCTCATGCACTTTCAATTGACGTGAACCATAAGCGATCACCTTGCCAAATTGCAGGAGAACGCAGCCTAAGCCGCTTCCTGACGCATCGCTGTATATTTCAAATCCATCTGTACCACATGGCGACGTCAACACGGGCGCCGTGGTCAAACGACTTTTCAACTCCTCAAAAGCTCGTGCGCACTCCGGCGTCCAAACGAACTTCTGATCCTTTCTCGTCAACGTAGTCAGAGGCAAAGCAATCCGGGAGAAGTTCCCCACGAACCTCCTATAGTAGCCCGCCAGTCCAAGGAAACTTCTGACTTCGGCCACTGAAGACAACACTGGCCAATCCCGAATGGCACTTATCTTAGCCGGATCCACCGCTATGCCCTCTCCACTTACCACATGGCCTAGAAAAGCCACCGACGAGAGCCAGAACTCACACTTTGAGAACTTGGCATACAGCTTATTCTTTCGCAAGGTATGCAATACTAACCGCAAATGGTTTGCATGATCTTCCTCTGATTGTGAATATACCAAAATATCATCAATAAACACAATCACAAACAGATCCAGGTATTCGCGGAACGTACGATGCATGAGATCCATGAATACCGAAGGCGCATTACACAAGCCGAACGGCATCACTGTGAACTCATAATGACCATAGCGTGTGCCAAACGCTGTCTTGGGAATGTCACCTTCCCTAATCCGCAACTGGTAATACCCGGACTTCAAATCCAACTTCGAATAGACGGTTGAGCCTGCTAGCTGATCGAACAAGTCATCGATCCGAGGAATTGGATACTTGTTTTTCTCCGTCAGTTTATTCAGTTCGCGATAATCAATACATAGTCGCAAACCACCGTCTTTCTTTTTCACAAAAAGAACAGGCGCGCTCCAAGGTGACATACTTGGGCGTATATATCCCTGCTCCAACAACTCTTGCAACTGAACTTTCAGTTCGGCCATTTCTTTTGGCGCTACCCGATACGGCGAACGGGCCACGGGTTTTGCACCCGGCACCAGCTCGATAGCGAAGTCAATTTCCCTTTGGGGAGGTAACCCCGGAAGGTCCTTTGGAAACACATCCGCATATTCCGACACAATCGGCACTTCACTCACACTGGCCTTCGGCGCCACCGCCTCTATGAGTGTGAAGAACAACTCCGCACCCTTCCGAACTGCCTTAACAACTTGGAGAGCGGATAACAACATCCCACTCATCCCTTGCATACCAATAAACTTGGTCTCTCGTTCGGTATTTTGCCCAAGTGTGACCTCTTTTGAAGTGCAATCGATACAGGCACGCTGCTCTGAAAGCCAGTCCATACCAAAGATTATATCAAACTCTTTGATCGGCAATACTAGTGTTTCCACCTTGAACTCCCGACTTCCTATCTTGACCTCAAGACCGCAAGATCGATCCGCGCACATCAAACATCCGTTAGGCAACAACACCCTGATACTGTCTGTCAGGCACCCCGACACGCAAGACAAAATCCTCAGACAGAAACGAATGTGAAGCACCTGTGTCGAACAGTGCTCGCGCCGGATACTCTCGTATAAGGACAAACCCTATAACATGACAATTAAAACAAGCACAGCACACCAAAAGTACAAACATTAAAACTTAAGCGCACCTGTGACGACATCAGCCTGCTTAATGGCCTCCTGTTGTCCAAGGTTGAAGACCCTGGGCTGCGCGTGCGAGGCAGAAGACTCCACCACAGCCTTCCCCTTCTCCGCATAAGACGCTCCCGTCTTCTTATCACCCTTTGGAGGACCAAATCGGCATTCACGTGCGAAGTGTCCAACCTTCCCGCACGTAAAACAAGCACGAGCTCCATTCCCAGATGTGTCCGTCACAGTCGCAGATGGAGCTTGTCCAGAAGACTTAGACTTCTTATTCCATTTCCTTCGGTAGCCAAACTTGTCCGGACGCGGCGGCTTAAACTCCGGCTTCACAACCGCCAAGTTTCCCTTTGCTTGCCCCCGTTTCATATCCGTCTCCAAAGAACGAGCCGTACAGACTAAGGCTTGGAATCCCTGACTCACAGAACTTGAGAGCAAATACCTTAGCTCATCTCGCAGTCCCGCATAAAACCGACTAGTCTTACGCTCTTCTTCGGCGAAGATCGAGCCCGCATATCTTCCCAACCGGGTGAACTCATGCAGGTAGTCATCCACACTTCGATCTCCCTGTGCTAACCGTTGGAACTCCATCTCCATCGACATCCTTTGCTGCATCGGCAGATGTTGTGCTAAGAACAATCGAGAGAATTCTTCCATTGTAATCTCTGCCAATTGCCTGCCGGCCAAGTGATGCAGTTCAATCTCATCCCACCACAATCGCGCCTCTCCTTCCAGTAGGAAAGTGGCTAACATCACTTTCTGTTCCTCCTCAACCCTGATAGCCCTCATAATCCTCTTAATTCTTGCAAGCCAATCCTCTGCTTGGGCCGGTGTACCCGCCCCATGAAACTGCGGAGGGTTAAAGCTCAAGAATTGCTTCCATTGTTGATCTGCTACCCGCGGATCAACTTCGGCTTCTACCGGTTCTTGCCGTACCCCAGCTTGCGTTGGCACCACTGCAGGACGTACTTGCCCCGCTTGCTGAGCATTCATCACAGCAAGTACCGTTTCCGTAATGAGACGGACTGTTTCAGCGGATGGAGGAGTTGTGGGCACCTCGGCTGGTGCCGCACTCGCAACAGAACGTTGTGGTTCGGACTGGCCCGCAACACTTCTGGTCACCAAATTGTAACACCTCTACCCGTCAAGAAGAATATAATAGAGGGTCCGGCCGGGGCCCCACACCATATTCCACAAACAGGCGGAGACGCTACTAAATAATATCAAAACCAACGCATCCTAACACAGAGCATTCTAGCGGAAGCTTCACGGTTGAATTACTGAACTCAAGATAAACAACAATGTCCACTAACATAGGAATGTATATATATATATATCAAAAGAGTCTGGCCTTAAGGCCTTACAACAGTTTCTCTTAACAAGAGTGTGGTTTACATACATCGGCACGCAGGCCGGCCACACATGAACAAAAGAAATAAAACAAAGCCTTCAAGGGCAGCAACGCAGCTTTGGGCTTCAGCCCGCTAAGTCCCGCTCGGACCAGCTCGTCCAGCACCTGTAAGAACCAATCCACCAAACGGTGGGAAAACAGGGCAACGGTCAGCATTCAGCTGACCAATTATAACGACCCTGCCCCTGGCACGGGGCAGCGGAATTCCATCCCTGCAAAGCATTCATCCAACATGATATAGATAGCCATTCAAGCAAGACGTGCACGCCCGCACTGTCATATATCACAAACGTCGGCTCGACGGCCCGACGCTCCGTGCACTCAGGGCACATTCACACCGTTCAGAGGTCCCAGACATAACGGCGCACTATGAGCATTCTAGTCTGATCGGCTCACCGGCCGTCGACTCTCGCTATGTGATCCTAACAGGGTCTTAAGCACCCAAGGTTAGACAACCATAACGCGGGTACAGATCCACCTTTCCCGTTGCTCACATCGTCAGACTCACGCCTGGACTGACGCGGGTACAGTTTCACCTTGCCCGTTCCACCATTTCCTAGTTGCAGCCTCACAGCCCAACTTTCCATCAGTAGCACTCACGGCCACAAGAGAGTCCAACTCTCATAATTTCCTGGACTTCCTCCAGTACTTTTATCCATCATGCATACAAGCAATCATCACGGAGTCTTCTCCGATATGCAACCAAGCATCACCAATCCAGACCATGTCCAGATGGGCTTCACACAGCATGCCTAGATCCGTACTCCAATTCCGGACTCTAACAAGGGGGACTTCACATATCTACCCCAAGGGACGCCACAACCCACCGCACACTCGCGGGGAAGGGTTTTCCCTATGCAATGCAGGAATTAAGGACTTCACATGTCCAAGCAGGAAATCGTTACCCTAGGAGTTCGCTTCGGAGCCATGGAGAGAAATTTGAGACGGATGAAAGCCTTCGCAGCAGCCTTGCCGTCACAACGCCGGCTTCGGATCGCGAATCGAACCACGGGAGCTCCGCCGGTGGCTTGGTCTCCTCCTCCTTCTTCTCTTCCTCTCTCTTTCTCTCTTCCTTAAGCCAAATGAAGAATGACCTCTTCATTCCTCTCTTCTCGTAATAACCCAGCCAGGAAACCACCTGGACCCTTGGATCAAAAGAGAGAAAACTGAACGGCCAAGATTTCCCCAGAATTTCACTTTTTGGCCGACACGGCCTGTGACACGCCCGTGTCACAGGCCGTGTACCCCTTCAGCGGTGCACACAGCTTGAACCGACTGAACCACACGGGTCATCGACACGCCCGTGTCGGACCTGACACGCCCGTGTCAAACCTGAGACACGCCCGTGTCTCCTGCTCCATCGAGCTGCAACCAGAACACGGGTCGGAACACGGCAGCTGACACGCCCGTGTCCAGCCTGACACGCCTGTGTTCCCGGCCGTGTTCAAGGCCGTGTCCGGCTCTGCCCGGAATAGGCCAACTTTGCAAAATAAATAGAACACGCCCTGGGACACGCCCGTGTCCCTGGCCGTGTCACCCGACACGCCCTGGGACACGCCCGTGTCCCAGGCCGTGTAACCTGACCTGCTACTCAAATCTCAAGTTGAGTCTATTGGGGCCTTTTTGGGGTGTTACAGATAAGCACTGGGGTTATTGTCATCCCAGCACGACTTATTAAATTCTAAACAGTTCTAGCTAATGGGCCTATGAAATAGAAAATGCACAGGTAACTGTCCTAATATCCGTGTCGGTAATGGGTACCGATACGGTGATAGAACAGTTACCCCTCTACCTGAGTAATAATACCTGCGACGCACATGTAGAGGAAATAGGAAGTAAGATGAGGACACTGGTCCTCACTCATCTCACCACAAAACAAATCCTTGCCTAGCAAGGTATCGTCCACCACAAGCTCGTTGGGGGCGAAGGTGAAGGTAGAGGCTTCAACTGCAAAAGGAGTAGGAAACTCCTCATGCAAGCTGAGGCACTCGCCGACAACCTGAGCGCAAGGCTCAATATCAACCCAACTCACTTGCAGGGAGTCAACCCGCACATGCGCAGAAGGATAAGGGGGGTCAAGGAATAAAGGAGAAGAAAAACTAAAAGAAGCGGAAATAGGGAGAGTGATCCCGGAATCACTCTCAGCAGGATCCAAACATAGATCACTGTCGGTGTCATGTGAGTCATGGCGAGGGGAAGCTCAGACCACGAGGTCCTCGGTGGTGGTTTGGACCTCCTCATCCAACAAGGAAGTAGAAACCTCCTCACCGGCAAGGATTTCCTCATCACACCTCGGTACATCACGGTGTTCCAAGACATAGTACTCACCATTGATGAGAATAATGTCCTCGTCACACCATGGCGCATCCACATGTTCCCGATTCCCACAGGGCACAACATCATCGACCGACTCACTAGAAAGGGGAGTAGGTAATTCATGAAAAGAAAGCGGAGGAGCAACATCATCAGAGATAATATGCGCAGGTTCCTCCGGGGGTGAATCAAAAATAGGGGAAGAAGGCACAAGGAGAGAAGGTGCCGCAATGTCGTCGCACTGACTAGTGGAAGGTCTGATGGGTGTATCCACAGCAGTCCCCCATAGACAAGGTGGTACTGCGGATACATCATCAGAATCAGAAGGAGCGGCCATTTGAGAGGTGGATGAGACGATCTGGATATCCGGTTCATCATCCGCCTCCATTTGGCGCTGAAATTCTGCGCAATCTTTCAACACATGGTCGGTGCTATGACAACACAAACACCGTTTTCCATTACCCCTCAGTCCAGAAGGGACCGGGGAGAAATATGAAAAAGGTGGAGGCGGAGACTAGTAGTGACCATAAGACTGTGGTACCGTGTATGGAGTACCGTGAGACAGCGGCGCTGCATACACGGGACCATGAGAATTATACTCAGTACCGTCAGTGGGGCACTCATCACTACCATGCCCATAATCCCCGCACCAATGGCACTTGATATACCAATTTGAATACATGGTGCAATAGAAAAGAATTCACCACAAGAAATTTTCTAAGCAGAAATTAAATACTCACAAGCAAATAAAGAGTGGAACAGCCTGCTATAGCAAAATAAAAACTAGAAAGGGAATAAAATATAAAATAAAAAAAACAACTAAAAACCAAAACAAAAATAAAACATGAAATATACAAATGGAAAGGGCAACTATCTCGCATCTACCTCTTCAAAAACTCAAACGACTGTGTTCCCCGGCAACGGCGCCAAAAACTTGATGCGTGGAAAATACGGCAAGCGCACCGGTCGCACAAGTAATAAAGTTTGGGAATAAATCCCCGAGTGTCGGTCTCTTGAGGAACACAGTAAGGGATGAGTTAATGTCGAGGAGGACTTGAGATTGAAGTCCTCGGGTCGGCTCAAAAAGGGGGGGGGGGGTTTGATTGTTGCGGAAACAGGAAGTAAAATATACAAGCTACTCCTATGCAACGCCGCTATGCGATGCTTCGCTGGGCGGGATGGAAACTTCACGGGCCGCTATGCACCGAATCGCTTGGCGGATGGACGAGTAGGCTAGCGGATGAGGTGGTTAGAATGGCGGAATGAGGGTCGTGAGCACCTCTTCGCAACGCACGCCACCAGCAATTGCTAGTGCGGCAAGGGTGGATGGTGGAGGATGGAATATGGCGCACCTCAAGTAAATATAACAAAAACACTAACTCACATAGACATGAATAAGAGTAAATGTTAACTACAAATAAGCATTCTTCATCAATACATGGAAAATAACTAAGCTAACAACAACAAGAGGAAGAGATGTGCGAATCGACCGAATCCGAAGCCTTATTGAGGGTTCACGGTTGGAATCCCGGGTTGTCAATCCGAGTCCAAGCTCGGTCCTCAACTGCGTCCGGGGTAGAGGAGGCTGTCACTCACTCCCAATGGACCCGTCTTCTTCGTTGAAATGACCCGGTAGATTGCGGCTCCAGCTCCTCCTAGCTTGATGGAGAAAGCTCGGTCAAAACTCCGCTTGAAGCTTGGAGATGAAGGAGGAGGCTGAGGGGATGCTCCGGCTTTGATTTGGCGTTGAAGGCTTGCCCGGAGCAACTCCCTATGGTGGAGGATGATGGAGGGCGGCGAAATCCCTCTTCAGAGCAGAAAACGGCGGAAAATCGCGGAAAGGGGCGATCGATCAGGATTAGGGCGAGACCTGCGCTATTTATAGAAAGCAGATTTAAACACTGCGCACGATCACAGGCGCACGACCAATGGTCGTGCGCGATATGGTCCGTGATCGTGCGATATAGAGGCAGAAAAGTGGAAAAAGATGGCATGACTGCGCACGACCGGCAGCGCACGAGCAGTGATCGTGCGTGGTATGGCAAGTGATCGTGCGGAAGGTTCAAGACAGAGATTTCACAAATGAGGCCGGGCTGCGCACGATCAGTGATCGTGCGCCAAGAGGTCGATGGTCATGCGTGGGTAAAAACGCACGACCACTGACTCCTTTGCCAAAAAATAGTGAAACGCCTATCCCGAATGCCCTCACGATCCCCAGACCTGCAGGAAAACTGCACGGGACATCGATCGTGGCAGCCACAACAAACAATAATAATCATAGCAAGAATGAAATACACACACACACAGAAATAGGCTAAAAGGGTGCACAAGACATGGAAAACCGTAGCGAACCAAATGGAGTGCAAATGACGCTAAACGGTGTGCAAAGACAAGAAAATAAGCCTAGATGAGTCCGGAATTAGGTATAAAATATGGACTCATCAATCACCTCAACCCATATAAGGGTGAGATCATTATAATATACTTTAATCATATCAGACTACTCTTATTTAACTACCGAATTACATTGCGATTTTTGGTTAACCTTGGACATCCCGACGTCTACCCTGTGAAGGGCTCGCAGCGGTACTAGGAACTATGACGAGATGAACCCCATCATTCCAATTCTCAAGGAACTTAGTAATGTTGTGCTACCCTTAATCAAACCCTCTCACATAGTTACTCTTAAAAAGTCTATGATGGTTTATGCTTCATAAGGGGAACGACGATTATTTGTTAATCCTGAACTTAACTACTCCCCTTAGGGTCCATGTACACTAACTCGCACTACCTCTTGGTAAATCCCTTAGAACTCCAACCAACATCACATCATGGTCCTAAAAATACCCCAACCTTACTAGAACCAATTTGTATCGCATCCGACCATCGCCCACTTGACTTTACTATATACAGCTCAAATGATCGATATGAGTGTAAGGGTTGTAACCACTAAATATTTTATCAAAATGACATACGATTAATTATAGCAGTATGAATACTCAGTTATAATGAAGTTCCAAGGTTTCACAATTTTCTCAACTAAATTGAGCATAATTGAATTTTCCTAAAATATAAGTCACTAGGGTATTTGAACATTAAGTATCACTTTCAAGGGTCCAAATAGTACCAAATAATTTCCATAAGGTCATAATGATAAAAAAAAGGTTTAGACCAAATTCACATCATTCCAATAATATTTGATATTTAATTTCTAATTACAAAAAACTGATCCACTAGGTCATGTTACACGTGAAGTACTATAAATATTCAACAAATAATTCCAGAAATATTACTCGAGGTTACAAATGGTAAACAATTATTTATTCCAGAAATGTATAATTTTTTAACTCAATTTGAGCACAATTATCTCAATAGTATAGAAAAGGCAAAAATGGTAATTATAATTGCAATCCTAAGATTCTGACTTTTAAAAATTATAATTAATTTATCCAGTGTGTATCATACTAAATCATTATTATTGGTAAGGTTTCATAATTTTTGCAACTATTTTAGTCACACTAACTTCTTTAATACACATGCGTAACAAAAATACTAATTAATTCATTTGCTAAGAAATCAACTCCAAATATTCTAAAACTTCATGATGAGGTGTACTTTCACTAAATAAGTGCATGCATAAAATTTTACTAGATTTGACCAAGCCAATCTTGCTAAATTCACAAGATACATCTTTTGGCTAAATGCACACCACATATCACAAGTCATAGCCTCATGCATTGGAATTACACCCACATGCAAAGCTCCAAATGACTTGAAATTTTTACCAGGACTTTATATTTCCCTACTGAGATTTCCACCAAAATTTGGGATCCATATAATTATTTTTCACCAAACTATTTCAGTTTTATGAAAAATCACATTTTTCCGAAAACTATAGTAAAATGTTATCAACAAATTCCCATTTTCGATTGTAGGTGTATATATGGCATATTCTTACATGCCCAAATTTCAAGTCAATGCCTTTGGCCAATTAAATGTTATTAAGATAATAGGGACTGTCCTACCCTAAGGACCAGTCCCAGAAGAATTCCCCTACATGGAGCTACAGTACTCCAAATGACCTGATTTCAATTTCTAATTAAAGTGGACTCACAAGGCTACCTTTTTCATGTTAGGAATTTTTCTTGGTTCAGCCCCTAAAGGCCTCATTTTTCAGGTTCAAAGAGTGCATATTAAAGGGGCAAAAATATATAATAACTAATATGAATCAAAATCAACGGTAGTGTTTTCATTTTCTACCTCCAGCCGAGGGGCATGATTTGCCCGACCTAGAGGTCTTTCTAGAGCAATTTTTCGACCAACCGACCACTTCCCCGGTCGTCCATCGCCACCACCACCTCCAATTAAGTGGTGGCTATCGCCCGGCGACGGTTTGGCCGCCAGAGGTGGTGGTTTCCGGCAAACCCGAGAGGCGACAAAATTGCTTTTTTCATGAAATTTCAAAATGAAAACTGGCCTCTTTGAGCCCAATTTCAATCCCTAATGATCTAAGGTGCTAGCATAAGGGGAGAGGAGGAGAAGCATGCCTGATTTCGGGCTTGGATGCTACTCTGGAGGGTGGCCATGAATTTTGGCATTTTCCGGTGAACTTCTCCCGATCTCGATTATCAACCAAAAGCATCGATCCAACACACTATTTTGACTCCTTGAGGGCTTCTGAGGGTGATGAAAGATTCGAATGTTGTTAGGGAGGGGTATTCATGGAGTTACCATAAAAGGGGGTGGTAGGCCATAGTTATTAATGACCCTCCTTGATGGAGGTCGACCTGTAACTGCTGGAAAACTCCTCATCTTCATCAGGGGAGATGAAAGGAGGGATTGGGGAAGAAGAAGGGAGTGCCACTTGGCCTCCCTCCATTATTCCCCCTCCAAATGAAACTTTTCCATTAATTACCCTCATTAAATCCTTATTAAACTCACCTAAATCATATTATTTAATCTGAAAAATCTCATGGGTTGTAGGATGGGCCTTGGGCAAAGCCTTAGCCCACTTGAATTGCTCCAATTTACCATTTAGGGGTTAATTTAACCATGGTTTACCTTAGGGTTGACTTTGGTCAACTTGATGGGTTGGCTAGTCTAAGAGGTGTGTCTTGAGTCTGTTGACACCACCCAATGTTGATTGGATCATGGTGATACCCCAATCAGTTCAATTTTGCCAAATAGTGTGATTTGACCTAAATATGGTCAAGTTTGACTTTGATCAAATTGGTCAATTTGGTGACCCCATGATAGGGCTTTTGGGTTCACTTGACCCTTAATGACATTATAAGGCTAGGGTGAAGTCAATTTTAGGTTTTGAGACCAATAGGACCTCTTGGGTGAAGGTTTGACCTATGTTGACCTAAAGTTGACTTTGGTCAATTTAACCCACTTGATTGACCTAGCCTTGAGTCCATTATGCAATTGACTCTCTCTTAGGGTTAGGGAAGTGTTAGTGAGCTTACCTTGAGGTGATGAGTTCATGTTAGTGTGAATTGGCCTACGTTGACTTGTGCACATTGGAGGTGCACATAGCAATTTTCCTTAAGTTCGAGCTAAGTTAGGGTCACACTTGGGCCTCATGCACCACTCAAGCTCTAACCCTAACTTTTGGGGGGTCTATAAGTGTGGGGGATGTTACATAGAACACGGTGAGCACTTAAGCTTTTTAGCAAGGTGAGTGTCTTTGCGTGGCGCTCCCTTACCAGGTGCTTGCATTCTTCCCCCGATGTTTGGGATGTGGTGACGGTGGATCCACCCTAAAGCGAGGCATTGCCAGCGGGAGATTCAACGGGGCTTGGACTGGTGCACTCCTCTTGTGTCGCGTCACTTGTAGTTCGTGCACTTCTCTTCGCCATTAATACCTCCATGCCCTTTGTCGAGATATTTTGGGTTTGACGCGAAGATTTCAGGGGGAACCCCATCGAGTGTAGAGTATAATTTTGTTTGAAAATATTAATTTACCGAACAGCTCCATCGTGTCTATAGGGTCATATCGAGGAGTACAAGAAACCGTTGAAATTTGGGAAAATGCATCGAGTGTCATGTCTTTTCCTCTATAAGAGATTTTGAATTTACAACAATACATGAAAAAGTTAGTCTCATTTAAGCCAATTAAACAAAAAAAAATCAAGAGAAAATGGGGCATGAAAACAACAAAAATCGTAATGGGCGGCGGATTAGGTTTGGGTTCGACAACAAAAAATTGAACTGGAAGCCTCTCAGATCAACCAGAGCAGCAACAAAACGAAATAGAAACAACTCAAATCTAAGGGAGGAAGGGAAAAAAATGATTCAGAGAAAAATGGAGTTGCGAATAACCTAGATTTGGGGATGAAGGTGGATTTGGCCGTGGCGAGATACGGTGGGGGCATCGAGCATCAATGGAGAACGTCCGGCGTAGCTAGCGAGCTGCAATGGCGACCACGAAGGGGAAGGCCGTGTGCGATCGGCGCCGAGGAGGGTTATGATGAGGTGGGTTTTGTGATCACTATCCGGTGGATTTCCATGGGGAGCCGATTAGGTTTGTGCTGCTGATGCTAATAAAATTATCCTATTTTTTTGGACATGGGATTTTATTAGAGATCACTCTATTAATAATTTCCTCTCAATAATAATGTCCTCACAATCTCACATGACACTCCCGAGTCTTTTGATTTTTAGTAGCCCAACGTTAATTTTAAAAGGGTGCTGTTATTAGTAAACTTACTTTCGTTTCTAGCAAATCAGAAAAAAACAGATTCAGTGATTTTTTGTATTTTTTCTCTTCCCAAAAATTACTACTAGCAAATCAATCTTGTTTTTTTGATAATTTTTGCATTTTTGAATTTTGAGCCCCAAATATTTCTCATTTGAAAAAGTGATCAACATGAAAGTTGTAGATCTACAACTTGATCTACAACTTTCATGTTGATCATTTTTTGATTTAAAACCGTTTAGGCCTTCAATTTGGGCCCTAAAAAGAAATGCACGGAACGTACAGATTTTCGGCGTGACTTTTTTCGGGGCTCAAATAGGGGGTCTAAACTACTTCAAATCAAAAAATGTTCAACATGAAAGTTGTAGATTTCGACGAGATCTACAACTTTCATGTTAAACACTTTTTTATTTGAAGCCATTTATGCCTCCGATTAGGCCCCAAAAAAAAATCACGCCGATCCCGAGCGTCCGTACATATGTACGACATAACTTTTTTCAGGGGTCAAATCGGGGGTCTAAAGTGCTTCAAATCAAAAAATGTTCAACTTGAAAATTGTAGATCTCGTCGAGATCTACAATTTTCATGTTGAACACTTCTCATGAAATTGTACATATAAGACGCAGTTCAAAAGTACGTATATATTTTTATATACACTTAACTCTTATATAAAAAATATAAAAAATAATTAAAAAAAAACTCGTATTTACAGCATATCCTTATAGAAATTAGAAATCAAATATATTTCTAAATCGATCGATATTTTGTTTAAAGATTTTGGGACAGATAATGTTTTTTTGCTGAAAGAGCAGTTTTGGACATACTAAATATTTGCTGCATTCTATAATGCTAACATAAGTGGTTTAATGAATACATTTGAAATTATTTGTAATGTCATTATATGCAGCGGGTTATTTTGAAAGAATGAATATTTTAAACAAAATTTTCTAAAAAACAAAAAAATTATGTTAGTTTACTAGTAATAAAATGGTTTTCAAATAACTATTTAAAAAAATAAAAGTTTGCTAATAGTAATGATTTGCTAGAAACTAAATTGAATTTGTCAGTAACAACGCCCTTTTAAAACTGTCTCAAATTTATTTAATGATTATTTTAATTTTTTTAAATATTGACTTTTTCCCCATAAATATCACGGCAATTTTGGTCACCCCATGCCTCACGCGGCTACGCCACATCAGCCGTCCGTGCGTTACACCTTTCAAAAACTTTTCAGAAATGGCGATCATAATAACCCCCGAAATTTATTTATTTATTTATTCAAGAAAATTTATTTATTTATATAATTTAATCCCCAACAAATTTCCACTTGCTATATATACCCCTCCACTTTCTCGTACCTTCAGTCTGGCCGCTTAGCCTAAACATGCTTCTGTAATCACTTACCTCCCCCTTTTTTTCCAGAAAAATTCGAGGCAAAAAGAAATAAAAACCCGGCGATGATAAGTTTTTGCAAGGGTTGTTTGCATTCCGCACTCGTTTTCCTCTGCTCCGACGATCGCCCGCATCCTCCTCATCGGCGGCGCGACGTCTTTCGTCCTCCCTATCGCCGTGGGCTTCACCTCCTCGCAGACGATTTCCCCAAGCAGCCTCACGTGGTTCAATCCACTGCCGTCGGACCTGCATCTGTCCGTGTAAAACAAGAGGATCCCGGCGCCTGGGGCCTACATGAGGCGGCGCCTTGCCGCGGGATTGGAAGCTGCACCGAAGGCCTCGGATCTGAGAGCTGCGACAGCGGGATCGAAATCGATGCCGGCGATGAAACGGCGGTAAAGATCGGGAGGCGGGCAACACGGTGGCCATCATGGAAGAGCGCAGAAATGCGATTTCCGCCTCCACTGCCGTGGATGTTAGGTTCTGGTCGGAGGCGGAGCCGGTTCTTGAAGGCGGATCGGCGCGACGGGCGAGTTATCCTGACTGAGATACAAATCGATCCCCCGCCGGAAATGCTGCGTGCTATTCGTACCGAAGGTCGGCTTCGCCTCGAGCTTATCGGATCGGAGCGGGAGGACTCACCCGAGGAAAACGATCTCCAGACAATAACAGAAGAGGAATCACCGGAAGCTTTGGATAATGAATCTGAGATCTCCCTGGAAGAAGAACCGGCGGAGAATGAGGAGCGGTGGACGCCGACGGTGAGGGTCGAGGGCCAGAGGTGCCTAGACACGGTGGGCGGTGACGGATCGTCCCCGCTGTGGTGGAGTCACCGCTTCGTGACCATGGCGTGAGCACAATTCGAGGGCGGCCGAAGTAGCATCACAGGAAGAAAATTTAGAATTTCACATTTTTTTTTTCAAGTTCTTAAAATTATTTATTGGGGGGATTCATTTTGCGGAAATTAATCTGGTCAGACGAATTTGAGTATTTTTTTTTTTAAAATGTTGGGAATAGTTTTTATTTTGTTTTTATATGAATTGAAGAGAAGGGAGGTTTCGAGGTACCGTTGGCTTTAGTGGCATTCGGCTGTCATTTGCTTCTAGATTTGTAAGTGTCATAATAAGGTGATCGGAATCCTCTTCATTTCGAATGGAGGTTCATAAATTTATGGTGAGAATTGAGTGAGACAAAAATAGAATTATTTAATTTCCATTTTTTTAAGATTTTATCATTTGAGTTTTGTAGACGTTGTTTTTCGGTATTTGAATTTTAGTTATTTCCATATTAAAAAATCTAATTCAACGAGTCATGAAAAGCTTTAAAAAAAAAAATAATGGGTCCAATTATGACTATTTATTTGTCATAATTAATGGATAAATTATGGCTCCAATTTGGACTATTGTTTGTTTTGTTTTGTTTTTTTCTCAGGGGCATATATATTAAAACAGTCAGTATTATAGTTGGGAGTATTGTTTGTTTTGTTTTTAATCGTCCCATTCATTTTTTCTGTGGACTCTTGGTCTCTTAATTTCTTTCATTCTATCAAAGAGTTATTTCTAATAATTTGCAAATCCGAATCGGCTAATTATACTCGAATAGTATTGTTCCTGTAGATATTTCTCGGTTTTGAAATGTCTCGAAACCTTGAGTAGTAAAAAAAGGGTGCTGTTATTAGCAAATCCACTTTCATTTCTAGCAAACCAGAAAAAAATAGATTCTGTCATTTTTTTTCATTTTTTTCTCTTGCCAAAAATTACTACTAGCAAACCAATCTTGATTTTTGGCAGTTTTTGCATTTTTGAATTTTGAGCCCCAGATATTTCTCATTTGAAAAAGTAATCAACATGAAAGTTGTAGATCTCATCCAGATCTACAACTTTCATGTTGATCATTTTTTCATTTGAAGCCGTTTAGGCCTCCAATTTGGGCCCTAAAAAAGACATGCACGGAACGTATAGATTTTCGGCGTGACTTTTTTCGGGGCCCAAATCGGGGGTCTAAACTACTTCAAATCAAAAAGTGTTCAACATGAATGTTGAACACTTTTACACTTTTTTATTTGAAGCCGTTTATGCCCCCGATTTGACCCCCGAAAAAAGTCACGCCGATCCCGGGCGTCCGTACATATATATACGACGTAACTTTTTTCAGGGGCCAAATCGGGGGTGTAAAGTGCTTCAAATCAAAAAGTGTTAAACATGAAAATTATTGATCTCGCTGAGATCTACAACTTTAAGGTAAAACACTTTGATTTGAAGCCGTTTATGCCCTCGATTTGACCCCCGAAAAAAGTCACGCCGATCCCGGGCGTCCGTACATATGTACGACGTAACTTTTTTCAGGGGTCAAATCGGGGGCCTAAAGTGCTTCAAATCAAAAAGTGTTCAACATGAAAATTGTAGATCTCGTCGAGATCTACAACTTTCCTGTTAAACACTTCTCATGAAATTGTACGTATAAGACGCAGTTCAAAAGAACGTATATATTCTTATATATACTTAACTCGTTTATACAACACATCCTTATAGTAATTAGAAATCAAATATATTTCTAAAGCGACCGATATTTTGTTTAAAGATTTTGGTGCAGATAATGATATTTTGTTGAAAAAGCAGTTTTAGACATACTAAATATTTGCGGCATTTTGACTCATCTATAATGCTCAAATAAGTGGTTGAATGCATACATTTGAAATCATTTGTAATGTCATTATATGCACCGGGTTATTTTGAAAGAATGAATGTTTTAAACAAAATTTAATTTTTTTTAAAATAAGTTTGTTTGCTAGTAACAAAATGGTTTTCAAATAGCCATTTTAAAAAATGAGGGTTTGCTAGTAGTAATTGTTTGCTAGAAACCAAATTGGATTTGCTAGTAACAGCACCCTAAAAAAAGTGGGATGCTAAATTTCTAAGATTGGATTTCATATTCGAATAAATCTCGCAATCGTAAGAAATAAAAATAAGATAAGTTTCTATAGGATTGGATACCCCCCCCCCCCCCCCCCCCCCGAATGGTGTTAAGTGGACACCTAAATTAATATCAAGACTACGACTAAGTATATTATTCTAAATTTGAATGTCGCTCGATAATTGCATTTCAGCCCAGTCCCAAATCGCTCAAAATATGATTTGAATCGGTTCGAATTGTTTAAAAATATTATGTATTTATTAATATCTTTTATTTTAAAATTAAAAATACCAAAATATAAACATAAATAAAAAATGGCTTTAAATGTTTTATTTGGTAAATTTAGCGGTTGCCCAATATAATTTTGAGCCAACTAAGAATGAAGAAAAAAATTATTCAATTTCGAGCTTGCTCGATTCGATTTCGAACCGATTCAGAATTGAGCTATTTTTAGACGAGTTGAATCAACTCGAAATCGATATGTAAGGTAGAGGATGGTGGAAATCGATATTTTTAGTCCGTGAGTACAACAACCATTGAAGGCCTCCTGGGGCACGGATGTAAGGCAGAGGATGGTGGAAATAGCTCTTGTTTTTGTTGAATTCTCTCAAGATGCTCAACAAGATAGTCTGATGCCAAATTAATATTCTCAGAGCTATAAAGATCACATCTTGATCAAGCGAAAATTGGAAAAGTAAGCTCAAACAACTAGAAGCAAACCAAGGAGCAAACAAATCATATATTCACAATCTTCTTTACAAGGCGAGGTATAGATGGCGAGACATGATTTCGCCAGTATAAAATGGAAAGCAGAAAAATACAAAAACAGTCCGGGCGGACAGAGTCGAGACCGTCGAGACTGCCAAGTCCGTCGAAGTCGCTGAGACCGCCCGAACAACTGCTGATATGCTGAACTGAACTATGGAGTCCGCCGAGACCGCAAGGTCGCGCTAACACACCGTTATTTGCCGAACACCTTGTCGCTCTCTGCAAGCCGCCTAACCGCAGTCTCCTTGCTGCCAGAGTCCGCGAACAAGAACCGAACTGACGAACAGGCCGTCGAGACCGGCGAACACCGTTATTGAACAAAAGCTGGAGAAGACCGATTTGCCGCAGATGCGACCTGCTGAAACCGCTGATTGATAACCGCAAGCTAAGCAGAATCCTGACCGAAGTCAACACCAGAAACCTGGCTTCTCTGAGTTAGCCGCACAATATGCAAAAACAACAACCGGTTAACCTTCTCAGACCACACAGACTGACAAAACTGAGGCCGCAACTTTTAATACGCGCTCAACTTACTATTTTCTCAGTCACAAATGAGGTGTCAGGGGGTCCTATTAATAGGAGCGGGTTGGAGTGTGATCATCGCCCTATGAGATAGGCTAACCGCCCCCTGATCGCAGCTAGCAAATACCAGTCCGCTTAGTCCGCAAGGACAAGGCCAGACACCAGCCAACCCGACAATCACCAAGGCAGGAAGGCAGTCCGCAACCTGACGAACACTGCGATAGTCCGCATGCACCACACCAGCTCGCCACAAAAGTCCATGACCAACAGGTACAGACTACCCTGTCAACAAGGGGACTTAGCAGACTCAGCGAACACCCTGGACTTGACACAGTGTGTGACCAAGTCCAGCAACCCACCAAACAAATGGTGCAAGCCCGATGGACACGATGTCAGACCGTCAGCTCCAACGACAGTCCGCCACCAAGAATTCGGCTAACACCCACCGCATCACCAGAGATCAAAGGCAAGGACCATTGCCGATCTCGCGATCTCCAAAAACCAGTCCGCCACAACAGACTCCGCAGACTCACAATCAGTCCGCCCGGTAACTTCAAGAGCAGGCCACTAGCAGAACCACAAGCCTGGTTGCAGAAGCAGGTGGACTCCAATCCTATCCGCACGACTACCTCAGAACACCACAACAGGCCGACAACACCAGACCGCCAGGCTGCTCTACCAATCCGCATGGACAGTTCGCCCAGGCCGCCCGGTATACCCAATCACCCACTTCCAATTCAAAAATTTCAACACTCCCCCTTGAAGTGAGAAGTTGTGATCAAGCCCAGAAGTCCCCGTAGCCATTGAAATGGCCCCTTCGACAGCGGTTTCGTGAAGATGTCAACAAGGTTGTCTTCACTCCGAAAATGCCCGACCATAAGAGATCCCTCCAACACCTTCTCCCTTCTGAAATGGTGTTCGATCTCTATATGCTTGGTCCTTGCGTGATAGACTGGATTGATCACCAGTTTGAGAGCACTCTCATTTTCACCTCGGAGCAGAGTAGGACTTTGCACTTCCTCATGGACGTCCTCTACTATCCTCCTTAGCCAAATGGCTTCACGATCAGCCAAAGCCGAAGCCTTGTACTCTGCTTCCGTATTAGAGACGGACACTGAGTCCTGCTTCTTACTACACCACGAGATGCTAGCTGATCCACAAGTGAAAACATAACACGATGTTGATCTTCGATCATCCGAGTCACCACCATAATAAGCATTCATGTATCCTAGCAATGAAAAACTCGAGTCCATCCTATAAAGGAGTCCCATATCAGAAGTAGCCTTGACATACTTCAAAATATTCTTTGCCGCCACCAAATGAGACTCCTTGGCTCTGCCATAAACCGACATACTCGGCTAACAGCGTAAGCAATGTCTGACCTTGTAATCATTAGGTAGATTTAAAGTGTTAAGTTGTCTACCTAAATAACCTAGAGGGGGGTGAATAGGTGAATTGTGCGTCTATTTGCGGAATAAAAAATTTAACGAACTTGCACAAAAACAATCAAGCAATCACAGACGACAAGAAGATTTATAGTGGTTCCCCAACCTTGGGTACGTCCACTTTCCCTCACCGATCTAGTAAATCACTAGACTCGGCTACTCCACTATCTCGGATTGAAAATTAATCCTACGTCTCGGAACCAAGTTCCTATAATCTTGATCCAAAGGGATCTACACTCAGAAGATGAAAACTTCCTACAACTCGGAGAACAACGCTCCTACACTCGGAGAATAATCTCCTACAAAATTATAAAGAGATATGAAATACAAACAAAGATTTGTCTCAGATCTGAAAAAATTTAACTTTAGGTCTTCTTCTGAACTTGACAGCTTTTTCAGAATTTGTTGAAGAAGAACCTCTGTAGATCTGATCTGAGAAACTTAGGACCTACTAGATCAAGGAGAAGATGAAGATTCCTTGAACAACAAGTCTTACTTGATCGAAAACAGTCATGTAGATTTTCAAACTGAGCGGCGGTGGCGGCATCTGTAAGTTCGTTCTTGGAGAGAGGCGACCGATTCAGAATAATTGAGAGTACGGATTCCGCTTAGGGTTAGTCTTGATGAAAAGTCATTATATAGGTTTTCCCATAACAGTTAGAATTAACATTAATGGCGTCACGTGGACCAATCACGTCAAGTCATTTGAAAATTCCGTCGATCTGGACTTAAGTAAATTTTCTTAAAAAATGAACTGCAGTTCTCGAGAAGTATAAATGAGTTCTCGAGAACAAGGTTGATTTCTCGAGAGCTAAGCTTTCTGGACTTAAGATAGTACTCGAGAGATAAGCGTTGAGTCAACTGAAGAACTAAATTTCTCTTCTCGAGAACTAAAATAACATTACTCGAGAGCTAAAACTTGTACTCGAAAACTAAGCTGACTTCTCGAGAACTAAAAGCTAAGTTCTCGAGAACTATAATCAGCTTCTCGAGAGATGGACTTAGAAGATTTTCACGGCTGTCTCTGGCTACTCGAGAAGTATAAGAAGTGACTTCTCGAGAACTTATACTAAGCTTCTCGAGAACTATACTGATGTTTCTCGAGAACTAGTCTAGGTTTTTCGAGAACTAAGTGAACTTCTCGAATACTGCTAACTCTACTTCTCGAGAACTATAATGGACTTCTCGAGAAGTGGACTTAGAGAAATTTTAGTGTTGGAACCAACAAGATCGATTCTTCCTAAAGCTCGGAACTACTGGGGCAGCTCGCGCTTACTCCCTTAGGATTACACTCGAGGCGAAGAACTAGACCGGAGGACCCAGCAAGGAGGTCCCACCTCGTACCCGGAAGAGACTAAAGCTCTTCCCCTCCCTAGCCAATGCTGAGCAAGGTGCCTTAGAAGAAATGGAAGGAGTCAAGAAAGAAAGCTTGCTCTTCTAAGGCACCTTACCGGTCTATTTATAGGCCTCCGAACTGGGAATGCAAATAACAAATTTACACCGCCCTGAGATTACCAGAATATCCCTGGCTTGGTCTGCCAACAGCCAAACTCCGCTGTTCGCAAGGGCTAAATGCAGACCACCCGAGGTAAAAAGGGTAAAACCTCCGTGGGGCCCAAAAAGTGGGCCCGGCCCTACCCGAATCAGCCCTGAACAAAAGTGGCACTTGGCGAGTCCTCCTATATAAGGTCCTCTCGCATGGCGAGAGGGCGACCCCGGGCGAGAGCTCCTCTCCTGGAGCCTTCTCGCGCGGGGAGCTGGCCATTCTCCGGAAAAACTTCCCGTCTCGGCATTCACCTATCGAAAGCCATGCTCCACTTAGGCTGTCTCGCTTGATGTAGTGAATCTCACTCCTTACCCTGTCTCCTGGCGCCTTTCGCCTGGTGCCCTCGCCTGTCGCCTCTTTTCTAGTACCCCTTTCCTGAGCCCTCTCGCTCGGCTTTCATTGCCTGGGCCCTCTCTCTTGGGCCCTCTTGTTCGCCTGCAATTCCGAGGTTGTACACAATCCCCGCTCTTTTCGAGGTTGTTTACATGCTCGGAAAGATAGTTCAACCGAGGTTCGTGGTAATACGATGAATTTTATTGGGGGGAATCTTCGGATGGGCCCCTTGCCTAGTCTATAAATATGGAAATCGCCTCCCTACAAGGGGCCATCCTCTTCCCGCATCCGCTTCTATGTGTCTCAGTCAAAGTTTCCGGGATCGCATCGTGGCCGTGCGCCAACGGAACAAGGCGACGGCGGCGGGTCTGAATAAAATCCCCGCACACGATTCTCCTTCGCTACCGCAGTCCACCTTGCTCTCAAAAAGGGCAAAGGTTCCGGAACCTCCCCTCTCGGCAGGAGAACCTTCGCGTTCCTTTCTGAAGGGATATGTACCTCCCACTCCAGCTAGTCTCAAAGGAAAAGAGGTGAGTCTTTCAAGCCAGCTATGATCTCTTTGCACCACCCACTTTTTACTTGCTACCTTTTCCCAGAAAATCCCGGCGCCTCCTCATCGTCCTGAGACCATTCGTATCAATATTTCAGAGCTTCCTTCCCGGCCTCTCTCGCCTCAAGCTTCCACTCCCCCCTCCACCCCATGACGAGGGGGGATGATCCTTCTACCACATCGGGCTCCACCCGCCGCTTCGGTAAGAGGCTATACTCCAGACTCCTACTCTTTTCTTCTTGCCGCCTGCTTTTTCCCGCCGCTTTATCTCTTTGGCTCTTCCCTAGGTGCGAGCGGAGCCCCCGTCGATGACTCACTGGCTGCCGACTCGCCGGTCGAGGATTACTCCAGGCAGCTGGCCCCCTCGCCTCCTCCTCCTATAGATGAGATCGAAGACTACCTGGGCGACCCCACAGACCCTATAGAGATGAAGCGTAAGGTGGCCGAGATGCTGCGGAAGCATGCGCGCATCATTCAAGTGCTGAAAAAAGGGAAGCAAGCCGCAGACCGCCGGATCGACTGGCTAGAGGTGGAATGCGCTCGCCTGTCTTTGGAGATAGACGCTGACATTGAGGTGGACCAGATGAACCCTCAGGCAATCTTGGATGACGTCGACCAACAGCTCCGCCTCGCCCGTAGTGGTGTCAAGGCGGCTCGCGCCGTCCACCTCCCCAGTCATCCTCCCTGCGTGAGAAGCCGCGGGGGGAGGACGATGGAGGTGGGATAAGAATTGACGAGAGCTCCGCCTTCTTTCCTTTCGCCTCTCGCCTCTCGCCCTTTTCATTCGCCTTAGGACTCGCAATAAAATATTTGTTTATATATTGCTAGCTGTGCAATTTTCGAACTTGCCACCTGTCTTCATGCGGGATTAAATGTATTAATTTGGTGATTTGCCTATTTAAACAGTGCGACAACACTAATATCTTCTTTTATGCTAATTTCTAAACTTTGTTACTTTTATTTCTCTGCGTCCATATTCTCACTGCCTTCTTGCGTTGATGGCCCACTTAGGGTTCCACCGCCCGAGGCTTGGAGGGGGAAGGGTCGGCCGACGCTTGCTCTTCCCCGGCGTGGTCCTCTATCTGCTTACCCTCCTACTTATGAGGGCTATAAATACCCCCGCTGCATCTGCTGGAAACATGTTTTCCTAGACTTCTGCTCGCGGCTCCCCCTCTTTCCGCAGCTCACCTCGCGCTCCAGCCCCCTCGTCCTTCCCCTTCACCATCCTTCGCGTCTTCTCGCCGGTCCTCCACTCGCCGACTTTCCTTTCGCCTCTCGCTCCATGGGAAAAAGGAGGCCAGAGGATGGTGAAGGCCGCAGCTGCTGTGGGAAGAGATTCTCCGACCACGATTTTCCTCCCGGTCGTCTCTCTGCCGATGAATACGAGGCCTTCCGAAGCGACTTTTTGCCGGAGGGCTACGAGTCGCGCCCTCCCAAGGTTGGCGAGAGTGTGAATACGTTCTATCCAGGCGAGCTTGCCTTCCCCTTCTCGCATTTTGAGGCGGGGCTACGGCTTCCCTTCTGGCCCGAGGTGAAGCAAGTTCTCAAGTACTTTGGCGTCGTGCCTGCTCAGCTAAACCCCAACGCGATCTCAGTTATCGTCGCGTTCGCATGCTACATGCGGCGAGAGAGAATTGAATTCAGCCTCACCATCTTCCGGAAGATGTTCGTCTACCACGCCAATCAAGACGGGGTCTCCTTCTTCACCGGGCTGAATCTGAAAGTCTGCGAGACACCAAACAAAAATCATCACTAGCTAACCCGCTTCGTCTTCATCCGAGTGAACCTGGGTGGCATCCCTCTCGCACCCGTCTCGCCCGCGGAAATATTCTATGATACTCCGCCGGTCGGCGGCACAGACAAGCTCCTTTGTGAGTACCTCGCTGGGAAGAACTTCGAGGTTAGGTTCTTGAGGCGGGGGCTCGCCTCGCTGCTCCCCGTGCTCCCTGGAGAAGGTATGCTCGACCCCCTCATCTTTTTCTCGCCTTCAGGTCCTTCCTCTCGCTGAACCTTTTCTATGACTCTATCTCGCTTCTTCCAGGAGAGAGGAACGTGCTGGTGCACCCCCCTACAAAAGTAATATCAAGCCGTCTAAAGACATGGCTCTCGCTACTATGGCAGCTGAGGCGGCCAAAGATTCGCTGGCCACTTCTCCTCGAAAGAGGGCGGCCGAGGACTCGGCCCCCTCTCGCCTCACCCCCTCAAAAAAACTAAAGATGAAGTTGAAGAAGGTACTTTCCTTCCCTTCCGAGAAGGGCAAGGTCCCTGCGGACACAGCGGCGACGCCGGGGTCCTTGAGCCCCATATCCATGGGATCTGAATCTCCTCACTCGCCTCCCTTGACCTCTCCGCACAGGGCCGTCTTGCTTCCTGAAGACACGGCCCCTCTCGCACCGCCCGCGAGCTCTTCTCACCAACCTCTCTGGTCCCCTTCTCGCGGGGAGGCTCCTCTCCAGTATCCTTCTCCATCCGCCCACCTAAACTTCAACGTGGGCCCGTCTGTCCCCAACGGTGCCAATGAGCCTTTGCTCATCTGGGATAAGGGGGCACATCGGGTATCCATTTCTACCCTCCTCCCCTCCTGGAGAGAGCAAGCGGAGCCTTCTGCCCATGCCTTCTCCTTGGGCTTCGGCCTATATGGGGGTCTCGCCCCTGACGCGCTCGACGTGGCCTCCATGCGGGATCTCATCTTCAGGACGACCCACTCGCAGCTGCGCACCCTCGAGCTTTCTCATCGACTTTCGCGCCGCTTAATCTACAACACTCAAAGCTGGAAGGAGATAAACACCCAACTTGCTGCCGAGCGCGAGAAGTCCGGGGATCTCACCAAGCGACTGGAGGTGGCCGAGAATCTTCTCGCCAAGGCCAGTGGCGGAGTGGTGAGTTGATACTGGGCCGACCTTCTCAAGAACTCTCCTGCTAGATTTAACAGTTAGTTCTCTTTGCAGGATGCCGAGATGGCTGAAAGACTGCGCTCGCGTGTCGAGGAGCTGGAGATGGAAGTGAAGGAACTGAAAACAGAGAAGACCCAGCTCCAAGAGGCCTCTACCTCTCGCTTGCGGGCCACTCCTCCTCCCGCGCATTATACGCACGACGAGGTCGAGGACTTTTGCCGGGATGCTAATATACGGACCGCCGAGCTCATCCTGAAGATGATGCGAGAGATGGGCGTGGTTATAGATGACTGCGAGGACATTATCGCCCGGGACCTCGTGCCCGAGATTTATGGCAAGCATGAGGAGTCTTCGGCGGGCGAGAAAGACTAGGGCCCTTGAGCACAATAGCTTTTTCCTTTTCTTTTTTTCTTTTACTACGATTATAATGCATCCCAAATTGGGAATGTCCTGTATTAAGACATGAATATGGTTCATATATATATATTTTTGCTCGAGCCTGAAGCTAGCCTCCTTCTTTTCTTCCTCCTCTCTTTTTTTATTTCTCTCGCTTGGACAGCTCGCGAGATCCTCGAGATCCTCGGCGGTGAGAGGGGGTTGTCTTTCCCTTCGCTGACTGTTACTAGTGGACCTGGCCCAGGGGGCGAGCTGGCGAGTCTCTGCCACTCTCGCGAGCGTGGGGACACCCTCTCCTTCCTCTCGCGTAGCCTGCCGGCTCCTCTCGGCACGAGTGGACCTGGGGGGTCAATTATTCTCCCCCCTCTTCTTTTTCTTTGTAGGAAATCATCTTGAAGTATTCCCCCCCTTGTGTTTCCCTAATTAATCAGCCTCTGTGTCAGGACATTAGTTACCTGCCTCCGGTTACAGTCGTAAGGCATTTAAGCTCTCTAACTGCAGCTTCTATTCCCCTATTTAGTACCGCAATGGAAACAAGTCCTTGCTTGCAAAAAACTGTAGCCCGGTAGAGTCAGAAGGTAAGCGGGGGTGAGGGAGGAGGTAACCACTCCACAGAAGGGGCTTGATCCACCTTTTGTCATTGTTTCCAACCGCCAAGTGAGCCTACAGCCCTGCCAGCTTGATGAGAGCCTGGTCAGCGGGTCTTCTCGGGGTCTCCTCTCCTCTTTCTACTCCAATCACCGAGTGAGCCTACCACCCTGCCAGCTTGATGGGAGCCTGGTCAGCGGGTCTGCTCGGGGTCTCCTCTCCTCTTTCTTCTCCAACCACCGAGTGAGCCTACAGCCCTGTCAGCTTGATGAGAGCCTGGTCTGCTGATGAGTCCTCTTTATATACCTATTTTCGGACTCATCTAGGCTTATTTTCTTGTCTTTGCACACCGTTTAGCGTCATTTGCACTTCTTTTGGTTCGCTACGGTTTTCCATGTCTTGTGCACTTTATTAGCCTATTTCTGTGCGTGTGTGTATTTCCCTTTTGTGTGCATTATATTTATGTCTGTGACTGCCATGTCGACTTCCCGTCCAGTTTTCCTGCAGGTTCTGGGATCGTGTGGGCGTCCGGGTTAGGGCTTTCACCATTTTTGATAAAGGAGCCAGTGGTCGTGCGTTTTTACCCACGCACGACCATCGACCTCTTTGGCGCACGATCATCGGTCGTGCGCAGTCATGACCTCTCCTGTGAAAGTTCTGTCCCGGCATATCGCACGATCACCAGCCATACCGCGCACGATCACTGCTCGTGCGCTGTCGTTCGTGCGCAGTCATGACACCTTTTTCCACTTTTCTGCCTCCATATCGCACGATCACTGACCATATCGCGCACGACCACTGGTCGTGCGCCTGTGATCGTGCACGCTGTTTAATTCTGTCTTCTATAAGTAGCGCAGGTTTCGCCCTATTTCGGGATCGCTCGACACTTTCCGTCGTATTTCGTCCCCGACGAGGGTTTCCTCCGTCCCCCTTCATCCTCCACCTTAGGGAGGGTCTCCGGGCAAGCTTTCAACGCCAAATCAACGCCGGAGCATCCTCTCGGCCTCCTCCTTCATCCTAGAGCTTCAAGCGGAGTTTTGACCTAGCTTTCTCCATCAAGTTAGGAGGAGCTGGAGCCGTAATCTACGGGTCATTTCAACGAAGAAGACGGGTCCATTGGGAGTGAGTGACAGCCTCCTCTACCCCGGACGCAGTTGAGGACCGAGCTTGAACTCGGATTGACAACCCGGGATTCCAACCGTGAACCCTCAATAAGGCTTCGGATTCGGTCGATTCGCACACCTCTTCCTCTTGTATTTGATAGCTTAGTTTAACTCTTTATATTGATGAAGTACGCTTATTGTAATTAACGCTTGTGCTAAATCATGTCTTTGTGATTTGTATTTTCGTTATTTATTGCTTGAGGTGCGCCTTATTACTCCACCATCCATCCACCCTTGCCGCACTAGCAATTGCTAGTGGCATGCGTTGCGAAGAGGTGCTCACAACCCTCATTCCGCCATTCTCACCACCTCATCCGTTAGCCTACTCTTCCATCCGCCAAGCGATTCGGTGCATAGCGGCCCGTGTAGTTTCCATCCCGCCTGGCGAAGCAGTGCATAGCGGCCTGCATAGTAGGATTTCCGCCGTTCTCTCCACCTCATACGCTTGCCTACTCGCCCATCCGCCTAGCGATTCGGTGCATTGCGGCCCGACTAGTCTTCCATCCCGCCTGGCGAAGCATCGCATAGCGGCGTTGCATAGGAGTAGTTGTTAGATTTTTACTTTATTTTCCACAACCATCACTACCCCCATCGTTACCTTCGCCCCGAGGACTTCAATCTCAAGTCCTCCTCGACATTAACTCATCCCTTACTGTGTTCCTCAAGAGACCGACACTCGGGGATTTATTCCCAAACTTTATTACTTGTGCGACCGGTGCGCTTTCCGTAATCCACGCATCAAGTTTTTGGCGCCGTTGCCGGGGAACACAGTCGTTTGAGTTTTTGAAGAGGTAGATGCGAGATAGTCGCCCTTGTCCATTTGTTCATACCCTATTTTGTCTTTATTTTAGTTTTTGAAATTGTTTACTTTATTTTTTTTTTGTCCCTTCCTTGTTTTCTTTTTTTTATATTGCAGATCCGAGTTGTTTTATTCTTGTGTGTAGTAATTTCCGGTAAATATTTCTGTTCGCGATGGATTCTGCTGCCGAGTGCCGTATTATTGACGCTTTGCGGAGATGCATCGATGCCATGGCTGTTTCTAATGCCGAGCACTGTTTTCGGTGTATTCTATGTCAAGGTGTGGGCCATATGTTGAAGGATTGCCCTCACTTGTGCAAGCCTTCTACCTCTGTGGACGCATCCGCAGCAGTCCCCTGTTCGCGGGAGACTATTGTGGATGGGCCTACCAGGGTGTTGCCTGGCCCATACACTGACATGGCGCACCTTGCTCGATCTTTGCCCGTTGAGATTACGGAAGAATCTCTCGCCGCATATAGTTCCTTCATGGGTTCCTCAACCCCTTTTTACGAGCTTCCTTTGAGTGATCGCTCTCACTCGGATGTTAGCCCGCAAGGAGTGGATCGGGAACTCATGGACGATCCTATATGGGACAATGAGAGTGTTCCGGTCGTCGACGGGGTGGCATCTGCGGATGATGTTGCGAAGGGGCCTGCGCATTCTATGCCTGATTTTGTGAGCAGCCTTGCCCCTCCGCAATTTTTGCCGGAGTTTTCTACTCCTTTTTCTTGTGAGTCGGCCGATGAGGCCGTTATTGTGGATGATTCGGTGCCCGAGGTTGCGCCGAAGTGGGATGACGATTCTGCTATCTCTGATGGAGAATGTGGATCTTCAGACCACTATGACGCACCCCGGTGGGACGAGGAGTTTTACCTTTCGGATGCGGAGGTTTGCACCTCCCTATCTGACGAGGCGGTCCCCCTTTCCACCGCGGACTTCGAGTTCTCGGATTCTCCCCAATACGACTCATATGACACTGACGATGATCATTGTTTGGATCCTGCTGGGGGTGATACCGGGATCACTCCCCCGATTTCTGATTATTTTTGTCCTTCTTCTCTTTTATTCCTTGATCCCCCTTCCATATCTGAGCCTGTGCGGGTTGATTCTCCGCTGGTGTGCTGGGATGACGATGAGCCTTGCGCTCAAGCCATTTACTCCTACGCACCTGTGTGGGATGACCCCTTGCTAGGCAAGGATTCTTTTTGTGATGAGATGAGCGAGGACCAGGTCGCCTCCTCATCTTATTTCCTGCTTCCTCTGCCTGAGCTTTTCAGGTATTATTATCTAGGTAGAGGGGTAACTGCTTTTTCTCCGTATCGGTACTTGCTACCGCAACGGATAATGGAACAGTTACCTGTCCATTTTTCTTTTCATAGGCCCATTAGCTAGAACTTTTCTTTTGTTGAATAAGTCGTGCTGGGATGACAATAACCCCAGTACTTATCCTTTTTTTTCTGCATTTTTATTTTTTTTATGTCAGCTTAGTTTAGTATTTTCTTTTTGTATATTTTTCTTTTGTTTTTGCGGAGCTCACCCCTGCAGGTATTCATGGAAACTACGCATTGGCGGGGTTGTGATTCTTCGTATGGCGAGCCTGCTTCTACTTTTCATGCGTCTTCGGGTATGCTCACTAGCTGAGCATTGGGTAACCTCTTCCCTTAGCTCATTCTGATTTTAATTTCTATATCATTTGCTGTGTAGTTTAGTCTAAGTCTGGGGGAGAGCATGTTTACCTTTTGCACGTGCACATTTCTTTTGCATACTAGAAGCTTTTCGTGTTTTATTTTGTTTATGTTCATTGCTTCGCACACCACTGCACCCACATGAGCGCGAGCTTAGCTGTTAGCGTGCCACGAGTTGAACTTGTATCTTTGTTAGATTTGGAAAATTTCTGTGCTAGTTTAGGATTGTGCGACGGAGTAAAATGTTGGCCTTGCTGTGTTTCTAGTCAACTGCTCTCGTTTTGTATAAAAATTTGAGTAGATTTAATTTTTCTGTATGCTTATAGTTTTATATTTTTCTATCTGCGTAAATATTCCTTATTCTACTCAAAAGTTGGTGAATCTGGTGTGAATCAAACGGTAGCGTAGGAATGTGTGTAGCCGCCACTAGACTCGTATTGCTTGAGTCGGGAGGAAGGATTATCTTTCTCGGTTGCTAAGAACTTGCCCCAAGCTATTCTTGAAGCATTGGTACACGGTTAGTCTAGCGTGAGAGTGATGTAGGCCACCTTTTGGCCCGGTTGAACTTTGTACCCATTCCTAACATCGCCCTTGCTAGCCCCTTTGTGCCTACCCTTCCTTTTGATTCAGCTCCACTATATTCGCCAAAGCCTCATAGCCAATCCTAGTCGCACACCCAATTCGAGCTTTAGTAGTTTACATTTTATGTTGGGTTGTGATGTGGTGATTCGTATTTGTGATAAGTGGTTGTGCCCAAAAGAAAAATGTGCTGATTTTGTAAAAAGAAAAAGAAAATATTAAAAGGAAAAATATTTGAAAAAGAGAAAAAGAGAAAGAAAAAGTTTGATTGAAAATCTTTATTTGAGATGATTTGGATTTGGAGTAGGCGGTGCACACACCTATTTAGTAAAAGTTAAGTCTGGGGGTGTGGTGCACCCGTGTTTATTTTGTGGGCAGCGGGTACTAGTTTTGTACGTTAGCTCATTTGGGTTAGGTGCATACCCTTCATGTTTATCCTTGTTTTCCTCACCGTAACCCAAGCCCCATTATTACCCGAAGTCCTACGTACTTGCGCTTGAGTTGACTAGTGCCGTGGAGAGAGTGCGAACGGGCAAGCTTATGGTTTCCGACATTGGTGGATTCCTTTGGGGGTAATCTTGAGCCCCGGTCTTCGGCAATGCTCACCTTAGTGGCCTGTCTACTTTCTTCCCGCATAGGACCAGATGATTCACCGTGATTCCACTTTTGAGTAATAATAAATTTTTGATACGCATTGTGAAAAATATAAAATATTTTGTATACTTAAAAATTTCCTCTACTTTATTTTTATGCACGCGAGCATGCGACTTCGCATGGTACTCCGTTTTGCAATTTCTTTGTTAGCTAGTTCATTTTCCCCGTCTGCTTAGGTTTTGTTTGCTCGGGACGCGCAAACGGTTAAGTCTGGGGGTGTGATGAGTCCTCTTTATATACCTATTTTCGGACTCATCTAGGCTTATTTTCTTGTCTTTGCACACCGTTTAGCGTCATTTGCACTTCTTTTGGTTCGCTACGGTTTTCCATGTCTTGTGCACTTTATTAGCCTATTTCTGTGCGTGTGTGTATTTCCCTTTTGTGTGCATTATATTTATGTCTGTGACTGCCATGTCGACTTCCCGTCCAGTTTTTCTGCAGGTTCTGGGATCGTGTGGGCGTCCGGGTTAGGGCTTTCACCATTTTTGACAAAGGAGCCAGTGGTCGTGCGTTTTTACCCACGCACGACCATCGACCTCTTTGGCGCACGATCATCGGTCGTGCGCAGTCATGACCTCTCCTGTGAAAGTTCTGTCCCGGCATATCGCACGATCACCAGCCATACCGCGCACGATCACTGCTCGTGCGCTGTCGTTCGTGCGCAGTCATGACACCTTTTTCCACTTTTCTGCCTCCATATCGCACGATCACTGACCATATCGCGCACGACCACTGGTCGTGCGCCTGTGATCGTGCGCGCTGTTTAATTCTGTCTTCTATAAATAGCGCAGGTTTCGCCCTATTTCGGGATCGCTCGACACTTTCCGCCGTATTTCGTCCCCGACGAGGGTTTCCTCCGTCCCCCTTCATCCTCCACCTTAGGGAGGGTCTCCGGGCAAGCTTTCAATGCCAAATCAACGCCGGAGCATCCTCTCGGCCTCCTCCTTCATCCTAGAGCTTCAAGCGGAGTTTTGACCTAGCTTTCTCCATCAAGTTAGGAGGAGCTGGAGCCGTAATCTACAGGTCATTTCAACGAAGAAGACGGGTCCATTGGGAGTGAGTGACAGCCTCCTCTACCCCGGACGCAGTTGAGGACCGAGCTTGAACTCGGATTGACAACCCGGGATTCCAACCGTGAACCCTCAATAAGGCTTCGGATTCGGTCGATTCGCACACCTCTTCCTCTTGTATTTGATAGCTTAGTTTAACTCTTTATATTGATGAAGTACGCTTATTGTAATTAACGCTTGTGCTAAATCATGTCTTTGTGATTTGTATTTTCGTTATTTATTGCTTGAGGTGCGCCTTATTACTCCACCATCCATCCACCCTTGCCGCACTAGCAATTGCTAGTGGCGTGCGTTGCGAAGAGGTGCTCACGACCCTCATTCCGCCATTCTCACCACCTCATCTGCTAGCCTACTCTTCCATCCGCCAAGCGATTCGGTGCATAGCGGCCCGTGTAGTTTCCATCCCGCCTGGCGAAGCAGTGCATAGCGGCCTGCATAGTAGGATTTTCGCCGTTCTCTCCACCTCATACGCTTGCCTACTCGCCCATCCGCCTAGCGATTCAGTGCATTGCGGCCCGACTAGTCTTCCATCCCGCCTGGCGAAGCATCGCATAGCGGTGTTGCATAGGAGTAGTTGTTAGATTTTTACTTTATTTTCCACAACCATCAAAACCCCCATCGTTACCTTCGCCCCGAGGACTTCAATCTCAAGTCCTCCTCGACATTAACTCATCCCTTACTGTGTTCCTCAAGAGACCGACACTCGGGGATTTATTCCCAAACTTTATTACTTGTGCGACCGGTGCGCTTGCCGTAATCCACGCATCATCTGCGGGTCTGATCGGGGTCTCCTCTCCTCTTTCTTCTCCAACCACCGAGTGAGCCTACAGCCCTGCCAGCTTGATGAGAGCCTGGTCAGCAGGTCTGCTCGGGGTATCCTCTCCTCTCTTTCCTCCAACCACCGTGTGAGCCTACAGCCCTGCCAGCTTGATGAGAGCCTGGTCAGGGGGTCTGCTCGGGGTATCCTATCCTCTTTCTCCTCCAACCACCGAGTGAGCCTATAACCCTGCTAGCTTGATGAGAGCCTGGTAAGCGGGTCTGCTCGGGGTCTCCTCTCCTCTCTTTCCTCCAACCACCGAGTGAGCCTACAACCCTGCCAGCTTGATGAGAACCTGATCAGTGGGTCTGCTCGGGGTCTCCTCTCCTCTCTTTCCTCCAACCACCGAGTGAGCCTACAGCCCTGTCAGCTTGATGAGAGCCTGGTCATCGGGTCTGCTCGGGGTCTCCTATCCTCTCTTTCCTCCAACCACCGAGTGAGACTAAAGACCTGCCAGCTTGATGAGAGCCTGGTCAGCGGGTCTGCTCGGGGTCTCCTCTCCTCTTTCTTCTCCAACCACCGAGTGAGCCTATAGCCCTGCCAGCTTGATGAGAGCCTGGTCAGCGGGTTTGCTCGGGGTCTCCTCTCATCTTTCTACTCCAACCACCGAGTGAGCCTACAACCCTGCCAGCTTGATGGGAGCCTGGTAAGCGGGTCTGCTCGGGGTCTCCTCTCCTCTTTCTTCTCCAACCACTGAGTGAGCCTACAGCCCTGCCAGCTTGATGAGAGCCTGGTCAGCGGGTCTGCTCGGGGTCTCCTCTCCTCCTTTTCCTCCAACCACCGAGTGAGCCTACAGCCCTGCCAGCTTGATGGGAGCCTGGTCAGTGGGTCTGCTCGGGGTCTCCTCTCCTCTTTATTCTCCAACCACCGAGTGAGCCTACAGCCCTGCCAGATTGATGAGAGCCTAGTCAGCGGGTCTGTTCGGGGTCTCCTCTCCTCTTTCTACTCCAACCACCGAGTGAGCCTACAGCCCTGCCAGCTTGATGGGAGCCTGGTCAGCGGGTCTGCTCGGGGTCTCCTCTCCTCTTTCTTCTCCAACCACCGAGTGAGCCTACAACCCTGCCAGCTTGATGAGAGCCTGGTCAGCGGGTCTGCTCGGGGCATCCTCTCCTCCCTTTCCTCCAACCACCGAGTGAGCCTACAGCCCTGCCAGCTTGATGAGAGCCTGGTCAGTGGGTCTGCTCGGGGTCTCCTCTCCTCTCTCCTCCTACCGCCGTCTTTCAAGAAGGATGCCCTGAGGCGCATTGTGCTAGGAAATCGCGACATATTCAAAAAGTAAGATCATTAAAGTTATACTCAAGCATGTTCAAAGGAAAATCATCATTATGGATAGAAACGCTTCAGATCATCACCGCTACGGGCGCGATCCAGGGGTACCCCGTCCACATCCTGGAGGTGATACCCTTTTGACTTCAAAGCTTCTTTTACAATGAAGGGACCCTCCCAATTGGGGTTGAGCTTTCTTACCGAGGCCCCCTACCCGCGGCATCCACCTTCTTGAGGACCAAGTCCCCCTTTTGAAATTGCTTGACCCGGATGTGCTTATCAAAGTACCTGGATATCCGGCACTTGAACTCCTCCTGTCAGATTGATGCTAGCTCCCGGAGCTCCTCCACGAGGTCGAGTGAAAGCCTCTGCTCCTCTCCGTTGTCAACCTGCCAGCTTTCATCTCCCTCCTTTGCTGCCGTTACCCTGGGAGATTCGACCTCAAACTCTACAGGTATGACGACCTCCGAGCCATGGGAGAGCTTAAAAGGTATTTCTCCGGTGGCCGTATTTGGAGTAGTTCGCAGAGCCCATAGGACGGAGGGGAGTTGTTCCACCCAGCTCCCCCTCAAGTTCTCCACTTTCTTTTTTAAGAGATTCACAATAATCTTATTTGCTACTTCCACCTGTCCATTGCTTTGAGGGTGATGAACCGAGGCAAACCGAAGGTCTATGCCAAGCTGCACACAAAAGTCCACAAACTCCCTGCTGGCGAATTGTGGCCCATTGTCGGTGACTATGGCCAAAGGAAGCCCGTGCCGGCAAATAATCTCTCCCCATACAAAGTTCCTGACTACTTGCGACGTCACCTTCGCCAAAGCCTTCACCTCCAGCCATTTCAAAAAATAATCCACCATGACCAGTAGGAACTTCCTCTGATCGCTAGCTTGAGGGAACGGTCCCACCAGGTCTAGTCCCCATATGGCGAAGGGCCATGGAGAGGTGATCGTTTGCAGCCTCTGTGCGGGGAGGAGCTGCAAGGGAGCAAACTCCTGACACTTTCTACACCTCTTAGCAAGCTCCTCTGCGTCTTTCCGGAGGGTAGGCCAGAAATAGCCTTGCCTTAGTACCCTCCCTTCCAAAGTCCGACTCCCTGAGTGGCTTCCGCATTCCCCCGAATGGACCTCCTCCAATACCTTTGATGCTTCCTTCTCGGATACACACCGGGCTAGAAATTCGGACAATGTCTTTTGGTAAAGCACTCTTTCCTTCAACAGGTAATAAGCCGACTTGTACCTAATCCGCTTCCTCTCGAGATCCCCCTCGGGTAGATGTCCCGTCGCCAAGAAGGTCACAAAAGGGTCCATCCAGGACACCTCCTGGTCGACCTCCATTATCTCCCCTTCTTCTATGGAAGGTCTGAAGAGTTCGGTCATAGTCCCTCCAGCCTGAGGACCATGCTTTGCGAGCGAGTCTGCCCTAGCACTCTCTTCCCGAGGAATGTGCTGGATGGAGAAACTATGAAACTGCCCAATGATACCCTTTATCTTTACCAGGTACAATTGGAGGGTCGGTTCCCTCACCTCCAATTCTCCGTTGATGTGTCTTTCCACCACCAAGGAGTCCGTGAAGACCCTGATATCCTGTATGCCCAACTCCCTAGCCAGCCGAAGCCCGACGATGATTGCTTCGTACTCGGCTTGATTGTTTGTGAGGGTGAAGCGTATCTTCAAGGCTTGCTCGATCCTAGTCCCCTCGGGACTTGTCAAGATGACTCCTCCCCCAAAAGAATTCTTACCAGAGGCTCCATCAACCAACATCTCCCAAGCCGCCACGGGAGATACCTCCACCTCCCCAGCCTCTACCACATAGTCCGCCAGGAAATCCGCCACTACCTGCGCCTTAATAGCCTCTCGAGGGATGTAGGAGAGGTCGAATTCGCTGAGCTCTATTGACCACTTGGCCAATCTTCCCGAGTGCTCGACCCCCTCGAGGATGCGGCGAAGGGGGTTGTCCGTCATGACCTGAATTGCATGGGCTTGAAAGTATGGCCTAAGCTTCCGGACCGACATGATGAGAGCGAAGGCCAACTTTTCTAGGATGGGGTACTTCAGCTCGGCCTTTTTGAGGACCCTGCTTACATAATAAATAGGGAATTGCTTCTTTCCCTCCTCTCGGACGAGAATCGAGCTAACCGCCCCCGTCCCTACCCCCAAATAGAGGAACAAACTCTCCCCTTCACTCGGCCGTTGAAGTAGCGACGTCTGGGTAAGCTGCTGCTTCAGAGCCTCAAAGGCCTTTTCGCATTCCAATGTCCATACAAACTCCCTTCCTCCCCTTAGAGTTCGGAAGAAAGAGGAGCATCTCTCTCCTGCTCTAGAGAGGAACCTGCTCAACCCTGCTAGCTTGCCAGCAAGACGCTGAACCTCCTTGGCATTCTGAGGAGATTTTAGCTCTAGTATCGCTTTTACCTTGTCCGGATTGGGTTCCACCCCTGCGGGAGTAAGGAGATGTCCCAAAAACTTCCCCCTGCTAGCCCCGAACACATATTTCAGAGGGTTAAGCCTCATCTTATACTTTCTTACAGTCGTGAACGTCTCCTGCAGGTCCAGGACATGGGACCCGAGGTCCCGACTCTTAACCATCAAGTCAACTACATAGACCTCGAGGTTCCGCCCTTTCTGCTCTCGAAAAATCTGGTCCATCATCCTTTGATATGTTGCTCCCACATTCTTTAGCCCGAAGGGCATCATGTTATAACTGAAGCACCCATCCTCCGTGACAAAGGTGACGTCCTTGACGTCCGGAGGGTACATGCGGATCTGATGGTACCCTAAAAAAGCATCTAAAAAACTCATTAGTGAGAAGCCGACGGATGAGTCAACCAGCGCGTCGATTCGAGGCAGGGGGTAACAATACTTAGTGCAGGCTTTATTTAAAAAAGAGAAGTCAATACACATCCTCCATTTCCCCTCCACCTTTTTCACCATTACAACATTACTCACCCACCCCGGATACCTGTTGGCAGATATGAACCCTGTATGGAGCAGCTTCTCCACCTCTTCTCTGATAGGCCTGTCCATCTTGGAGGCGATGGCCATCTTTTTCTATTGGATGGGACGGACCTTGGGGTCAAGGTTGAGACGGTGGCATGCCACATCCGCGTCGATCCCTGGCATGTCCGCCGTGCACCAGACGAAGACGTCAATGTTCTCTTGCACGCACCTCCGGATCTCTTCCTGATCTTTGGGGGGTGAGCTCTCCGCTGATCTTTATCTTTTCCTTCCTTCCGTCCTTTGTGAGGATCTCCACCTCCAGAACTTCCACAGCGGCCTTCAACCTTGAAGGTTCTTCTTCCTCTGGTTCCATCAAATCCTCTTCCAGATCCTTTCCCCCGTATTCTACTCCCAAGCCTTCCACGACCGCTACCCTTTCCTGGGCCCTCCCTTTCTCTCTTCCAAGGTCTCCCTCTGGTGATGCCCTCTTTCTCTTCTTTTCCCCAGTACTTCCTCCATTACCCCTACGCTCCCGCTCCCTAGCCACTTGCCCTCCCGCCATTGCTGGCTCCGCCGCAATGCCTCTGTCACCTCCTCCTTCTTTCTCCAACTCCTCTCCTCCAGCCACCTGCTCTCCTGCCATTGTTGGCTCCACCGCAATGCCTCTCTCACCTCATCCTTTCTCCAATTCCTCTCCTCCAGCCATCTCCACCTCTGCTACAAGACTTTCCCCCACCCTTGCTTCCTCTCTCACCAGCTCTTCTCCTCCAGCCACCTGCTCTCCTGCCATTGCTGGCTCCACAGAAATGCCTCTCTTACCTCCTCCTTCTTTCTCAAACTCCTCTCCTTCCATCCTTTTCTCCAGGTCCTCTGCATCCCCCTTCCATGAGATGGTATTGACCGCCGTCATGTAGCACTCTCGAGCCACCTTTGGATCCCCCCTTACCTTGATCTGGGTTCCTCCCGAATTAAGCTTCAAGCACTGATGGAACGAGGATGGTACACACCTAAAGGCGCTGATCAAAGGGCACCCGAAGATTGCATTATAGCTGCTGGGGACATCCACTATCACGAAACGACAGTTCCTGGATAACCCCCCCAGCGTCACCTGAAGTCCTACTCCTCCCTCGACCTCCTTCCTCTCCCCCAAGAATCCAAACAATGGTCCATCCGCCGCCAACACCCTTCGTGCCTCCACCCTCATCTCATTGAATGCCTTCTTGAAGATTATATTGACGGAACTCCCGTTGTCCACCAAAATCCAGGACACTGTGAAGTTCTCAATGGCGGTCCGGATTACCAGCGCGTCGCAGAATGGGTCCTCATGATCAAGTAGGTCCCTTCTGGAAAAGGTGATTTTGTTGGGTACATTGGAAAATGTGTACCTGATTTGAAGAAGCCTAACTTAGCTTAATGATATACATTAAGGTGTATTTAATGTTATTTTAAGTTGATATGTGCAGGTGAAGAAGTATTACAGAATACAAGAAATTATTCTAAGTCCAGGTGTCGACACCTGAAGAAATTGTGTCGACACTTCAGAATAATTGTATCGACACTTGAAGGAAGCTGTGTCGACACAGAGAAAGATAGTCAACCACATTTGTGTCGACACTGGGAAACAGTGTCGACTCACAGAAAGATAGTCGACCACATTTGTGTCGACACTGGGAAGCAGTGCCGACTCATAGAAAGATAGTCGACCTTAACTATGTCGACACCTGAAGGCAGAGTCGACACATACTGAGTTCTGAATCTACAACAACTGTGTCGACACACAGGACTTGTGTCGACACACTGCAAAGTCAAGACCAAGTTATTTTCTGGAGAAAGATGAAGTGTTGAGTCGACACAAATTCTCTGAGTCGACTCATTCTCAAGATGAAGTTCTGAAGAAGCAGTGTCGACTTAAAGACAAACTAGTCGACATCATCAAAGGCTGTGTCGACACCAAAGTCACTTGTGTCGACACATATAGACAGTTGGTCTCGACACTTTCTGACAGTCTGTCTCAACACTTTGCTGTCCAAGACTAAGGCACAGGATCTGTTTGAAGACTTGACAGCTGTGGGTTATGACAGGTTAACTGAAGCTGTCAGACTTGTCAGAAGTCAGTTAGAAACCGGATCAGCCGGTTACCATGAAGAAGATCTATAAATAGACAGATTCAGAAGAAGAAATACACATATATACAATACATAAGAGGAAATTAATTCTTCATCAACACATTAGTTAAGAGACTAGTCCTCTCTTCAAGAAAGTGCAAGGCATTAAAGAAGATCTTCATCAGAAGATCTAAGAAGATGATCTCAGGATCAGTCTAAGTAGAGTTCTTTCAAGAATTCAGAAGTATCATCAAAGGTGTTGGATAGAGAGGGATCCAGCCAATTGAAGAAGAAGAAGGAAGCCAGCATTGGTTTCTCAAGAAGCTATTTGGAAATCAACTCAGCTAAGTTCAGATTCAAGAAGCTTTGAAGAAAGCTCAGATTCAGTTGATTTCATCAGCTGATCAAGAATTGTCTTGTTCTTTTCTCTCTCAACAAAGGCAAGACATTAAAAACTTCTTTTCTAATTTCTGTAGGATCTGTCAATACAGATCTGAGTTGTAAGCCTGTGTTATAAAGGCTGAGTGTAGGAGAGTTGATCTCTGAGTGGTAGGGCTGTTTGCCTGAGTGTAGGAGAAGGTTCTTCTCTGAGTTGTAGGCTTTGTGATAAGGCTGAGGTAGGGCTGTTTGCCTGAGTGTAGGAGAAGGTTCTTCTCTGAGTTGTAGGCTTTGTGATAAGGCTGAGGTAGGGCTGTTGAGCCTGAGTTGTAGGAACCTTTTCAGGTTCTGAGCTGTAGGATCTGTAGATCTGAGTAAAGAGGAAGTTTGGCCAAATCTAGCATACTACTAGATAGGTGAAGGGGGAAAGTGGATGTACCCAGACCTTGGGGAACCACTATAAAACAGTGTGCAATCTGTGATGGTTAAATTTCTGTGACTGCTGTGCTGTGTGTTTTAATTCTGTAATTGAATTCTGCCAAAAAGTGTTAACAAGCATTAGAACCTATTCACCCCCCCTCTAGGTGTTTAGGTTGTCTTGAAAGTAAAACTATCAAGTGGTATCAGAGGGAGGTTCCTCAAAAAGGACTTAATAGTCTGAGGTAGATCTGAAAGGCAGAATCAAGATTCAAGAAGATGGGTTCTGGAGAAAATCACAAGGAGTTAGGGTCAATGAAGTTACCCATCTGCAGGAAGGAAATCTTTGGAATTTGGAAAGAAAGAGTCAGATTGTTCATGGAAGCATCTGACCCAAGGATATACATCACAGTTCAGGAAGGACCCTTCATTCCAATGAAGGTATCAGTTCTTGATGCTAATATTCAAACTCCAAAGAGTTATTCTGAAATGACCAAGGATGAAATCATTTTGGCAACCATAGACAAGAGAGCTCAGAATATTATTGTGAGTGCCATAGATGATTCTACATTTCAGAATCTGATTCACTGCAAGACCTCCAAAGAGATGTGGGACACCTTGATTGTCTACATAGAGGGATCTGAAGAAGTAAGACAGGATAGGAAGTCTATGCTCAACCAGGAATATGAAAGTTTTAGACAAGGAAAAACTGATAGCATAACTGAATGCTATAAGAAATTCTATAGAATTGTGAATGAGTTAAAGTCCTATGGAAGAGTATTCAGTACCTATGAACTGAATGACAAATTCTTAAGATCCTTGACAAAGGATTGGGACACAAAGATCTGTGCCATAAGAAAAGTGGCTAAACTGGCAGAGATTTCTCCTCCAACCTTATTTGGAAAGTTGCTATCCTATGAAATGCAACTTATGGTGAGGAAGGAGGAGGAAAAGAATTCAAAAGGAGAGCATAGAGAGAAGACAGTGGCCTTCAAGGCAGAAGCCACTAGAAAGAATAGGAGGATATCATCACCTCCTCCTAAGGAAGTTGCAGAAGTTAGTTCTAAAAATTCAGATAATCAGGGTTCAGAAAGCTGTGAGTCAGATGCAGATTTTGCTGCATTTATAAGGCAATTCCAGAGATTCTTAAAGAAGAAGCAGTGGAAGTCTAGGCCCTCCTCATCACAGCAAGTTGATGACTATTATCAGAAGAAAAAGTCATCAAGGAAAGAGAAGAGCAGAACAATGCCCAGCATGGCCACAACTTCAAAGATTGTCTGCTATTGTTGCAATAAGCCTGGACATGTAGTGGCTGACTGTCCTGATAAGAGAAAGGAGTCATCAGACAAGAAGAAGACTTATCAAAAGGGCAAGAAGGAAAAATCCTTTGTTGCAAAGAAGGAAAAGAGCATAAAAGATCAATCAACTTCAGAATCAGAATCTGAAGCTGAAGCATATATTGGACTGTATACTGCTACTGAAGAAGAGGAGTTCATGCAATTGCTAGACTCCATCTATGAACAAGAAGATCATCAGTGCATGGGACTGATGGCAGGATTAGAAGAAGACATGTACAAGAATCAGTCTGGTCCTAGTAAGGTACTATATCCTTCAATAAAATCTGTTTATAGTACAAGTGCAGAATCAGCTACATCTGCATCAAGTGATGTAGATGCATCTGAATCTGAAGGAGATGTCTATCAACTGATAGATAAGTATGGGGACTTGTTGCAGGCCCTTAAGAAAAGCAAGAACCTGGTTAAATCTCAGGCTCAGGAAATTGCTGATCTAAAGGTAGCTGCAACTGAGTTTGAAAAAGTAATTGATCAGAAGTTAAATGAAATTGCCAAACTGAAGAATATAACTATTATTCAGATGGGCACAATCAATTATACCAATGATCAAGTGAAGAGTCTGGAGGCTAGACTAAGAATAGAAAAGGAGTTAGTGGCTAGTTACTCTAAGCCAAAGTCTGTCTTACCCTTGATAGATGAATTTGTGACTCAAAAGGGTAAGGCAGGATTAGGATTCAAAGGTAACCCCAGGGCAGCCCAATTCAAGAGGAAAGGCAAAGCTTCTGTCAAGCCACTGAACTTTTCAGTCCCTATTAAGTTTAGAAAGGTGCAAGTGCCTTCTAACAAATATGATCATGAAGATATTCATGGCCATTTTAAGACTAATGTTCTGATAAACAAGGGTGTAAATGCCAACAGGCATATCTATGTTCATAAACCCAATGGTTATAAGAAATCAGTGGGTGAAGCTGCTGCAGCACCAACAATGGACAAAAATTCTTCTGTCAAGGGTGTATCTATAACTAGATACAATAAGTTTGAATGTTGGTGCTGTGGCAAGTGAGGCCATTTTACATTAGACTGCTGGCATAACACAAGTGTTAGAAAGAACAATAGTCTACCTGTTAGAAGAGATAATGTTAGCTTTGTTAATGCTAACCTGAACCAAGGACCCAAGACTTACTTGGGTTCTAAGGGTAAGTAAATCTGTGTTGCAGGAAAGTCCAAGTGGCCATGCCCCTATATGGTACTTGGACAGTGGTTGTTCCAGGCACATGACTGGAACAAAGGGGCTGCTGAAGGAGTATACATCTGTCAAAGATGGACCCAAAGTGATCTTTGGTGGATCTGAAAAAGGAAACATCAAAGGGTTTGGTAACATTTCTACTAACCTAATTACTATCACCCAAGTGGCTTATGTAAAAGGTTTGAAACACAATCTAATAAGCATAAGCCAGCCGAGTGATTTAGGATATGACATTTCATTTGTTAAGAATGGATGTCATATCAAAAGGTCAAGTGATCAAAAGATCATATTGACTGGGTATAGGAAGAGAAATGTATATTGTCTTAATTTTGTATGTAAGAACAAGGCTTCTTCCATCTGTCTTGTAGCTGATGATAATGCTTCTCATTGTGTCAAGTGGCACAAGAGATTGGCTCATCTTAAATACAAGACAATTGGCCAACTCTTTAGCAAAGAGTTAGTGAGGAATGGTCCTCAAGTTAAGTGTATAAAGGAAGGGATATGCTCAGCTTGTCAAAAGGGCAAGCAGACAAAATCCTCCTTTCAAAGCCTTGAAAACAAGGATTCTGTGAGGTACCTATACCTCTTACATATGGATCTTTTTGGTCCTATGCCAGTTCATAGTCTAGGTAGGAAAGTCTATACTTTTGTGATGGTAGATGACTATTCTAGATTTACATGGGTGTTCTTTTTGAGACAGAAATCAGAAACCCCAAGTGTATTACTTAGTTTTGTAAAGCAAATTCAGAATGAACTGAATAGTACAGTGGTCAAAATCAGAAGTGACCATGGTACTGAGTTTCAATCTGAAAGCATGACAAAATTATGTGAAGACTTTGGGATTTTCCAAGAGTTCTCCTCACCTAGAACACCATAGTAAAATGGCATTGCTGAAAGAAAGAATAGAACATTAATTGAAGCTGGCAGAACTCTATTGAGTGACACCTCTCTCCCAGAATATTTCTGGGCTGAGGCAGTTAACACTGCATGTCATGTAATCAATAGGGCTTCTATCACCAAGAACCACAAAAAGACTCCCTATGAGATTATGAAAGGTAGAAAACCAAATCTATCCTACTTCAGGATCTTTGGTTGTAAATGCTATATACTTAACAATGGCAAGTCATACCTAACTAAGTTTGCTGCCAAATCCCAAGATGAGATATTTGTTGGGTACAGCATAAATAGTAAGGCCTATAGAATCTACAACTTGACTACTCATGTTGTTGAAGAATCTGTACATGTTGTGTTTGATGAAACAAGATTAATCAACTGTGAGTTGTCTTGTAGATCAAATGATTCAACAGGTATAAGCAAAAGAATGGACAAGCTCTCCATTGCTGAAGCATTAAAGGAAGATGGAGCATTGGAAAATGAAGGCCACTGTCCAGGGGGAGTACAAGACTCAATAGATGCTGATGAAAACCAAGAGGTTCAGCATGAAGAAGGAGCTGGAGATGTTCAAACAGAAAAGAATCTTCCTCCAGCTACAAGACATTTAAGAGATCATCCAGCTGATCAGATTATAGGTGATCCAAGACATGGAGTGCAGACTAGAAGCAGAAATCAAAGCACAGACCTGCATTCAAGTTTCCTGTCTCAAGTGGAGCCTAAGAAGTTTGAAGAAGCCATCCAAGACCAGCACTGGATTGATGCTATGCAAGAGGAGCTGAATCAATTCAGAAGGTACAATGTCTGGGAGCTTGTTCCTAAACCAAGAGGCCACAACATAATTGGCACAAAGTGGATTTATAGGAACAAATTGGATGAGAGTGGAATAATAGTGAAGAATAAAGCAAGATTGGTTGCAAAAGGATACAAACAGGAAGAAGGGATTGCCTTTGATCAAACCTTTGCCCTAGTAGCAAGGCTGGAGGCAATCAGAATGTTCCTTGCCTATGCAGCCTATCAAGACTTCAAAGTGTACCAGATGGATGTGAAATCAGCATTCCTGAATGGTGATTTAAAAGAGGAAGTCTATGTAGAGCAGCCATCAGGTTTTGTAGATCCTCTTAAACCTGATTATGTCTATAAGCTTAGGAAAGCTTTGTATGGGTTAAAGCAAGCCCCAAGGGCTTTGTATGAAACCCTGTCTACTTTCCTTATTGAGAACAAATTCTCAAGAGGAAAAATAGACAAAACTCTATTCCTTAGGGAATCCAAAGGTAAGATCATCTTAGTTCAGATCTATGTTGATGACATAATCTTTGGATCTACTGGAAACAACCTTTGTAAAAAGTTTGCCAAACTTATGCAAGGGAAGTTTGAGATGAGCAGTATGGGGGAACTTAAGTTCTTCTTGGGACTCCAAGTAAGACAGACTGATGATGGCCTGTCTATATCCCAGTCTAAGTTCACCAAAGAATTAATTAAGAAGTATGGTATGGAGTCATCCTCCACTATGAGAACTCCTATGGGAACAAGTATGCCTATATGCAAAGATGATGCAGGTAAACCTGTTGATGAATCTTTGTATAGAGGAATAGTTGGCTCTCTACTTTATCTCACTACTAGTAGACCAGATATTATGTATGCTACATGTGTCTGTGCTAGGTACCAAGCCTGCCTTAAAGAATCTCATTATACTGCAGTCAAAAGGATTCTGATATATCTTAAGGGCACACCTAATCTAGGCCTTTGGTACCCTAGGAATAGAAATTTTCTACTAACAGGTTATTCAGATGCAGACTTTGCAGGCTGTAGAGAGGATAGAAAGAGTACAACAGGTACTTGTCAATTCTTGGGAGGAAGATTGATATCATGGAGTAGTAAGAAGCAGACCAGTGTGGCAATATCCACAGCTGAGTCAGAATATGTTGCTGCTGGCAGCTGCTGTGCACAGCTATTGTGGATACAACATCAGCTTAAAGATTATGGTATTCAAGTAAGTAGAACACCTCTTTTGTGTGATTCTAAGAGTGCAATTTCTATTGCTAATAATCCTGTTTCTCATAGTAGAACTAAGCATATAGAAATTAAATACCATTTTCTTAGAGAACATGTAGAAAGAGAAAACATCTCATTGGAATTTGTTAAAACAGATTATCAAATAGCAGATGTATTTACTAAGCCACTAGATGAAACAAAATTCAATAAATTTAAAATTGAATTAGGCATTCTTACCATTGATTAGTTTATCAACAAACTTACAAGTGATATTAGATTATCAAGTGGTATTGACAAAAACAGATATTGGCCAAGTAAAATAGTGTCGACACTTTAAGTGATAATGTGTCGACTCAGTGAAGTCATGTCGACTAGTCAGAGAATATGTGTCGATACAGAGAATTTGTGTCGACACTTAAGAAACAAATAGTCGACTCATCCAGGAATGTAGTGTCGACTTCACCAGAATAGTGGTGTCGACACTTACAGATTTTGTGTCGACACTTATCCTAAGAGTCGATACAGAATTTCTGATGCTCTACTATGTCTCTCAGGTGTCGACATATCCACAATTGGTGTCGACACATAGTAGACAGACTTGCTGTCAAGACAATAGAAGTTTGTGTCGACACACTCCATCTGTGTCGACACATATAGACTGTTTTTGCCCGCCTTTTGATCTTCTTTCAATAGAAGGTATAAATAGGTCAAGAACTTATTCTGTCGACACGCTTACAAGGTTTTCGAGACTGAAACCCTGTGTCGACATTCTCTCTCTCTCTTCTCTCAAGCTTTCTCGTCTAATCAATGGCACCAAAGGTTGAAGATAACATCAACGAAGGATATGAGTTGGTACGCAATGCCTTTGCGGATGCCTCGACAGATATTCAAAGGGTTATAACTCTAATCTCCGAATCTGGAATAGAGTTTCTAGTTTCTGAACCTTCAAAGATATGGAAGAAGGAGGTGCTTGAATTCTTTACCTCTGCATCAGTGGATTCAGATGGTCTCAAGATCAAATCCACAATTCATGGGTCAAAGGTGAAAATTACCCCAAGAAGTTTAAGAAAGATTCTCCAATTACCTATCATTGAGAATAAAGAAGAAGTCCCTACTTCTAAGTCAAGGGAGGCTCTCCAATGGTGTGGATTGGATCCAACCCTGAAGATTGGAGCTACTTTCAACAGAAAAGGAATGAATCAACAAGGAAAATTTTTGTCTGAAGTAGTTGGCAAAGTGATTTTGTGCAAACCAGGTGGACATGATAGGATTTCAGCCTATATGTTTAGCCTAATGACCAGAATTGTGTTTACAATTCCAACTGACTGGTCTGCAGTAGTATTTGATAAGATTAAGGACGGAATCAAGAAGCCAAATCTGGCTAGAATTGTGAGTTTATACCTGACTGGAGTGATCCCTGAGGTTATGCAACAACTGCCTGGGACAAAAATTAATCACATGAGGAAAATGGATATAAGATTATTTTCAAGGTGGGATAGGGTGCTGTCTAAAGATGTGCCTGATGAGAACAGGCAGGACACCCCTGTGAGATCCCTTGCACATGATCTAGGCACTGCCCAGCATCAAGAAGAGCAAGTGAGAAAGCAGGTTGAAGATCAGCCTGAGTTTGTTCAAGATGAAACCATTCCTGCCCAATTGCAGGGGGAACAAGCTCACTCTCCTGCCCAGAATGTATCTACTTCTGAACAGGTAAAGGGAAAGCAAGTGAGTTTTCCTGCCAAGGACATTCCTAATATTTTTACTCCTGCACAGGTACAGGGGGAGCAAGTACATTCTCCTACCCAGGAAATTCCACATACTGAACAAGTGTAGGAGGTGCATGTAACATCCCAATGTTACTTCTAGACCCCTTAACTTAGATTGGGTTAGGCATGGGGTGGGTGTTAGGGTTAGAAGCTAGATTTGACCCTAGGTAGTGGGTTGTAGCCAGGTGGGGCCCACTATGGGGCCAAAGTCAAACTAGGTCAAACTAGCCTAAACAGGAACCCTAGCCACACCATGACCCCCTCATGATGCCCTAACCCTAAATACAATCTAAGTGGACCCCAAGGTAGGTCAGGGGGTCAACCAGTTGACCATGATGGGTCAAGTCAACACCTTTGACCTAAATAGTGAAAATGGTGCCCTAGCCCAATTCACTGGGTTGGGTCCACCCAAATCAACCCAAATTCATCATGTGGGCCTAAAGTGACCCTATAAACCCTAGGGGAGAGAAAAATAGGGCCTCTCAATAGTACTTTTGGGAGAACATCTAGGAGAGAGAAAAGAAGAGGAGTAAGAGAGAGAAGATGCCTAGAGTTGGGTTTGGGCCACTTGGGCTCATCCCACCAACCCATGATGGGTTGGCTCACCATGCATGAGTATTAGGAGGTGTGGGACCCCCACCATGCTGCCTTGGGCCAAGCCCAAACCCAACCCAAGCCCAACATAGCCTAAACAACTTGGTGGAGTCAACCCTCCCTATTCACTCACCCAACCCGGCCCAACACTTGGCAACCCGACCCACTAGGCTCTAATCAGCCTTCATGGCCAGTGGGACCCACTCACCAGCCACCTAGCCGGCCAAATCCACTAACCCGACCCCCTCCTTGGTGAATCCGCCCCCCCTACCTAGGTGAAGTCGCCCACTCTCATAACTCAGCCCCAAACCCTTCCCCCTCTCTCATTCCATCCAGCCCTATCCCAGAGACAGAGAGAGAGAGGCCAGAGCTCATACTTCCATGGCAAGCCGAGGAGATCGCCAGAAAATCCATGCTATAGAGAGCCGCCGCCACCCTCACCCACAGCCGCCACTAAGGGTCAGTATCCCCTCCTCTCCTCATGTACTAGTCTTCCTAGATCTCCTAGGTTAGTGGCCAAGCCCAAAAGGGCTCGACCGTAGGCTCTTTCAGCTTGGGAAGAAGCTCAAAAATGGCGGATTAATAGCCTCTCGGGTAGGTTGTGCCGCCGCCGTCCGCCGCTCTCCGCCGCCCAGCCGCCGGCCAACTCAAGCCCCGACCACCGTGAGGCCGGGGGAGCACTTGGTCGGAGGCCCCGCCGCCGGCGATGGCCGGAAATGGCCCCGCAAGGAACACCTACTCGGTTGGCCCTGCATGCACTGCATGAAGAAGAAGATACAGTAGCCGTTAGATCTCTTTAAGATTCGTGCAACGATTTTATTAGTAATTCCCTGTATTATTATTTTATGAATAATGTGGAATAGTGTCACATGGTAACAGATATTTTGCATATTGTTTAGGAGGTACTTAGAGGCCCCACCATAGGATAAACCCTGAATGAAAAAGTTAGGTAGATGGGTTAACTTTGAAATGCCACAGAAATCATGACTTTTGGACCAGTAGGCTGCCCTGTAGGGCTGTTTTGCTAGGACTGCCCCTAAACTAGGGCAGAAACCAAATTTGTTGCCCAAGACAAACCAAGCATCACCATGACCTGAAATTTTGGTCATGGGTGTATTTAGGGCATGTCTATGCCCTGCCAAAAATTTGGAATTTTTGGAAGAACTTTCTCTATAGTTTTTATCAAAATATCAAAAATTAAATTAAGGGCATAATTGTAATTTTATGCACCCAAATGACCCCAAATTTTGGTGGTATGTCCTTGGGGACATTATTGGTGTCTGGTAGAAATTTCAAGGCAATTGGACCCCTGCATGAAGGGTTATTCCATGTGTTTGTGTAGGCTAATTTAGGCCTTGGTGTGCAATTAGCAATAATTTGTATTTTGTGTATTTAACCTAGCTGAGGCACCCAAAAACCATGCAATAAATTCCAGTGATACATTAGGGCATGATTCACCCCTGGAATTATTTTTGGGACTTATGAAATCAGAAATACCATTTAATGGAATTTTACAAAATATAGGAGTTTTGGGAAAATAAATGGAAAAATTTGATTTTGTTTATAGAAAATTCTCAAATTCAGCCAAGTTAATTTATGGTGTCTTATTTGACTTTGGAAAATTTTAGACCTCTGTTTGGAAATTATTAAGGCAAAAATCTTGAAATTACTGTTTTACCCCTTTTGTATTTATATGAGAAATGATGGTAACTACATGTGGGAAAATTGTATAAAATATCCCTATAGGTGTACAATAACAATATTAGTGTGGCATATTTATTTCAGAATTTTTGTACACACTGAAAATTATTTGGATAGGAAAATGGCATTTTGGTAATTATTTAGAAATGAATTTTGTTAAGCCATCATCGTTCAGGAAGGAATGAAATTTTGCCATCATTCATAAAATAATAATACAATTGCTCAGTGAATTTTCTGGAATTTTAGTAAACACAAACCTCGTACTTCATTTGGGAAATGGTAGACAGATAAAATCTACATTAATTATGAGAAGAAAATAAAAATAAGAAGGGAAATTATGAAACCTTGTAGACAGTGTTATTTTAATCATTTGCATCTCAGGAAAATTCCCCTAGGTCAGAGGATTTTAATTGAGGACTCTTCATGGGTAAAAGGACCTAGTAAATAATTTATAAGATTTAATTAAGGGCCTTAATAACGTAGAAAATTCATAAAATCCACATATTCATTTTAGTAGTCCATACCACCCTAGGATAAATGTTTGGAGTCAGTTGGACTAGGAATTTAGAAGTTCGATTTCAGGGTGGTGTTAGGTCATGGGGTGCGCATAGTAAAAGTAGGCTGGACTATAGGCCGCCATGGGATGAATCAACAACTGAGTTAGAGTCTAAGTTCGGAAGTATAACCCTGGATGGCAGTTGCATTCTAGAGGCGAGAGTAACAGTGCAATATTAGACTTGCCTAGGAAGAGTTGACGGAAGACCGTCACTCCTTAATCCATACCTTAAATCACTAGGTCACTCTATGTAACAGAAGAGAGAAAAAGGGGTCCGGGGTAAGAAACAACTAAAATAAATATCCTTGAGAAAGGGAGCTTTGGGATTCAGCCCATCGCAGCTCCTAGTGCCCCTGAGAGCCCTTCACCGGGAGTACCTTGGGCAGTCCTGGGATTAACCTTAAGACCCTAAGTATGATAATCTGTAGATAAGAGTAGTCTAATAGGTTAAGTGAACTGGACATGTGCTCACTCGTGCCGGATTGGAGGGACTTGGAGTCTTTTGACTACTTGCTCACCCGTGCAGAGTTGGAGGAAAGAAATTGGCTTATATACACTCACCCGACCAGGGTTGGAGGGTTTGTAGCATATACTCACCCGTGGCGGGTTGGATAGATTTGAGACAGAATAGTCCTTTGAGCTGGAGGCTCAATATATAATACTTGCATGTGCATATACTAGTGGCGGGCCATGCGGTACTGGCCGGTCGTCACACCGACGGCAGTACGGTGGACCAGGCGGGTGCGAGGGTTAGAAGGACCAGTAGGATGTTTATACTGGAGTCTGGAGGACTTTTCCTAATAACGCGCACCCGACCCAACAAGACTGACAGGTAGTCAGCAAAGTGGTACGCAGAGGCTCTAGAGTGCACTTGTCGGTGTACAGAGGCGTACAAGAGAGGTCTAGGCCTGGTAGTGTGTATACCCGCCTAGAAGGCGGAGACGCCCGCTCCGCTGCTGCCGTAGCCACAACGGTGGTACCTGAGAGTGATGCTAGCTCTCGAAAAGTGGGAACTAAAGGTCTGTGATCACGGAGTCGTGTGTGTGTGTTGCACTGCATGTTCATATCATACCCACCATATAGATGCATAACATTAACCTTCATAACAACTTAAGTCACCTAATGTATAAGTGGTATGGGACGCTTATACATTAGGACCTGCTATACGATCCCTTAGCCTATAAGCCTGAGTGGGCATGTTTATAGGTTGAGGTTATTTTTACTTTATGTATATGCTTGTGACTCTGACACCCCATTGTATAAATGGTATGGGACATTCTATACAATGGGAGCCTTGCAAAAGATCCCTTGCTTATGCGTACCCGCATAAGCGGAGGTTATATTTCATTATATTTTGATTATATATACCCTGTTAGTTTCCTGTCACCTGCTCGCCTTTGCCACCCCTTGTTGTCCTCCGCTTCGTCCTCCCGCACGGTGCCTAGGAGTTGCAGGAGGAGGTGCTGAGGATACGACTTAGTCTTTTTGACTAATGGTCGGTGACCTTACTATTTTAGGAGCTCGAGGAGGTGGACCAGCACGTCGAGGAGGCAGGACTTGAGGGGCAGATACCTACTACTACTACTGGAGCACGTCTACAGGTGATGAGAGAGTTATGGTTTTTCCGCTGCTGTGTATGAGAGTGAGAGAGAGATATGATGTACTGGGCATAAGCCCTTCTTTCATTCATTTCTGTACTCATTATGGACTGTCTTATATTTCATTTGATATATATATACTGTGGCTGTGGACTTGCTTCTGCTTTTACTCTGATTTATTATGCAATTATTCTCATATTGGCCGAACAGGTTATGATCGTACTAGCCGGCAGAATCGGCGTCTTGCGGTGACGACTAACTCGTGCGTTAGTGTCACCGTAAGGCGGCGGTTCTGGGCATAAGATCCGGGTTGCCTCGGATTTGAGGAACAGGATCTTACAAACTGGTATCACTTGAACACACGATCATATGAGAATACAGTCCACCACACTGGAACACCCCGCTCCAGCATTAGTTTGCGGACAAACTATGCAGCGGAAGCAGTGGTGTGCCCATGCGTAAAAAGCCACATAATCAGTCCATCAAACAATGAGTTAGGCCAATTTTGACGTTAAGTTTTCCTTTATGCAGCCTCCGCAGGATACGGTTCCTCCCCCTCCGGCTGCCATTCCGTTCATGCAGACTGAGATGGGGCAAACCCTGACGGCTATCCTGGATGCCTTCAGAGCGCAGCAAGCCCCGGTTCAGCTGCCCAACCCAGGATCGAACTGGTTGAGTGCATTCAAAGGTCTGTCCCCGCCGCTGTACCGCGGGACAGAAGACGCGGTAAAGACAGAGGAGTGGTTGGAGACCATCCAGGAGCTGCTAGCCGGCATCAGCTGCCCCGTCAGACAGGCAGTTCCCCTTGCCACCTCGGCACTAGATGCTCATGCAAAGAGGTGGTGGAAGTCGGTGCGGGACTCTACATTCGCCGACCGGGAGTTGATGGACATATCTTGGGAGGAGTTCAGCGACGTCTTCTTGGAGCATTTTGTATCTTCCACAGACCGAGATGCCTTGGAGGCGAGGTTTCTGAGCCTCCAGCAGGGGAGCCGATCAGTTATTGAATATCAGAGAGAGTTCTCCCATCTGGCGAGGTTTGCAGGCTTCCATGACTGGGACGACCAGAAATACGCGAAGAGATTCTATCACGGGCTCCGCGACTCTTTGAGGCAGCCCTTGCTGTTCATTGCCCACGGTACCATGGCGCAGATCATCGAGATGGCAAAGAAGCTGGAGGCTGACCAGCTGTTGGTGCAAGGCAGAGGGAAGAGATCGTTGGATGGACAGTCGTTTGGGGAGAGCAGCAGATCGTCTCAGAGGGGAAAGACGATTGGATACAGGAGAGGTGGGGGACGTCGTCGTCCCAACTATAGGCAGGATCAGGGGCCTCCTCCACCTTTGGCTCCCCCACCTATGCAGATTCCCGGACTGATGAGACAGGATGATCGAGGTCAGAGGCCGATCACCTGCTTTGGTTGCGGCCAACCTGGGCACATCAGGACGCAGTGCCCGCTTCAGGTCCACCCTCTTCCTCCTCCTCCACCTCCAGTGGCCCCTCCAGTTCACCAAGGCCGAGGACGAGGACGAGGACGAGGACGAGGCCGAGGCCGAGGATATCACGGCCGAGGCCGAGACCGGGAGCAGGTATACGCGCTGGATCTCACGGAACAGAGGGACCCAGAGGAGGTGATTACAGGTACTTAAATTTTTTTTTTTTTTAGAATTTATAAATTTTAAATTTTAAGAGTACCTTAGACATTAAAAGTAATACTATTCGTTGAACTCAAACAAACCCAGGCATAGTGATGATTAACGGCAAGCCCGCTCACACCCTCTTCGACACGGGTGCGTCACACTCCTTCGTGTCAGACTCGTTCATTGAAGGATTAGAAGGAGTGGAGAAGTTTTCCGGTTTGGAAAAGAGAGTGCGACTCCCTGATGGTACGGAACTTCGAACCACAGACTGCTGCAATATGGATGTCGAGGTAGGAGGCAAAGCGTTTGAAGCTCCGGCAACAGTTCTGAGCCTACCGGATTATGATCTGATCCTAGGCATGAATTGGCTTCATTGGAACTACGCGCAGATAGATTGCCCCTCGAAGAGGATCACCCTCAGACACGGAGACTCCTACGTCATCATTGAAGGTATCCGTTCCATTCCCCGACTCTCTTTATCTTCAGTACAGGCCGTTAAGGCCTATGAACAGGGAGAAGAGGTATACCTCATTTGTTTCGAGATGGCTGTGGTAGAGAGTTCCATAGCCGATGTTCCAGTGGCACGAGATTATGCTGATGTCTTTCCGGAGAAGTTACCTGGACTACCACCATCACGGGACTTGGACTTCAGGATTCAGTTGGTGCCAGGGGCGAGACCAGTGTCCCGGGCACCCTACAGGATGGCACCTAGAGAATTGGCAGAATTCAGGACTCAGCTACAGGAACTTGTGGAGTTAGGATTTGTGCGGCCAAGTTCATCGCCGTGGGGAGCACCGGTTTTATTTGTGAAGAAGAAGGATGGATCCCTCCGACTGTGTATAGATTACAGGGAATTGAATAGGTTGACGGTTCGGAACACCTACCCATTGCCCCGGATAGACGAGTTATTTGATCAACTTCAGGGAGCCTTCTGGTTCTCTAAGCTCGATTTACGATCCGGCTATTACCAGTTACGCATCCGGGAGGAAGACATACCGAAGACCGCATTCAGCTCACATTATGGCCTATATGAATTCACGGTGATGCCATTTGGGCTCACGAATGCGCCCTCGGCCTTTATGACGCTCATGAACAGGGTATTCGAGCCTTATCTGGACCGGTTTGTTATAGTCTTTATTGACGACATTCTGATTTATTCGCGATCTCGAGAGGAGCACGCAGAGCATTTAGCACTGGTATTGCAGAAGTTAAGAGAATTTCAGATGTATGCGAAGTTCTCAAAATGTCAATTCTGGCTTCAGGAAGTGGCCTTCCTAGGACACACAATCAGCGGAGCTGGATTAGCTGTGGATCCTGCTAAGATAGAGGCAGTACGGGATTGGCCACGGCCAAAGACAGCGTCAGACATCCGTAGCTTCTTGGGCCTGGCAGGTTATTATCGTAAGTTCGTGGAGGGGTTTTCAAGGATAGCCCTCCCCCTCACGTCCTTGACGAAAAAGGATGCCGCATTTGACTGGACAGAGCGGTGCGAGTCAGCATTTCAAGAGCTCAAGGACCGGCTCACTTCGTCCCCCATCCTTGCACTTCCCTCGGGGAGTGAAGGATTTCAAATATATACAGATGCATCCTATCAGGGGATGGGTGCAGTCTTAATGCAGCACGGACATGTTATCGCTTATGCTTCGCGACAGCTGAAGAAGCATGAGCATAACTATCCTGTACATGATCTCGAGCTCGGGGCCGTAGTTTTTGCCCTCAAGACATGGAGACATTACCTCTACGGGATTCATTGTGATATATACTCCGATCATAAGAATCTCAAATACATCGACACGCAGAAGGTTCTGAACCTGCGACAGAGGAGGTGGCTTGAGTTCCTCTGCGATTACGACTATAAGATGCACTATCACCCGGGAAAGGCGAATACTGTAGCAGATGCTTTGAGCAGGAGAGCCGGCACTTCTGGACCGGAGTCCCGGGTGATGTCTATGGAGCTGCTACGCATGATGGAGGATATGCAGATTACCATGGTTTCGGAAGCCGAGCCAGTGCTCTATCGAGAGTACCTGAACTCTTTGGTCAGCAATGATGATATACAGAAGCGCATTCTTACACATCAGAGATTGGATACTGATCTAGAGCCTATCTTTGACGCTCTAAAAGGAGGCAAGTATGGGGATTATACGCTGGAGGACGACCTTCTTCGATTCCGTGGCCGAGTGTACATTCCAGCAGGAGGTGAGATCCGGGATGACATCCTCAGAGAGGCACACTACTCCAGATATTCAGTGCATCCCGGCATCACCAAGATGTGGGCTGACTTACGACGGACCATGTATTGGCCAGGAATGAAGAGGGAGATCATATACCTTGTGACACACTGCGAGACTTGCCAGCGAGTGAAGGCCGAATGCAAGAGCCCAGGTGGTGTATTACAGCCACTGCCAGTCCCAGAATGGAAGTTCGAGGATATTTCCATGGATTTTGTACACGGACTCCCTCGCTCTCATTCTGGGCACGACTCCATCTGGGTCATTGTGGACAGGTTGACCAAGGTAGCACGGTTTATCCCGGTCAGAAAAGATGCCCCGGTTGCTGTACTGGTGAGGTTGTTTGTAGAGCAGTTCGTCCGGTATCACGGAGTACCCAGGTCTATTATTTCAGATAGGGATGGTCGCTTCACCTCCAGGGAATGGAGGGCAGTACACGCCTACTTGGGATCCAGACTTTCCTTTAGCACTGCCTTCCACCCGCAGACCGACGGTCAGACGGAGCGGACGATACGCACTATGGAGGACCTGCTCAGGTTATGTATTTTGGATACAGGGAAACCTTGGGAGAGGCTACTGCCGTTGATCGAATTCTCATACAACAACAGCCACCAGGTCAGCATCGGGATGGCTCCTTACGAGGCGCTTTATGGGAGAAAATGCCGGACTCCGCTATCCTGGGTGCAAGATGTGGATACTCGAGCCCTTGGGTCAGACTTTGTAGAGGATACGGAGGCTCAGATTCATTTGATCAGGGATCGGCTTCTGGAGGCTCAGAGCAGACAGGCGAAATATTATGATGCTCGACACCGGAAAGTGGAGTTCCAAGTTGGGGACAGGGTCTTCCTGAAGATCCGACCGGTACACGGTATTTCTCGGATTCGGAGACATAAGAAGCTCAGCCCCCGGTACATGGGACCATACCTGATTCTGGAGCGTGTGGGCCCCTTGGCTTATCGACTGCAGTTACCTCCGGAGCTGAGTAGTCTACACGATGTGTTCCATGTCTCTTCTTTGCGAAGAGCTCTCCTTCGCCCTGAGCAGCATGTCCCTACTGCAGCTGGACCGGTAGAGCCTGACCAGTCAGTCAGATTGGAGCCGATCCGGATCGACGATTCAGCAGTCCGAACGTTGAGGAAAAAGAAGGTTCCACTCGTAAAGGTGCTATGGTCCAACCATGGATGGGAGGAGCACACCTGGGAACCTAGGGATCTGATGCTGGAGCGTCATCCAGAACTATTTACATCAGGTACTTTTATGTTATTTTCTACAAAATTTCCTTAACAATTTCTGCAACTGGAACCCGTAGACCCAAACTTAAATTTCGGGGACGAAATTATTTCTTTTGTTTATAGGATTTGTAACATCCCAATGTTACTTCTAGACCCCTTAACTTAGATTGGGTTAGGCATGGGGTGGGTGTTAGGGTTAGAAGCTAGATTTGACCCTAGGTAGTGGGTTGTAGCCAGGTGGGGCCCACTATGGGGCCAAAGTCAAACTAGGTCAAACTAGCCTAAACAGGAACCCTAGCCACACCATGACCCCCTCATGATGCCCTAACCCTAAATACAATCTAAGTGGACCCCAAGGTAGGTCAGGGGGTCAACCAGTTGACCATGATGGGTCAAGTCAACACCTTTGACCTAAATAGTGAAAATGGTGCCCTAGCCCAATTCACTGGGTTGGGTCCACCCAAATCAACCCAAATTCATCATGTGGGCCTAAAGTGACCCTATAAACCCTAGGGGAGAGAAAAATAGGGCCTCTCAATAGTACTTTTGGGAGAACATCTAGGAGAGAGAAAAGAAGAGGAGTAAGAGAGAGAAGATGCCTAGAGTTGGGTTTGGGCCACTTGGGCTCATCCCACCAACCCATGATGGGTTGGCTCACCATGCATGAGTATTAGGAGGTGTGGGACCCCCACCATGCTGCCTTGGGCCAAGCCCAAACCCAACCCAAGCCCAACATAGCCTAAACGACTTGGTGGAGTCAACCCTCCCTATTCACTCACCCAACCCGGCCCAACACTTGGCAACCCGACCCACTAGGCTCTAATCAGCCTTCATGGCCAGTGGGACCCACTCACAAGCCACCTAGCCGGCCAAATCCACTAACCCGACCCCCTCCTTGGTGAATCCGCCCCCCCTACCTAGGTGAAGTCGCCCACTCTCATAACTCAGCCCCAAACCCTTCCCCCTCTCTCATTCCATCCAGCCCTATCCCAGAGACAGAGAGAGAGAGGCCAGAGCTCATACTTCCATGGCAAGCCGAGGAGATCGCCGGAAAATCCATGCTATAGAGAGCCGCCGCCACCCTCACCCACAGCCGCCACTAAGGGTCAGTATCCCCTCCTCTCCTCATGTACTAGTCTTCCTAGATCTCCTAGGTTAGTGGCCAAGCCCAAAAGGGCTCGACCGTAGGCTCTTTCAGCTTGGGAAGAAGCTCAAAAATGGCGGATTAATAGCCTCTCGGGTAGGTTGCGCCGCCGCCGTCCGCCGCTCTCCGCCGCCCAGCCGCCGGCCAACTCAAGCCCCGACCACCGTGAGGCCGGGGGAGCACTTGGCCGGAGGCCCCGCCGCCGGCGATGGCCGGAAATGGCCCCGCAAGGAACACCTGATCGGTTGGCCCTGCATGCACTGCATGAAGAAGAAGATACAGTAGCCATTAGATCTCTTTAAGATTCGTGCAACGATTTTATTAGTAATTCCCTGTATTATTATTTTATGAATAATGTGGAATAGTGTCACATGGTAACAGATATTTTGCATGTTGTTTAGGAGGTACTTAGAGGCCTTACCATAGGATGAACCCTGAATGAAAAAGTTAGGTAGATGGGTTAACTTTGAAATGCCACAGAAATCATGACTTTTGGACCAGTAGGCTGCCCTGTAGGGCTGTTTTGCTAGGACTGCCCCTAAACTAGGGCAGAAACCAAATTTGTTGCCCAAGACAAACCAAGCATCACCATGACCTGAAATTTTGGTCATGGGTGTATTTAGGGCATGCCTATGCCCTGCCAAAAATTTGGAATTTTTGGAAGAACTTTTTCTATAGTTTTTATCAAAATATCAAAAATTAAATTAAGGGCATAATTGTAATTTTAGGCACCCAAATGACCCCAAATTTTGGTGGTATGTCCTTGGGGACATTATTGGTGTCTGGTAGAAATTTCAAGGCAATTGGACCCCTGCATGAAGGGTTATTCCATGTGTTTGTGTAGGCTAATTTAGGCCTTGGTGTGCAATTAGCAATAATTTGTATTTTGTGTATTTAACCTAGCTGAGGCACCCAAAAACCATGCAATAAATTCCAGTGATACATTAGGGCATGATTCACCCCTGGAATTATTTTTGGGACTTATGAAATCAGAAATACCATTTAATGGAATTTTACAAAATATAGGAGTTTTGGGAAAATAAATGGAAAAATTTGATTTTGTTTATAGAAAATTCTCAAATTCAGCCAAGTTAATTTATGGTGTCTTATTTGACTTTGGAAAATTTTAGACCTCTGTTTGGAAATTATTAAGGCAAAAATCTTGAAATTACTGTTTTACCCCTTTTGTATTTATATGAGAAATGATGGTAACTACATGTGGGAAAATTGTATAAAATATCCCTATAGGTGTACAATAACAATATTAGTGTGGCATATTTATTTCAGAATTTTTGTACACACTGAAAATTATTTGGATAGGAAAATGGCATTTTGGTAATTATTTAGAAATGAATTTTGTTAAGCCATCATCGTTCAGGAAGGAATGAAATTTTGCCATCATTCATAAAATAATAATACAATTGCTCAGTGAATTTTCTGGAATTTTAGTAAACACAAACCTCGTACTTCATTTGGGAAATGGTAGACAGATAAAATCTACATTAATTATGAGAAGAAAATAAAAATAAGAAGGGAAATTATGAAACCTTGTAGACAGTGTTATTTTAATCATTTGCATCTCAGGAAAATTCCCCTAGGTCAGAGGATTTTAATTGAGGACTCTTCATGGGTAAAAGGACCTAGTAAATAATTTATAAGATTTAATTAAGGGCCTTAATAACGTAGAAAATTCATAAAATCCACATATTCATTTTAGTAGTCCATACCACCCTAGGATAAATGTTTGGAGTCAGTTGGACTAGGAATTTAGAAGTTCGATTTCAGGGTGGTGTTAGGTCATGGGGTGCGCATAGTAAAAGTAGGCTGGACTATAGGCCGCTAGGGGATGAATCAACAACTGAGTTAGAGTCTAAGTTCGGAAGTATAACCCTGGATGGCAGTTGCATTCTAGAGGCGAGAGTAACAGTGCAATATTAGACTTGCCTAGGAAGAGTTGACGGAAGACCGTCACTCCTTAATCCATACCTTAAATCACTAGGTCACTCTATGTAACAGAAGAGAGAAAAAGGGGTCCGGGGTAAGAAACAACTAAAATAAATATCCTTGAGAAAGGGAGCTTTGGGATTCAGCCCATCGCAGCTCCTAGTGCCCCTGAGAGCCCTTCACCGGGAATACCTTGGGCAGTCCTGGGATTAACCTTAAGACCCTAAGTATGATAATCTGTAGATAAGAGTAGTCTAATAGGTTAAGTGAACTGGACATGTGCTCACTCGTGCCGGATTGGAGGGACTTGGAGTCTTTTGACTACTTGCTCACCCGTGTAGAGTTGGAGGAAAGAAATTGGCTTATATACACTCACCCGACCAGGGTTGGAGGGTTTGTAGCATATACTCACCCGTGGCGGGTTGGAGAGATTTGAGACAGAATAGTCCTTTGAGCTGGAGGCTCAATATATAATACTTGCATGTGCATATACTAGTGGCGGGCCATGCGGTACTGGCCGGTCGTCACACCGACGGCAGTACGGTGGACCAGGCGGGTGCGAGGGTTAGAAGGACCAGTAGGATGTTTATACTGGAGTCTGGAGGACTTTTCCTAATAACGCGCACCCGACCCAACAAGACTGACAGGTATTCAGCAAAGTGGTACGCAGAGGCTCTAGAGTGCACTTGTCGGTGTACAGAGGCGTACAAGAGAGGTCTAGGCCTGGTAGTGTGTATACCCGCCTAGAAGGCGGAGACGCCCGCTCCGCTGCTGCCGTAGCCACAACGGTGGTACCTGAGAGTGATGCTAGCTCTCGAAAAGTGGGAACTAAAGGTCTGTGATCACGGAGTCGTGTGTGTGTTGCACTGCATGTTCATATCATACCCACCATATAGATGCATAACATTAACCTTCATAACAACTTAAGTCACCTAATGTATAAGTGGTATGGGACGCTTATACATTAGGACCTGCTATACGATCCCTTAGCCTATAAGCCTGAGTGGGCATGTTTATAGGTTGAGGTTATTTTTACTTTATGTATATGCTTGTGACTCTGACACCCCATTGTATAAATGGTATGGGACATTCTATACAATGGGAGCCTTGCAAAAGATCCCTTGCTTATGCGTACCCGCATAAGCGGAGGTTACATTTCATTATATTTTGATTATATATACCCTGTTAGTTTCCTGTCACCTGCTCGCCTTTGCCACCCCTTGTTGTCCTCCGCTTCGTCCTCCCGCACGGTGCCTAGGAGTTGCAGGAGGAGGTGCTGAGGATACGACTTAGTCTTTTTGACTAATGGTCGGTGACCTTACTATTTTAGGAGCTCGAGGAGGTGGACCAGCACGTCGAGGAGGCAGGACTTGAGGGGCAGATACCTACTACTACTACTGGAGCACGTCTACAGGTGATGAGAGAGTTATGGTTTTTCCGCTGCTGTGTATGAGAGTGAGAGAGAGATATGATGTACTGGGCATAAGCCCTTCTTTCATTCATTTCTGTACTCATTATGGACTGTCTTATATTTCATTTGATATATATATACTGTGGCTGTGGACTTGCTTCTGCTTTTACTCTGATTTATTATGCAATTATTCTCATATTGGCCGAACAGGTTATGATCGTACTAGCCGGCAGAATCGGCGTCTTGCGGTGACGACTAACTCGTGCGTTAGTGTCACCGTAAGGCGGCGGTTCTGGGCATAAGATCCGGGTTGCCTCGGATTTGAGGAACAGGATCTTACAGTGCAAATGTCTGAACAAGTGCAAGAGGAAGAACAAATTGATTTATCAAAAGATTTGAATATTGCAGATCTGGATGATTCAACATCTGTTCAAGCTCAGAAGGAATACACTCTAGATGAGTTATTTCCTAATATTGAAATTGCTACTGATAGAGTAGAGGAGGAGCAAGACAATGAGAAGGCACTAGACATGGAGATAGAGAAAGAAGCTGAGAAGGAACAAGGAGCTGAGAAGGAGCAAGTAGTTGAGGGGGAGCCTATGAATGTTGAGGCTGAGCAACATGTCACTGAAACTAATATTCCTCCTACTTCTCCTGACAGAGTTCAAATTGAAAGTTCATCTGATTCTGAGAATGAAGAAGCCAGACTGGCTAAGAAGAAAAAGCTCATGGTCTTTCAGAGAAGGAGCAAAAGCTATAAGCAGACTCTACAGACTTTAACTCACCAATCTTCATCTGAATTTAACTACAACAAGTTCATGGTAGATCTGCAAGTTAAGTTGGATGAGCAGAGATTAGCAATGGAGAAGTATGTTGATGAGAGCAATAAATCCCTTCAATTTGACTTGGCTCAAGATATTAAATCTATTAGATTTGAAGTAAATATGAATAAGAAGGAGATGACAGATTGCTTCCATAAGGGAGGTAATGCTGTCGTGTTTTTGGCTAAACAACAGCAGTCTATCCTCACTAAAGTGGATGATATTGCTTTAAAGCAAGGTTATGTTTTGGAGAATCAGCTGAGGATGAATGATAATTTGACTGAATCTCACCATGAAATTCTTGAAGAGTTCACAAAGGCTACTGTAGGGATGACTGAAGCAAGAGCAAAAGAGATGGAAGTTTTTGATAAGAAACTAAAGGAAGCTATAGCTTCAGTTCAATCTGCCATCACAACATCTCAGAAGGAAATATCTGACAAACTTCAGAAATTGAAACCATATTTTAAAGATGGTGTGAATTATCTAGATGGCCAGATCAGATTTCAGAAGGATGATCTAAGAGATCATATTACCAGAGAAGTCATAAAGGGGGAGAGGTTGTTAGTTCATGCTGGCTCAGAGCACACCAAATGGGTGACAAATAGTATTCGAGCCACATTGGGATATCCACCTTTGTGTGATGATGCTATGGTGGCTGAGTCAGGAATTCAAACAGGTCTACTTGAAGGCAATCAACCTGAGATTGCCCAAGTCATTTACCCTCCTCCTGATTTTGATATGATTGATCAGCAAGTTCAGGATATGTATAGTCCTCCAAAGGAGGTTACCAAGGTTGTTATTGAAAAAGTTGATAAGCCTGATGCCAACATGCAAGAACAGCAAGATGCTCTACTATCCAAGAAAAGATTTAGAGAGCAGGCTGAACTTAAGCCAGATTTTGAGCAGTGGAGCCCTACTTCAAGAAATATTATACTAACTACATGGAAGGCTGTAAAGGACCAAGTACATGATAGAGGGAAGTGGTATAATGAAATGGAATGGCAAAAGCATGAAGCTAGGCAAGAAGCTATAGTACAGTTCAGGAGAAAAGCCAAGCTGGGAAGGCTGCCACTAGATGCTCAGGAGCCGAGCAAGTATTTTTCAAAGCCCTTTCATTACTTTGAAAGGAAAAGGCTAAAGGAAGAAGCTCAGAAGAAAGCTGAGCTAAAAGGCAAGAAGCCTACTGAAGTTGCTGAAGCTCCTGTGAAGGCTCAAATCCAATCTGGCAAAGGAATTGTCATAAAAGAGCCTGATCAGTCTTAGTTCCAAGTTCTTTCAAAAGTGTTTTGTAATGTTTTGTTTAATCATTCAATGTAAACATCTGTAATCAAACATTACCAAGTTATAAACAAAATTTTGTTTGGAATCATATATTCATGTTCACTCTGTGATGAATTGTTAATATTTTGTTTATATTAAGTATTACTGTAATTTCATACATCATCATATTATATTTGTTATAAATGGTGTATATCATTAACTAAAAGGGTTATGACTTCTCCAAATAGGGGGAGATTGTTGGGTACATTGGAAAATGTGTACCTGATTTGAAGAAGCCTAACTTAGCTTAATGATATACATTAAGGTGTATTTAATGTTGTTTTAAGTTGACATGTGCAGGTGAAGAAGTATTAAAGAATAAAGGAAATTATTCTAAGTCCATGTGTCGACACCTGAAGAAATTGTGTCGACACTTCAGAATAATTGTGTCGACACTTGAAGGAAGCTGTGTCGACACAGAGAAAGATAGTCAACCACATTTGTGTCGACACTGGGAAGCAGTGTCGACTCACAGAAAGATAGTCGACCACATTTGTGTCGACACTGGGAAGCAGTGTTGACTCACAGAAAGATAGTCGACCTCAACTATGTCGACACCTGAAGGCAGAGTCGACACATACTGAGTTCTGAATCTACAACAACTGTGTCGACACACAGGACTTGTGTCGACACACTGCAAAGTCAAGACCAAGTTATTTTCTGGAGAAAGATGGAGTGTTGAGTCGACACAAATTCTCTGAGTCGACTCATTCTCAAGATGAAGTTCTGAAGAAGCAGTGTCGACTTAAAGGCAAACTAGTCGACATCATCAAAGGCTGTGTCGACACCAAAGTCACTTGTGTCGACACATATAGACAGTTGGTCTCGACACTTTCTGACAGTCTGTCTCAACACTTTGCTGTCCAAGACTAAAGCACAGGATCTGTTTGAAGACTTGACAGCTGTGGGTTATGACAGGTTAACTGAAGCTGTCAAACTTGTCAGAAGTCAGTTAGAAACCGGATCAGCCGGTTACCATGAAGAAGATCTATAAATAGACAGATTCAAAAGAAGAAAGACACATATATACAATACATAAGAGGAAATTAATTCTTCATCAACACATCAGTTAAGAGACTAGTCCTCTCTTCAAGAAAGTGCAAGGCATTAAAGAAGATCTTCATCAGAAGATCTAAGAAGACGATCTCAGGATCAGTCTAAGTAGAGTTCTTTCAAGAATTCAGAAGTATCATCAAAGGTGTTGGATAGAGAGGGATCCAGCCAATTGAAGAAGAAGAAGGAAGCCAGCATTGGTTTCTCAAGAAGCTGTTTGGAAATCAACTCAGCTAAGTACAGATTTTCAAGAAGCTTTGAAGAAAGCTTAGATTCAGTTGATTTCATCAGCTGATCAAGAATTGTCTTGTTCTTTTCTCTCTCAACAAAGGCAAGACATTAAAAACTTCTTTTCTAATTTCTGTAGGATCTGTCAATACAGATCTGAGTTGTAAGCTTGTGTTATAAAGGCTGAGTGTAGGAGAGTTGATCTCTGAGTGGTAGGGCTGTTTGCCTGAGTGTAGGAGAAGGTTCTTCTCTGAGTTGTAGGCTTTGTGATAAGGCTGAGGTAGGGCTGTTTGCCTGAGTGTAGGAGAAGGTTCTTCTCTGAGTTGTAGGCTTTGTGATAAGGATGAGGTAGGGCTGTTGAGCCTGAGTTGTAGGAACCTTTTCAGGTTCTGATCTATGGATCTGAGTAAAGAGGAAGTTTGGCTGAATCTAGCATACTGCTAGATAGGTGAAGGGGGAAAGTGGATGTACCCAGACCTTGAGGAACCACTATAAAACAGTGTGCAATCTGTGATGGTTAAATTTCTGTGACTGCTGTACTGTGTGTTTTAATTCTGTAATTGAATTCTGCCAAAAAGTGTTAACAAACATTAGAACCTATTCACCCCCCCCCTCTAGGTGTTTAGGTTGTCTTGAAAGTAAAATTATCAGATTTTCTCATCCGAGGGTGGGGCTTGCGACGTCGAGGCAACGCTCCGACGATACATTGTATGAAGATTGGCCTTGCGGGTGGCCTCGATCCCCACCCCCCCATGAATCACCCCGATCCCTCCTCGATCTCCCGTGCCCGATCGATCCAAACATCGATCCTCCTCCGCGGCTCCTAGCATCTCCACTATCTGCACTGGTGGCCGTTGGTCTTCTCCTCCTCTACCCCTCCTAAACTCTAAGAACTCCGGGCACGTGGCCGTCGCATGGCCCTCTTCCTCATGGAAGTCGCAATATGGCAGAACTCCTCCCCACATCTCCCATCTTGGGGGTTCCTCCTCCTCCCCCCAATCGCTCTCCCACACTCTCTTCCTCTTCCTCTCCCTCGGCCAATGGCCATAGCTTGCGTAGGCAGAGGTGGGAGCGGCCTCGGGCCATGCCCCCACCCTAGCGGATAAAATCTCCCTGGTCCCGGATAAAAGTTCCTTCCCCCCTGCGGAGGACCCCTTCCTGGTCCTTGAACTGGGCCTCCCGGTTGCCTCCAGCCCAACTCTGGGTGCGCGGGTCACCTTGGCTCCTCCCTTCTCCTTCCCTCTTGCTGCCTTATTCCTCCTGACTCTCTTTGCTCCCCCTCCGTCAACCTTGCTAACTTCCTCGCAAATGCCGGGTTTGCCGCCTCCATGGCTATCTCCTTTGCTGCCTTCTCCATCAATCCCTCAAAGGACAATGGCGCCTTATGGGTTAGGCTCATCTTGAATAAACCTTCCCTCAACCCCACCGTGAAGGCCATCTGGAGGGAGAAACCAGGCACTTCCTGGATGTCTAGGATCTCCTCCTAGAAACGATCCATGTACTGAGCCAAAGACTCGTCCGTCTTCTGCTTGATCAGGAAGATGGACTCCGGGTTCTTCTTCCTCTTCTTCGAGGTCGAGAAGCACAGCTGGAAGCTCCTGCTCAGGTCTTCAAAGCAATAAATAGAACCCGCCAGGAGTTGATGGAACCAGTCCCTGGCCTTATCCTTCAAAGTGATGGCGAAGAGGCGGCACTTGAAGGCGTCTGTAATAGGTCTGATGGAGACCGCATCTTCAAACCATTGCAAGTGTTGGAGGGGATCATCCTTACCCACATAGTAGGTCATCTTCGGCTCGCGAAACCCTTCTGGAACGGGTGCCGAGAGGACCAAATCGCAGAAGGGAGATCCTCTCGCCGGTGGTCTCGCCAGGTCTACTCGCGCGACTAGCCCCGCAGGCGCGACGGCACTCGCCAGGTTGGGGAAGAGCTCCCTTCCTTCCACCTCTCGCCGGCTTCCTTTCACCGCCACTTCCTTTCCCGGTCGCCTCCCGGGTGCGTCCTCACCTATCCGCGCCGGCTCGACCCCCTCGCGGAGCGCGGGGTCCGACACCTAGGGCGGGGGGGGGGGGTCTCGCACTCCCCTCTCTATGCGAGCTACTTCAGCATGTCCATAATCCCTCCGATGGACGACATGAACTCTGCCCTCCCGACGTAACCCCCCTTGCTCGGGGACCCCTCATCTTCTCCTCCTACATCTCCCGCAATGAGGTAACCCTTCGTTCTTCCACACAAGCTGCTGTTCCACGCTCACCGCACCAAAAATGTTGGAACCAATAAGGTCGATTCCTCCTAAAGCTCAGAACTACTGGGGCAGCTCGCGCTTACTCCCTTAGGATTACACTCGAGGCGAAGAACTAGACCGGAGGACCCAGTAAGGAGGTCCCACCTCATACCCGGAAGAGACTAAAGCTCTTCCCCTCCCTAGCCAATGCTGAGCTAGGTGCATTAGAAGAAATGGAAGGAGCCAAGAAAGAAAGCTTTCTCTTCTAAGGCACCTTACCAGTCTATTTATAGGCCTCCGAACTGGGACTACAAATAACCAATTTACACCGCCCTAAGATTACCAGAATATCCCTGGCTAGGTCTGCCAACAGCCAAACTCCGCTGTTCGCAAGGGCTAAATGCAGACCACTAGGGGTAAAAAGGGTAAAACCTCCGTGGGGCCCAAAAAGTGGGCCCGACCCTACCCGAATCGGCCCTGAACCAAAGTGGCACTTGGCGAGTGCTCCTACATAAGGTCCTCTCGCATGAGGTCCTCTCGCATGGCGAGAGGGCGACCCCGGGCGAGAGCTCCTCTCCTAGAGCCTTCTCGCGCGGGGAGCTGGCCATTCGCCGGAAAAACTTCCCGTCTCGGCATTCACCTATCGAAAGCCATGCTCCACTTAGGCCGTCTCGCTTGATGCAGTGAATCTTACTCCTTACCCTATCTCCTGGAGCCTTTCACCTGGTGCCCTCGCCTGTCGCCTCTTTTCTAGTACCCCTTTCCTGAGCCCTCTCGCTCGACTTTCGTTGCCTGGGCCCTCTCGCTTGGGCCCTCTCGTTCGCCTGCGAGTCCGAGGTTGTACATTTAGAACTTAGAAACTTTTTCTCTTCAAGAATCCAATCTTCATTCCATGGTCCAAGTGCTTGAATATGAAGTGTATCCCAATAGAGAGGCTATACATGAATCAACACCTTGGATCACACAGTGAGGGATTACACTGTATGGTCCTGTGTTCGTGACCCACTATAGACTGACATTGGTCTACACTTAGCAATGATGGTCTGCAAACACACGACTAAACAAAGATATTAAATACAACTTAATTCATCATAGTTCAAGGGTGACTTCATGCAAATCTGGGTTATTGTGGATGCAATACCCAATAATCTCCCCCTATTTATAGAAGTCAGAACCCTCTATACTAAGGTGAATTATATTAATAAAGAAAGAACTGTATATGAAGAATAGATTCAAATGCAAGAATGAAAAATTAAGCACAAAATTAGCAAAACCAGAAATTATATATATATAATGTTTTAGATTTCCAATCTACATCCATTTCATCCATAATCTCAAAACAATTATCAACAGAAAGTCAGTCCTAGCTCTGAAGTTGTCTGTCATGCTTCTCTTGTTGTCTCCTCTGGTAGCTGAAAGGCTTTGGGCAGTACCTTGGAGGTTTTGGAGGAGCCTTATGATTGTTCTTGCCATACTCTCTGTCATAGATGCTCCTTTTAGTCATGGACTTCTCATAGAGTTCCCACTCAGAGGAGCTGTAGTGGAGATTCCTGTTTTCATTGTAGTTCATTACTAATTTGAGAGTATCATGAATTAAATCTTTAGAAGTAGGACTCCAGACTTCAGCAAATTCTTGTGCTTTTCTTTTCTCTATGTCTGGCTTAGGAATACTTTTGCTAGCAGAGGGGCCTTCCCCATACTTCCTCTTCATAGAAATGTTGATTTCAGGTAAACCTTAAGGAATAATATCATCCCATACATGGTCATAAGAAGCAGGAGGAGGATTTTGATCTTCTGGCCTTGGAGAGAAGAAGGGCATCTGAGGTTGCATCTGAGCAGGCATCTGGCTTGACTGACCTTCAGCAAGAGGGTTTAGGTTATGAGGAATGACATTTGGATCAACCTGAAATTCAGGGAATATCTGGTTATGCATCAAGATTGAGGTGTCATAGGTATGAAATTTAACAGACTGGATTTATTCTAAAACATTCTTATTAATTTCAGATATCTTGTCAGACCAAACTGTGTTTGCAGCAGCAGTAAACTTGTCCACAAGCTTTTCCATATGTTCTCTCACCATGCTCTTCCCCTTTCTGAATTTTACAGATAGTGTATCTATAACATCTTCTTTGAAAGTTCCAACCTCTTCACAGATTTTCATGAGGTGTTCTTGGGCTTTCTTCTCCAAAAAGATTTGATTATTAGCAAGAGTTATTGTTTGATACATGACCTGACCAACACTAGTGATAGTGTGGTCTATAGCTTTACCACCAATCTGAAACAGCCCTTTGATAGAGTCAGTATTGTGCTGAATTTCTGCAAATCCTCTGCTCATCTCTTTCTCTAGAGCAGTGACTTTGTCTTGGACTATCTTCGGAGATGCATCAAAATATTTCCTTTGGTCAGCCAGCATAGTTTCAATCTTACTTAGTATATCTGAATTGATAGGGGCAGCAGCAACAACAACAAGGGTAGCAGGAACAACAATATGAGGTGGAGGAGGGACTTCCCATAGAGGGATCTCTTCAACAACTACAGAGCTTTTAGCTCTGGTAGTATGAATGACTGTATCTCCTTCTTCATCAAGGAAGGTGGGCATGGAGAAGTCAAGTCTCCTTAGAGGAGCTTCAACTTCCTCAGGTTCTGGCTCATCTTCTTTTGATAGTAGGATGGTATCTGGTTAAGGTGAGACTTTTCTTGGAGAAGGAGAAGGAGTGGCTATGGGAGAAGGTATTGGAGATGGATAAGGAGCTGGAGATGGATCCTTTGAAAGTTCTTCAGCAGTTTCTGTATGGAGGGGATGAAGAGGTTCATCAGAGGTGAGCTCTTTTATCATACTTTCTATATCTACTGCAGTAGAGTTTATGGTTTTCTGATCTTGCTCATCTAAGAATGTCTCATCTGGTAAGTCTGCCACTGGGGACTTAACTGAAGATATAATAGGACTCCTGATTGGACTTCTCACTTGTGATCTTACTGGTGTCCTGGATGGTGAACTGACTGTACTTCTAACTTGAGATCTGGCTGGAGGAGGAGATGGAATTCTGTCAACTGGAATAGAGGAAGCAGGCTCCCCCTCAGTTGCTGCACCAGATGGTTCAACAACTTTATGAGAGGAGGGATATGGGGTCCTGACCTCTGAAGCAGGGGCTGCAAGCTCTTTAGCTAGCTGCTTTGGATTCTTCAGTTTTAACTCCCAACATTGAATGAAAGCTAAGGAGATCTTCTTTATGTGATGAATTGGTGTACCTTTTGAAGTCTTGAAGACCACTGGATCAATCTCATGTAACATCAAGAAGATTATCCTGGCAAACTTTGGCTCTTTAATGCTAGCCCTGATCATGTAAAAAATCATCAAGCCATATGGAAATTTCTTCATGCAGATTATGGCTGCCATGACATTGAATAGGTCATTGGTTATGAAACCTATGGACCCTGTCCTACACCAAAGAATTTTTCCAACTATATCCACTAGAAGTTTGCTAACATCATTCAGAGCAGTTCTCCTTAGAGCGGTAAGTCCACTAGAACTCCACAGAAATAGCAGGCTCTGACATTGTCATCTTCTGTCAGTTCATCCTCATCATCATCTAAAGTAGACAATCTTATAAGTCTGGATAATATGGTCGGGCTCAACTTAATCTTAACTCCCTTGACCATAGATTTCAGTACAGTGCTATTCCTCCTTATCTTGACATTACTCTTCTACTTCTGGAAATAGAATCTTACAAGGTTCTTAAAGAACAAAGTTCAAACCTGCAGTTTCTAGCAGAAGAAGCAAATTCTTGAAATCGTCTGAAATATCTACAATCCCGGCGACCATAAGTTCACTGTCGACTCCGATTCTTGACTGTTGAGCCATTGAGACTGATGACGACGATGGACAGAGCGCGAGAAAGCGGCGGTGTCAAAGCTCTGGTCGGCGGAAGGCGAAGAGTTTTCGAGAGAATGGATTTTGAAATGTCGGTTGATTTGATATTTCTAAAGTTTTTTATATATATAACCCTAGTAATGTTGATTAGGTGTCTAATTAATCTAAAATAATCCTTGGATTAAAGCAGAAATCGAGCGGTTTTCGAAATAGAAGAAATGAACAGAAATCTAAAACAGACGGGGGCATTTCTCGAGAGGTAGGGTTAGTTCTCGAGAGACATGGTTATAGTTCTCGAGAAGTATATTTCGTGTTTTCGAGAACTTATTGTACTTCTCGAGAGACAGATCTTTGTTCTCGAGAAGTGGACTTAAGTTTTCTAGAAGTAGTTATGTACTTTTCGATAAGTAACTGTATTTCTCAAGAACTGCCTTCCAATTGAGAAATTTCTGACCTTTTTGCAGCATCCTTGATTCTTGAGCTTTGAAATGATCTCTTTTGGTCTATCCTTCTCTGTTCAGCATCCCAAGTTCAGTTTTGAAGAAATTTAACTTGGTCTCGTCCAGCTGCTTTGTAATAATATCTGCAACTTGCTGATCTGTTGGCACGTACTACAGATCTACATCCCTTTGCTCCACATGCTCCCCGATGAAGTGATATCTGAGCTCGATTTGCTTTGTCTGGTTGTGCGAGACTGGGTTGTTGGCAATTGCTATTGCGCTGGAGGAGTCGCAAAATAATGGAATGTATTTAACCTTCATGTTATAATCTTCTAGCTGGTTCTTTAGCCAAAGAAATTGTGCACAACAACTTTCAGCAGAAATATATTCTGAATTGGCCGCTGAGATTTCGACACAATTTTGCTTTTTGCTGCTCCATGAGATAAGCCTTCTTCCAAGGAACTGACATGTCCCGGAAGTGCTTTTTTGTCATCTTTGCTACCTGCAAAGTCTGCATCTGAAAAACCAATTAGTTCGCTATCATTACTTCTTGGGTACCATAAGCCAAGATTAGGTGTACCTTGAAGTATCTCAAGACCCGCTTTGCAGCAGCATAGTGAGATTCCTTACAGTTTACTTGGAATCTAGCACAGACACATGTAGAGAACATTATGTCTGGTCTACTGGCAATAATGTAGAGCAAGGATCCAACTATGCTTCTGTACTTGGTTTCAACAAAAGGTTTCCCTTTCTCATCCTTGTCCAGAGACATAGCTGAGGCCATTGGAGTCCTCATAGAGGTTGCACTCTCCATTCCGAATTTCTTAATCAACTCCTTGGTGAACTTTGTCTGTGAGATGAAAATTCCATCTTCAGATTGTTTCACCTGAAGTCCTAAGAAATAATTCAGCTCTCCCATACTACTCATTTAAAACTTCCCTTGCATAAGTTTAGAAAACTTTTAGCAGAGGTTGTCGTCTGTAGAACCAAAAATAATGTCGTCGACATAGATTTGCACTAGCAAAATCTTGCCTTTAATTTCCCTAAGAAATAATGTCTTATCTATCTTTCCCCTTGTGAACTTGTTCTCGAGGAGAAAGATAGATAGCATTTCGTACCAAACACGAGGAGCTTGTTTCAAACCATACAGCGCTTTCGATAATAAATAAACATAATCAGGAAAGTCAGGATCAACAAAACCTGGGGGCTGTTCCACATACACTTCTTCCTTTATGTCACCATTAAGGAAGTCGGATTTCACGTCCATTTGATAGACAGAGAAGCCCTTCAGTGCAGTATAAGCCAGGAACAGTCTGATGGTCTCCAGCCTTGCCACTGGAGCGTATGTTTGGTCGAAGTTGATTCCTTCTTCTTGACGGTATCCTTTGGCGACGAGTCTGGCCTTGTTCTTTATGATTGTCCAATCCTCGTCCAATTAGTTCCTATAGACCCACTTCGTCCCGATGACATTCTAACCTTTGGGTCTTGGAACTAGCTTCCAAACTTTGTAGTGCTTGAACTGGTTCAGTTCTTCTTCCATGGCTAAGATCCATGATGCGTCTGAGTTTGCTTCCTCAAACTTCTTTGGTTCAACCTGTGAGAGAAAACTTAAATATAAATTCTCGTTAGTTGTACCTCGATGAGTTCTGACACCATCTCAGGGATCTCCTATGATTTGGTCTAATGGATGATCCTTCAGATGTCTGAGCTCTAGATTCCTAGCATCTGGAACTTCTTCAGCCACTAGAGTGACTTCATCAACTTAGATGGTTTCTTTATCTTGATCGTCTACCTCTCTAATGGGGGTTGGAGTAGTGATCTTTATGAACTTTTCTTTTTCACCTACAGTCGGTTCATCCAAGCTGATTTCTCTCAGCCTTGTACCTGCATCTTCAACAAGCACACTAGACGATTTGCTTTGCAGCAAGCTCGTCTCATCAAATACAACATGTATGGATTCCTCTACAACCAGAGTTTTTCTATTGAAAATCCTGTATGCCTTACTATGGCTACTATAACCTACAAAAATACCTTCAAAACTTTTCTCACTAAACTTGGTAGTATGATACTTACCATTGTTAAGCACGAAGCATTTACAGCCAAAAATTCTAAAATATGAAATAGTTGATTTCCTGCCTTTTAGAAGTTCGTAAGGTGTCTTATCATGATTCTTATTGATGAGTGCTCGATTTTTCACATGGCATGTAGTATTGACGGCTTCAGCCCAGAAATACTCCGGTAGTGAAGCATCACTCAACATAGTTCTGCAGGCCTCTATTAGTGTTTTGTTCCTTCTCTCAGCTACTCCATTTTGCTGTGGAGTGCGAGGAGAGGAAAACTCATGAAAGATACCTAGGCTTTCACAGAATTATGTCATGGCCCTAGACTTGAACTCTGTTCCATTGTTACTTCTGATTTTGACTACGGAATAGTTGTATTCGTTCTGGATCTGCCTGACAAAATTAGTAAAGATGTCGAAGGTATCTGACTTGTGTTTCAGAAAGAACACCCACACAAAGCGCGAGTAGTCATCAACAATAACCAATGTATATTCCTTAACTCCCAAGCTTCTAATTTGCAGAGGACGGAACAAGTCCATATGAAGTTGATGGAGACATCTACTTGAATTTTTTTCAATAATGCTTTTAAAGGTAGCCCTTGTTTGCTTGACTTTTACACATGCATGACAAGGTCTATCTTTGACGTACTTGACATTCGGGGCATCACGTACTAAGTTCTGGGAGAATTATTTATTAATAGTTTTAAAATTAATATATGTTAACCTCTTGTGCCATTGGTCACCAAGAGACGCACTATCTTTTGCTAAAAAGCACATTGGTGTAGAAGAATTTATAAAAATGAAATTTAAACAAAATATATTCCTGTTTCGAGTGCCAGATAGAATCGTTTCCATGTTGTCAACAGACATTATCAGGCACTTGTTAGTGTGGAATTCAACTATGTATCCTTTGTCGCATAGTTGGCTTATGCTTATAAGATTGTGTTCCAATCCCTCAACATAAGCTACATCCGAAAAGGATACACTACCGTTGGTGATCATACCGTAGCCTTTGGTTATACCTCGGTCTGAACCTCCAAAGATGACCTTTGGTCCGTTCAACACTGGAGAATAATTTTGAAGTAGGCTTCTTGTCCCGGTCATGTGCCGAGAGCATCCACTGTCCAAATACCAGATTGACATTTTGGTGGCTTTTGGACATCCCTTCAATCATAATCAGTTTGCCTTAGGAACCCAAACATCCCTTCTTGTCCCGGTCCTTGGTCTCGTGTTAGAACACTCCCCCTTCGAGGATTAACATCATGAGTGGTCATTCTCATGTTGCCAACTTGAGGAGTTGCAACATTTCTTGGATAAACCAACAATCGATGGCAAAATGACCAATTTTTTCACAGCACCAACAGTCGAACCTGTTGTATCTTTGCCTTAAGTACTCTTGCTTGACCATCTGAGATACTGGTCCAGCAGGGGTAGCATTCTTGGAGGAAGAGGCTTCATGATGACGACAATCACATGATTTCTTCTCCATCACATGCTTTTCTACAATGGATTTTACTTTCGGTGCTTTCTTGAAGTTATGACCATGATCATAAGGGCCATAGTCCTGAAAAATGACTTCTTCATAAGGTGCCTTAAAAAGACACTCTCACCAAAGTTTCTAGGGCGAGTCAATCCTTGGTAACGAGACTTTGGCTCTACATAAGTAGGCCTAGTCAAGTGGCCGTAGGATGAGTCAAGATCAAACTCATTTGTTGGAAATATGACTTTCTTAAAGATAGTCTGATCTTGAGGGGCTTTCCCCTTTGATTTGGCCAAGTCCTTCTTGGCGACCTTATTCCTTCTCTGAGCCTTATTCCTCCTAGAAGATTTATGAGCTCCTACATGTCCTAGCCCAGCACCCTTGGCCTGAGCAGAGAACTCAAAAAAAGAGGAAGAACTACCTTTGGCTTAGAGAAACCTTCAACAAGTTTCTTTTCGGCTTCTAGTAAGGCTCCGTTTGGGGGGACATATTTTCACCGGTCAAGCGGTTGCGACCGCATGAACCGGGACTTAATTAAGGTCCGGTTCATGCGGTCTCAACCGCTTGACTGGTGAAAATAAGTCCCCCCAAACAGTGCCTAAGTCTTCCAACCCCTTGATGATTTCATCCTTTATATTAAGGTGCCTGATAGCCTTATTGAACTCGTCAACAACAGTATCTAAGTCTTCTCTGAGTGAGTCCATCTTAACGACTTCCTCTCTCAGAGAGCTTTTTATGACCCTTAGAGACTTAATCTCCTTTGCCTAAGTTTTCACGACCTTTCAACATTTGTCCTAAGCTATGATCAACTCCTTATACTGGGCCATGAGTTCAGACTCATCGTCAGAGGAGCTGTCCTCATGATCTTGCTCAGAAACTTCAGATTCTGAAAGAGGGGTGTGTTGGAACACCCTATTACTATTTGGATCAGGTTGACTATATTTCTATAGGGATTTTGTGTTGTGACCTCCTTGTTGTTATAAAGGTCACATAGGCTAGTTAGAGTAACCTTCAGCTCGACGCAGAGTCGACTTCAACTCGACGCAGAGTCGATCTCAGCTCGACGCAGAGTCGATCTCAGCTCGACGCAGAGTCGATCTCAGCTCGACGCAGAGTCGACCTCAGCTCGACGTGGAGTCGACCTCAGCTCGACGTTCCGTCGAACCCAGTTCTGCTTACAGAAAACACTCTCTGGCCGACGTGTGTCGTGCTCAGATCGACGTTTTACTGTGAGCTCGACGTTTTCCAGACTTCCGTCAGTTTTGAATAGGAATTCAAATTCCTTCTGTCAGACAATTAATGCTGAAGATTTATTGGCCGTTACAACATATCTGGTGCATGGCTCAAGGAATTTTCTAAGGAATGTCTGCCTGACATTTCCTTTGAGGCATGGACATTTAAGGAAAGCATTTAATGCTGACTGCCAACGGCTATCAAAGAAAAAGGAAGAAGAAGACTCAGATATATTATTCATTCAGCTAGACAGAGATATATAGAACAACAATACAGGACTTCAGCGCTCTCTCTCTGTGATATTGTTTTGAAAGCTCACTCACAGGAATTCTGATTGCTTCAGACATAACCATCCAACTTTCTTGGATCATCCCTTGCTGGAGCAAATCAGATCTTTGAAGACCTGTCACCCTTGTGCAGACCTCTCCTTCCTGAACTACTTCTTGATCTCAGGGGGAGCTTTGACAACATCTGCAGATCCACTTTGCTTCTCTCTACTTGTTGATAGAGAAGACAACATCACCCCTTTTTCTTTTTCTTTCTGTACAAGGTTTTAACTCCCTTCAAAAGTTACCTTTGGTTTTGCTGAAACCTGGTCAAAATCAGCTCCTTTGGTTTGTGAGAACCTGGTCAAAAACTCTCTGGTGCTCAAGACACCTGATCAACTCTTCTTGAAGTGGATTCCTATCAAGGGTGATAGAAGAGTGGACTATCCAGGATTTTGGGGAACCACTATAGCTCCTTGTGTCGTCTGGATTGCTTGTTTCTTTGTGTTTTGCTTTGTGCTGTGAATTTCTTTTTACTCTGATTATTTGCTATAGCACCATACACTAAGTAAATCTAAACTTTCTCTCCACTCAAGTTTTTATTTGCAAAACTATTTTAAATAACTCTATTCACCCCCCTCTAGAGTTAGGATTGATCTTATCCTGCACTTTCAATTGGTATCAGAGGGAGGTTGATCATTCATACAGGCTAACACCTGGATCAAAAGATCTCTGATAAGATCATTTCTCTCAAAAGGGTTATTTCTTTTAGTTTTACTTATCTTTAAAACTCATGGCACAAAACAAGGACTTTGCTAGCACCAGACCTCCTATGTGTAATCTCTCTAAGTTTGCACTATGGAAAGCAAGGATTAAACTTTACATGAATTCATTTGATGAGGACATCTTTAATTCTGTGTTGACAGATTGTCCAAGGCCTCCCACAGAAACAAGTACATCAGCTGTTCCTCCTCCTTCAGGAACTGATGCTGACATAAAGAAGTGGAAGGCAGCAGATGCTAAAGCCATGAACATCTTGGCTCAAACCATGTCAGATGACATTTTCCAGAAAGTAGCTGAATGCAATACTGCCAAAGAGATCTGGGAAAAACTTTCAGAAATTATATCAGGTTCTGCAGATGAAAGAAAGGATAGGAGATCCTACCTCATCACCCAGTATGAGAACTTCAAAAAGGCAGAGTCTGAGTCAGTTGCTGACATGTACAACAGACTGAGCCTAATCATCAGTGAGCTTAGATCACTAGAAAAGGACATATCTCTCACTGAGATAAATGACAAGATACTGACTTGTTTCCCTAGCTCTTGGGACTCAAGAATCTGGTCGATTAAAGATGGAAGAAACGTCTGTGAGTTATCCACAGAAGCTCTTCTAGGAAAGCTCAAGAGTTATGAGCAATTCATTAAGAAGAGAGAAGAAGAGCAGAAGACATCCACACCAATAGAAAAGGTTGAGAAAACCATTGCCTTCAAAGCACAGGAAGAAGAACCTAAAGAAAAGGTGTTGGGAAATGAAGAGCTTATGAGCCTACTGGTCAAAAGGTTCAATAAGCTGAATAAAAGGAACTTCAGAAGATGGTCATCCAAAGACAAAGACAAGCCAAGGTATGACAGATCTACTAATAAAGATGTTATATGTTTTGGCTGCAGGAAACCAGGACACATTTTCCCCAACTGTCCAGAAAATCAAGATAACGACAGAAGGGACAAGAAGGAAAGAAAAGATAAAAGGAAGGATAAGGAGTCAAGGAAGTACCATGACAAGCCTTCCTCCAGCAACAACAAGCACACCAGAAAAGGATTTGTGGCTGAATCCTGGAGTGACTCTGATGAGTCTGATTCATCATCCAGCTCTAGTGATGATGAGGATGATGCAGAAGAAAAAGGATTTTGCATGATGGCCATCAGTACATCTCAAAAGAACACTGATTCAGAGCCTGATGCTGACTACCTATCTGATCAGGAACTTACTGAGGATCAGGTAATAGATTCATTTGATTTTACTTCTGATGAATTTAAATCTGAGTTCAAATCTATGTGCATTGACTTGATTGAATCTCAAAAGTTGATTAAAACTCTCAGAGAACAATTAATTGAATGCAAATCCATTAACTCAGATAATCTTAGACTCTTAGAAGAGTTGAAGCAGTGTGGGGAGGAGATAGCTTCACTGAAAGGTGAGCTATCTAAGGCCAAACAATTTGAAGAAACCCTTAATGGGAGAAGTATCAAATTAATGGACATCACAAGTACAGTGAACTCAAGATTGAATGGTACACTGGGCTTGGGTGCTTCATCCAGCCAACCCATAGTGCTGACAACTCCAATCAAATTTACCAGTGACAAAGGTAAAGGAGTCTTGATAGTGGCTAGGAAGAATGCTGACTTAACCCAGGAAACTGGACAAAAAGCGTCGAACGAAGCTCGACGGACGTCGACCAGAGCTCGACGTAATCGCAAGAAAACGTTGAACTCAGGTCGACGCCCTCTACCCTCTGAACAAAGCAAGCCTTCGCCGTCGAATGGAGCTCGACGCACTCACCAGAGTCCGTCGACCGAAGCTCGACGTGCGTCGAGCCAAGTTCAGAGCAAAAGTCAGTTCTCAGGGGTTAATTCAAAATTCAATTCCAGCTCCACATCTCATCACTTTAACCCTTATGCTGAATGGATCATACCTCCTAGGAGATATCATCCTGTAGGCTATAAGAGTCAACCTGAAATGTCTTTTATTTCAGAATTTAGAGGATATCAAAAAGGGCCCAAGGTAAACTGGGTCAAAAACAATTGATTTGTTGTATGTGCAGATAAAGACCTATCCAATTGAGAACCAGCAGTGGTCTTGGATAGTGGGTGCTCAAAGCACATGACTGGCAACAAGGAGAACCTTGTGTCCTTCAAAGCTAAACATGGACCCAAAGTAATCTTTGGAGATTCAAACTTTGGACAAACAAAAGGCTATGGCCAAGTCAAGATAGTGTTAATCACATTTAAGAAAGTGGCCTATGTGGAAGGACTAAAGCACAACTTAATCAGCATCAGCCAGCTATGTGATGCTGGTTATCAGGTTTGGTTTACCAACTCAGCATGCAATATTGCATTAAACTACAACATTGTTTTAATTGGTAATAGACAAGATAACATATACCTAGTTGATTTCAATTCATCTAAAGTAGATATATGTTTATTTAACTCCCTTAGCAAACCTAATGAACTTTGGCATAAAAGACTAGGACATGTGAACCTTAGAACCATTGCTAAGTTATCCAAAGACAACCTTGTTAGAGGACTACCTTCTGGTCCCTACAAGAAGGAAGGACTTTGTAAGGCCTGTCAGTTAGGCAAGCAAACTAAAAACAGTTTCAAGTCACTTAATAAGAGTGACTCACCTAGAATTTTGTACTTATTGCACATGGATCTTTTTGGACCAATTAATGTACAAAGCCTAGGAGGGAAATCTTATGCTTTAGTAGTTGTAGATGACTTCTCAAGATTCACTTGAGTGTTCTTCCTGAGGAAGAAGTCTGATAACTTCAAGATTTTGACAGATTTTCTCAAAGGTATACAGATTGAGTTCAATACTCACATTGCCCTGATCAGAAGTGATCATGGGATAGAGTTTGATTCTCTTCTTATGCTAGAGTTCTGCCAGAAGGAAGGTATCAGGCACACTTTCTCAGCTCCAAGAACTCCTCAACAAAATGGGGTAGTTGAAAGGAAAAACAGAACCCTTATTGAATCTGCCACAACATTGTTGACAGATGCTCACCTTCCTCTAATCTTTTGGGCAGAGGCTGTGAACACCTCCAACTATGTTTTGAATAGAAGCCTGATACATAAACTAAAGGGTAAGACTCCCTATGAGTTACTCAAAGGGAAGAAACCTAAAGTAAATTACTTCAAAATCTTTGGTTGCATTTGTTTCATTCACAATAATGACAAGAAATACCTAGCTAAATTTGAAGCCAAAGCTGATGAAGGAGTGTTTCTGGGATACTCCATGACTAGCAAGGCTTATAGGGTTTTTAACAAGTGCTCAAATAAAATTGAAGAATCCATGCATGTTACATTTGATGAAACTAACATGTCTTATAAGGAGAAGGAGACTTCTACCATAAGCAATTTGCAGGAACATTCAATTTCAGAAAATCTGAAGCAGCTCACCATCACAGACAAAGGGTCATTACCTTCAACAATTCAGCAAGACACTGAACTTAGTGACAATGAAGAGGAATCTCAGGTTCTGGAAAGTTCAAAAGGCCAACAAAGTGAAGAACCAGTTGTTGTTCCACAAGAGGAAACAACAACACAGCTCACAAGAGATTCAAGGTATATCAGATGGATGTCAAGAGTGCATTTCTATATGGAGACATCAAGGAAGAAGTTTATGTAAAGCAACCTCCAGGTTTTATCTCTCCAACCTTTCCTGATCATGTTTTTAAACTGCATAAAGCTTTATATGGTCTCAAGCAAGCCCCTAGAGCATGGTATGAGACCTTAGCTTGTTTTTTGTTGGAAAATGATTTTAAAAGGGGTAGAGTAGACCAAACTCTCTTTGTTAGAACCCATAGGTCCCATACCATACTAGTACAAGTTTATGTAGACGATATCATATTTGGGTCTACTGATTCAAACTTATGCAAAAAGTTCTCACAACTTATGCACTCAAAGTTTGAAATGAGTAGCATGGGTGAGCTTGCTTTCTTTCTAGGATTGCAAGTTAAACAACATGTGGATGGCATTTTCATTTCTCAAACCAAGTATGCAAGAGAACTGGTTAAGAAATTTGGAATGTCTGAAGCATCCTCTATGAAAACACCTATGCCTACAAATGCTGTTTTAGATGCTGATGAATCTGGAAAACCAGTTGATCAGACAAGCTATAGAGCAATCATTGGCTCATTACTTTATCTAACAGCTACTAGACCAGATATAATGTTTGCCACATGCATTTGTGCTAGATTCCAAGTAAGCCCTAGAGAGTCCCACCTCACATTAGTTAAGAGGATTCTTAGGTATGTAAAAAGTTGTCCTAATCTAGGTCTCTAGTATCCACATGACTCAGGATTTGATCTAACTGGATTTTCAGATTCTGATTATGCTGGATGTAGAGTAGACAGGAAAAGCACCAGTGGAACTTGTCAATTCCTTGGTGATAGACTTGTCTCCTAGTTCTGTAAGAAATAAACTTCTGTGTCCACATCAACTGCTGAAGCTGAATACATGGCTGCAGGCAGTTGTTGCTCACAGATTTTGTGGATTCAAAACCAGCTCCTAGACTATGGCTACAACTTAGAGATGTCTAAAATCTTTTGTGATAATACCAGTGCAATATCAATTGCTCAAAATCCAGTTCTCCATAGTAGGACTAAGCACATAGAGATCAGACATCACTTCTTAAGGGATAATGTAGAAAAGAAGAAAATTGCACTAGAATACATTTCCACTGAACTACAAAGAGGAGATATTTTCACCAAGCCCTTGGATGAAAAGAAGCACCTCTTCTTCCTCAATCAGTTGGGAATGCTAGATGGAGACAGCATAAATTAAAACTCCAAGATTTTGAAACCCATAATTAACAGGAATAAGAAAAATTTCATTTCAAAATTTCCCTGTCTGAGTGGTTTTTCTGAGCTCTGAACTAAGCTCGACGCTGTGACGAACGGAGATCGACGGTCCGTCGCCCTCAAAAGCGTCGAACGTCGAACTCAACTTCTAGCGTCGAACTAAGTTCACAGCTCCCTGGCTTCTTGAGTTTCTCTCTCTCCGGTCGACGTTTTCGTTCAACGTCGACCTGAGCTCGACGTATAGCATCAGCCCAAGCGTCGAACGTCGACCTAAGCTGTACGCTGTTGAGTCATTTCAGTTCTCCTAGAGCCTTAGAGCGTCGAACTGAGCTCGACGTTCTTTCTATTTCTGCGTCGAACCCTAAGTATAAAATCATTTTTCTCCGTCGTTCGCAGTTGCGCTTTCATATTTTCTGCTCAAGCTTTCTCCCTCCAAATACTTTACTCTTGATCTTGGAAGGTATTTTTTTTTGCAGGAAAATGGCAATCACTGCAGGTGCTTTGGCGGCCATGAAGTTTGATTCAGGCTTCGACATCGACTTCGACTCATTTGATGGATCACCACAGTACTTTCTGGATATTCTGGAACTTTTCAAGGAGCAGCACCTGGTCAACTTTATGACAACCAGGATCCCTCTTCCAGAGTCGGAGATCAAAGAATGGACTCTTACAGCAGTTAACTCAGATAACAATACATTGACTGGGAAAATTTCAGGGAATGAGGTAGCCATCTCACCTCAAATCATCTCAGAAGTTTTCAGTTTTGCTGCTGGAGATGATGGAATAGAACTCTCTGTGGAAGAGTATGCTTTGATGCTGGACAGGATGGGGCATGCTGCTGGTAACCCCTCTAAACTCCTAAAAGTTAACCTAGCTATTGAGTATAGGTTATTAGCAGACATCACAGGCAAAGTAATCTGTGCAAAGAGGACTGCACATGATGCCATTACTAGGCATCAGTTTTGCCTTATGGCTGCAATCTTGGATAAGAAGCATCCCAACTGGGGATTGATTGTTTTTGAAATGATTAAGAAGAAATTGGATAAGAACTCTGTCCACTTTGGAAGGGTTCTTGGGTTGATTCTGAACCACTGCTGCCCCCAGCTGCTTGTGTCCTCAAAGAAGCACATCAATGCTTCCAAGAGGCTCACTTGTGCACTGATTGGCAAGTGGGACAGAAAAATTGTGAATCCCAGGGCAGCAGCAGCAATGAGGACTTCTGCAGACACCAGGACTGTAGAGGTCACTCTCCCTCAGTCCACTGGTCCAGAAGCAGGGATTTTACCATCTCCCTCCCTCTCCCTCCCATCCACCTTCATCCCCTCAATCACAATCCTCTCATCCACTCAACCCATCCCTTCATCCATTTCCACTATTGCATCCTCCCTTCCACCACACACAACTTTCCTTCCCATAAGCTTGGATTCCTCATCTCATGAGGACCTCTTCTCCTTTGACATTCATGAAGACTCCTTCATGGATGCCTCTACCTCCTCTCCTCATGACTTCCACCATTCATCATCTTTTTCAGAACTGCTCTTTTCCTCCATCCATGAACCAGTTACCCTTCCCTTGTCTGCACCACCCACAACATCTTCTACATTTACATTTTCTGCTACTCCCTCTACCTCTACTCAAGTCCCATTTGAGCAAGTAACTCTCCTGCCCTTGACCAATCAGATTTTTGACCTTTTGGCCCCTAGGCTCTCCTCCCTCTTGGATGCCAAGCTGGCTCCTCTCCTCCTTTCCCTGAGAACTCTCTCTGCCTCTGTCTCCTCCCTCTCCTCTCATCTGGCATGCCCTTCTTCTGGGGGCCTGGAGTCAGCTGCCACTGATTCTAGGCAGGGGGAGATGTCAGCAGAAGAAGAGCTGCATCCTTCAACAGTTCAGTTTGTACAGACTTGTTCAGAGACAGTCTCAGTAGCAGAAGTTCAGATAGCATCTGAGGCTCCTCCTCAAAATTCAGAACAGCTTCAAGAAGACCTGTCTAGGGCTATTATCCCTTTTCAGAAGACCATGATCCCTGATGTAGCAGTGGTAGCAGTGGCTCCTGCTAGTGATGAAGTTGAAATAATTGTAGCTGCTGAAACTTCAGGTGAAGTAATTGAGACACCTGATGCAGTTGAGACCCATGTCTCCCAAGGCCCTCAGGAACCAGGCCTTCAGGAACCAGCCTCTTTAGTCTCTATGGCTCCTGAGGCTATTCCCTCTCCTGCAGTGGTAGACTCCTCCTCCCCACTGACAGCAGATCTTCCTTCAGTCACCTCCTCAGTAGCTCCAGCCTCCATCACTTTTCCGATCTCCAAAAGAAAGTACACAGATCCTGAAAGTGAAGGGATAGACACTACTCTAGAGGGGGGGTGAATAGAGTTATCAAATTTTGCACAGACAAAACTTAATAGTCTATCCAACTCCCTTGGAGTGAAGTGCGGAATGAAAAGATTATAGATATAAAGTTAACCCTATAGCCTAACACAAGTGATGTGTACAAGCACAAGCTAACTGTAATTACAGTTAAGCTTGGAAAACCTAATCAGCAACTAGCAACCTAGTTATATCTAATCACAGCCACAATACAGGAATTAAACAATGGAATCCAGACGACACAAGGAAATTTATAGTGGTTCCCCAAACAACTTGGGTACGTCCACTCTTCTACCCACACAGTAGGAATCCACTCAGGTTTTTGATCAGGTGCCCTGCCACCAACAGGATCTGCTTCAGGTAGATCCAGAAACCCTTTAGACTTTTGATCAGGTGTCTAAAAACCAAGCACAGGTTTTTGATCAGGTGCCCTGCCACCAAGGGATACTTTTGAAGGGAGTAATAACCCTGTACAGGAGGGGGAAGAAGGTTAAGATGTCTTCTCTATTTTACAAAGATTAGAGAAGCACAAAAGCTTGCACTGAGCTAGAATGCTCTAAAGAATCAAGGCTCCCCCTGGCTCAAAGATGTCCAGGTGAAGTCTTGCTTCAGTGCAGAAAGACTCTTCAGAAAGTTCTGAAGGAAAAGCTACAGGAAGAAAGTAAATAATAAAATCAAAGATCTTCAAGCAGCTATCTTCTTCTTCTTCTTCTTCAAAGGAACTCTGAGTTTGAACTTCCTGAAAGCAGGAGAACTCAGGTGAAGAAGAGATGAAGATCTTAACACTTCTCAGTTAGATGGAAATTGCTGAGAGCAGAAAGCTTTTTCTTGATGAAGGCTTGAGAGCTTGAATGAACAACTGGTTAGCTATTAGCTAGCTTGAATCCTTCTTCAAAGGGTCCTTTTTATAATCATCAGCAAGCAACGGCTCTCTTCCATTTGAATTATTTGTCTTCTTCTGAGCCTTGAGACCTGGGCTGTAAATATCAAGAAGACAGAAACGTCTCTGCAGCAAAACATTCTATAAAAGGAATAAACCTTTTTCTAAGAAGCTGCAGGCTTAAATCAAATAACAGAAAGACTAAATAAAGTCACATCAGAAATAATCTCTTTATAGCAAAAAGAAGACTTTTTCAGTCTAACGGCTATAAAGGGCTGACAACAGATAAAGTAATTTATAATGACAGCTAATAAGACAAACAACTTTATCTTAAAAAGATTTGACTCAGGCAAAAGAGATGGAGCAAATATTGCCTGGTAATTTTATCATACAGCTTAAAATAATGTGCCAGAAAATGTATTAATTAATTAAATATAATAAATAAATACAAAATACAAAGGCAGACAGAAAACGTCGAACGACCCTAGAAGATCGTCGAACGACGTACGGAGATCGTCGAACTATCGGGCAGATAGTCGAACGATCCAGATAGTCGACCTATCGAGGAAGATAGTCGAACTACCCCGGCAGATAGTCGAACTATCAGAGCAGATAGTCGAACTATCAGATAGTCGATCTATCTAGGACAGATAGTCGAACTATCAAGCGCACAGAGATAGTCGACCTATCAAGCAGATAGTCGACCTACCTTAGAAAACAGATAGTCGATCTATCAAAAGATAGTCGAACTATCAAAACAAACCAGATAGTCGATCTATCAGCAGATAGTCGAACTATCAGATAGTCGAACTATCAGGACAGATAGTCGAACTATCAAAGGCAACAGATAGTCGAACTATCAACAGATAGTCGAACTATCAAGACGAAACAGATAGTCGATCTATCGACAGATAGTCGAACTATCAAGGCGGAACAGATAGTCGACCTATCAACAGATAGTCGAACTATCAGATAGTCGATCTATCAGAACAGATAGTCGAGCTACCTAGCCAAGCAGATAGTCGAACTATCAACAGATAGTCGAACTATCAACGCAGACAAAGCGTCGACCAACTGATAGACGATCGTCGATCAGCCGATAGACGATAGTCGAGCGGCGTTCGACTATAGTCGAACGAAAAAACTACTTAACCAAATTCTCAATCTGGAAAAGTGAGGACTCTACAGCTAGACTTCTAACCATTGACCATAGATATTTCTTGGGTCAAGGGGGCACAAAGGAGAGGACTAAACTCAAATCAAAACTAGGGTACCAACAATCTCCCCCTATTTGAGTTAAGTCTCTCAACATCTAAAACATAAAGCTAGCTAAAGAGCAATAAAATAATACACAAAATAGTTAACAATTAACTAGCAGATTATCAAACAGATAAACAAATATAGCACATCAGTTAATCAAACTATTGATCAACAGAGTCAGGCTTAGAAACAGAAGAGCTAGAAACAAAGGAGATTTTCCTTAAGGGATCATCAGATTCTTTCTTTGACAGTTTCAGGTCGTGCGCACCAATGATCTTCAGTTCTGTAGCTCTTGGGACTACTGCTTCAGGATGCTTTTCCATATATTTTGATGGATCAAAAATCTCAGGATTAACCTGGAACTTTTCAAACTCTTTCTTTCTGTAAGCAGACATGGTAGTTAGACCAGACGTATCTTTTCCTTCTGCTCTAGCTTTTCTTATTTGAGCTGCTCCAACTAGTTCTTGAAAGCGAGCCATCCTAAAGTTAGGATCCAGCTCAGGATTTTCATAAACAGGCTCAGGAGAAGCAGCATCAGCTATTTTATCTTGAATAACTAGATAAGACATTGGAAGCAAACTTAGCAAAAGGGTCTTGCTAGAAATTTTAAAACAAAGTAAACTATTTACCTTTTGAAACAGTTTCTTCAGACTGAACTGGTGTTGGAGATGGAATTCTCTTCTTTGGAGAAGGAGGTGGGGAAAAGGTTGGTCTTTGAACCACAGTCTCCTTCATTTGTCTTTGAGAACCATAAAATGATTTGCCTTGCGAGCTTTGATAACCTTGTCTTGGCTGGGGCTGAAAAGAAGCAGATCTTCCAGAAGAGGCAGCAGGATTAGCTGATAGGTTCCCAGAGGCTCCTGCACCTGGAGGAGGAGGAGGACCTCTGGGAGTCCATCTTGAGACAGGACTATCATACCTCTTAGTTCTTTTTCTTTCTTTCTGCTGATTCTTTGAAAACCTCATCCAGTGCTGAAAATCCTTCGATTTAGGGTCAATGCCCTTCAGAATGTAATAGGGAGTATCATTATCTTTACTGGGAGGAGGAGGAGGAGGAGCAGCTTTCCTTTTCTTTGAGGCAGCTTTCTTTCTCTTTGACTTCTCAGAAACATCAGAATCATCATCATCATCAGAATGAGATGAGGGAGGATTTTCATAAGGATCATAGGCTTCTGAAACAGCCTTTTCTTTAAGCTTCAGAGCAGATTTTTCTCTTTCCTCTTCCATGGCATCCAGAGCCAGAAGGGAATCTAAGTCCAACCCTGGAGAGTCATCCCAGATGGTTGACTCTTCAATTTGCAGATCTTTTTCTTTCTCTTTTAAAGATTGTACTCTTAAATCCCAGGCAGCTCTTGCTTGAACTTCTTCCAAATTCAGAACAGGAGAGTCATCCTTGACTTCATCTTTCTCAGACTCATCTTCTTTATTATCTAAAAAGGATTCCAATTCAGGATCTACTTGCATATCAGAAACACTTGGACCAGCTTCAGAAACGACTGCTACGATCTGAGCAGCTAAATCTTCTCTAATAACATCTGTAGAATTATGAATACATATCTGCTAAATAAGCGATAATCATTCCCTCAAGGTATTCACAAACTATCAAATTAATCGACTCATCAACAAAACGAATGAAAGAGTTACCTTCATACTTGACCATCTCCCATGATTCATCTAGATATGCAGTTATAATTCCTTCTAGGAATCTAGCAATCACAGGAGTGGTAAGATCTTCTAAGCAGACTTTAACTGCAATTTCAGATAACAAGATTCCATCTGCTATTTCCTTATCAGACAAAGCTGGAACTATTTCTTTCTCAGCAGGAGCAGATTCTTCCTGGGCAGTCATTACAACATCTGGAACTATTTCTATCTCAGCTTGAGCAGATTCTTCCTGGGCAGACATGACTGTATCTTTTATAGCTGGAGGGGAGGCAGGATGGTCTGAGGCATCTTCATGGAACATCTCCCCCTGCCTGATTTCAGTGGATACTGAAACCAGGCCCCTTGAGGAAGATGGCTCAGCAGATTTTGAAAGGGATTTGATGGAGGCAGATAAGATATCAATGGAGGCTGCAAGGGGAGCGATTGCCTCTTCAATCATGGTTTTGATTAAGGGGGTAATCAACTCCACAATGCGGGAAATAAGCTCAGGAGAGATCTCAATAGATGAAGGATGTGAAGTGGATGGAGCTGCAGCAGATATGGTAGTGGTGCTGGGATGAGAAATGGTGTGGACAGGGGATCGAGCAGGAGATGGAGCAGGAGAGTTAATTGGGGAATTAACTGGGGAATGAATGGGAGACAGAGGAGGAGTAGGAATTCTCTCTGATCCTAACAAATCAAAGCTAGGAGCAGATATCCTAGCCAGATGAGCAGGTAGAGGAGATGCTGGAGGGGAAAGAGGAACAACCGTAGTTGTTTCTGGAGCAGAAGAGGAAGAAGGTCGTACTTCAGCTGAAGTTGATGGTACTTCAACTGAGGCAGACAGCAAAGCAGAGGAGGAGGATGGAAGAGCTGAGCCAGCTTCAACATGGTGAGGAGTGACTGATTCAGTCCTGGTGTCCTCAGATGTTGCTAGAGCAGGTTTCACAAACGTTCTCTTCCACTTAGAGAACAGGTTGGGATCCATCTTCTTGCTCGCATTGATTGTTGTTGCAGTTGAACTCAGCAGCTGGGGGTATTTTTCCTTAAGGAAGATTCCAATGAACCTTCCTAGGGTGACTTCCTTCTTACCAGTCTTTTTCCTGATTAAATCAAACACAACTGCTGCCCAATCGATCCTTTTTCGATTAACAATCGCACACATGAGTGCGAATTGCTGCCTTGTTATATTGTCGTGGGCAGAGTGCTTACCCAGGAGCACTTTTCCTACTAGCTCAGCAAGAAACTTGATTTTGAAAGGAAAATTCACTTTGAGCAACTTGGTGGGAATGCCCTCAGCATGTCCCAGCTCAACTAGCATTCTTCCGAATTCCTGAGCATCTTGCTCATAATCCTCGTCACCATTAACTAAACCAAAAACATCAGATAAAACGGCCGGAGTCAGGATTACCTCTTCTCCGCCGATGGTACCGATCATCGATTCGTCTGTGGAAGACGACGTGAAAGCCCATTCTTTAATTTCTGGGATGTTTATCTTAATCCTTGCAGACATTAACTTCTCTAATCCCTGATCCCGGCACAGCTGTAGAACTTCTACGATTCCTGCATCGCAGCTGCTGAATGCGTCGAAATCCACGCTAAATCCTGCATCAAACTTCACGACGGCTAGAACTGCTGGGGAAACCGCCATTGATTTGCTGGAGAAAGCTCGAGAAAGCTACAGAGAACGAAGAAGACGAAACGCCCGGAAATCGCAAGCGGGAAAGCAGAATGCGAAAGGGCACGCTCCGTCGACGATAAAACACAAGATCTTTTAACCTAGGTCGACTATCGGCTTCATATTAGACCGGAAATAGTCGATCTATTAAAAAGATACTTGACCCGATAGTCGAACGGCCGTTCGACGATCGGCTCAGAAGCAGAGTAGTCGAACCATCGTTCGGCTATTTCTGGCTTCACAAGCAACAAGCTATCGTCGTTCAGAGATTGATGATGAGCTCAACCTGTTCGACGATGGTCGAACGTCGATCGACGATCTTCAAACAGATAAGCTATCATTAACCAGGGGTCGACGATAGGCTTAATCCGTTCGACGATCTTCGATCATCGTTCGACGATCTTCAAGCAAATTTCAACATAGGCAGATATAGTCACACTTAGTCTCGTCCATTAATCATGCCTAGTTGAACTAAAAAGAACAGATGCTTCTGTTCATCTAAAGGCTTGGTGAATATATCACCTCTCTGAAACTCAGTGGATATGAACTCAAGACAGATCTTGTTCTTTTCCACACAATCTCTCAGGAAATGGTGCCTAATCTCAATGTGCTTCGTTCTAGAGTGGTGCACTGGATTTTGTGCAATTGAGATAGCACTGGTACTATCACACATGATCTTGGTGTTCTTGTGTGAGTAACCATAATCCACAAGCTGGTTTTGAATCCACAGGATCTGTGAACAACAACTAGCAGCTGCTATATATTCAGCCTCTGCAGTTGAAGTTGAGACAGAAGCCTGCTTCTTACAGAACCAAGAGACCAATCTCTCTCCCAGGAACTGGCAAGTTCCTGAGGTGCTCTTCCTATCAACTCTGCAACCAGCATAATCAGAATCAGAATATCCAATTAATTCAAACTCTGACTCAGCTGGGTACCAAAGTCCTAGATCTGGACATCCCTTCAGGTATCTCAGGATTCTCTTTAGAAGAATCAGATGAGATTCCTTGGGGTTGACCTGGAATCTAGCACAAAGGCATGTAGCAAACATTATATCTGGCCTACTTGCAGTTAGATATAATAGGGAACCAACAATGACCCTATAATTCTTTTGATCAACTGGCTTGCCGTGATCATCAAAATCAATAACTACATTAGTAGCCATGGGTGTAGGCATTGCTGAAGCATCAGCCATCCCAAATTTCTTTACCAATTCCTTGGCATATTTTGATTGGGAGATGAAGATACCATCAGCATCTTGCTTAACTTGGAGACCAAGAAAGTAAGACAGCACACCCATGCTACTCATCTCAAACTTGGAATGCATCAAGTTGGAAAACTTTTTGCATAGTTTGGGATCAGTGGAGCCAAAAATAATATCATCTACATACACCTGAACTAACAGGATTGTGTCCTTGTGATGCTTGACGAAAAGGGTTCTATCAACTACTCCCCTAGTAAAGTTGTGCTCTAACAGGAAACTAGCTAAGGTCTCATACCAGGCCCTAGGAGCTTGCTTTAGTCCATAAAGAGCTTTCTGCAACTTAAAAACATGAGAAGGCTGAGTTGAAGAAACAAACCCTGGTGGTTGTTCAACAAACACCTCTTCCTTAAGCTCACCATTTAGGAATGCACTTTTGACATCCATTTGGAACACCTTAAACTTCATGAAGGCTGCATAGGCCAAGAAGATCCTTATTGCTTCTAGCCTTGCAACAGGAGCAAAGGTTTGGTCATAGTCTATACCTTCCTCCTGTCTGTAGCCCTGAGCTACAAGCCTAGCTTTATTCCTTACTATAATTCCATTTGCATCTAACTTGTTTCTATACACCCACTTGGTGCCTATGATCAGTTGGCCTTTAGGTCTTGGAACCAAAGTCCAAACTTTACATCTCTCAAACTGATTGAGCTCCTCTTGCATTGCAATGATCCAGTGGGGATCTAGCTCTGCATCTTTAAAGGTGAGGGGCTCAACCTGTGAGAGGAAACAAGCATGCATCACATCCTGTCTTAATTGATGTCTTGTTTGCACACCAGCTGATATGTCTCCAATCACTTGAGATGTGGGGTGATCTCTAAGTATGACAATATCAGCAGGTGGGATGTGATCTTCAGCAACAGTTGGGATTAATTCCTCAGGAGAAATTTGATCTACTGTTGGTGGTACAACAACAGCTTCAACAGCTTCAGCAATGTCTTCATCACTGTCTGATTCAGTGATCTGAAGAGTTGATAGTTGAAGAATTTCTTGAGGGGCATCATGTACCTGCAAAGAACTGGAGGAAGGAGAATTTTCCTTCTCCTTGTAAAACATCTGAGACTCATCAAAAGTCACATGCACAGATTCTTCTATCTTACAGGTAGATTTGTTATAAACCCTATAAGCTTTGCTTACTTGGGAATATCCAAGCATAATTCCCATTGAAGCTTTTGCTTCAAACTTTCTAATATATTCTTTATTATTATTATGAATATAAACAATACAGCCAAAAATTCTAAAGTAATTAATTTTTGGTTTCTTTCCTTTAAGCAACTCATAAGGAGTTTTACACTTAAGTTTGTGTATCAAACTTCTATTCAAGACATAGTTGGCTGTACTAACAGCTTCTGCCCAATAGGATAGAGGCATGTTAGCATCTGCCAACAATGTACTAGCAGCTTCAATTAGTGTTCTATTCTTCCTTTCAACTACCCCATTTTGTTGGGGAGTTTTAGGAGCTGAGAAGCTATGTTTGATACCTTCTCTCTCACAGAATTCTTGCATGAGAAGAGAGTCAAACTCAGTACCATGATCACTTCTGATCAAGGCCACATGAGTAGAGTACTCAGTTTGCACACAAAGTAGAAAGTCTGTAAGGGCTTTGAAGTTATCAGACTTAGTTCTCAAAAAGTAAACCCAACTGAACCTAGAGAAGTCATCTACAATTACTAATGTGTAATACTTCCCTCCTAAACTCTGTACATTTATTGGGCCAAAAAGGTCCAAATGTAATAAATACAGGATTCTAGGAGAATCACTTTTATTTATAGATTTAAATGAATTCTTGGTTTGCTTGCCTAGCTGACAAGCCTTGCATAGGTTCTCCTTCTTGTAGGGGCAAGAAGGTAAACCTCTAACAAGGTTGTGCTTAGATAACCTAGATATATTTTTAAGGTTTACATGACTAAGCCTTTTATGCCATAGAGAATTATTATTAAGGGTTACTTCATTAAACAGGCAGATTTCAGAATGAGATGAATTGAAATCTACTAAATAAATATTACCTATTCTAATACCTACTAAAACAACATTATTATTTAAAGTAATATTGCAAGAGAAATTAGAAAATGAAACCTGGTAGCCAGCATCACATAGCTGGCTGACTGAAATCAGATTATGCTTCAGTCCATTGACATAAGCAACTCTCTTGAAAGTAACTGCTCCAATTGTGATCTTGCCATAGCCTTCTGTCTGACCACAGCTGGAGTCTCCAAAGATAACCTTTGGGCCAAGCTTAGCTTTGAACTTTGACAGAAGATCTTTATTTCCTGTCATATGCTTAGAGCATCCACTATCCAAATACCACTTATTTTGAGTGATTGGATAGGCCTTCACCTGCAAGACAATTATTTAGACAGAGTGGACCCAGGTAACCTTGGGTCCCTTGTTTTTCACATAAGAAAAACTGGAAATATATGAGAATGCAGGCTGAGGGTGATAACCTAGTGGGTGAGATCTCCTAGGTGGGATTCTCCATGCTGATGATGGGTCAACAAACCTAGGGTTTCTATTCTCATTTTGGTTTCTATGGAATTGATTATGATTTTGAAAATCATATTGAAATCGTCGATCGACGTTCGACGATGGGCGCTCAGATTGTCGAGCTTCGTTCGACCATGGAGCTTCCGATCGTCGAGCGGCGTTCAACGCTCTTTGCATTTCTTTAAAGAACTTCTTTCTCTTTTCTCTCTTAGCTTTATTTAGGGTTTTATTAACCAGATTTACTTGCTCAGTGTTCTTCTTTCCACTAGCTGAAATGAAGTTCACTGGAGTTGAAAGATTATTTTTAAGAAGGACTGGGGGTTCACTGGGAGAAGCTCCTAAGCCTAGTTTATCATTACCTGACCTAGTGTTAGTCATGCTGGTAATTTCTAACAACTTAAGGCTTCTACCATTAAGGGATTCTTCTAATCTCTTAGACTTAGCTAACTCTATTTTAAGAAATTTAATTTCTTCACTACAAGTAGTGAGATCTTCCTTTAACCTAATGTTTTCAGAGGCTATTGATTCTGAGTCAGCTAACCTATTTCTAAGTTCTTTTATTTCCTTTTCTGAGCTAATTAAATCTAAACATAAAGATTTAAATTCTAATTTAAATTCTTCTGAAGTAAAATCATAAGAAGAAAGTACCTCATCTTCAGTAGGCATCTCTTCATCAGAATCAGAACTCTCTGCAGCAGAGTGATTGCTGCAGGCATCTATTGCCATTAGGCAAACTTCTTTTGCCTTCTTCTCTTCCTCATCTTCACTGGAGCTTGATGAGGAGGATTCTTCATCAGAATCACTCCAGGTTTCAGCAATGAAACCTCTCTCCTTCTTCTTGTTTTTGTAGGAGGATGGCTTGGAGTGCTTCCTGTGTTGTTCTTTTTCTTTTCTCTTTTCTTTGTTCTTCTCCTCTGGACATTCTGGCAAGATATGTCCAGGCTTCCTGCAACCATAACAAATAATTTCTTTAGCAGGAGAGCGATCATACCTTGGTTTGTCTTCATAGCGTGAAGACTTCTTTCTGAACTCCTTTCTTCCCATCTTGAGAAACCTTTTGGCAAACAATGCCATAAGTTCCTCATTAGATTGGCTGCCTTCAGACACATCTGCAGCCTTAAGAGCTAGAGATTGCTCTTTTCTTGTTGGAGTGGGGGTCTTGGCTTCAGCTTCTGCTTCTCTGGTCTTTAGCACTTGCTCAAAAGACTTGAGCTTGCCGAGGAGAGCTTCAGTTGAGATCTCATTAGTACTTCTGGCTTCCTTGATGGGCCAGATTCTTAGATCCCATGTGCTAGGGAAGCACATAAGAATCTTATCATTGACCTCTGTCAATGATATGTCCTTGTCCAGGGTCCTCAGCTCATTGATGATTGAGCTGAGCCTGGTGTACATAGCTTCAACTGATTCAGCATCAGTTTTCTTGAAGTTCTCATACTGTGAGATCAGGTTGGACCTTCTGTCCTTCCTTTCATCAGCTGAACCAGCTACAATCTGGTTCAGTGTGTCCCACATGGCCTTTGCTGAGGAGCAGTCAGCCACCTTCTGGAACACCTCATCAGACATTGTCTGAGCCAGTATGTTCATTGCCTTGGCATCTGCAATTTTGGCCTTCTTGTATTCATCATTGTAGTCTGGAGGAGGCACTGCACTCATATCAGATGATGAGGCAGTAGCAGCAGCAGGTGCTCTTGGGGGACCTGACAAAATAGAAGCAAAGATGCTTTCATCAATAGAGTTCATATATAATTTAATCCTTGCCTTCCAGATGCCAAACTTAGCTAAGTTGCATGCTGGAGGTCTGGTACTAGAATAATCCTTGGACTGGGCCATGATAGTGAATATCTATAAGCTCTTGGTATCTATCAGGATCTTGTGACTTAGGTGTTAGCCTATACAGTCAGTCAACCTGGCTCTGATACCAATTGAAAGTGAAGGGATAGATACTACTCTAGAGGGAGGGTGAATAGAGTTATCAAATTTTGCACAGACAAAACTTAATAGTCTATCCAACTCCCTTGGAGTGAAGTGCGGAATGAAAAGATTATAGATATAAAGTTAACCCTATAGCCTAACACAAGTGATGTGTACAAGCACAAGCTAACTGTAATTACAGTTAAGCTTGGAAAACCTAATCAGCAACTAGCAACCTAGTTATATCTAATCACAGCCACAATACAGGAATTAAACAATGGAATCCAGACGACACAAGGAAATTTATAGTGGTTCCCCAAACAACTTGGGTACGTCCACTCTTCTACCCACACGGTAGGAATCCACTCAGGTTTTTGATCAGGTGCCCTGCCACCAACAGGATCTGCTTCAGGTAGATCCAGAAACCCTTTAGACTTTTGATCAGGTGTCTAAAAACCAAGCACAGGTTTTTGATCAGGTGCCCTGCCACCAAGGGATACTTTTGAAGGGAGTAATAACCCTGTACAGGAGGGGGAAGAAGGTTAAGATGTCTTCTCTATTTTACAAAGATTAGAGAAGCACAAAAGCTTGCACTGAGCTAGAATGCTCTAAAGAATCAAGGCTCCCCCTGGCTCAAAGATGTCCAGGTGAAGTCTTGCTTCAGTGCAGAAAGACTCTTCAGAAAGTTCTGAAGGAAAAGCTACAGGAAGAAAGTAAATAATAAAATCAAAGATCTTCAAGCAGCTATCTTCTTCTTCTTCTTCTTCAAAGGAACTCTGAGTTTGAACTTCCTGAAAGCAGGAGAACTCAGGTGAAGAAGAGATGAAGATCATAACACTTCTCAGTTAGATGGAAATTGCTGAGAGCAGAAAGCTTTTTCTTGATGAAGGCTTGAGAGCTTGAATGAACAACTGGTTAGCTATTAGCTAGCTTGAATCCTTCTTCAAAGGGTCCTTTTTATAATCATCAGCAAGCAACGGCTCTCTTCCATTTGAATTATTTGTCTTCTTCTGAGCCTTGAGACCTGGGCTGTAAATATCAAGAAGACAGAAACATCTCTGCAGCAAAACATTCTATAAAAGGAATAAACCTTTTTCTAAGAAGCTGCAGGCTTAAATCAAATAACAGAAAGACTAAATAAAGTCACATCAGAAATAATCTCTTTATAGCAAAAAGAAGACTTTTCAGTCTAACGGCTATAAAGGGCTGACAACAGATAAAGTAATTTATAATGACAGCTAATAAGACAAACAACTTTATCTTAAAAAGATTTGACTCAGGCAAAAGAGATGGAGCAAATATTGCCTGGTAATTTTATCATACAGCTTAAAATAATGTGCCAGAAAATGTATTAATTAATTAAATATAATAAATAAATACAAAATACAAAGGCAGACAGAAAACGTCGAACGACCCTAGAAGATCGTCGAACGACGCACGGAGATCGTCGAACTATCGGGCAGATAGTTGAACGATCCAGATAGTCGACCTATCGAGGAAGATAGTCGAACTACCCCGGCAGATAGTCGAACTATCAGAGCAGATAGTCGAACTATCAGATAGTCGATCTATCTAGGACAGATAGTCGAACTATCAAGCGCACAGAGATAGTCGACCTATGAAGCAGATAGTCGACCTACCTCAGAAAACAGATAGTCGATCTATCAAAAGATAGTCGAACTATCAAAACAAACCAGATAGTCGATCTATCAGCAGATAGTCGAACTATCAGATAGTCGAACTATCAGGACAGATAGTCGAACTATCAAAGGCAACAGATAGTCGAACTATCAACAGATAGTCGAACTATCAAGACGAAACAGATAGTCGATCTATCGACAGATAGTCGAACTATCAAGGCGGAACAGATAGTCGACCTATCAACAGATAGTCGAACTATCAGATAGTCGATCTATCAGAACAGATAGTCGAGCTACCTAGCCAAGCAGATAGTCGAACTATCAACAGATAGTCGAACTATCAACGCAGACAAAGCGTCGACCAACTGATAGACGATCGTCGATCAGCCGATAGACGATAGTCGAGCGGCGTTCGACTATAGTCGAACGAAAAAACTACTTAACCAAATTCTCAATCTGGAAAAGTGAGGACTCTACAGCTAGACTTCTAACCATTGACCATAGATATTTCTTGGGTCAAGGGGCACAAAGGAGAGGACTAAACTCAAATCAAAACTAGGGTACCAACAGATCCCTATGATGAATCTCAGAGTTCAGAAGATGAGTTTGCTACTGATTCTGATGACTCCTCTGCAACCATTGCAAGGAAGAGGAAAGCAAGATCAAAAGCTTTGAAAAGAGTTCCAATGGCTAGAGCCACAGACCATGACATCCCCTATTACATCAAATACAACTATGAAATTACAGAGCCATGGATGCAGTATTCTCAAAATCAAAGAAAGGCAATGAAACAGAAAAGAAAATTCAATGAAGGACCCACCAAGCCTGTCCATCAGCCTCCACCTCCACCTCCTCCAGATGCAGGTACCGGTGCAAGTCTATCTTCCAATCCAGCCCCATCATCTCTACATGGAAAGACCTATCAAGCAAGAAGATCCCAAGGAGATAGTCAGCAAAGGGGAAATCAGCAAAGAGGACACAACAGAGGCAGGCAGTCCAGAGGAAGATCAGGTTCTCAACCTTATCAAAGGGGAAGATCCATTGATCCAACCTCTGGTCCCTATCCTTACAGACCTAGAGCTGACCTCACCCCAAGAACTACTCAAGAACTCTCCTCCAACAGATTTGAACCAGCAGTACCTTTTGAAGATCCCACCAAAACTCCAGCTTACTGGAAAGCTAGAATGACTGAGATGGCTGCTCTAAATGAGATTAACAAAGCTAGAGAAAGAGGTCTGGACACCTCTCACATCAGCACAATGTAAGACCAAAGGAGAGAGGAATTGGAGAAATATAATTCAAAGAAGTCCTTTGACTCAGACAGATATATGCAACTCCATCCTGCAGCTGTACCACCTAGTGCAAGAGATCAGAAATCCTTAGGTGCAGCTGATGATTACAGATCCAAGAAGGAGGCTTCAAATCCTAACAGAGAAATTATCTTCAAGAAAGGTGATCAAGACAAAGCCCCACAGGAAAAGTAAAGTAAGGTGTTTTAATTCTTTCTATCTGCTGGACACAGGACATTTAAACATTACTGCTGCTATATAGTGTTATATATATGCTGCTTTTTATTCTGTCATATGTCTGGTTGTATTGTATTGTATTTTTGCTTTACTTCTCTTTGAATCCCTAAACTCATGTAAATAGTAATCCTAATCCAAATAGGGGGAGATTGTTGGAACACCCTATTACTATTTGGATCAGGTTGACTATATTTCTATAGGGATTTTGTGTTGTGACCTCCTTGTTGTTATAAAGGTCACATAGGCTAGTTAGAGTAACCTTCAGCTCGACGCAGAGTCAACTTCAGCTCGACGCAGAGTCGATCTCAGCTCGACGCAGAGTCGATCTCAGCTCGACGCAGAGTCGATCTCAGCTCGACGCAGAGTCGATCTCAGCTCGACGCAGAGTCGACCTCAGCTCGACGTGGAGTCGACCTCAGCTCGACGTTCCGTTGAACCCAGTTCTGCTTATAGAAAACACTCTCTGGCCGACGTGTGTCGTGCTCAGATCGACGTTTTACTGTGAGCTCGACGTTTTCCAGACTTCCGTCAGTTTTGAATAGGAATTCAAATTCCTTCTGTCAGACAATTAATGCTGAAGATTTATTGGCCGTTACAGCATATCTGGTGCATGGCTCAAGGAATTTTCTAAGGAATGTCTTCCTGACATTTCCTTTGAGGCATGGACATTTAAGGAAAGCATTTAATGCTGACTTCCAACAGCTATCAAAGAAAAAGGAAGAAGAAGACTCAGATATATTATTCATTCAGCTAGACAGAGATATATAGAACAACAATACAGGACTTCAGCGCTCTCTCTCTCTGTGATATTGTTTTGAAAGCTCACTCACAGGAATTCTGATTGCTTCAGACATAACCATCCAACTTTCTTGGATCATCCCTTGCTGGAGCAAATAAGATCTTTGAAGACCTGTCACCCTTGTGCAGACCTCTCCTTCCTGAACTACTTCTTGATCTCAGGGGGAGCTTTGACAACATCTACAGATCCACTTTGCTTCTCTCTACTTGTTGATAGAGAAGACAACATCACCCCTTTTTCTTTTTCTTTCTATACAGGGTTTTAATTCCCTTCAAAAGTTACCTTTGGTTTTGCTGAAACCTGGTCAAAATCAGCTCCTTTGGTTTGTGAGAACCTGGTCAAAAACTCTCTGGTGCTCAATACACCTGATCAACTCTTCTTGAAGTGGATTCCTATCAAGGGTGATAGAAGAGTGGACTACCCAGGATTTTGGGGAACCACTATAGCTCCTTGTGTCGTCTGGATTGCTTGTTTCTTTGTGTTTTGCTTTGTGCTGTGAATTTCTTTTTACTCTAATTATTTTCTATAGCACCATACACTAAGTAAATCTAAACTTTCTCTCCACTCAAGTTTTTATTTGCAAAACTATTTTAAATAACTCTATTCACCCCCCTCTAGAGTTAGGATTGATCTTATCCTGCACTTTCAGGGTGTGAGATTTTACCTCCCTAGTGAACTGGGTCTCTTGTTCATCATCTGATTGAGCCATAAGTCCAAAGTAGGCTTCCTCTTCTTCACTTGACTCAGATGAGTCAGAGTCACTAAGAGTCTTACCCTTCTTGGCTATCAGGCTCTTCTCTGTCCTCTTCTTGGCTATCAGGCACTTCTCTGTCCTCTTCTTGCTATACGAGGACTTCTTTTCTTCTCTCCTGCCACCCTCCTTCTTATGGGGGCAGTCAACTATGACGTGACCTGGCTTGTTACAATAGTAGCAAACTATGTCAGTCGAAATATGTTTGTTCTGTTTAGAACCATACCTATCGTGGCTGCTTGAGCCTTTTCTGTGTCGATCACCGTCATGTCGTGATCTTCTGTGAGAGGCATCCTTTCCCTTCCATTGCTTTATCTTGTTCAAGAATTTCTTGAACTGCCGTGAGAGTAAGGAGAACTCTCCTTCAGATAGTTCAGATCCCGAGGCACTTGGATCCGAGTTTTCTTCTTCACTAACTTCTTGTGCTGGGGTTGGAGAGGTAGCCTTAGACTTCCTGGAGGTGTCTGCCTTTAAAGCAAAAGACTTCTCTTTGTATGCAGACCTGCTCTTCTCTTCTTCAACTTTTCTTGTGTTGAGTTGAAGCTCATATGACATCAGCTTCCCGAAGAGATTCTGAGGATCTGTCTCAGCTAGCTTTCCAAATTCCCTAATGGCAAAGACCTTGTTGTCCCATTCCTTGGTTAAGGATCTTAGGAACTTGTCATTCAGTTCTCCGTTGGTGAAGACTCGGCCATATACTCTGAGGCCGTTAACTATCTTGAAAAAGTTCTCAAAAGTATCTGCAATAGTATCTTTGTGCTCTTGTCGGAAGGCTTCATATTTCTGATTCAACAGGGATCTTTTGTCATCCCTTACTTCTTCTGTACCTTCCATCAAGGTGATGAGGGACTGCCACATCTCCTTAGCAGACTGGCAGTGGATCAGGTTTTGCAGCATTGAGTCATCGACTGCACTTGCAATTTTTTTTTTGGCTTTCTTATCCAAGGAGACAAGTGAAATCTTGTCTTTATCTCGATCCATCAAATTCTTTGGGAATTTATTTATTGGATCTATAGTTGAGACAGTCATAGGAATGTGGGGACCTTCAACAATCATGAAGATCCGGGGATCCACAACTTCTATGAAAAATTTAATTCTCTCTTTCAACATGGGAAAATTGTTCTTTGTGCACAGGGGAAGCTTGGAAAAATCTTTAGCCTTGTCCATTGCTTGAAAATTCTCAAGAGACAACTTAGAGAGGAAATTAATCAAGGTGTTAAACTTTTAACGACCAACCTTCCTCTGATACCAATTGAAAGTGTTAAGTTGTCTACCAAAATCACCTAGAGGGGGTTGTTGGAACACCCTATTACTATTTGGATCAGAATGACTATATTTCTATAGGGATTTTGTGTTGTGACCTCCTTGTTGTTATAAAGGTCACATAGGCTAGTTAGAGTAATCTTCAGCTCGATGCAGAGTCGATCTCAGCTCGACGTGGAGTCGACCTCAGCTCGACGTTCCATCGAACCCAGTTCTGCTTACAGAAAACACTCTCTGGCCGACGTGTGTCGTGCTCAGATCGACGTTTTACTGTGAGCTCGACGTTTTCCAGACTTCCGTCAGTTTTGCTTTCCTTAAATGTCCATGCCTCAAAGGAAATGTCAGGCAGACATTCCTTAGAAAATTCCCTGAGCCATGCACCAGATATGCTGTAACGGCCAATAAATCTTCAGCATTAATTGTCTGACAGAAGGAATTTGAATTCCTATTCAAAACTGACGGAAGTCTGGAAAACGTCGAGCTCACAGTAAAACGTCGATCTGAGCACGACACACGTCGGCCAGAGAGTGTTTTCTATAAGCAGAACTGGGTTCGACGGAACGTCGAGCTGAGGTCGACTCCACGTCGAGCTGAGGTCGACTCTGCGTCGAGCTGAGATCGACTCTGCGTCGAGCTGAGATCGACTCTGCGTCGAGCTGAGATCGACTCTGCGTCGAGCTGAGATCGACTCTGCGTCGAGCTGAAGTCGACTCTGCGTCGAGCTAAAGGTTACTCTAACTAGCCTATGTGACCTTTATAACAACAAGGAGGTCACAACACAAAATCCCTATAGAAATATAGTCAACCTGATCCAAATAGTAATAGGGTGTTCCAACAATCTCCCCCTATTTGGATTAGGATTACTATTTACATGAGTTTAGGGATTCAAAGAGAAGTAAAGCAAAAATACAATACAATACAACCAGACATATGACAGAATAAAAAGCAGCATATATATAACACTATATAGCAGCAGTAATGTTTAAATGTCCTGTGTCCAGCAGATAGAAAGAATTAAAACACCTTACTTTACTTTTCCTGTGGGGCTTTGTCTTGATCACCTTTCTTGAAGATAATTTCTCTGTTAGGATTTGAAGCCTCCTTCTTGGATCTGTAATCATCAGCTGCACCTAAGGATTTCTGATCTCTTGCACTAGGTGGTACAGCTGCAGGATGGAGTTGCATATATCTGTCTGAGTCAAAGAACTTCTTTGAATTATATTTCTCCAATTCCTCTCTCCTTTGGTCTGACATTGTGCTGATGTGAGAGGTGTCCAGACCTCTTTCTCTAGCTTTGTTAATCTCATTTAGAGCAGCCATCTCAGTCATTCTAGCTTTCCAGTAAGCTGGAGTTTTGGTGGGATCTTCAAAAGGTACTGCTGGTTCAAATCTGTTGGAGGAGAGTTCTTGAGTAGTTCTTGGGGTGAGGTCAGCTCTAGGTCTGTAAGGATAGGGACCAGAGGTTGGATCAATGGATCTTCCCCTTTGATAAGGTTGAGAACCTGATCTTCCTCTGGACTGCCTGCCTCTGTTGTGTCCTCTTTGCTGATTTCCCCTTTGCTGACTATCTCCTTGGGATCTTCTTGCTTGATAGGTCTTTCCATGTAGAGATGATGGGGCTGGATTGGAAGATAGACTTGCACCGGCACCTGCATCTGGAGGAGGTGGAGGTGGAGGCTGATGGACAGGCTTGGTGGGTCCTTCATTGAATTTTCTTTTCTGTTTTATTGCCTTTCTTTGATTTTGAGAATACTGCATCCATGGCTCTGTAATTTCACAGTTGTATTTGATGTAGTAGGGGATGTCATGGTCTGTGGCTCTAGCCATTGGAACTCTTTTCATAGCTTTTGATCTTGCTTTCCTCTTCCTTGCAATGGTTGCAGAGGAGTCATCAGAATCAGTAGCAAACTCATCTTCTGAACTCTGAGATTCATCATAGGGATCTATGTACTTTCTTTTGGAGATCGGAAAAGTGATGGAGGCTGGAGCTGCTGAGGAGGTGACTGGAGGAAGATCTGCTGTCAGTGGGGAGGAGGAGTCTACCACTGCAGGAGAGGGAATAGCCTCAGGAGCCATAGAGACTGAAGAGGCTGGTTCCTGAAGGCCTGGTTCCTGAGGGCCTTGGGAGACATGGGTCTCAACTGTATCAGGTGTCTCAATTGCTTCACCTGAAGTTTCAGCAGCTACTATTATTTCAACTTCATCACTAGCAGGAGCCACTGCTACCACTGCTACATCAGGGATCATGGTCTTCTGAAAAGGGATAATAGCCCTAGATAGGTCTTCTTGAAGCTGTTTTGAATTTTGAGGAGGAGCCTCAGATGCTATCTGAACTTCTGCTGCTGAAACTGTCTCTGAACAAGTCTGTACAAACTGAACTGTTGAAGGATGCAGCTCTTCTTCTGCTGACATCTCCCCCTGCCTAGAATCAGTGGCAGCTGCCTCCAGGCCCCCAGAAGAAGGGCATGCCAGATGAGAGGAGAGGGAGGAGACAGAGGCAGAGAGAGTTCTTAGGGAAAGGAGGAGAGGATCCAGCTTGGCATCCAAGAGGGAGGAGAGCCTAGGGGCCAAAAGGTCAAAAATCTGATTGGCCAAGGGCAGGAGAGTTACTTGCTCAAGTGGGACTTGAGTAGAGGTAGAGGGAGTAGCAGAAAATGTAAATGTAGAAGATGTTGTGGGTGGTGCAGACAAGGGAGGGGTAACTGGTTCATGGATGGAGGAAAAGAGCAGTTCTGAAAAAGTTGATGAATGGTGGAAGTCATGAGGAGAGGAGGTAGAGGCATCCATGAAGGAGTCTTCATGAATGTCAAAGGAGAAGAGATCCTCATGAGATGAGGAATCCAAGCTTATGGGAAGGAAAGTTGTGTGTGGTGGAAGGGAGGATGCAATAGTGGAAATGGATGAAGGGATGGGTTGAGTGGATGAGAGGATTGTGGTTGAGGGGATGAAGGTGGATGGGAGGGAGAGGGAGGGAGATGGCAAAATCCCTGCTTCTGGACCAGTGGACTGAGGGAGAGTGACCTCTACAGTCCTGGTGTCTGCAAAAGTCCTCATTGCTGCTGCTGCCCTGGGATTCACAATTTTTCTGTCCCACTTGCCAATCAGTGCACAAGTGAGCCTCTTGGAAGCATTGATGTGCTTCTTTGAGGACACAAGAAGCTGGGGGCAGCAGTGGTTCAGAATCAACCCAAGAACCCTTCCAAAGTGGACAGAGTTCTTATCCAATTTCTTCTTAATCATTTCAAAAACAATCAATCCCCAGTTGGGATGTTTCTTATCCAAGATTGCAGCCATAAGGCAAAACTGATGCCTAGTAATGGCATCATGTGCAGTCCTCTTTGCACAGATTACTTTGCCTGTGATGTCTGCTAACAACCTATACTCAATAGCTAGGTTAACTTTTAGGAGTTTAGAGGGGTTACCAGCAGCATGCCCCATCCTGTCCAGCATCAAAGCATACTCTTCCACAGAGAGTTCTATTTCATCATCTCCAGCAGCAAAACTGAAAACTTCTGAGATGATTTGAGGTGAGATGGCTACCTCATTCCCTGAAATTTTCCCGGTCAATGTATTGTTATCTGAGTTAACTGCTGTAAGAGTCCATTCTTTGATTTCCGACTCTGGAAGAGGGATCCTGGTTGTCATAAAGTTGACCAGGTGCTGCTCCTTGAAAATTTCCAGAATATCCAGAAGGTACTGTGGTGATCCATCAAATGAGTCGAAGTCGATGTCGAAGCCTGAATCGAACTTCATGGCCGCCAAAGCACCTGCAGTGATTGCCATTTTCCTGCAAAAAAATACCTTCCAAGATCAAGAGTAAAGTATTTGGAGGGAGAAAGCTTGAGCAGAAAATATGAAAGCGCAACTGCGAACGACGGAGAAAAATGATTTTATACTTAGGGTTCGACGCAGAAATGTAAAGAACGTCGAGCTCAGTTCGACGCTCTAAGGCTCTAGGAGAACTGAAACGACTCAACAGCGTGCAGCTTAGGTCGACGTTCGACGCTTGGGCTGATGCTATACGTCGAGCTCAGGTCGACGTTGAACGAAGACGTCGACCGGAGAGAGAGAAACTCAAGAAGCCAGGGAGCTGTGAACTTAGTTCGACGCTAGAAGTTGAGTTCGACGTTCGACGCTTTTGAGGGCGATGGACCGTCGATCACCGTTCGACGCAGCGTCGAGCTTAGTTCAGAGCTCAGAAAAACCACTCAGACAGGGAAATTTTGAAATGAAATTTTTCTTATTCCTGTTAATTATGGGTTTCAAAATCTTGGAGTTTTAATTTATGCTGTCTCCATCTAGCATTCCCAACTGATTGAGGAAGAAGAAGTGCTTCTTTTCATCCAAGGGCTTGGTGAAAATATCTCCTCTTTGTAGTTCAGTGGAAATGTATTCTAGTGCAATTTTCTTCTTTTCTACATTATCCCTTAAGAAGTGATGTCTGATCTCTATGTGCTTGGTCCTACTATGGAGAACTGGATTTTGAGCAATTGATATTGCACTGGTATTATCACAAAAGATTTTAGACATCTCTAAGTTGTAGCCATAGTCTAGGAGCTGGTTTTGAATCCACAAAATCTGTGAGCAACAACTGCCTGCAGCCATGTATTTAGCTTCAGCAGTTGATGTGGACACAGAAGTTTGTTTTTTACAGAACCAGGAGACAAGTCTATCACCAAGGAATTGACAAGTTCCACTGGTGCTTTTCCTGTCTACTCTACATCCAGCATAATCAGAATCTGAAAATCCAGTTAGATCAAATCCTGAGTCATGTGGATACCAGAGACCTAGATTAGGACAACTTTTTACATACCTAAGAATCCTCTTAACTAATGTGAGGTGGGACTCTCTAGGGCTTACTTGGAATCTAGCACAAATGCATGTGGCAAACATTATATCTGTTCTAGTAGCTGTTAGATAAAGTAATGAGCCAATGATTGCTCTATAGCTTGTCTGATCAACTGGTTTTCCAGATTCATCAGCATCTAAAACAGCATTTGTAGGCATAGGTGTTTTCATAGAGGATGCTTCAGACATTCCAAATTTCTTAACCAGTTCTCTTGCATACTTGGTTTGAGAGATGAAAATGCCATCCACATGTTGTTTAACTTGCAATCCTAGAAAGAAAGCAAGCTCACCCATGCTACTCATTTCAAACTTTGAGTGCATAAGTTGTGAGAACTTTTTGCATAAGTTTGAATCAGTAGACCCAAATATGATATCGTCTACATAAACTTGTACTAGTAGGGTATGGGACCTATGGGTTCTAACAAAGAGAGTTTGGTCTACTCTACCCCTTTTAAAATCATTTTCCAACAAAAAACAAGCTAAGGTCTCATACCATGCTCTAGGGGCTTGCTTGAGACCATATAAAGCTTTATGCAGTTTAAAAACATGATCAGGAAAGGTTGGAGAGATAAAACCTGGAGGTTGCTTTACATAAACTTCTTCCTTGATGTCTCCATTGAGAAATGCACTCTTGACATCCATCTGATATACCTTGAATCTCTTGTGAGCTGCATATGCAAGAAAGATTCTTATGGCCTCCAACCTTGCAACTGGTGCAAAGGTTTGGTCATGATCAATTCCTTCTTCTTGGCAATATCCTTGTGCAACAAGTCTTGCCTTGTTTCTCACAATTATTCCTTGATCATCCAACTTGTTCCTGAATACCCATTTGGTTCCAACAATTTGCTGGTTCCTTGGTCTTGGTACTAATTCCCAAACTTTATTCCTTTCAAATTGATTCAACTCTTCTTGCATTGCAATGATCCAGTTTGGATCTTGCTCTGCATCTTGTATGGTTTGAGGCTCAATTTGAGAAAGAAAGCAAGTGTGCATAATATTTTGATTAACTTGATTCCTTGTTTGCACACCTACTGAGATATCTCCAATTACTTGAGACATTGGGTGATCTCTTGTTGTTGCAAAGTCAATAAGGGGTGTTGATGATGCACCAACCTGTGTTGTTTTTTCCTCTTGTGGAACAACAACTGGTTCTTCACTTTGTTGGCCTTTTGAACTTTCCAGAACCTGAGATTCCTCTTCATTGTCACTAAGTTCAGTGTCTTGCTGAATTGTTGAAGGTAATGACCCTTTGTCTGTGATGGTAAGCTGCTTCAGATTTTTTGAAATTGAATGTTCCTGCAAATTGCTTATGGTAGAAGTCTCCTTCTCCTTATAAGACATGTTAGTTTCATCAAATGTAACATGCATGGATTCTTCAATTTTATTTGAGCACTTGTTAAAAACCCTATAAGCCTTGCTAGTCATGGAGTATCCCAGAAACACTCCTTCATCAGCTTTGGCTTCAAATTTAGCTAGGTATTTCTTGTCATTATTGTGAATGAAACAAATGAAACCAAAATTTTTGAAATAATTTACTTTAGGTTTCTTCCCTTTGAGTAACTCATAGGGAGTCTTACCCTTCAGTTTATGTATCAGGCTTCTATTCAAAACATAGTTGGAGGTGTTCACAGCCTCTGCCCAAAAGGTTAGAGGAAGGTGAGCATCTGTCAACAATGTTGTGGCAGATTCAATAAGGGTTCTATTTTTCCTTTCAACTACCCCATTTTGTTGAGAAGTTCTTGGAGCTGAGAAGGTGTGCCTGATACCTTCTTTCTGACAGAACTCTAGCATAAGAAGAGAATCAAACTCTGTCCCATGATCACTTCTGATCAGGGTAATGTGAGTATTGAACTCAATCTGTATGCCTTTGAGAAAATCTGTCAAAATCTTGAAGTTATCAGACTTCTTTCTCAGAAAGAACACCCAAGTGAATCTTGAGAAGTCATCTACAACTACTAAAGCATAAGATTTCCCTCCTAGACTTTATACATTAATTGGTCCAAAAAGGTCCATGTGTAGTAAGTACAAAATTCTAGGTGAGTCACTCTTATTAAGTGACTTGAAACTGTTTTTAGTTTGCTTGCCTAACTGACAGGCCTTGCAAAGTCCTTCCTTCTTGTAGGGACCAGAAGGTAGTCCTCTAACAAGGTTGTCTTTGGATAACTTAGCAATAGTTCTAAGGTTCACATGACCTAATCTTTTATGCCATAGTTCATTAGGTTTACTAAGGGAGTTAAATAAACAAATATCTACTTTAGATGAATTGAAATCAACTAGATATATGTTATCTTGTCTATTACCAATTAAAACAATGTTGTTATTTAATGCAATATTACATGCTGAGTTGGTAAACCAAACCTGATAACCAGCATCACATAGCTGGCTGATGCTGATTAAGTTGTGCTTTAGTCCTTCCACATAGGCCACTTTCTTAAATGTGATTGACCCTATCTTGACTTGGCCATAGCCTTTTGTTTGTCCAAAGTTTGAATCTCCAAAGATTACTTTGGGTCCATGTTTAGCTTTGAAGGACACAAGGTTCTCCTTGTTGCAAGTCATGTGCTTTGAGCACCCACTATCCAAGTACCACTGCTGGTTCTCACTTGGATAGGTCTTTACCTGCACATATAACAAATCAATTGTTTTTGACCCAATTTACCTTGGGCCCTTTTTGATATCCTCTAAATTCTGAAATAAAAGACATCTCAGGTTGACTCTTATAGCCTACAGGATGATATCTCCTAGGAGGTATGATCCATTCAGCATAAGGGTTAAAGTGATGAGATGTGGAGCTGGAATTGAATTTTGAATTAACCCTTGAGAACTGAGTTTTGCTCTGAACTCAGCTCGACGCACGTCGAGCTTCGTTCGACGGACTCAGGTGAGTGCGTCGAGCTCCATTCGACGGCGAAGTCTTGCTTTGTTCAGAGGGTAGAAGGCGTCGATCTGAGTTCGACGTTTTCTTGCGATTACGTCGAGCTCTGGTCGACGTCCGTCGAGCTTCGTTCGACGCTTTTTGTCCAGTTTCCTGGGTTAAGTCAGCATTCTTCCTAGCCACTATCAAGACTCCTTTACCTTTGTCACTGGTAAATTTGATTGGAGTTGTCAGCACTATGGGTTGGCTGGATGAAGCACCCAAGCCCAGTGTACCATTCAATCTTGAGTTCACTGTACTTGTGATGTCCATTAATTTGATACTTCTCCCATTAAGGGTTTCTTCAAATTGTTTGGCCTTAGATAGTTCACCTTTCAGTGAAGCTATCTCCTCCCCACATTGCTTCAACTCTTCTAAGAGTCTAAGATTATCTGAGTTAATGGATTTGCATTCACTCAATTGTTCTCTAAGAGTTATAATTAACTTTTGAGATTCAATCAAGTCAATGCACATAGATTTGAATTCAGATTTAAATTCATCAGAATTAAAATCAAATGAATCTATTACCTCATCCTCAGTAAGTTCCTGATCAGACAGGTAGTCAGCATCAAGCTCTGAATCAGTATTCTTTTGAGATGCATTGATGGCCATCATGCATAATCCTTTTTCTTCTGCATCATCCTCATCATCACTAGAGCTGGATGATGAATCAGACTCATCTGAGTCACTCCAGGATTCAGCCACAAATCCTTTTCTGGTGTGCTTGCTGTTGCTGGAGGAAGGCTTGTCATGGTATTTCCTTGACTCCTTATCCTTCCTTTTATCTTTTCTTTCCTTCTTGTCCCTTCTATCTTTATCTTGATTTTCTGGACAGTTGGGGAAAATGTGTCCTGGTTTCCTGCAGCCAAAGCAGATAATATCTTTATTAGTAGATCTGTCATACCTTGGCTTGTCTTTGTCTTTGGATGACCATCTTCTGAAGTTCCTTTTATTCAGCTTATTGAACCTTTTGACCAGTAGGCTCATAAGCTCTTCATTTCCCAACACCTTTTCTTTAGGTTCTTCTTCCTGTGCTTTGAAGGCAATGGTTTTCTCAACCTTTTCTGTTGGTGTGGATGTCTTCTGCTCTTCTTCTCTCTTCTTAATGAATTGCTCATAACTCTTGAGCTTTCCTAGAAGAGCTTCTGTGGATAACTCACAGACATTTCTTCCATCTTTAATCGACCAGATTCTTGAGTCCCAAGAGCTAGGGAAACAAGTCAGTATCTTGTCATTTATCTCAGTGAGAGATATGTCCTTTTCTAGTGATCTAAGCTCACTGATGATTAGGCTCAGTCTGTTGTACATGTCAGCAACTGACTCAGACTCTGCCTTTTTGAAGTTCTCATACTGGGTGATGAGGTAGGATCTCCTATCCTTTCTTTCATCTGCAGAACCTGATACAATTTCTGAAAGTTTTTCCCAGATCTCTTTGGCAGTATTGCATTCAGCTACTTTCTGGAAAATGTCATCTGATATGGTTTGAGCCAAGATGTTCATGGCTTTAGCATCTGCTGCCTTCCACTTCTTTATGTCAGCATCAGTTCCTGAAGGAGGAGGAACAGCTGATGTACTTGTTTCTGTGGGAGGCCTTGGACAATCTGTCAACACAGAATTAAAGATGTCCTCATCAAATGAATTCATGTAAAGTTTAATCCTTGCTTTCCATAGTGCAAACTTAGAGAGATTGCACATAGGAGGTCTGGTGCTAGCAAAGTCCTTGTTTTGTGCCATGAGTTTTAAAGATAAGTAAAACTAAGGAAAATAACCCTTTGAGAGAAATGATCTTATCAGGGATCTTTTGATCCAGGTGTTAGCCTGTATGAATGATCAACCTCCCTCTGATACCAATTGAAAGTGCAGGATAAGATCAATCCTAACTCTAGAGGGGGGTGAATAGAGTTATTTAAAATAGTTTTGCAAATAAAAACTTGAGTGGAGAGAAAGTTTAGATTTACTTAGTGTATGGTGCTATAGCAAATAATCAGAGTAAAAAGAAATTCACAGCACAAAGCAAAACACAAAGAAACAAGCAATCCAGACGACACAAGGAGCTATAGTGGTTCCCCAAAATCCTGGGTAGTCCACTCTTCTATCACCCTTGATAGGAATCCACTTCAAGATGAGTTGATCAGGTGTCTTGAGCACCAGAGAGTTTTGACCAGGTTCTCACAACCAAAGGAGCTGATTTTGACCAGGTTTCAGCAAAACCAAAGGTAACTTTTGAAGGGAGTTAAAACCCTGTACAGAAAGAAAAAGAAAAATGGGTGATGTTGTCTTCTCTATCAACAAGTAGAGAGAAGCAAAGTGGATCTGTAGATGTTGTCAAAGCTCCCCCTGAGATCAAGAAGTAGTTCAGGAAGGAGAGCTCTGCACAAGGGTGACAGGTCTTCAAAGATCTGATTTGCTCCAGCAAGGGATGATCCAAGAAAGTTGGATGGTTGTGTCTGAAGCAATCAGAATTCCTGTGAGTGAGCTTTCAAAACAATATCACAGAGAGAGAGCAGCTGAAGTCCTGTATTGTTGTTCTATCTATCTCTGTCTAGCTGAATGAATAATATATGAGTCTTCTTCTTCCTTTTTCTTTGATAGCCGTTGGCAGTCAACATTAAATGCTTTCCTTAAATGTCCAAGCCTCAAAGGAAATGTCAGGCAGACATTCCTTAGAAAATTCCTTGAGCCATGCACCAGATATGCTGTAACGGCCAATAAATCTTCAGCATTAATTGTCTGACAGAAGGAATTTGAATTCTGAATAGGTGAATTGTGCGTCTATTTTCGGAATAAAAAAAATTTAACGAACTTGCACGAAAACAATCAAGCAATCACATACGATAAGAATATTTATAGTGGTTCCCCAACCTTGGGTACGTCCACTTTCCCTCACCGATCTAGTAAATCACTAGACTCGGCTACTCCACTATCTTGAATTGAAAACCAATCCTACGTCTCGGAACCAAGTTCCTACAATCTTGATCCAAAGGGATCTACACTCGGAAGATGAAAACTTCCTACAACTTGGAGAACAATGCTCCTACACTCGGAGAATAATCTCCTACAAAATTACAAAGAGATATGAAATACAAACAAAGATTTGTCTCAGATCTGGAAAAATTTAACTTTAGGTGTTCTTCTGAACTTGGCGACTTTTTCAGAATTTGTTGAAGAAGAACCTCTGTAGATCTGATCTGAGAAACTTAGGACCTACTCGATCAAGGAGAAGATGGAGATTTCTTGAACAACAAGTCTAACTTGATGGAAAACAATCATGTGGATCTTCAAACTGAGCAACGGAGGCGGCTTCTATAAGTTCGTTCTTGGAGAGAGACGGCCGATTCAGAATAATAGAGAGTACGGATTCCGCTTAGGGTTAGTCTTGATGAAAAGACATTATATAGGATTTCCCCTAACGGTTAGAATTAACAATAATGGCGACACATGGACCAATCACGTCAAGTCATTTGAAAATCCCGTCAATCTGGACTTAAGTAAATTTTTTGAAAAAATGAACTGCAGTTCTCGAGAAGTATGAATGAGTTCTTGAGAACAAGGCTGATTTCTCGAGAGCTAAGCTTTCTAGACTTAAGATAGTACTCGAGAGATAAGGGTTGAGTCAACTCAAGAACTAAATTTCGCTTCTCGAGAACTAAAATAACATTACTCGAGAGCTAAAACTTGTACTCAAAAACAAAGCTGACTTCTCGAGAACTAAAAGCTAAGTTCTCGAGAACTATAACCAGCTTCTCGAGAGATGGAATTAGAAGATTTTCACGGCTGTCTCTGGCTACTGGAGAAGTATAAGAAGTGACTTCTCGAGAACTTAGACTAAGCTTCTTGAGAACTATACTGATGTTTCTCGAGAACTAAGTGAACTTCTCGAATACTGCCAACTCTACTTCTCGAGAACTATAATGGACTTCTCGAGAAGTGGACTTTGATAAATTTTAGAACTTAGAAACTTTTTCTCTTCAAGAATCCAATCTTCATTCCATGGTCCAAGTGCTTGAATATGAAGTGTATCCCAATAGAGAGGCTACACATGATCAACACCTTGGATCACACAGTGAGGGATTACACTGTATGGTCCTGTGTTCGTGACCCACTGTAGACTGACATTGGTCTACACTTAGCAATGATGGTCTGAAAACACACGACTAAACAAAGATATTAAATACAACTTAATTCATCTTATTTCAAGGGCGACTTCATGCAAATCTGGGTTATTGTGGATGCAATACCCAACATAGATCAAGCTCCCCACTAGAGCTCTGAACACCAAGGGATCAGGAAGAATCCTTCCTTCATCTCGTCGAAGCTTCAACCCATAATCCAGAGGAGTAGAGCAACTCTTCCCTTCCCTCATGTCGAATCGATTCACAATGCGATCCGCATATCCTTTCTGGGAAAAGAGTATCCCGCTCTCCTTCCTCTCTACTTCGAGACTGAGAAAGTGATGAAGCTCTCCCAAGTCTTTCATCTTAAAGCGAATAACTAGCTCAGCCCTGAGCCTAGCTACCTCCTCCTCGGAATTCCTTGTGATGATCATGACATCAACATACAGCAGGACCAAGACCTGAAGCTCCCCCTTCTTCTTGATGAACAAGCTTGAATCTCAGTTGGAAGCAAGATATCTGCAGAATTGGAGGTATTCTGCTATCTTCCCATACCAAGCTCTTAGAGCCTGCTTCAACCCGTAGAGAGCCTTACTAAGTATGCAGACGTAGTCCGGATGAACTTCAGAGACAAATCCAAGGCACTGATTGATGCAAAAAAGATCACGGCAGTGAACCGGTCGCACAAGTAATATAAAATGGGCGAGTTTTCCCAAGTATCGATCTCACAAGGAACACAGTAAGGTGGAGTTAATTTCAAGGAGGACTTGAGATTGAAGTCCTCGGGTCGGAGGTAATGAAATGGGGGGGGGGGGTTTGATGGTTGCGGAAACAGAAAATAAATGCTACAAACTACTCCTATGCAATGCCGCTATGCAAAGCTTCGCTAGGCGGGATGAAGACTAGTCGGGCCGCTATGCACCAATTCGCAAGGCGGATGGACAAGTAGGCTAGCGGATGAGGTGGAGAGAATGTCGGAATGAGGGCTGTAAGCACCTCTTCGCAACGCACGCCACTAGCAATTGCTAGTGCGGCAAGGATGATGGCGGTGGATGGAATATAGCGCACCTCAAGCAAAAATAACAAAATCACAATAACTCACATAGACATGAATAAGTGAAAGTGTTTATCAATGTAAAAATACTTCATCAATACATGGAAATGAAACTAAACTAACAACAATAACTTAAGAGGAGTGTGCGAAATCGACCGGGTCCGAAGCCTTATTGAGGGATCACGGTTGGGATCCCGGGTTGTCAATCCGAGTCCAAACACAGTCCTCAACTGCGTCCGGGGTATAGGAGGCTGTCACTCACTCCCAATGGCCCGTCTTCTTCGTATCACGCTGCGGAAGATGAAAGCACATGCTCCTCCTAGCTTGGTGAAGAAAGCTAGGTCAAATCTCCCTTAAAGCTCGAGGATGAAGTAGGAGGCCGAGAGGAAGCTCCAGCTATAATTTGGCGTTGAAAGCTTGACTGGAGCACCTCCCTATGGTGGAAGATGAAGGGAAATGGAGGAACCCTTCGTCTGGGATGAAAAACGACGTAAGAATATCGAGCGCTCTCGATTAGGGCGAGACCTGCGCTATTTATAGAAAGCAGATTTAAACACTGCGCACGATCACAGGCGCACGACCAGTGGTCGTGCGCGATATGGTCCGTGATCGTGCGATATGGAGGCAGAAAAGTGGAAAAAGATGGCATGACTGTGCACGACCGGCAGCGCACGAGCAGTGATCGTGCGTGGTATAACTGGTGATCATGCGATATGACAGGGGCAGAACTTTCATAAAAGAGGGCAGACTGCACACGACCGATGATCGTGCGCCAAAGAGGTCGATGGTTGTGCGTGGGTAAAAACGCACTACCATTGGCTCCTTTGTCAAAAATGGTGAAAGCCCTATCCCGGACGCCCACACGATCCCAGAACCTGCAGGAAAACTGGACGGGATGTCGACATGGCAGTCACAGACATAAATATAATGCACAGCAAAAGGGAAATACACACATGCACAGAAATAGGCTAAAAAGGTGCACAAGACGTGGAATGTCGTAGCGAACCAAAAAGAAGTGCTAATGGCGCTAAATGGTAGTGCAAAGACATGCAAATGAGCCTAGATGAGTCCGAAATTCGGTATGAAATAGGGACTCATCACACCCCCTGACTTAACTGTTGGGGCGTCCTGAGCAAACACAACTTAAGCAGACAAGGAAAAAGAACTAGCTAACAAAGAAATTGCAGAACGGAGTACCATGCGAAGTCGCATGCCCGTGTGCATAAAAATATAGTAGAGGAAATCCTTAAGTATACAAAATATTTTATATTTTTCACAATGCGTATTTAAAAGTTATTACTACTCAAAAATAGAATCACGGTGAATCATCCGGTCCTACGCAGGAAGAAAGTAGGCTGGCCACTAAGGTGAGCTTTGCCAAAGATCGGGGCTCAGGATCACCTCCAAAGGAATCCACCAATGTCGGGGACCATACGCTTGCCTGTTCACACTCTCTCCACGGCACTAGTTAGATTCAAGTGCAAATCCGTAGGACTTTAGGAGAATCATGGGGCTTGGGTTACGGTGAGGTAAGCAATGATAAAAAGAATGGCTATGCACCTAACCCAAATGAGCTAGCCTAAAAGAATCCCTCAGCAAACCACAATATAACTAGGAGCACCACACCCCCAGACTTGATTTTTGCAACATGGGTGTGTGCACCGCCTACTCCAAACCAAAATCATCTCCAAAAGATTTTCAATTAAACTTTTTCTTTCATCATTTTTTTCCTTTTTACAAACATTTCATTTTTTTTCTTTTTATTTTCAAAATCTCAACAAATAAAAACTTGGGCGCGCTTCCACATTTTCACGAATAAAAATACCACATCACAACCCAACATGAAAATATAAAACACTAAGCTCGACTTGGGTGTGCGACTAGGATCGGCTATGAGGCTTTGGTGAAATAATGGTGGAGCTGAATCAAAAGAAGGGTAGGCACAACGGGGTTAGCGAGGGTATGACGTTCGGAACGGTACAAAGCTCAACCGGGCCAAAATGATGGCCTACATCACCCTCACGCTAGACTAACCATGCACCAATACTTCGAGAGTAGCTTGGGGCAAGTTATTAGCCACCGAGAAAGATAATCCTTCCTCCCGACTCGAGCAAAACGAGTCTAGTAGCGGCTACACACATTCCTACGCTACCGTTTGATTCACACTGGATTCACCAACTTTTAAGTAGAATAAGAAATATTTACGCAAATAGAAAAATATAAAACTATAAGCATACAGAAAAATTAATTCTACACAAATTTCTACACAAAACGAGAGCAATTGACTAGGAACACAGCAAGGCCAATATTTTACTCTATCGTGCAATCCTAAACTAGCACAAAAATTTTTCCAAATCAAACAAAAGAAATGAGTTTAACTCGCGGCACGCTAACAGCTAAGCACACGCTCATGTGGGTGCAGTGGTGTGCGATGTAATGAACTAAATAAAATAAAACTACAAAAGCTTCAAGTATGCGCATGCAATGTGCACGTGCAAAAGGCAACAACTAATAGCTCTCCCCCAGACTTAGACTAAACAACACATCAAATGATAGGGAAATTAAAATCAGAATGAGCTAAGGGAAGAGGTTACCCAATGCTCAACTAGTGAGCATACCAGAAGACGCGTGGAAAGTAGAAACAGGCTCGCCATACGAAGAATCACAACCCCGCCAACACAAAGTTTCCAAAAATACCTGCAGGGGTGAGCTCCGCAAAAGCAAAAGAAAAATATACAAAAAGGAATGCTAAAATAAAATAGACATGGAAATAAAAATGCAAAAAATGAAAGATAAGTACTGGGGTTATTGTCATCCCAGCATGACTTATTAAATTCTAAACAGTTCTAGCTAATGGGCCCATGAAAAGAAAAATGCACAGGTAACTGGCCTAATATCCGTTGCGGTAACGGGTACCGATACAGACATAGAGCAGTTACCCCTCTGCCTAAATAATCATACCTGCTCCTCGCAGGAAGAGGAAATAGAAAGTAAGATGAGGAAGAGCACTGGTCCTCACTCAACTCACCACAAAACAAATCCTTGCCTAGCAAGGTATCATCCACCACAGGTTCGTAGGAAGCGACGGCAATGGCAAAAATGCCAGGCACATCGACAACCTCACATACCCGTGGAGATTCCACCTGCACAGGCTCAGATAAAGAAGGGGGATCAAGGAATAAAGGAGACAAAGAACATATGGAAATAATTGGGGGAGTGGTCCCGGTCTCACTCCCCAAAGGCCGAGGTAGAAAAATATTGTCGGCATTATCGACAATGCTGCAAGACTCGGCCGGATCCATAGAGGTCTCCACCAAGACTTGGACTTCCTCCCTTGGTATCGAGGGAGAATCCTCGATGCCAGGAAGGTTGTCCTCCTCCATGGGAGTGGAAACAATCCATGTAGCACAAGCCGCAACTTGGGTTGCATCATCGAAAATGTCGTAAGAAACGAATGATGTAGAATGCACCAAAGACGGAAGAACTGTGCTTGGATAGAAATCAAGCGTAGGTTCTTCACAAAGAATCGGCTCCACGCTTGGAGATGTATGCACAGGAGAGATGGGCTCAGCCACGTCGAAGCCTAGATCAGCCACACATCTGGTGGTTGTATCCACATCATTCCCTTCAAAAGATGAAGGTGACAGGGATACATAACCGGACGATGAAGGTGTGCCACCAAGGGTAGGAGTCGGGATGATCCGGATGTCCGACTCATCATCCTCCTCCAAAACACGGAGGTACTCGGCACAGTCCTTCAGGACATGATCTGTTCTACGACAATACAAACACTTTCTCCCAGTACTCTGCGGTCCTTGTGGGGCCGGAGAGGAATAAGAGAATGGTGCATGAGGTGAGGACGAATGACCATAAGCTCGGGGCACAATGTTTGAAGGGCTGTACGAATACAGCATCTCATGCATTGTGCGCTGAGGTCTATGCTCAATATCTCTCGTAGGGCATTCATGACTAGCGTGGGAGGAATTTCCACACCAACGGCATTGGGCATAAGAATATCCCCACATGGTATCGAAATAGCAGATTCAAAATAAATTGTGCAAATTACAAAATCCAACAATATATTACTACAGTTGCCTAGACAAACAAGAAAAAAGGAAAGCTAAACAGAAATAGAACAAAACAAAAGCAATTTACAATGGAAAAGGAAAGCAATCTCACGTCTCCCTCTACAGAAACTCACACGACTGTGTTCCCCGGCAACGGCGCCAAAAACTTGATGCAAAAAAGATCACGGCAGTGAACCGGTCGCACAAGTAATATAAAATGGGCGAGTTTTCCCAAGTATTGATCTCACAAGGAACACAGTAAGGTGGAGTTAATTTCAAAGAGGACTTGAGATTGAAGTCCTCGGGTCGGAGGTAATGAAATGGGGGGTTTGATGGTTGCGGAAACAGAAAATAAATGCTACAAACTACTCCTATGAAATGCTGCTATGCAAAGCTTCGCTAGGCGGGATGAAAACTAAATGGGCCGCTATGCACCGATTCGCAAGGCGGATGGACGAGTAGGCTAGCGGATGAGGTGGAGAGAATGGCAGAATGAGGGTCGTAAGTACCTCTTCGCAACGCACGCCACTAGCAATTGCTAGTGCGGCAAGGATGATGGCGGTGGATGGAATATAGCGCACCTCAAGCAAAAATAACAAAATCACAATAACTCACATAGACATGAATAAGTGAAAGTGTTTATCAATGTAAAAATACTTCATCAATACATGGAAATGAAACTAAACTAACAACAACAACTTAAGAGGAGTGTGCGAAATCGACCGGGTCCGAAGCCTTATTGAGGGATCACGGTTGGGATCCCGGGTTGTCAATCCGAGTCCAAACACAGTCCTCAACTGCGTCCGGGGTAGAGGAGGCTGTCACTCACTCCCAATGGCCCGTCTTCTTCGTATCACGCTGCGGAAGATGAAAGCACATGCTCCTCCTAGCTTGGTGAAGAAAGCTAGGTCAAATCTCCCTTGAAGCTTGAGGATGAAGGAGGAGGCCGAGAGGAAGCTCCAGCTATGATTTGGCATTGAAAGCTTGACCGGAGCACCTCCCTATGGTGGAAGATGAAGGGAAATGGCGGAACCCTTCGTCTGGGACGAAAAACGGCGGAAGAATATCGAGCGCTCTCGATTAGGGCGAGACCTGCGCTATTTATAGAAAGCAGATTTAAACACTACGCACGATCACAGGCGCACGACCAGTGGTCGTGCGCGATATGGTCCGTGATCGTGCGATATAGAGGCAGAAAAGTGGAAAAAGATGGCATGACTGCGCACGACCGGCAGCGCACGAGCAGTGATCGTGCGATATGGCAGGGGCAGAACTTTCATAAAAGAGGGCAGACTGCACACGACCGATGATCGTGCGCCAAAGAGGTCGATTGTCGTGCGTGGGTAAAAACGCATGACCATTGGATCCTTTATCAAAAATGGTGAAAGCCCTATCCCGGATGCCCACACGATCCCAGAACCTGCAGGAAAACTGGACGGGATGTCGACATGGCAGTCACAGACATAAATATAATGCACAGCAAAAGGGAAATACACACATGCACAGAAATAGGCTAAAAAGGTGCACAAGACGTGGAATGTCGTAACAAACCAAAAAGAAGTGCTAATTGCGCTAAATGGTAGTGCAAAGACATTCAAATGAGCCTAGATGAGTCCGGAATTCGGTATGAAATAGGGACTCATCACAGATCCATGGAGATGTACTAATCAATATCCCCGTGAAGAAAAGCGTTCTTTACATCAAGCTTCCACATCCTCCATCCTTGGCAAGAAGCCAAGGCGATCACTACCCGAACTGAAGTCATATTCGCGACTGGACTAAACGTCTCCTTATAGTCCTCTCCATACTGTTGTGAAAATCCTCGAGCAACAAGGCAAGCCTTGTATCCTTCGATGCTCCCATCATCCTTCTTCTTTAACTTGTACACCCACTTGTAAGTCACTGGAGTAATACCATCAACCCTGGACACAAGATCCCATGTTTTATTCTTCTTGAGAGCAGCCATCTCCTCTTCCATGGAAACTTCCCACTCCTTGACTCCAGTGGCCTCATTGAAGCTTGAAGGCTCTCTCTCATCAAGAGGGCCTGCAAAGAATTAGGAGACAAAGCTCACTGTATTCCCTTCGTAATAACGAGCTGGTGGCTTGATAGTCCTCTTTGATCTCCGAAGGGTCTGCTCCTTTCTCACCACCTCCGTTGCTTCTTCAGGCTCATCTCCATTTCCGGGCAAACTTTGAGCAATGCTCCCCTTGCTTTCTAAACCAGAAGCCTCTGCCCCAGAGCTTGAAGGAATAGGAGCTGCTGGTGATACATCAATCTCCTCTTGAAGAACTTCATCATCCAACTTCTGCTTTTCATCAACCTTGCTCTCTGGTAGCTCAACCGAGCTTCCTCCATACGACGTCAGTTCATCAAAGACCACATCTCTTGATACAACAGACTTCTTCATCGCATGATCCATGCACTTCCATCCCTTCTTCCGCTCATCATAGCCTACAAATACAAGCTTCCTTGCCTTTGTATCAAGCTTCGTCCTTAAAGCATCTGGTACATGCACATAGCAAGTTGATCCAAACACCCGAAGGTGTTCCATGCTAGGTGATGAAGATTTTCTATAGTTTTAAAATATTATCAAAACTAAAATCTCAAATAGGCAAGTGTACCTATCGAAATATAGTATAGGAAATATCGTATTCGACTCGGGGCCTGTTGAGTACTTCTACTCACGCAAATTAATATTATTTTATCTAAGTATCAAAGGGGTAAATTAAACTAAAGAAGGAAGAAAATAAACTAACAACGAGCACTTGATCTAGACTCACTTTGAATAAACCTTTTATAAAACACAAACTCTAATTTACTCACCTCGACCGTGGAGGTTCCTAAGGTACAAAAGCGTCTCTCTCGAGCTCATGCTTCTGACTAACCTTAGGTTGATCGATTAAGACCTCTCGGCCAGTCGAAACCCTTAAGCTTGCTTTAGGTGGTGAACCCCTCTATTGGATTTGACTCCAATCCGACAGATTTATGTCGTCCTCTCTCGAGGAGTGCATTCAACTCCTTTTATCCTTGAGCGATCTACTCATATCCACAACCTGTCGGTCATTTAGGATACGGATCTAGAATCGAACAACATAATCGCGAAATATGAATTCGACAAAATATAATTCAAAGATAAATCGATAGTGGTAAAAAGGTTTGACAAAAAGAGTTTTATTCAAAGATAATCATGATCAAGTAATAAAGAAATTAGCTAGTTGACATAATATAAAAGTTACATGAAAAGAAGAGAAAGAAGAACATGGTTGCAAAAAGGAAATACTTGAATTGAAATCTAAACTATGAAATTGAAATTACATAAAACAAATGCATAAAGACAGTAATCTAAGCTATAACATACTCCTAAAATTGGCTCCTAATCCTCTTTTTAAGCTTTTGAACTCATCTGGAATTTATAGATTTTTCTGCTTGGGAGTCACGCCCTAGGTCACGCCCGTTACATAGGGCGTGTTAGGCTCGAAAACTGCTGTCTTGAAAGCCCGAGAACGTTGGAGAAAAACCGCCAAAAGTCATCGTTTTAGGGGTCACGCCCCAATGTCACGCCCGTGACCTATGGCGTGTCTAGTCTGTTACAGGAAACGGCGGGAAGGGGAAATGACGTGAAGTAATTCTGGCATTGCTGAAGAGGTCACGCCCCTAGTCACGCCCGTGACCTAGGGCGTGTACTCACCGGGTCAGCAAATGGCTAGAAACGGTACAATTTGGGCTCAATTCGGCAGTTTCGGGTAGGGCACGCCCTAGGTCACGCCCGTGACATGGGGCGTGTACTTGGGAAATGGTCCAGAATTGTCCCGGGAAGATTTCTGGAGAAAACTGTTTTTTTGAGCTGGACACGCCCGTGTTCATGCCCTAGACACGCCCGTGTCAGTGGGGCATGTACTTGTGAAATTCTCTAGATTTGTAGAGGACGTCGTCCTCTTTCCGTTGACTGGTTGCATGTCCCGTAACTCTTCCTGGTTTGAAAGTTATGACCATTTGAAGTTCAGCTATCCGTGACCAAAAATGTTCATTTTCTCCGTTTCAACTCCGGATCAGTCCTGCAAGCTCCAAATTGCTATTCGCAGCCCAGATTGACCTGAAATATGAAAATAAAGTAATTAGAACCATAATTACTAAAATATAATTATAATCTTATTATTAATTAAATAAAAACTATATTAAAATAACTATAATTAATGACTTATCAAATACCCCCATACTTAATCTTTTGCTATTCCAGAGCAAAACTATGAGAAGTAGTTATAAGAAATTAATATAATTTTTAATTAAACTAAAAATGTAATAAATCAAAAGAGAGTTAAAAATAAAGTTTAGGAATTCAAGATTAAGTTCTAAACTATGAAATTAAAATGTAAAGAGAAAGATATTTAGCCAAAAATTTCTCATAAAAATTAATTAGAATTCAAAATGAAGTGATTTAGCCAACAAAATTAAATTAGAATTATTCACACTTCTTAACTAAAAAGAAACTTGAAGGAAAAATTTAAACTACTACTTATGCTCTCTTAATATTTTAATTTAAGTCCAAAACAATTATATTGGCTAAAGATTTTTAGGAACAAGGACTATGAAGAGGATTTTAAATTGAGGTGATGAATTTTATCCTCTCACCCCATGCCCTTTTTTTCTTCTTTTTTTGATATTTTCATATGTTTACCAAGAAAATGATGAATTTTATTATCTCATTTCCCATGACATATGAACAAATATATTTTTTTCTCTCTTCAAAAACAAAAACAAAATGGGAGTAATGAATTTTATTCTCTTACTCCATCTTTTAGTTTTTTGGGTTCCATATGTGTACCAAGGAATGCTTGATTCCCATGACATATGATCTAACCAAAATAAAAAAATTGCATATGTGTACCAAGGGATAATGAATTTTATCCTCTTATCCCCATGACATATATTCTAACAAGAAAGTTTAAATACAAGGGAATGCTAAACAATATTTAGATTAAATTAAAATAATTAGAGAGCAACTATAGTAAATCAAAATTTCCTAAGAATTTTTAAAGCACAAGTGATTATAATTATAATCTAAAGATTGTTGAACTAAGCACTATAATATTGAAACTAATTATAATTACGAGAAAAAGAAGTAAATAAGACACTCCAAACAAATTTAATTCATAAGTTTATTTCTTAAAGTTAAATCACCTAAATATTAATTTAACTAACTATGATGAAATAAAAGATTAGAAAATCAAAAATTATAAAAATTCTTATAAATAAACTCAAAATTATTTTCCGAAAATCACCAAATATTAAGTAGGGGTTTCTTATATTTTTTTTTATTTTCTATAAAAAACAAATCCTAATTTTTTTGTTATTCTTTGACTTCCCAAGGGCTACCCAGTGACAGGTTCGCAAGGTACTAGGCAGTTTTGTGGGATGAAAACCAAACACGGCCCTTTCCAAGAAATTAATTTTAGATTTTCTATTTTTTTAATTTTTGATGATAAAAAGAAAACAAAGCTTTTTTTTCATTTTTTTTAAATAAAAACAATAAATAGGAATCCACCCCCATACTTAAAAATCAACAATGTCCCCAATGTTTATAAGCCAAGTAGGAGGGGAAAAATGCATAAAATAAAATAAAATAAATTGCATTAATTTAAAGATAATCAAGGGGTGTCTCCCAAGAGCGCTTTTCTTTTTCCCATCTTTAAGCTAGACGGTTATTGTTAAGAAAATGGAAAATAAAAATTTAAATGGACGGGCAACTCCCTTAAATCATGCTTTGGCGAAGATGCAAAAGTTGCTTGCCCGACGTCTCCTCCGTTTTCTTCTTGATGTTCCTTGTTGTTGCAGTTGACTTGAAAAATGTAAATTCAAATCACCTATCCATACCTGAGATGATTTGAATTTTTGTAGAGGAGCGGCAAATGGATCGTGGATGATGTTTAATTGCAACGGCTCCTCTTCTACATGAAAATCGTTAGTATAAGGAAAATCAAAAGTAAGCGTGTCAGAAAAATCTTCGCAAGGAGGATGCTCTTGCGAAGTCATAAGATTAGGCTCCAATTGTTTATTTTCTAAAAATAATTTTCCATCCGAAAATTTATGGGAAATAAAATCATCGGATGCATCAGGATCATAAATTTTTGCTCCTAAAAAATCATAAATTGTGCATGGGAATTCATTAATAGGAGAAAAATTGGGAGTCGTAGGAGGAGAAACATGTTCTTCTTCTACTCCTCCTAGCGCATCCATACACCTTGAAAGAGAAGGGATATATACTACTCTAGAGGGGGGGGGGGGGTGAATAGAGTAATCAAAAATTGCACTAGCAAAGTTGACTTTCTACTCAACTCCCTTGGAGTTAAATGCGGAAAAAAGGTTATAGATATTTGAGATTAAACCTTAAAGCCTAACACAAGTGATGTGCACAAAAGACAATCAACTGTAATTACAGTTGAGGCTAGGAATCCTAAACAACAACTAACAAACTTAGTTAAAATCTAATCACAGCCACAATGCAAGTAATTAAATAAAGCAATCCAGACGACACAAGGAATTTATAGTGGTTCCCCAAACAACTTGGGTACGTCCACTCTTCTACCAACAAGGTAGGAATCCACTCAGGTTTTTGATCAGGTGCCCTGCCACCAACAAGATCTGCTTCAGGTAGATCCAGAAACCCTTTAGACTTTTGATCAGGTGTCTAAAAACCAACACAGGTTTTTGATCAGGTGCCCTGCCACCAAGGGATACTTTTGAAGGGAGTAATAACCCTGTACAGGAGGGGGAAAGGAGGTTAAGGTGTCTTCTCTATTTTACAATAGATTAGAGAAGCACAATAACTTGCACTGAGCTAGAAAGCTCTAAAGGAATCAAGGCTCCCCCTGGCTAAAAGAACGTCCAGGTGAAGTCTTGCTTCAGTGCAGAAACACTTCAGAAAATACTGAAGGAAAAAGCTACAAGAAGATAAATAATATGAAATAAGATTTCTTCTTTAGGCAGCTATCTTCTTCTTCTTCTTCAAAAGGCTCTGAGTGAAGATCTTCCTGTTAGCAAGAGAACTCAGGTTGAAGAAGAGTGAAGCACTAGAACTTCTTCTCAGTTAGATGTGAATGAGCTGAGAGCAGTTTGAAACTGTAAGTTCTTAAGCTGGAATGTAGCTGTTAGCTTTTGAATTCCTTTTTCCTGGATGAACTTGATTTTTGCTATGTGAACTAGTTTATTTCTTTCTTCAAGGAGGTCTTTATATAGCAGTAGCAATAATGGCTCTTAACTGAGTTTGAATCTTGTCTTCTTCTGAACTCTGCAAGCTGTGCTGCAAAAAGCATAAAGCAAAACAAAATACTGCAGGCAGATATCCTATAAAAGGATAAAGCTTTCTAAGAAGCTGCAAATTACTCTGATGAAATAATATAAGAGAAAATCACATCAGAAGAGACTCTTTACAGCCAAGGAAGACTTTTTGAGTCTAACGGCTATAAAGGACAGCCTGGCAGAAATGATATCTCAGCTATAAGACAAACAACTTTGTCAGAAAAGATTAGCTCATGCATAAAGAATAGAATAGATATTGCATGGAAGTGTTATCACAATTTATTCAAATAATCTTTTATAAAATGTGCCAAAGTAATTATGAAAATAATCACATCACAGAAGACGACAAAACTATTCAAAACATACAACAAAACGTCGAACGACCCTCGGAGATCGTCGACCGAAGCACGGAGATCGTCGACCTATCAGACAGATAGTCGAACGATCCAGATAGTCGAACTATCAAAGAAGATAGTCGAACTACCTCAGCAGATAGTCGACCTATCAGAATAGATAGTCGAGCTATCAGATAGTCGAGCTATCAGATAGTCGATCTATCCGGACAGATAGTCGAACTATCAAACAAAACAGATAGTCGACCTATCGAGCAGATAGTCGACCTATCACAGAAAGCAGATAGTCGACCTATCAACAAATAGTCGAGCTATCAAACAGAACAGATAGTCGACCTATCAAACAGATAGTCGACCTATCAAAGCAACACAGATAGTCGACCTATCAACAGATAGTCGATCTATCAAAGCGGACAGATAGTCGATCTATCAAAGCAGACAGATAGTCGACCTATCAACAGATAGTCGAGCTATCAGATAGTTGAGCTATCCAAGCAGATAGTCGAACTATCAAAGATAACAGATAGTCGACCTATCAACAGATAGTCGAGCTATCAGATAGTTGAACAATCAGGACAGATAGTCGAACTACCAAAGCAAACAGATAGTCGACCTATCAACAGATAGTCGAGCTATCAACACAGACAGAACATCGAACAACTGATAGATGATCGTCGATCAGCCGATAGACGATAGTCAAGCGACGTTCGACCATAGTCGAACGAAAAACTACTTAACCAAATATTCATCTGGAAAAGCAATTCTACACAACTAGAGAATCTAACCGATCAACTAACCTTTGACCATAGATAAATCTTGGGTCAAGAGACAGAAAGAGAGGACTGAACTCAAATCAAAACCTAGGGTTCCAACAATCTCCCCTTATTTGTGTTAAGTCTCTCAACAAATAAAACATACAAAACTAATTACTGAAAGTAAAATAAAATGCATGAAAAGAAATAACTAAGCAGAAATAATTAATCAAACAGATAAACAATTAACTGTCAATCAATGAAAAAAATTAAGGTGCTTCAGAGTTAGATTTAGGATTAGAAGAGCTAGAAACAAAAGTAATCTTTCTGGAGGGATCTAGAGCTTCTTTTTTCGATAACTTCAAGTCTTTTTCTCCAATAATTTTCAATTCTGTTATTCTTGGGACCACTGCCTCAGGATGCTTTTCCATATACTTTGAAGGGTCAAATATCTCAGGTCTGACCTGGAACTTGTCTAGCTCCTTCATTCTGAATTTCGACATTGTGGTCAATCCTGCAGTGTCCTTTCCTTCTGCTTTTGCTTTCTTAATTTACGCTGCTCCAACGAGTTCAAGAAAACGAGCCATCCTAAAGTTAGGATCAAGCTCTGGGCTTTCATAAACATTCTCAGAAGATGTGTCAGCTGGTTCTTTATCCTGATTAACTAGATTACAAGAAGGAGCAGACTTTGCAAAGTTCTTGCTAGAATTTTCAGATAAAAATAAAATGCTTACCTTTTGAAACATCCTTCTCAGAGTGATCTGGCTTAGGAGAGGTAGAGCTTTTAAGTTCTTTGGACTGAGGAGGAGAAAATGTTGGCCTTTGATATACTACCTCCTTTACCTGTTCTTTAACAGCATCAGGTCTTTGATAGCCAGTTTGACTTTTACCTTGGAATCCTTGTGAACTTCTCCTTTGAGCAGACTGAGATGGATTTGATCTTTTGGACTGAGCAGCAGGTTTTGAAGATAAATTTCCTGAGGCTCCTTCACCGGGAGGTGGAGGAGGAGGACCTCTAGGATTCCATCTAGGAACAGGAGAGTCATACCTCTTTGACTTTTTCCTTTGCTTTTGCTGGTTCTTAGAAAACAACATCCAATGCTTGAAGTCTTTTGACTTTGGATCAATTCCTTTCAGTATATAATACGAGGTATCATTATCTGGATTAGCAGGAGGAGGAGCAACAACTTTTCTTTTCTTTTTAGCAATCCTTTTTCTTTTAGTCTCAGCATACTCATCAGAATCGATTTCATCTTCAGAATTTGAGGAGATGGGTAGATCATATGGGTCAATAGCATCTTTCATAGCTCTTTCTTTTTCCTTTCGAGCAGCTCTTTCTAGTTCATCTTCCATGGCATCCTGTGCCAGGAGAGCATCTAAATCCAAGCCTGAGGAATCATCCCATACAGTAGATTTTTCAATTTGGGCATCTGCAGCTGATTCTTGAATCTCAGAAACTGTCATAGTGACCAGTTCTGCTTGCACTTCTGGCTGAGCCACTTCAGATATTTGAACACCTGATTCTGGTTGGACTTCTAGAGCAGTTTGGATAACGGGTTCTTGAGCATCTAGAACTTCTTCCATATTATCTGTAATTTTATGAATAAAATTTTTCTAAATGACATCTAATCATGCCTTCCAGATATTCCCAAACTATCATATCAGTTATCAAGTCTAAAAAGTAAGTAAAGGGAATACCTTCAGAATCGACCACAGCATGTCCTAACTCCCATAATTCATCTAGAAAGGAGGTGATGATTCCTTCTAGGTACAGGGCAACCAAGGGAGTAGAACTTTCTTCTAAACAAGCTTTAACAATGAATTCAGATTTCAATAGAGCATCAGAAATTTCCTTTTCAGATAGAGGAGGAGGAGCTGAATCTTCTATTGCTTTCTCTGCTACTGCATGATGATCTGCTGGAGGGGAGGCCAAAGGCTGCTCTGAGACATCTTCATCAAGCATCTCCCCCTGCCTGATTTCAGTAGAAACTGAAACCAGGCCCCTAGAAGAAGAGGGCTCAGCAGACTTTGAGAGTTTTTGAATAGCAGCAGTCAATGAGGATATAGAAGAAGCAAGGGGAGCAATTGCCTCTTCAATCATAGTTTTGATTGAGGGGGTAATTAACTCCACAATGCTAGAAATAAAAGCTGGAGTTATTTCAAAAGAAGATGATGATAATGGTGGGGGAATGTCAGAAGATGGAAGATCAGCAGGGATGGTATATGCAAGATGAGCTGGAGAATGAACTGGAGATGTATGCGTGGATGCAGGGTGATCAATGTGATCAGGAGAGGGAATTGGAGAATGAACTGGAGAAGAAATCTCAGACACCAACAAATCAAAACTGGGATGAGAAATCCCAGCAAGATAAGTCGGGAGAGGAGATGCAGGAGGAGAAGCAGAATGTCGTACTTCAATTGAAGTTGAAGGAACTTCAACTGAAGTAGACGACATAGTAGATGAAGAAGATGGAAGAGATGGATTTGCTGAGCCAGCTGCTAGAAGGGGGAGTGACTGAGACAGTCCTGGTGCTCTCAGAAGTAACTGGAGCAACCCCTGCGGGAGCGGGCTTCAGGAAGGTCCTTTTCCATTTTGCAAACAGCGATGGATCCATCTTCTTACTAGCGTTGATGGAGGTGGCGGCTGACACTAGCAGGTGGTGAAATTTCTCCTTCAGAAAAATCCCAACTACCCTTCCTAGGGTAACTTCTTTCTTGCCATTCTTTTTCCTGATTAAATCAAATAGAACGCCTGCCCAATTGGTCTGCTTCTTATTCACTATTGCACACATTAGTGCAAATTGCTGCCTTGTAATATTATCGTGGGCAGAGTGCTTTCCCAGTAGCACTTTTCCTACTAGTTCCGCAAGAAACTTAATCTTAAACGGGAAATTCACTTTGAGCAGCTTAGAGGGAATGCCTTCGGCATGTCCCAGCTCAGTTAACATCCTTCCGAACTCAGGAGTATCTTGCTCATACTCTTCTTCACCATTAATCAATCCAAAAATTTCAGTCAGAATAGCGGGAGTCAATATTACCTCTTCTCCGCTAATTGTTCCAGTCATCGAGTCATCAGTTGAAGACGAAGAGAAAGCCCACTCTTTGATCTCTTGAGTGTTTATCTTTATTCTATAGGACATGAGTTTCTCTAACCCTTGATCTTTGCACAGATTCAGAATCTCCACTATTCCTGGTTCGCAGCAGCTGAAGGCGTCGAAATCTACGCTGAAACCGGCATCAAACTTCACTACTGCAAGGAGCGCTGGAGCAATCGCCATCGAAAAAGCTGGAGAAGACGAGGGAGAGACGGCGAGGACGGAGCGCAAGACAACGAGCAAGAGGGAAGACGGAATGCGAAAAGACGCTTTCCGTCGACGATAAGAGCTACTATCTCTTAACCTAGGTCGACCATCAGCTTTATATTAAAACAGCGATTGTCGATCTATTTAAAAGATACTGGAGATGATGGTAGAACGGTCGTTCGACGATCGGTCCTGAAGCAGAGTAGTCGATCAATCGTTCGACTATTTCTATCTTCACAAACAACAAGCTGTCGTCAACCATAGATCGACGATAAGCTCGACCTGTTCCACTATCTTCGAACGCCGGTCGACGATCTTCAAGCAGATAAGCTATCTTCAACCATAGGTTGACGATAGGCTTGATCCGTTCGACTATCGTCGAACTTCATTCGACTATCTTCGAACAAGTTTCAACAAGGCAGACGTCACACTTAGTCTCTTCCATTAATCATGCCTAGTTGAACTAAAAAGAACAGATGCTTCTGTTCATCTAAGGGCTTGGTGAATATATCACCTCTTTGAAGGTCTGTGGATATGAACTCAAGGCTGATCTTGTTCTTTTTCACACAATCTCTCAGGAAATGGTGTTTAATCTCAATGTGCTTCGTTCTAGAGTGGTGCACTGGATTTTGTGCAATGGAGATAGCACTTGTACTGTCACACATGATTTTAGTGTTCTTGTGTGAATACCCATAATCCAAAAGTTGATTTTGTATCCACAGGATCTGTGAACAACAACTAGCAGCTGCAATATATTCAGCTTCTGCAGTTGAGGTTGAGACAGAGGCCTGCTTCTTATAGAACCAAGAGACCAATCTCTCTCCCAGGAACTGACAAGTTCCTGAGATACTTTTCCTGTCAACTCGACAACCAGCATAATCAGAATCAGAATATCCAATTAATTCAAATTCTGACTCAGCTGGGTACCAAAGTCCTAGATTTGGACATCCCTTTAGGTATCTTAAGATTATCTTGAGAAGAATCAGATGAGATTCCTTGGGGTTGACCTGGAATCTAGCACAAAGGCATGTAGCAAACATTATGTCTGGCCTACTTGCAGTTAAATACAATAGGAAACCAACAATAGCCCTATAATTCTTTTGATCAACAGGCTTTCCCTGATCATCAGAATCAATAACTACATTAGTAGCCATAGGTGTATGCATTGCTGAAGCATTTGCAATCCCAAACTTCTTTACCAATTCCTTGGCATATTTGGATTGGGAGATGAAGATGCCATCAGCATCTTGCTTTACTTGGAGACCAAGAAAGTAAGACAGCTCACCCATACTACCCATCTCAAACTTAGAATGCATTAAGTTGGAGAACTTTTTGCATAGTTTGGGATCAGTGGAACCAAAAATAATGTCATCCACATACACTTGAACTAACAGGATTGTGTCCTTGTGGTGCTTGACGAAGAGGGTTCTATCAACTACTCCCCTAACAAAGTTGTGCTCTAACAGGAAACTAGCTAGAGTCTCATACCAGGCTCTTGGTGCTTGTTTGAGTCCATAAAGAGCTTTATGCAACTTGAATACATGTGAGGGCTGAGTTGAAGAAACAAAACCGGGTGGCTGTTCAACAAATACCTCTTCCTTTAGCTCACCATTAAGAAAGACACTCTTGACATCCATCTGAAAAACCTTAAACTTCATATAGGCTGCATAGGCTAAGAAGATCCTTATTGCCTCTAGCCTTGCAACAGGAGCAAAGGTTTGGTCATAATCTATACCTTCCCCCTGTCTGTAGCCCTGAGCTACAAGCCTAGCTTTATTCCTTACAATGATTCCATTTGCATCCAACTTGTTTCTATACACCCACTTGGTGCCTATGATCAGTTGGCCTTTAGGTCTTGGAACCAAAGTCCATACTTTACATCTTTCAAACTGATTGAGTTCCTCTTGTATAGCAATGATCCAGTGGGGATCTAGCTCAGCATCTTTAATGGTGAGGGGCTCAATCTATGAAAGGAAACAAGCATGCATCACATCCTGTCTTAACTGATGTCTTGTTTGAACACCAGCTGATATGTCTCCTATCACTTGAGATGTAGGGTGATATCTAAGTGTGACAACATCAGCAGGTGGGATGTGATCTTCAGCAATAGTTGGGATTAATTCCTCAGGAGGAATTTGATCTACTATTGGTAGAACAACAACAACTTCTGCAATGTCTTCATCACTGTCTGATTCAGTGATATAAAGAGTTGAAAGATAGAGGATTTCTTGAGAGACATCTTTGGAAGATTCGTGTACCTGTAATGAACTTGAGGAAGGGGAAGTTTCCTTCTCCTTGTAAAACATTTGGGATTCATCAAAGGATACATGAACAGACTCTTCAATTTTAGAAGATGATTTATTAAAAACCCTATAAGCTTTGCTTACTTGAAAATATCCAAGAAAAATTTCCATTGAAGCCTTTGCTTCAAACTTTCTAAGATATTCTTTATTGTTATTATGAATATAAACTATACAGCCAAAAACTCTAAAATAATTTATTTTAGGTTTCTTTCCTTTAAGTAACTCATAAGGAGTTTTACACTTAAGCTTGTGTATCAGACTTCTATTCAAGACATAGTTGGCTGTACTAACATCTTCTGCCCAATAGGAAAGGGGCATATTAGCATCTGCCAACAATGTGCCAGCAGCTTCAATTAGTGTTCTGTTCTTCCTTTCAACTACCCCATTTTGTTGGGGAGTTCTAGGAGCTGAGAAGCTATGTTTGATACCTTCTCTCTCACAGAATTCTTGCATGAGAAGAGAGTCAAACTCAGTACCATGATCACTTCTGATCAAGGCCACATGAGTAGAGTACTCAGTCTGCACACATAATAGAAAATCTGTAAGGGCTTTGAAGTTATCAGCCTTAGTTCTCAAAAAGAACACCCAAGTGAACTTGGAGAAGTCATCTACAATGACTAGGGTGTAATACTTCCCTCCTAAACTCTGTACATTTATTGGGCCAAATAGGTCCAAATGTAATAAATACAGGATTCTAGGAGAATCACTTTTATTTACTGATTTAAATGAATTCTTAGTTTGCTTGCCTAATTGACAAGCCTTGCATAGGATCTCCTTCTTGTAGGGGCAAGAAGGTAAACGTTTAACAAGGTTGTGTTTAGATAACCTAGATATATTCTTGAGGTTAACATGGCTAAGCCTTTTATGCCATAAAGTATTGTTATTTATTACTTCATTAAACAAGCAGATTTCAGAGTGAGTTGAATTAAAATCTACTAAATAAATGTTACCTTGTCTAATGCCTACTAATACAACATTATTATTTAAAGTAATATTACAAAGGGAGTTAGAGAATGATACCTGGTATCCAGCATCACATAACTGACTTACTGAAATTAGATTATGCTTCAGTCCAGTTACATAAGCAATTCTCTTGAATGTTACAACTCCAATTGTCATCCTGCCATAGCCTTCAGTTTGACCACAGCTTGAATCTCCAAAGATTACCTTTGGGCCAAGCTTTGCCTTGAACTTTGACAGATGTTCTTTATTTCCTGTCATGTGCTTGGAGCAACCACTATCCAAATACCACTTATTTTGAGTGATAGGATAGGTCTTCACCTGCAAATAAATCAATTTAAACATTGTGGACCCAGGTAACCTTGGGTCCCTTATTTTTCACATAAGAAAAACTCGAAATAAATGAATAAGTAGGCTGAGGGTGATAACCTAACGGGTAAGATCTCCTAGGTGGGATTCTCCATGCAGATGATGGGTCAATAAACCTAGGGTTTCTATTCATATTCGGGTTTCTAAAGTTCTGGTTGGAATTTTGAAATTCTTGTTGAAAGCGTCGATCGGCGTTCGATGATTGGTACCCAGATCGTCGATCTTCGTTCGACCATTGGGCCTGCAATCGTCGAGCATCGTTCGACGCCCTTTGTAATTCTTTAAATTTCTGTTTTCTTTTCTCTCTTTTAGCTTTATTTAAAGTTATATTTACTTGATTAACTTGCTCAGTGTTTTTTATTCCACTAGATGAAATAAAATTCACTGGAGTTGAAAGTTGGTTCTTAAGAATGATTGGGGGCTCACTAGAAGATGCTCCTAAGCCTAATTTGTTATTGCCTGACCTAGTGTTAGACATGCTGGTTATTTCAAGCAACTTAAGGCTTCTACCATTCAGAGACTCTTCTAACCTTTTGGACTTAGCTAATTCATTCTTAAGGAATTTTATTTCTTCACTAGCATTAGTGAGTTCTGTTGTTAACCTAATATTTTCATTAGCAATCAATTCAGATTCAGCTAGTTTAGTTCTAAGTTCTTTTATTTCTTTTTCAGAACTAATTAAATCTAAACATAAAGATTTAAACTTAGATTTAAATTCATCAGATGTAAAGTCATAAGAAGACAATACCTCATCTTCAGTTGGCATTTCTTCATCAGAATCTGAGCTCTCTGCAGCTGAGTGATTGCTGCATGCATCAATTGCCATCAGGCAAACTTCCTTTGCCTTCTTTTCTTCTTCATCCTCACTGGAGCTTGAGGAAGAGGATTCCTCCTCAGAATCGCTCCAGGTTTCAACAACAAAGCCTCTCTCCTTCTTTTTGTTCTTAGGATGGCTTGGAATGCTTCCTGTGCTGATCCTTGTCTTTTCTTTTATCTTTGTTCTTTTCCTCTGGACAATCTGGAAGAATATGTCCAGGCTTCCTGCAACCATAGCAAATTATTTCTTTAGAAGGAGTGCGATCATACCTTGGTTTTTCTTCATACTTTGAAGACTTATTTCTGAATTCCTTCCTTCCCATCTTGAGAAATCTTTTGGCAAATAATGCCATCAGTTCCTCATTGGACTGGCTTCCTTCAGGATCTTCAGCAGCTTTGAGAGCAAGGGTTTGCTATTTTCTTGTAGGAGTTGGGGTCTTTGCTTCAGCTTCAGCTTCCCTGGACTTCAGCACTTGCTCAAAAGACTTGAGCTTGCCGAGAAGGGCTTTTGTTGAGATTTCATTTGTGCTTCTGGCCTCCTTGATAGGCCAGATCCTCAGATCCCATGTGCTAGGGAAGCACATAAGAATCTTATCATTGACCTCTATTAATGAAATATCCTTATCAAGGGTCCTCAGCTCATTGATGATTGAGCTGAGCCTTGTGTACATAGCTTCAACTGATTCAGCATCAGTTTTCTTGAAATTCTCATACTGTGAGATAAGGTTGGACCTTCTGTCCTTCCTTTCATCAGCTAAACCACCTACAATCTGGTTCAGTGTATCCCACATAGCTTTTGCTGAGGAGCAGTCAGCAACCTTCTGGAATACTTCATCAGACATTGTCTGAGCCAGAATGTTCATTGCCTTGGCATCTGCTATCTTTGCCTTTTTGTATTCATCATTGTAGTCTGGAGGAGGCACTGCACTCATATCAGTTGATGATGAGGTTGTAGCAGCAGCAAGTGCTCTTGGTGGTCCTGTCAAAATAGAAGCAAAAATACTTTCATCAATAGAGTTCATATATAATTTAATCCTTGCCTTCCTGATGCTAAACTTAGCTAAGTTGCATGCTGGAGGTCTGGTGCTAGAATAATCCTTGGACTGGGCCATGATAGTGAAAGTGAATATCTACAAACTTTGGTATCTATCAGGATCTTGTGACTTAGGTGTTAGCCTATTCAGTCAGTCAACCTCCCTTTGATACCAATTGAAAGAGAAGGGATAGATACTACTCTAGAGGGGGGGGGGGGGTGAATAGAGTAATCAAAAATTACACTAGCAAAGTTGACTTTCTACTCAACTCCCTTGGAGTTAAATGCGGAATAAAGGTTATAGATATTTGAGATTAAACCTTAAAGCCTAACACAAGTGATGTGCACAAAAGACAACCAACTATAATTACAGTTGAGGCTAGGAATCTTAAACAGCAACTAGCAAACCTAGTTAAAATCTAATCACAGCCACAATGCAAGTAATTAAATAAAGCAATCCAGACGACACAAGGAATTTATAGTGGTTCCCCAAACAACTTGGGTACGTCCACTCTTCTACCAACAAGGTAGGAATCCACTCAGGTTTTTGATCAGGTGCCCTGCCACCAACAAGATCTGCTTCAGGTAGATCCAGAAACCCTTTAGACTTTTGATCAGGTGTCTAAAAACCAACACAGGTTTTTGATCAGGTGCCCTGCCACCAAGGGATACTTTTGAAGGGAGTAATAACCCTGTACAGGAGGTGGAAAGGAGATTAAGATGTCTTCTCTATTTTACAATAGATTAGAGAAGCACAATAACTTGCACTGAGCTAGAAAGCTTTAAAGGAATCAAGGCTCACCCTGGCTAAAAGAACGTCCAAGTGAAGTCTTGCTTCAGTGCAGAAACACTTCAGAAAATACTGAAGGAAAAAGCTATAAGAAGATAAATAATATGAAATAAGATTTCTTCTTTAGGCAGCTATCTTCTTCTTCTTCTTCTTCAAAAGTCTCTGAGTGAAGATCTTCCTGTTAGCAGGAGAACTCAGGTTGAAGAAGAGTGAAGAACTAGAACTTCTTCTCAGTTAGATGTGAATGAGCTGAGAGCAGTTTGAAACTGTAAGTTCTTAAGCTTGAATGTAGCTGTTAGCTTTTGAATTCCTTTTTCCTGGATGAACTTGATTTTTGCTATGAGAACTAGTTTATTTCTTTCTTCAAGGAGGTCTTTATATAGCAGCAGCAGCAACGGCTCTTAACTGAGTTTGAATCTTGTCTTCTTCTGAACTCTGCAAGCTGTGCTGCAAAAAGCATTAAGCAAAACAAAATACTGCAGGCAGATATCCTATAAAAGGATAAAGCTTTCTAAGAAGCTGCAAATTACTTTGATGAAATAATATAAGAGAAATTCACATCAGAAGAGACTCTTTACAGCCAAGGAAGACTTTTTGAGTCTAACGGCTATAAAGGACAGCCTGACAGAAATGATATCTCAGCTATAAGACAAACAACTTTGTCAGAAAAGATTAGCTCATACATAAAGAATAGAATAGATATTGCATGGAAGTGTTATCACAATTTATTCAAATAATCTTTTATAAAATGTGCCAAAGTAATTATGAAAATAATCACATCACAGAAGACGACAAAACTATTCAAAACATACAGCAAAACGTCGAACGACCCTCGGAGATCGTCGACCGAAGCACGGAGATCGTCGACCTATCGGACAGATAGTCGAACGATCCAGATAGTCGAACTATCAAAGAAGATAGTCGAACTACCTCAGCAGATAGTCGATCTATCAGAATAGATAGTCGAGCTATCAGATAGTCGATCTATCAGAATAGATAGTCGAGCTATCAGATAGTCGATCTATCCGGACATATAGTCGAACTATCAAACAAAACAGATAGTCGACCTATCGAGCAGATAGTCGACCTATCACAGAAAGCAGATAGTCGACCTATCAACAGATAGTCGAGCTATTAAACAGAACAGATAGTCGACCTATCAAAGCAACACAGATAGTCGATCAATCAAAGCGGACAGATAGTCGACCTATCAACAGATAATCGAGCTATCAGATAGTTGAGCTATCCAAGCAGATAGTCGAACTATCAAAGACAACAGATAGTCGACCTATCAACAGATAGTCGAGCTATCAGATAGTTGAAATATCAGGACAGATAGTCGAACTACCAAAGCAAACAGATAGTTGACCTATCAACAGATAGTCGAGCTATCAACGCAGACAGAACGTCGACCAACTGATAGACGATCGTCGATCAGCCGATAGACGATAGTCGAGCGACGTTCGACCATAGTCGAACGAAAAACTACTTAACCAAATATTCATCTGGAAAAGCAATTCTACACAACTAGAGAATCTAACCGATCAACTAACCTTTGACCATAGATAAATCTTGGGTCAAGAGACAGAAAGAGAGGACTGAATTCAAATCAAAACCTAGGGTTCCAACACACCTGACAAACTCATGAAATAATAGTTTTTTTTCTTCTTCGGTATAAACAACTACTGGGGTACATGAAGAGTCATGTTCCTCATTAACAATATTATCCAAAGAAGGAGAAAAATCACTAATAGAAAAAAATTCTCATCCAAATTTTGGGGAGAAGAATCACCTAGAAATTGAGAAGAATCCCCAAAATTAGGAGAGAAGGCTTGCGGTGCAGAAGAAGAAGAACAAAAATTTTGCTCCAAATAATTATTCTCAAAACTCGGGAAACTTTCCGGGTGATCTTGTGACCAAGAGAAGTTGACATCCGAGTTAGAAGAAAAATTATTTAAATCAAAATAATTATTCTCATTATAATTTGAAAAATTCGTTTCATGAACATTTGAAAAATTAGTTTCGTAAAAATTTGAACTAGAATTAGAATAAAAGTGAGAAAAATTATTATCATAATTAGTATCAAAATTATTTTCATAAGAAAAGTTTATATAATAATTATAATGATAACAATACTCACTTTGATGATAACCACCACAATTATAACAAAAATTTTGGCGCTTTTGTGCAGCTTTCAAACATTCTAATTGATTTTGAAGGTTTGCAAGATCAGCGACCAATTTAGATAACATACTTTTAATAAAAGAAAATAACAGAACCTTTACCTAATAGAAATGAATTTAAAAATAAAATAAAAGAGAATTGAGGTAGAGAAGAAGGTTGATAAAATTAATAAAATCTGCGCTTTCAAAATATCAACAAAATAGTCCCCGACAACGGCGCCAAAAAACTTGATGAAGATTTTCTATAGTTTTAAAATGTTATCCAAACTAAAATCTCAAATAGGCAAGTGTACCTATCGAAATATAGTATAGGAAATGTCGTATTCGACTCGGGGCCTATTGAGTACTTCTACTCACGCAAATTAATATTATTTTATCTAAGTAACAAAGGGGTAAATTAAACTAAAGAAGGAAGAAAATAAACTAACAACGAGCACTTGATCTAGACTCACTTTAAATAAACCTTTTATAAAACACAAACTCTAATTTACTCACCTCGACCGTGGAGGTTCCTAACATACAAAAGCGTCTCTCTCGAGCTCATGCTTCTGACTAACCTTAGGTTGATCGATTAAGACCTCTCGGCCAGTCGAAACCCCTAAGCTTGCTTTAGGCGGTGAACCCCTCTATTGGATTTGACTCCAATCCGGCAGATTTATGTCGTCCTCTCTCAAGGAGTGCATTCAACTCCTTTTATCCTTGAGCGATCTACTCGTATCCACAACCTCTCGATCATTTAGGATACAGATCTAGAATCGAAGAACATACTCGCGAAATATGAATTCGACAAAATATAATTCAAAGATAAATCGATAGTGGTAAAAAGGTTTGACAAAACGAGTTTTATTCAAAGATAATCATGATCAAGTACTAAAGAAATTAGCTACTTGACATAATATAAAAGTTACATGAAAAGAAGAGAAAGAAGAACATGGTTGCAAAAAGGGAATACTTGAATTGAAATCTAAACTATGAAATTGAAATTACATAAAACAAATGCATAAAGACAGTAATCTAAGCTATAACATACTCCTAAAATTGGCTCCTAATCTTCTTTTTGAGCTTCTGAACTCATCTGGAATTTATATCTTTTTCTGCTTGGGAGTCACGCCCTAGGTCACGCCCGTGACATAGGGCGTGTTAGGCTCGAAAAGTACTGTCTTGAAAGCCCGGGAACGTTGGAGAAAAACCGCCAAAAATCGCCGTTTTAGGGGTCACGCCCGTGACCTAGGGCGTGTCTAGTCTGTTACAGGAATCAGCGGGAAGGGGAAATGGCGCGAAGTAATTCTTGCGTTGCTAAAGAGGTCACGCCCCTAGTCACGCCCGTGACCTAGGGCGTGTACTCACCGGGTCAGCAAACGGCTAAAAACGGTACAATTTGGGCTCAATTCAGCAGTTTCGGTCACGCCCTAGGTCACGCCCGTGACAGGGGGCGTGTACTTGGGAAATGGTCCAGAATTGTCCCGGGAAGATTTCTGGAGAAAACTGTTTTTTTGAACTGGACACGTCCGTGTTCACGCCCTAGACACGCCCGTGTCAGTGGGGCGTGTACTTGTGAAATTCTCCAGATTTCTAGAGTACGTCGTCCTCTTTCCGTTGACTGGTTTCACGTCCCGTAACTCTTCCTGGTTTGAAAGTTATGACCATTTGAAGTTCAGCTATCCGTGACCAAAAATGTTCATTTTCTCCGTTTCAACTCCGGATCAGTCCTCCAAGCTCCAAATTGCTATTCACATCCCAGATTGACCTGAAATATGAAAATAAAGTAATTAGAACCATAATTACTAAAATATAATTATAATCTTATTATTAATTAAATAAAAACTATATAAAAATAACTATAATTAGTGACTTATCACTAGGCTTCTCCTTAAACACCATCTCATGAGGAGACTTCATGTTGATCAGACTTAGATGCATCTGATTGATGACGTAGGTTGTGCATGCCATTCCTTCCCCCCAAAAAGACCTGGGAATGCTCTTTGCATGAAGCCAGCACTTGCTGGTTTCCGTAAAATGATGGATCTTCCTCTTTACCACTCCATTTTGTTGTGGAGTTTGAGCACAAGTAAGCTCTCTCTGGATCCTGTGCTTCCTGCAGAAGTTAGAAAACTCCGATGATACAAACTCACCACCATTGTCTGATCTGAACTTCTTGATCCGCAGGCCAAGCTGGCCCTCCACCAGCTCCTTGAACTCCACAAACAACTAGAAGGCTTCTGACTTCTCCTTCATGAAATACACCCTAGTGTATCTTGAGTAATCATCAATCAACACCAGTATGTATCTGCTTCCTCCAAGACTAGTGGTAGCAGTTGGCCCCATCAAGTAACCATGGATACACTCCATTGGTCTCTTGCTCCTCATTTGTGACTTATAAAACAGAAGGCGATGGGCCTTACCGTACTGACACCCTGCGCAAACGTGGCCATCTCCGTAGGATGATAACTTCGGCAAGCCTTTCACAAGGCATTTCATTGACATAACTTTCAGCTTGTCCATCCCTACGTGCCCTAGTATTTAATGCCAAATAATAGTGCTATAATTGGCCCTCATCCGATCAACGTAGGAGCTTGTTGTAAGAACAAACAAGTCCTTTACACTCCTCCCAATGTGATCAACATCAGCCTTCGCCGCTGATACATTGTGAAGAAACTTCACTTCTGTTGGCTCAAACAGAACGTGATAGCCTACATCTACCGCATTGGTAACAGAGAAGAGGTTCTTCTTCATGCCCGATATATGATACACACTCCTTAACGTGAGTGGCCCCTTATCACTACCCAAGGACACAACCCCCTCCTTCTCTACTGCATGAACAATATTATCAGCAGTAATAATAGATTTGTTACCTAAGTAAGTCTATAGTGAGGAGAACTTTGACTTGTCTCCTGTCAGGTGATGACCACACCTGGAGTCCATGATCCAGTCATCTTCTAATTCGATGATGGACAAAGCACGGACACAAGTGACCGTTATGAAAGCTCCACCCCATCTAGCTTCCTTAGTACTAGAGCAAGCTTCCTACTTGCCTGTAGCATGCCCAGGCTGCAGCTTGACCTTACAATCACGCTTGAAATGACCCAGCTGATTACACCTGTAGCACTTCAAACTCTTCTTCCAGTTCTTCTTAGGAGCAGCACACCTCTTTTGCTGATAAGAGGTTGAAGGCTCATCTTCAACATCGGTCTTCTTATTCTTCCCTTCCCATCTCTTCTTCTTCTTGCCTGTGAAGAGTGCTTCACTACCTCGTTCATAGATAGTGACTCTAACCATCTGTTTGGCCAACTTTCTTGCGAAGCAAGTAGGTTCTCAAGTTCTAGCAGAGATGGCTGAGTTGCTCAGCCTTGAATAGAGGTTACAAAGGCCACATACTCCTTCTACAAGCCGCAGATTATGTGCCTTTTCAACTTAGCCTCAGAGATGGGCTTATCAGGATCAAGCACTGATAACTTAGCACACAGACTCTTCATCTTCAGAAAGAACTTAGAGATAGTCAAGTCTCCTTGAGTTGTCCTAGCCAACTCATTCTCTAGGAACTGTAGCTTAGCTACGTTCTTCCTGTTGAATAACCCATCAAGGGAAGTCTAAATTTCTGCAGCAGACTCACACCCAATGATGTGATCAAACAGTTCAGGTCAGACAGCCTGCTTGAGGGTAAACTTAGTCTTTGCATTAGTTTTCCTCCATACTCTCACCTGCTCAGTAGTTCTAAAAGCAGCAGTCACTTCTTGCCTGTCATCACCACTGACGACTTCCCATAGCTCCTCGCCTAGAAGATAACTCTTCATGCACGACTTCCATTTCCTAAAGTTAGTCAGCATCAAGAGTTCAATACCTAGACCCCTTGTAAAACCTCCTTCCATTGCAATAACCCTGGTCTAAACTTTTAGAAGCACAGAGCACAACACAAGTTGATCACTGCTCAAGCAACTGAACCTCCCTCTGATACCATGTTGAATTTTCTCAAGATGCTTAACAAGATAGTCTGACGCTAGATTAATATTCTCAGAGCTATCAAGATCACACCTTGATCAAGCAGAAATTGGGAAAACACGCTCAAACAACTAAAAGCAAACCAAAGAGCAATCAAATCATATATTCACTATCTTCTTTATAGGGTGAGGTATACATGATGAGACATGATTTTGCCAGTATAAAATGGTAAGCAGAAAAATAAAAAAAGTAGTCCGGGTTGACAGAGTCAGAGACCGCCGAGACCTCCAAGTCCGTCGAAGTCGCCGAGACCGCCCAAACAACCGCTGATATGCTGAACTAAAGTACGGAGTCCTCCAAGAATGCAAGGTCGCGCAGACACACCGTTATTCGCTGAACACCTTGTAGCTCTCTGCAAGATGCCTAACTACAGTCGCCTTGTTTCCAGAGTCTACGAACAAGAACCGAACAGACAAACAGGCCGCCGAGACCGACGGACACCGTTATTAAACAGAAGCTGGAGAAGACCAATTAGTCGCAGATGCGACATGCTGAAACCGCTGATTGATAACCGCAAGCTAAGCAGAATCTTAACAAAATTCAACACTAGAAACCTGGCTTCCTTGAGTTAGCCGCATAACCTGTAACATTAACAATCGGTTAAGCTTCTCAGACTGTGCAGACTGACAAAACTGAGGCCACAGCTTTTAATCCACGCTTAACTTACTGTTTTCTCAGTTACAAATGAGGTGCCAGGGGGTCCTATTTATTAGAGCGGGTTGGAGTGTGATCACTGCCCTATGAGATAGACTAACTGACCCCTGATCGTAGCTAGCACATACCCGTCCACCTAGTCCACAAGGATAAGGACGGACACCATCCAACCCTACAATCACCAAGGCAAGAAGCAAGTTCGCAATCTGACGAACACTATGACAGTCTGCATGCACCACACCAGCTCGCCACACAAGTCCACGACCAACAGACATAGACCGCCCGATCAACAAGCAGACTCAGCGGTCTCAGCCAACACCCTGGACCTGTCACAGTGTGTGACCAAGTCCAGCAACCCACCAAACAAATGGCGCGAGCCCGGCGGACATGATGCCAGACCGCCAGCTCCAACGATAGTCCGCCAACAAGAATGCGGTTAACACCCACCGTACCACCCGAGATGAAAGGCAAGGACCATTGCCGATCTCGCGATCTCCAAAAACCAGTCCGCCACAACAGACTCCACAAAATCACAATCAATCTGCCCGGTTACTTCAAGAATAGGCCACAGGTAGAACCACAAGCCTGGTTGTAGAAGCAGGCAGACTCCAATCCTATCCGCACGGCTATCTCAGAACACCACAATAGGCCGACAACACTAGACCGCCAGGATGCTCTACTAGTCTGTATGGACAGTCCGCCCAGGCCACCCAGTCTACCCGATCACCCACTTCCACTTCAAAAATTTCAATAGTTTTGAGCTTACCGACACTTGCTACCCTCACCTTTAATTCTTGTGAACTATATTTATTAAGTTCTTTCGCCTATGAACTGCTTGAAATGCTATAATAACTCCAACTCACCTAGCGAGTGGTATTAACCTTTGCTTTGAGTAGCATGCTCTTCAACGCATGAAAGACTTAGTCTCACGCCCTAATTTCCACGTTGATTTTTTTTCCTTTAAATGACGATGCGTTTGGCCGACTCGCTATCGAGTGGGAGAGGTCACGTGGGGTCGGCCTAATAGAATAGGCAAGGTGTTGCGTGTAACACCCCAAAAATCTTAGGACTGTAGACTGGGAAACACGGCCAGGGACACGGGCATGTCCAAGGCCATGTCCTACTCTGTGTACTCGAGTGGGACTCGAGTGGGTCTCGAGTGGGTCTCGGGTGTGTCTCGAGTGAGGCACACGGCCTGGGACACGGACTTGTCCCAAGTCATGTACTTTTCTGTGTTATCTCGGGTACTCGTCAAAATGCAGTCGACGATCTTCGAGAGGCACGTAGGTCAGGCACACGGCCTGCTACACAGGCGTATGCCTTGGCTGTGTCCTTCTCGAGTTGTGGCTAGGTTTGCCAGGGTGCTGAACACAGGCTGTACACGAGCGTGTCCGAAGCCGTGTATGGAATACGGCCTGGGACACGGGCGTGTCCCATGGTCGTGTCCTAATCTTGATTGAGTTGGTTCCTTTGCCGCTTAAGGCACACGGCCTGTGACACGGGCGTGTCACAGGCTGTGTCAGCCCAGGAAAAGTTATTTCAGAGTGGATCGTGGCCGTTCATTTCCTTCATCTGGGATACATTGGTCCAAGCTCCTTCCTGCTGTTATAAGGCCGAGAGTTAAAGATAAACACTCATTTATCTTGTACATTCTCTTTCTAAAAGATATAGAGAGAGGGGAGAGCAAGGAAGGAAGAAGGAGAAGGAATCCGGCCGCCGGAGGAGCTTCTGCGATCCGAATCGAGATCCGAGTTAACATTTGTGGAGGCAAGGCCATTGCGGTGATTACCATCCGGCTAGATTTCGATGGATCCAAAGCAATCGTCAAGGGTACCGATCTCCTTCTTAGACAAGTGAAGTCCTTCTTTATGCATGTGCATGGAATCCTCCACCAAGAGGTGGAAAGCGTAAGAGATTCCAGCCGGTTTATAGTTGATATCACCGGTTGAGTCTTTATCTAGATCCAAAAATATGTAGTACGGGATATGCATGTTGTGTGAATCCCATCCAGACGGTTAATCTTGATTGGTGATATTTATGTTGCTAACCGGAGAAGACTCCGTGTATGAAACGAGTAGGTTACGGAGTTTACGAGGATGCTTGTGAGCTCCTTGTGTTGTATGCTCTGTGTGAGCTGTATGCGATGTGGCCTTGAGAGCCATTCTTTGTGGTTGTGGAGCCTTTGTGGAATTGTAATTGTACGCTCTGCGTGAGCTGTGTGCTGAACCGAAAAGCGGCACTGTGTACCTGTGTTGTGAGAGATCGATTGGTAGCACTATAAATGGGGGGCTGCGGGCCTTCCCGACTTGTTACACTATGGTGGTAGGTTGATCTAGAGGCACTGTGTACCTGGTTGTGAGAGATCGATTGGTAGCAATGCAAATGGGTGGCTGCGGGCCTTATTGGCGTGTTACACTATGGTGGTGGGTCGATCTAGAGTACTCAATGGTTGCTGTAAGGTTAACACCTTTGAGTGGGATGAGCGAGGATGTCTCCAGCATGCATGTTGTAGTAGACTAGTGCCCATAGGCAACAAGTTAAGAACCTCGAATCGGTGGTGGGACCAAGGATGATTCGGTACACTGTAAGCGTGCCTTGAGTGCATGGAGCGTCTGGCACGAAGGCTGGCATTTGTGATGTTGTTGTGCGTGAGAGCACTTGTCGTGAGATATATGCTGTGATTGCAATGCATGTAGGGAAGGAACCACTGCCACGGGTAAGGGGTATGGTCGTTATAATTGGTCAGCTGAATGCTGACTGTTGCTTTGTTTATCACCCTTGGGGTGGATTTTCATATGCAGGTGCTGGCTGACTGAATTGGATTGAGCGAGCTGAAGCCCTTGCTGTTTCTTGTAGGCCCTTGAATGTCGTGCGAAGAAGTATATATTCATGTGTGGCCGGCTTGCCTGCTGATGTATGAAACCACATTATGTAAAGAGAACCATGTAAGGCCTTAAGGCCGTGAGCGTTTGTGTATTTGTATACATTCCTGGTGTTATATATAAATGTGTTATTTATATATTTAGTGGACATTCAATGATGAGTTCTTGCAAGTTATAAACTTTTGCTAGAATGCTCTGAGTTAAGATGCGAGTAGAAAGTAATTTTGATATTCAGACGTGATTCCGCCGTTTATTTGTGAAATATGGTGTGGGGCCCCGACCAGACCCTCTGTTATATTCGATGTGACGGATGGAGGCGTTACAAAGTGATATCAGAGCTTAGGGTTTGGTAGGGATAACATAATTGAACTCAAGAATGTCCACTAGGGATGCTATACATGTGTTTGAGGAGTGTGAGTGTGTATACTAGGCATGGTTGCCATTTTGGAATGGACGTTAATGATGTCTTGTTCACCTATAGGTGACGAGGAGTGGAGCTGGGTAGTTTGAGCCCCAACGTTCCGATGAGAGTGCAGCACCAGCTGATGTTCCCAAACCTCTTCCTTATACGGAAACCATACGCTTAATTGCAGAGGCGCTGTTTGCAATGATAAATGCACAGCCTATTGGGAAGACAAGGCCTGTAGTGGAGCCAGTATGGGTTGGAGAGAGGCAAGAGTGTGTTGAGACTCTGATTGACGAGAAAGCAGCTGATGAGAAACTGAAATGGTTTATGGATTTTCATCCACCTACGTTTGTCGGGGTGGGTTCCCCAACACAGGCCGAGGATTGGTTCACAAGAGTGAAGAGGATCCTGACAGCGATTAGGACTGATGAGGGGCAGAAAGTTACTTTAGCCACTTTCCTACTAGAAGGAGAGGCGAGGCTTTGGTGGGATGAAGTGGAATTACACCAATTGGCAGGCAGAGGCCTATGAGAGATATCGATAGAGGAATTCTCACGATTATTTTGGGCAAAGTATTTGCCAGTATCGCAGTGAATTGCAATGGAGAATGAGTTCCAACGTCTCGTGCAGGGTGAGAGTACTGTTGATAATTACCTGCTTGAGTTTACCAAGCTGGGGTGCTATACAAGGTCTACTTTTGCGGAGGAAGCGCGGAAGACGAATAGATTCTATGAGGGACTTTGTGATGAGCTGAGGTTGGCGCTCCCGAGTTCGGTGAACCAAGGCTTCCAAGAATTAGTAGATACAGCCTGTGCACTAGAGAAGGATTTGAAATGGGTGCATGGCAAGAAGAACTTGGCCGTGGAAAAGTCGGAGTTCAAAGTTCCGCAGTCGGAACAATCAGAGATTAGGAAATGAGATAAGAAGAGGTTCAGGCCTGCTGAACAAACTTCTTCGGATGTTGCTTCAGGAGCAACGTATGGGCAAGGACATGTGGAGACACGTACATGTTTTAATTGTGTGAAGAAGGGACATGTTGCCCACAATTGTTGGAGTGCCCCGTCAAAGGGTGAGAAAAAGACAGGTGCGTCGTATGAGGAAAAGGGCAAGGCAGTGGTAGAGTCATCTGCATCCTGGGCATAACCTCGAATGTACATTCTCGAATTGCAGGAGCCGTAAAGTTCAAATCGTGAAGTACAGCAACCTCGCGTGTATAATCTGGAATTACAGGAGGCCATAAAGCGTATTATGAGGGACGCGGATGAGCGGAAATAGAGTAAAGAGTGTACTTTACTGTTGTCGTGATGTAATAAAGTACCTGTTGTATGTCTATTTGTAAAGACTTGTGCTTGTGCGATGCCGTGGGGCGAGACAAGCTGCGGCCTCTGAGCTCTAAACCCGGATCATTTTTGTAAAATTGCAACAAAAGCGTGGTTGTGTTGATGTCTATAGTTGAGCGAAATTTAGGGACGAAATTTCTGTAAGTGGGGAAGGGTTATAACACCCCAAAATTCTTTAGACTGTATACTGGGTAATACGTCCAGGGACACAGGCGTGTACAAGGCCGTGTTCTACTCTATGTACTCGAGTAGGACTCGAGTGGGTCTCGAGTGGGTCTCGGGTGTGTCTCGAGTGAGGCACACGACCTGGGACATGGGCAAGTTCCAAGCCGTGTCCTTCTCTATATTGTCTCGCGTACTCGATGAAATGCAGTCGACGATCTTCGAGAGGTGTGTCGGTCGGGCACACGGCCAGCGACACGGGCGTGTGCCTTGGCCGTGTCCTTCTCTGGTTGTGGCCAGGTTTGACAGGGTGCTGAACACGGGTTGGACACGGGCATGTCCGAAGCTGTTTCTGGCACACGACCTGGGATACGGGCGTGTCCCATGGCCGTGTTGTAATACCCCAAAACCCAGTTTTGGTTTTCAGGCCAAGTGACATGGCCTGGGATACGGGCGTGTCCCAGGGCGTGTCAAGCAAATACTCGAGCTGGTCTCGAGTAAGTTTCAAAGTTGGGTTTCGGGTGTTTTTGGAGTGACACGGCCTGAGACATGGGCGTGTCCCAGGGCGTGTCCTCCTCGGGTTGCTGCAGGTCGCCCGTTCGACGATCGTTGAGCATCGTGATCGACGATCGACTAGAAGAGGCGACACGGCCTGTGACACGGGCGTGTCACAGGGCGTGTCCTTCTCGACGATCGGCGAGATCATGTCGACGATCGGCGAGAATAATCTCAGTGATCGACGGGATTGGTCGAGAGAGGCGACACGGCCAGAGACACGGGCGTGTCTCAGGCCGTGTCAGGTTAGGCGGTGGTCACGAGCGTGTTCAACCCGTGTGGTGAGGCGGTTCTTTGATGCTTAAGGGACACAGCCTGTGACACGGGCATGTCACAGGGCGTGTCAGGGCCGAAAACGTTATTTTCGGCAGATCTCGACCGTTTGTTTCCCTCTTTCCAGATCTGGTGGTCTTCAGTTTTCCCAGCCCCTTTAAGACCCCGAACCAACAAACTTATCCTCACTTTATCTTCTTAAGTTAGAGAAGATAGGAGGAAGAAGGAAGGAGGAAGAAGAAGTAGGAAGGAGAGGGAGATCCAGCTAGTCACAACTCGGATTCGCGATCGGAGGCCATATTCGTGAAGGAAGAGCTCCAAGCAGTGCTTGCCATGGCTCCAAAACGTCCTCCAAGGGTAACGACTTCCTCCTTGGATATATGAAATCCTTCCTTTTTGTATATGCATGAATCCTCTACAAAGGTAGAGTTGAATTCTCTTGGGATGTTGAACTCCATCCCTTGATTCTTGTTGGAGTAGTCCCGGAAGCGAGAAGTACGGGTAGGCATGCTATGTGAACCCCATCTGGACAGGTTGGTCCGGATTGGTGATGACTGTATGCATATTAGAGCAAGACTCTGTATTATTGTGATGCTGGTGATATTCTTGGTGGACACCTACAGCTTGGTGCAGCAGGATATTATGTGGATGGGTTGATGCTGTGTGATCTCAACCCTTGTAGTTGTGAATGCTACTGTTGAGCCGGTGGGGCTGCAACTGTGGAAAAGCCTGTGTGGCGAATGGGCAAGGTGAAGCTGTACCCGTGTCAGTCCTGATCGACGTCTGACGTATGTGAGCTACGGGAAAGGCTGATCTGTACCCGCGTTCTGGTTGTCTAACCGTGGGGTACTTTAGGCCCTGTTAGGATCATAGAATGAGAATCGCTCCGGCTATTTGCACCATGGAGGATTGGAATGCTCATGAATTGCCGTCATGTCTGGGACCTCTAAACAATGGTGGGACCCTGGTTTTCCGGTACACCGATAATGTGCCCTGAGAGCTCGGAACGTCGGGCCGTCGTGCCGACGCTTTGTGATGGATGATGACTTGTACGGGCGTACAAGTGTTATGTGCTAAAGCATACCCTTGTGATTGTATATAAGTGCTATGCAGGGAAGGAATTCCGCTATCCCGTGCTAGGGACAGGGTCATTATAAATGGTCAGCCAAATGCTGACTGTTGCCTTATTTTCCACCGCTTGGTGGACCTTTTTCGTGCAGGTCAAGAAGGGCCAAGCAGGGATGAGGGTGGAAGACCCTAAGCTGCTGCTGCTAAGTGCTAGCCCTCGAAGGCTATTTTGTACCTTGTGTAAGAACTCATGTATGGCCGGCCTGCGGGCCGATGTATGGAAGATACCTTCTTGTATAAAGAGAAACACTTGTAATAGGCCATAAGGCCGTACTTGTGGTTTTATATTATGGCATGTTTGGTTTAGCTGTGGAATTCTGTGTTGATGTTTGAGTTCATTCTTGCAACCCTTTAAACTTCTGCTAGAATGCTCTGTGATAGGATGCGTATTTGGTATTACTTAGTAACGTCTCCGCCTGTTTGTAAGACATGGTGTGGGGCCCCGACCGGACCTTCTACTATGTTGCACGTAACGGGTAGGGGTGTTACACGTGTCCTGGTTTGGATTGAGTCGGTTCCTTTGCCGCTTAAGGCACACGACCTGTTACACGGGCGTGTCACAAGCCGTGTTAGCCCAGGAAAAGTTATTTCAGAGCGGATTGTGGTCGTTCATTTCCTTTATCTGTGATCCATTGGTCCAAGCTCCTTCCTACTGTTATAAGGCCGAGAGTTGAAGATAAAGTCTCATTTATCTTGGCCATTCTATTTCTAAAAGAGATAGAGAGAGGGGAGAATAAGGAAGGAAGAAGGAGAAGGAATCCGGCCGCCGAAGGAGCTTCAACGATCCAAATTGAGAGCCGAGTTCAGATTTGTGGAGGCAAGGCCATTGCGGTGATTACCATCCGGCTAGATTTCTTGGACAAGTGAAGTCCTCCTTTATGCATATGCATGGAATCCTCCACCAAGAGGTGGAAAGCGTAAGCGATTCCAGTGGGTTGATAGTTGATATCCCCGGTTGAGTCTGCATCTAGATCCGAAAATATATAGTACGGAATAGGCATGCTGTGTGAAGCCCATCCGAACAGTTAGTCTGGATTGGTGATGTTTATATTGCGAACCGGAGAAGACTCTGTGTATAAAACGAGTAGGTTACGGAGTTTGCGAGGATGCTTGTGAGCTCCTTGTGTTGTATGCTCTGCGTGAGCTGTATGCGATGTGGCCGTGAGAGCCATTCTTTGTGGTTGTGGAGCCTTTGTGGCATTAGAATTGTACGCTCTGCGTGAGCTGTGTGCTGAATCGGAAAGTGGCACTATGTACCTGTGTTGTGAGAGATCGATTGGTAGCACTGCAAATGGGGGGCTGCGGGCCTTCTCGGCTTGTTACACTACGGTGGTAGGTCGATTTAGAGGCACTGTGTACCTGCGTTATGAAAGATCGATTGGTAGCAATGCAAATGGGGGCTGCGGGCCTTCCCCGCATGTTACACTACGGTGGTGGGTCGATCTAGAGTGCTCAATGGTTGCCGTGAGGTGAACACCTCTGAGTGGGATGGGCGAGGATGTCTCCAACATGCATTTTGTAGTAGAATAGTGCCTATAGCCAACAAGTTAAGAACCTCGAATTGGTGGTGGGACTAGGGATGATTCAGTACACCGTAAGCGTTCCCTTAGTGCACGGAGCGTCTGGCACGAAGGCCGGCATTTGTGATGTTGTTGTGTGTGAGAGCACTTGTTGTGAGATATATGATGTGATTGTAATGCATGCAGGGAAGGAACGACTACCCCGGGTAAGGGGTAGGATCATTATTATTGGTCAGCTGAATGCTAATCGTTGCTTTGTTTATCACCCTTGGGGTCGATGTCCATATGCAGGTGCTGGCAGGCTGAATTGGATTGAGCGGGCTGAAGCCCTTGCTGCTTCTTGTAGTCCCTTGAAGGCAGTGTGAAGAAGTATATATTCATGTTTGGCCGGCCTACATGTCGATGTAGGAAACCACATCTTGTAAAGAGAAACATGTAAGACCTTAAGGCCATGAGCATTTATATACTTGTATACATTCCTAGTGTTATATATAAATGTATTGTTTATATATTTAGTGGACATTCAATGATGAGTTCTTGCAAGTTATAAACTTCCGCTAGAATGCTCTGAGTTAAGATGCGAGTAAAAAGTTATTTTGATGTTCATACATGATTCCGCCGTTTGTTTGCGAAATATGGCGTGGGGACCCGACCGGACCCTCTGTTATAACCATGTGATGGATGGAAGCGTTACATTGCGAGTGGTCTATCAGCACACCCCTCACCCATCCCTCTTATGTTTCAACTTTTTTCTATAAATAACCTCCCTTCTCATTTTACCTACCACATTTATTATCCTTCATGACTTGACACCTACTCTCCCTTAGCACTCGCGTTCTAACATTCACGCTACTTATTCTTCTTAGGTGGGTGGTGACGGTGAGACCACAGACAATCAGCTGAAATTCAAGAAACACTAACCACTCATTCTTTGAAGGTCACTTACTAGAGGAGGAATATCCATCATTCATTGTAGAGTACATTCCACCTGGGTTCATCACCCACAAACCCAATAAAGGCAAGGCGATTGACACGTTCTTTGAAGACGAGCTCGCATTCTCCATCTCGCATTTCAAGGTGGGATTGTGTCGCCCATTATGGCCTGAAATCTGCCAGGTTCTAAAGTACTTCTGTGTTGTCCCGGACCAACTGAACACTAACACCATCATAATGCTAGTGGCATTCACATATTTCTTATGCAAAAAGCAAATCAAGTTCAACCTCACAATCTGCCACAAGTTGTTCATATACAGGGCAACTAATGACAATATTGCCTTCCTCTCTAGTTCGCACGTCAAAGTATGTGAAAGTCTTTAATTTTAAGGATAGTTAAATCACCTGGAGGGGGGTGAATAGGTTTCTTAGTCTCTTGTGACTATCTTTTATTTTTCTTCTTTAAGTGCATTGTGAGTTAGTATTTTTCTGCTTTCAAGAAACACACAACCTGCAACAAAGAGACAACAGAAGAAGCACACACAAAATTTATAGTGGTTCCCCAGATTATGGGTACGTCCACTTTCCCTCCCACCTTTCTAACTTCTTGTTAGACAAGAAACTTCTCCAAAAACTCAGCTCCAAAGAGATTACACCTTAGATCCCGCAGGATCTCTCAGTCTTCTGTAAGACTTACAGCTCAGGCACAAGGCCCTATAACTCAGTGATCCAAAGATCACCTACCTCAGGCCTAAAAGACCAACAACTTAGGCTGGGAGGACATCCCTACCTCAGAGAGAAAGAATACCCTACATATCAGGCACAAATGCCCTACCTCAAATCCAAAGGATCCTACAACTCAGGCACAAGTGCCCTACAACTCAGAGAGAATGACTCTCCTACCTCATGCTCAAGAGCCCTACCTTAGATTCAAACTGGATCCTATACTCAGGCCAAAGCCATACCTCAGATTTGCAACCAGATCCTACACTCAGATCCAAAATGGATCCTACTCTCAGGCCAAAGCCCTACCTCAGATGTGTAACTAGATCCTACACTAAGATACACTTAGGGATCCTACCTCAGGCCTAAGCCCTACCTCAGATCTGCAACTAGTGAAAGTATCTAGTTGTCTACCTAAATCACCTAGAGGTTGGTGAATAGGTGAGTTCTGCGTCTTTTGCAGAATAAAAAGTTGAGAGAGAATAACACATAAAATAATCAAGCACAATCCAAACGACACAAGGAATTATAGTGGTTCCCTAATCTTGGGTCCGTCCACTCTCCACCTCACCAATCTAGCACCACGACTAGACTTGGCTACTTCACTATATCTCGGATTAAACAATCCTACACCTCGGAGCAACGCTCCTACAACTCGGAGTGGACACACTCCTACAAACTCGATCCTCCAAACCGGGATCTACACTCGGAAGATAAATCTTCCTACAAGCTCGGAGACAAAGCTCCTACAAAAGTTGAAATAAGTTTTTACAATAATAATGAAAAATAACTTCACTTCAGATCTAAAATCTCCAGATTTCTTTCTTCTTGAAAAACATAAATCTTGGTGAAGAAGTTAAGGAAGAATTCTTGAGATAAACACGATCTAAAATTTCTTGGATCTGACATGATCAAATGAGAGATTGAGAATCTAAAACCAGGGATCTTGTCGAATCTTACTTCATGCTTTCGAATCACTGGATCGAGGAACAAGCTTCCATAAAGAACAAAGATGTCGACGTACGGCTTTTTCCCGATTTGTAAATGTGCGGCGATTCTAATTTCGAATAAGATTAACAGTGATAAGATTAGGGATTGGCAAAATCCTTGATGTGACTTTATATATGACATCGCCAAACGGCCAAACATCATTAATAGATGATCCACGTGGATTAAACTTTCTAAACTTATATCTGAATTTGAAATTCCAATAGTCGAACAGAAGTTGCGCTCAACGAAATAGAAGCTGCGTTCGATGAATTAATTTTGAATTTCTGTTCGACGAAAGAAATCTTGTTCGACGAATTGACTTTGATTTTTCGTTAGACAAAAGAAATTCTGTTCGATGAACTGCGAACTCCGTTCGACAAATTGATTGTTTTAATCTTCAGAATCTGCAACAGCATTTCTCGAGAAGAAGATGACTTCTTGAGAAAAGATATTGTCTTCTCGAGAAAAGAACTTGAAGAAAATTCTTTGAGAGGGAATACCGATTTCTCGAGAAGAACCTTATTTCACGAGAAAGAGACTTGGCGGAATTCTAGAGCAGGAGCCAGGTTTCTCGAGAAGAAAATAGTTTCTCGAGAAAATATCCAAGCCTTTCAAGAAATTTACTTAATAGAACTTCTGAAACTTAAGAAATGATTTCTCGAGGAGTGGATTTCTCGAGAAAGAAGTTTTAGCTTCTCGAGAAATAAAATCGACTTCTCGAGAAATCCTTTGCGTTATCCGAGAATTGACTTGGATTTCGATAAATCTTCATGACATTTCTCGAGAAAAAGACTTAGTAAAATTTCAGACAATTTCCCGAGAATTCTTATAGTATCTCGAGAACATCAAGGCTTTCTTGAGAACTAGACTTAGGCTTCTCGAGACAAACAATTTCAATTTCCCGAGAAATTAACTTAGAAAAATTTTCTGAATAATTTGTTATTCTTCTTTGTTGAAAAAAGCTACCCTTAAATTCTTCCATTGCCTTAGTACTTGAAAATGAAGTGCATGCCAATAGAGAGGTTACACATGAGTCAACACAATTGATCACACAATGAGGGATTACATTGCATGGTCCTGTGTTTGGTGATTCACTGTAAATTGACATTGGTCTACACTTAGCAATTATTACCTGCAAGCACTTAATCACAGAATAACATCAAATACAAACTTAATTCATCTTAGTTCAAGGGTGACTTCACACAAATCTGGGTTATTGTGGATATAATACCCAACAATCTCCCTCTATTTGTAGAAGTCAGAACCCTCTATACTAAGGTGAATTACATCAAAATAATCAAATAATTAACTAGTAAACGTAGTAATGATAACAATGATGATTAATAAATAATATATCAACAAAATTCAAAATCATATATATATATATATATATATATATATATATATATATATATATAAAATTGTCCATAGAGGAATCCAGGTCCACAACATTCTATACTATGGCTAAACTCCACTCATTTGAATTGATGCTGTTGCTGCCTTTCTTTCTTTTCTTGCTGCCTCTTTTGATAGCTGTAAGGCTTGGGGTAGTATTTAGCAGGTTTGGGAGGGGCCTTGGGATTATTTCTGCCATATTCTCTTTCATAGATTCTCCTCTTTGTCAAAGATTTCTCATATAACTCCCATTCCGGGGAACTATAATGATCATTTCGATCTTCATTAAAATCTACAACCAGTTTTAGAGTCTCAAGAATTAGTGACTTGGATGTTGGGCTCCACACTTCAACAAATTCTTGTGCTCTTCTTCTTTCAGCTTCTGGATTTGGAATGGATCGGCTTATAGAGGCACCGTCACCATATTTCCTTTTCTTAAGAACTGGAATTTTTGGAGGCGGATTTTGAGGCATCTCTTATTAAGTCCAAACATGGGAGTACTCTGCAGGAGGGGCTTCATAATCTTCAGGTCTGGGAGAGAATGCAGGAATCTGGGTAGTAGGTTGTTGGACAGTAGGCTGCTGGATAGTTGGGTCAAGTTGAGGAGGTGGAGCTGCATTGGGATCGACTTGGAAGTCGGGAAAGATCTTATTGTGCACCCAAACTGCAGTATCATATGTATGAAATTTAACATTAAAGATCTGATTGTGTACATCAATACTTATCTCTTTCAGCTTGGCTTCCCATAGGGTCTTCATGTCTGTAGAGGCTTTTGATAGATATTCTTTGACTTTGTCCTCCCCATTTCTGACTTCTACAGATAGGGTGCTTTTAGCCACTTCTTTGAACTTACCAACTTTTTCACACGTATTGAAGTTGTGCTCTTGAGCTTTCTTTTCCAACTGAATCTGGTTGTTTGCAAGAGTGACAGATTAATTCATACCTCACCAATACTGGTAATGGTGTGATCTAAGGCTTTTCCACCTATTTGGAATAGGTGTTTGAGGTCATCAGTATTACTCTGAAATTCAGCGAAGCCTCTGCTCATCTCTTTCTATAAAGCAGTAACTTTGCCTGTGACAACTTTGAGAGAGTCGTCATAATATTTTCTTTGCTGAGCTAACAGAGATTCAATATTACCCAGAAGGGTATCTTGAAGAATGGCTAAAGCTGGAGGAGGTGGAGGAGGTAGAGCCAGATGAAAGAGAAGGGATAGATCTGTCTTAACACTAAGGGGGGGGGGGTGAATAGAGTATTTAAAAACTTTGATTAATTTTTACAGCGGATTAAAATAAGTGATAAGTATATGTATAAAGAGAAATGAAAACAAAGACAATCACAACACATATAAATAAACAATAGAGCAATCCATACGACACAAAAAATTTATAGTGGTTCCCCTAAACTTGGGTACATCCACTCTTCTATCACCATGGTAGGAATCGACTATAGGTTTTTGATCAGGTGCCTTGCCATCAGAATATCTATTTTCTAAGGGGGATATATCAACCCTTTGAGCTTTTGACTAGGTGCTCAAAAACCAAACCAAGTCTTTTGATCAGGAGAATTGACAACCAAGAGGAATAACTTTTGAAGGGAGTTAAGAAACCCTTTGTACATTGGTGAAAGAAAGAAAATAAATATGATGTCTTCTCTGTCAATAATCAGAGAGAGGACTAGTGGATTATGCTGTTGTCAAAGCTCCCCCTGAGATGTAGAAGAGTTCAGGAGAATGAGAGCTTTGTTCAGGGTGTAGGCCTTCAGATTTAGGATTGATCTTCAGGAAACTTTTGCATTGATGAATTTTTTTTGTCTCTTGAAATTCCTGAATCAAAACTGAAGAAGACTGAAGATGTATTTGAGCTGTGTTCTTCTTTCAGTTTTTTGTATATACAATTCAAAATGCTTCTGTATTTTCTGTTGAGTATTATCTCTCTTTCTTGTTGATGATGAAGAAGAAGAAACCTTATATATCCTTTGTAGAAAATAAGCTTTTGAATTTTAAATCTTAACCTTTATTTACTGCCAAAATCCTGTGTGTTGAATGGTTAGAAAATGCCATTTAATTTGTTTCCTCAACTGTCCCAGTAAATAAGCCAAACAATTACTCTATTAATACCATAATTAATGCTGCCTTGGAACTGCTATATTCTAGAGAATATGAAGCATTAATTATCAGAGCATTATAGACATATAATAATAAATTTGAAATCAAATTATCATGGTCAATACTTGGAAAACGACAGATAAAGATAGTCGAACTGAATCTATCATAAAATAGTCAAACTCAACATATTTTGTCGATCTGAGATCCAATATCGTCGAGCTGAATAAGACAGACAAGTAGTAAAAAATCGTCGAACAGAGCTCCAACTTCGTCAAGCTGAGATAACACTTCGTCGAGCTGAGTTTCTGATATAAGCTAACAAATCGTCGATCTCAACTAAACATTCGTCGAGCTCAACTCAAAGAAGAAATCTTCAGTTCGTCGATCTGAGATCGATGATTGTCGACCTGAGTCAGTTATCGTCGAACGCTTTTTCTGACTCTTGGAAAACAGCTTTTCTCAGGAGGTCTTCTATCTCTAAGTCTTCTGAATGTGAAAACCAATCACTCTAGGTTTGTTGACTTAACCTATGTTGAAGCCAAAATCTGACCTCAACGAAAGTTCGAAAATAGAGGCGTAGCCAACACCTACTTCTCCTAAGCTCCGACCCCTGACTGGCTGAAAAGGACCTAGAACTGACCCAAAGCCTCCACAGGGAGGTCCCACCTCTAACTCGGAAGATCTCTGAGAGCTTCCCCTCCAAAGCCAAAAGCTGTACTTGGAGCTCCTCAGAAAGCACTAGAAGATCTTAGGGAAATATGTAAGCTTGATTTCTAAAGAGCCCCTGTGGGTCTATTTATAGTCTTTTGCTGACCTGAAATTACAGAATTACCATTGGATGGTCTGCCAATAGCCAAATCCTGCTGTCATGAAATACTGAATGCAGACCCTAAGGGCATATAGGTAATTTACCCGAGGGAAACTAGGTAATTTCTCCCTGGGCCCCACCCGGCGAGAACCCCTATGCCGAGAATTGAACATTGCCGAGAACTCTCCCGCCCTCACTCGGCGGGAGCTAAATAAGATGCCGAAGAATGCCTTGGACCGAGACAGTTCCCGCATTCCATGGGGCGAGAGCCTTCTTGCCCGTCTTGGGGAAGAAGTAGGTCTCGGCCGGTGCTTGAGCGCGAGCGTTCCCGCCCACTCCTAGACGAGAGCTCTTCTGTTCTAAGGCCCAAAGTTTGCCCGATCTAGTCCAGTCCTGACCCTTGGTGCGGCTGGGTCCCACTCAGCGAATATGAGGTTGTACACAATCCCCGATCTTTTCGAGCCATCCCTGCGCTCGAAAAGACACGTCCAACCCGTAAATATTCGCTGAGCACGTGTCGTCCTAAAAAGAGAATCTTTTGGTGGGCCATCCCATGGATATATATGTGCGCTGATATACGACCAAAAATTTGTCCCTGCTAATCGATGCCCTGCATCTGAGCTCTCGCGTGGTCTCGAGATGCGTTCTAAATGTGTTGACAAGCCGATCTCACAGGCCTTTAAGACCGTATTGATGCGGCGCAGGTGCGAGCCTTTGTGAACAGCGCCTTGATAGCCCCGTGGCTGGTAAGAACAGCGCCAGTCGCTGAGCCCTCCTAGCTGAAGAAGAAGAAAAATGCAAAATCGGTCAGGCGGGACCTTCTGCGCGAGAACCGGGGCTCACCTACCCTATCCCCAAGTCGCGCGGATAATCCTTCCCCTCTGCAGAAGGTACGCCTTTTCGTCTTGCTGATTACCAAGACTATGAACTGATTAGGCAGAAGGATGGAACACTGATATGCAGTACTTCTCGCAGGAGGTGGTTCGAGATAACGACGCCGGGTCCCTGCTGGTGTCCCTAGACTTGGCATCTCTCCTTCTCGGCGATCCACCACGGGTCCCGGAGACCACTCCTATGGCTGTCCCTTCAAGAACTCCAAGTAACCTTTCATCCATACTGCCCTCTTTTTATCATTCCAATCACAGCATTCCAATCTGTTGAAGTGACTTCCCACAGTGCTAGCTTCTGCCAGCCCGGGTCTCGCCACCTGGGAAAACGAAAAAGCAGCTGCAACTTGGTCACCCAAGCGGCTAATCCCACCCTACTGGCGGGAGGGGGTGGCCACCGAACCCTCCGTATCCCAAAAGGAGGCCAGCCACCCTACGAGAGAGGACGACTCCCCCCTGCTCCTGACTAGACTGGGATCACCTCAGGCAAGACCTTCTGCCCGGGGAGAGGAAAACTTCTCCACCTCCTCTATAGAAAGGAGACTGAGGGGGAGTTTGGGCCTTCTCGCCTGTCGCTAGCCGGTAGCTCTCGCCATACTGCAGGTATGCGAGGTACTATCATAGCCTTTACTTTGCTCTCGCCATAACCATGGAACTTCGTTTTTTCCAGGGGATGTGGACCTGGGGGCGGGAGCCGACGAGGAAGATGAAGACGAAGAGGAAGGTGGAGAGGAAGGGGAAGATGCTGAGAGCTCCCCCTTTCCTTCTTCTAATGAGATGGAAGAAATTCTTAACGGTGCCGGGAACGTCAAGAGACGGCGGAAAATGATTGCGACAATCATGTCAAAGCTCGTACGGCGGGAGTGAGCCAACGCCTCTGTGGCGAAGGAACATTGCGAGATGGTGGAGCAATGGCTAGAGGCCCTCGAGCGGGATTACAACTTCCTGGGCGAGACAGAGCGGCAGGATATGCCTACCGCCGAGTTGTCCCCAGGGCGGTGTATTCCGCGGATTCGAGACCAGGTGCACCGGATCAACCTTGGATGCACCACCCTATCATCCTACTTTAACCCGAGAGCTCCTCCGAGGACCAGAAGGCAAGAACGAGGGCGATGGCGATGGGAACCATACTGAATAACAGAGTCTCGCCTCCCTCCTCCCTTGGCCTACCATTCTCACAATGTACCCCCCTTTTTAATTTGAACCTTGACTGCTTGAGACTTTATTATTATTTGTTATGTGGCTCTCTCCCGGCGAGATCCCCTCTTTTTTTATTTCTACTTCATTGCTCTTTTTCATGCTGTTACCTTGGGGGTAGGCGCAAACCCAAGTCATCTGTCAATCGCTGCCACCTATGAGCCGGAATCTTATCATTGGCTTAGGTGCCCGAGGTGTGTCAGGGTGGAAAATGAGGCGCCGTCTCCTCAGGACATGGCGATCGTACTCTTGCCAACTTTTTGGGAAAATTATCATTATTATGGTTTTCTATAAATAGGCCGGTCCATCCACTGCATTTATTTCTCCGATCCAGAACCCTTATCCTCCTTCTTGCTGCTCTCGCGCCTTGCGGATACCTTCCCTTGTTGCCGCAACATTCTCTCGTTCTCGTCTTTCTCCCTGAGTTTTTGCCTTCAACCTCTTAACCACGATGCCGTGCGAGAGCAAAGGACGCTCCAACTGTGCGTAAGCCTTCCGGAGGAACAAGTTCCCTCCTTGCTGACTGACCATGGACAAGTACTACCTGATCACCTCACGCTACATCCCTGCCGGTTTCTCCGAGAGAAACCCGGGCAACGACGATAGGGTAAATCTCGCGGGAGTGGGAGAGCTCACCATCCCCCTCGGGCATTTCGAGGTGGGCTTCTGCCTCCCCCTCTGGCCAAAGATGCGCCAGGCCCTTCGCTACTATGGGGTGGTTCCCGCCAGGCTCAACCCTAACTCGATCGCCATTATGGTGGCGTTCATCTGTTATATGCGATCAGAGAGGATTGAGTTCAGCCTACCTATCTTCCGGAAGCTGTTCGTCTTCTGGGCTAAGGGCGGGGTAGTCTTCTTCTCCAGTTAGCTGCTCAAAACCTGTGGTCTCGCCAACAAGCATCACCACTGGGGTGAGAAGTTTGTCTATGTTTCTGGCGACTTTGGCAACGTGCCCTTCGCACCAGTCCAACACAACGATGCCGCCTACAAGCCGCCCACTCTGGGGTCGCGCGAGAGCGCCCTCCTGGAGTTCTTCGGGACCAAGGACTTCGACTTCAAATTTCTCAGGCGGGACGTCGACTCTCTCCTGACCATGCCTCATAACGAAGGTATGGTCTCGCCCTTAGCTTGGCATTCCATACTCTAAAACGTAGCACTGAATGTTGTTGACTTTGCAGGAGAGCAGGAAATCCCTCGGAGCCAGCCGTTTGCCAAGACCAGGGCTGCAAGAGATCCACTAGCTCTTGCAAAAACTGCGGCTCTCGCCTGCCAGGATGAGCCGGCTCCTCTCCCTCAGTCTGGTGCCGGGAAGCGAAAGCCTGACAACTTTTTGTCCAATCTTCTAAAAAGACCAAAGCCAACTGCCATAGTCAAGGGGAAGTCCATTGCGGCCTCTCCTTCCCGACCTATCGCCGAGGGTCGATCCCTCACCAATATCCTGTCGGCAGTCGGGGAGGCGATTGCTGCCGTCGAGACCACCTTTGGGGACATTGTCGATGGCCTGCCAGCCGCAGGCGGGACTAGTGATGAGGGGGTAGCCACCGAAACCTCTGCTCAGGCCCCACCCATGAAAGTGTTAAAGGGGCACCAGAACTTCGGCTTCAACGTGAAGTGTCTAGATGTGGAAGGGAAGCCTTTGCTCCAATGGGATCCTGAGACCAACCAGGTCTTCGAATCTACCCTCCTCCCCAGTTGGGCGGAGCGTGACGAGGTCAGCGGAGATGCTTTCGCACTAGGCTATGACCTTTACAGCAGGGAGGTTGCCAGCATCTTCGACCAAATGTCCACTCGACTCCTGGCCCTTGACTCCATCTGTGCCTTGCTACACGGGTTTGAGCTCGCGCATATGTGTACATGTCGGTGCATAACCATCGATCGCAACTTCAGCGAGATACTCAAGGCGAGAGACCAGGAGGCGGCCCGCGCAGCAGCCCTAGAGGTCGAGATGGAAGATGCTCAACGCCTTCTATCCTTGCGCCCGAAAGAAGAGGTAAGCAAGATCTTTCAAGGCACATGCTCTCACACCTGTAATCCACAGCCCGTCTCTCCTCTGTATTGACTTGTTTATTTTTTACACAGGATTCTGCCCAGATTATGGTGCTTCGTGCACAGCTGACCGGGGTGGAGTGCGAGAACGTCCTTCTGAATGGCTAGCTCAAGCACATGGAGGCGGTTGCGGCCCCGCCTCCTCCTTTGCTGGATGAGAGGCTGAGGAGCCGCCACTTCTTGGAATACGATATCGATAAGATGCTGCAGACCAACAACCAAGAAATGGCAAGACTTACAATAGAGCTGTTGCGGGACGTTGGGTGTCTGAATGAGGGAGGCGAAACCATCGTCGCCCGCTAGCTTCTCCCATGGCTCTTCGAGCCCATCCCTAAGCCCCCGGGCCCACCCGACTCCCCGCCCTCGGATGTCCCGAAATCTCCAACTGCTGTTGGCGAGACATTCGGGGAGGCTTTTGGCGAGAGCTCGAGCTAGGGGTATAGCTCGTCCCCCTGATGGGTTTCTCCCCCCCGTTTTTTGTGCCTTTATAACGCGCGAGATGCTCCCGCCTGTAATTACATTTTGAAGGATATATTGTATATGTTTGTATAATGATTGAATTTTTACCTATGTTGTATGTTATCGAATGCTTCTCAAGCACACTCTCGCCGAGGACCTCGGTCTCCCGAGGATAGTCATCCCCCTTAGCGATCAATAGATGGAGACTTGCCGAGAGCTCAAGGCCCAGCGTGCCGTTTTGGAGTGCCTTCCGCCGAGAACCTTTTGCCGGGAGCGCTGGCTGTAGGTTCTTGAGGGGGGGGGGGGGGGGGGGGCTGGGGGGTGGGGGGCGCCGCCCCCTTCACCTCGTGCGAGTGAACGGAGTTTTTCGCCTAGGGCTCCTCGCCGTCGGGCCGAGGATCCCTCGCCGAAAGCCTTCCTGCCGTTAACTCCCTCTGTCGAGATCCTCTTAGCCGAGACCACTTGGTCGAGACTTCTCTTGCCTGAGGGTGTTTTCAACCTTTTTCTTATGCCTTCCAGGTGTGCCTCCTATCCTGCCTAGAAAGCCAGGTCAGTGAGTCCACCCGGGTCGGAGCCTCACTCGGGGTAGTGCCCAAGTTGCCAAGTCTCAGTGCCTCAAAGAACATATCCGAGAACAAGCCCTTTCCCCCCAAGTGTGCCTACAGCCCTGCCCAGCTGATGAGAGCCTGAGCAGCGAGTTTACCTGGGGCCGAGCAGCACTCGGGGACCCTTAACCCCATAGGCGAGCCTTCGGACCTGCCAGCTAGATAAGAACCTGCGCAGCGGGTCTACCTGGGGTCAAGCCGAGCTCGGGGTAGTGCAAACATCCAAGCTAAAGCATCTCCACGAAGCAAACCTCTCCCCCACAGGCGAGCCTTCGGACCTGCTAGCTAGATGAGAGCCTGCACAACGGGTCTACCTGGGGCCGAGCTGAGCTCGGGGTAGTTCAAATGTCTCCAAACTGAAGTATCTCTAAGAACCAAACCTCTCCTCCACAGGAGAGCCTTCAGACCTGACAACTAGATGAGAGCCTGCGTAGTGGGTCTACCTGGGGCCGAGCCGAGCTCGGGGTAGTGAAAAAGTCTCCAAATTGAAGCATCTCCAATAACCAAACTTATCCCACACAAGCGTGCCTTAAGACCTCCCAGCTAGATGAGAGCCTGCGCAGCGGGTCTAACTGGGGACGAGCCGAGCTTGGGGTAGTGCAAAAGTCTCCAAACTGAAGTATATCCAAGAACCAAATCTCTCCCCCACAGGCGAGCCTTCGGACCTGCCAGCTAGATGAGAGCCTGGCAGCGGGTCTAACTGGGACCGAGCTGAGATCGGGGTAGTGAAAAAAATCTCCAAACTGAAGTATCTCCAAGAACCAAGCCTCTTCCCCACAGGCGAGCCATCAGACCTGCCAGCTAGATGATAGCTTGTGCAGCGGGTCTACCTGGGGCCGAGCCGAGCTCGGGGTAGTGCAAAAACCTCCAAACTGAAGTATCTCCAAGAACCAAACCTCTCCCCCTTAGGCAAGCCTTCGGACCTGCCAGCTAGATAAGAGCCTGCACAGCAGGTCTACCTGGGGCCGTGCCGAGCTCGAGTTAGTGCAAAAGTATCCTATCTGAAGTGTCTCCAAGAACCAAACCTCTCCCCCACAGGCGAGCCTTCCGACCTGCCAGCTAGATGAGAGCCTACGCAGCAGGTCAACCTGAGGCCGAGCCGAGCTTGGGGCAGTGCAAAAGTCTCCAAAATGAAGTATCTCCAAGAACCAAACCTCTCCCCACAGGCGTGCCTTCGAACCCGCCAGCTAGATGAGAGCATGTGCAGCGGGTCTACTGATGCGTAAAAATTGTCTCACGGACTACAATCCGAATAGGTAAGTGTACCTATCATTTTATAGTATAGTGATAAAAATATATCAAGGTCATATAAAAACTCGGGGCAGGCAAGTACTATTACTCACAACGATTCTATTAACCTACCAAACGATTGATTGGGTTTTGAAAATAAAATAAACTAAGCTTAATTAAAAGAGAAATAAACTATTGCAAACGAGTGCTCGATCGACGATTCACTTTGAAATAAAAAAACGAAATAAATTAGTTAACATTTGCAATTTATTAAGACCGTGATGGATCCGATATTAGGAAGTATTCTCGCTAGAGCATTAAATCCCCTAACTTGTAGACGTTTTGACCGAAATCTCTTTACAAGTCAAAATGGCCTAAAGTCGCATTACCGAAGTGACCCACACTATTGGATTTGACTCCAATCTGGAGGATTTAGGTCATCCTATCTCTAGGGTTGCGTTCAACTCATTCCTTCCTTGAGTGATCTTTCATATTCACGAGCCTCTCGGCTACTCAAATATGAGATCGGAATCTACTATCGTATACTAGAAATACGGAGTCGATACAAAATAAATCAAGGAAGGATCAAAAATAAAAATACAAATGCAACATAAAATGAAAGATATTATTTTATCGCAAAGATCATCGTGATCGGGCACAAAACAAATTTAGCTATGCATAGTAAGAAAGGAAACAAAAATAAGATAAAGAGGGATCATTTTCATTGCTTGATAAAAGTAAAAGAGTACACAATATTAAAAAGACAAGACTATATTATGAAGAAAAATTACAACAATAAAAGAAAACTACAACAAGTAAAGAAAAGAAAAGAACTACTACACTCTTGAACTAGCACTCTACTTTCTACCACCAAAAGCTTTACTAAAAAAAACTACTTTTTAAAACAAGAGGCAAGGGGTCCTTTTATAGGAGAGGGAGAAGGATTTAGAATGAAGTGGAAATGAAGGGGCAAAGGTTGTGATAGTTTTATTTTCAAGACAACCTAAACACCTAGAGGGGGGGGGGTGAATAGGTTCTAATTTCTTGTTTATACTCCTAGGCAGAATTCAATTACAAATTAAAACATCTAGCACAGCATTCACAGATAACTAAGCATCACAGATTGCACAATGTTTTATAGTGGTTCCCCAAGGTCTGGGCACATCCACTTTCCCCCTTCACCTATCTAGCAGTATGCTAGATTCGGCCAAACTTCCACTATTCTCAGATCCTCAGATCCTACAGCTCAGAACCTGGATAGGTTCCTACAACTCAGGCTCAACAACCCTACCTCAGCCTTGCCTCAAGGCCTACCACTCAGAGAATAACCTTCTCCTACACTCAGGCAAATAGCCCTACCACTCAGAGATCACCTCTCCTACACTCAACCTTTATAACACAGGCTTACAACTCAGATCTGTGTAAACAGATCCTACAGAAATTTGGAAAAGATATTTTAATGTCTTATCTTTGTTGAGAGAGAAGAGGACAAGACACTTCTTGATCAGCTGATGAAATCAACTGAATCTGAGCTTTCTTCAAAGCTTCTTGAATCTGAACTTAGCTGAGTTGATTTCCAAACAGCTTCTTGAGAAACCACTGATGGCTTCCTTCTTCTTCTTCAAGATGTCTGGATCCCTCTCTATCCAACACCTTTTTTAATACTTCAGACTTCTTCTTCTTCTTAGATCCACTGATGAAGATCTTCTTTAGAGCTTAGCACTTTCTTGAATTGAAACTACAACAGGATCGTAATCCTTCTGTTTCTTCTTCTTAGATCTTCTTCAGTTATCTTTCTTAATTGTTGTTAATTTCCTTCTGAATGTGTCTATTTATAGACTTTCTTCATGGTTACCGGCTGATCCGGTTTCTAACTGTTTTTTGACAGGTCTGACAGCTTCAGTTAAACGGTGGCAACCCACAGCTGTCAAGTCTTCAAACAGTTCCTGTACCTTAGCCTTGGACAACAAAATGTCGAGACAGTCTGTTAGAAAGTGTCGAGACCAATCTGTCTATCTGTGTCGACACAAGTGACTTTGGTGTCGACACAGTCTTTGATGATGTCGACTAAGTTGCCTTTAAGTCGACACAGCTTCTTCAGAAAATAACTTGGTCTAGACTCTGTAGTGTGTCGACACAAGTCTTATGTGTCGACACAGTTGTTGTAGATTCAGAACTCAGCATGTGTCGACTCAGCTTTCAGGTGTCGACACATCAATCTTCTATTCTGCCAAAATGTGTCGACTCAGTCTTCTGGTGTCGACACAAGCATAGTCGACTTCTGCCAATATGTGTCGACTCAATCTCAAGGTATCGACACATCCACCCAGTGTCGACACAGTTGAGGTCGACTATCTTCTTCTGTGAGTCGACAATCTTTTTCTGGTCGACTATCTTTCACTAGTCGACTATCTTTCTCTGTGTCGACTATCTTTCTCTGGTCGACTATCTTTCACTAGTCGACAAACTTCCTCTGGGTGTCGACAATCTTTCACTGTGTCGACACTGCTTCCCAGTGCTGAGGTCGACGATTTTCTTTATGTGTCGACACTGCTTCCCAGTGTCGACATAAATGTGGTCGACTATCTTTCTCTGTGTCGACACTAATATTCTGAAGTGTCGACACAAATATTCTGAAGTGTCGACACAATTTCTTCAGGTGTCGACATGTGGACTTAGAATATTTTTCTGCATTCTTTAATACTTCTTCACCTGCACATGTCAACTCAAAACAACATCAAATACACCTTGATGTATATCATTGAGCTAAGTTGGGCTTCTTCAAATCAGGTACATATTTTCCAATGTACCCAACAATCTCCCCCTATTTGGAGAAGTCATAACCCTATAGCCAATGATATACACCATTTATAAAAAGTATAAACTGATGATATATGATATAACAGGAATACTTAATATAAACAAAATAAAAACAATCCATCACAGAATGAACATTATATGATACCAAACGACATTTTGTTTATAACTTGATAATGTTTGAATACAGAGATTTACATTTAATGATTTAATCAAAACATTACAAAATACTTTGAAAGAACTAAAAATTAAGACTGATCAGGCTCTTTAATGACAATCCCTTTGCCAGATAGAACTTGAGCCTTCACAGGAGCTTCAGAATCTTCAGCTGGCTTCTTGCCTTTTAGATCAACCTTCTTCTTTGCTTCTTCCTCGAGCCTTTGCCTTTCAAAATAATGAAAGGGCTTTGGGAAGTACTTGCTTGGCTCCTGAGCATCTGGAGGCAGCCTACCCAGCTTGGATTTTCTTCTAAACTGTACTATGGCCTCTTGCCTGGCTTCATACTTCTGCCATTCCATCTCATTGAACCACTTGCCTCTTTCCTGCACTTGGTCTTTGACAGCCTTCCATGCAGTGAGTATTATATTTCTGGAAGTAGGACTCCACTGCTCAAAGTCTGGCTTAAGTTCAGCCTGCTCTCTAAATCTTTTCTTAGATAGTAGAGCATCTTGCTGGTCTTTCAAAGTAGCCTCAGGCTTATCAACCTTCCCAATAACAACATTAGTAACCTCCTTTGGAGGACTATACATTCCTTGAACTTGCTGATCAATCATGTCAAAATCTGGAGGAGGGTAAATGACTTGGGCAACCTCAGGTTGATTGCCTTCAAGTAGACTTGTTTGTATTCCTGACTCAGCCACCATAGCATCATCACACAATAGTGGATATCCCAATGTGGCTCGAATACTATTGGTCACCCATTTGGTGTGCTCTGAGCCTGCATGAACTAACATCCTCTCCCCCTTTATGGCTTCTCTAGTAACATGATCTCTTAGATCTTCCTTTTGAAATCTGATTTGGCCATCTAGATAATTCACACCCTCTTTAAAAAATGGTTTTAACTTTAGAAGCTTGTCAGATATTTCCTTTTGAGAGGTAGTGATAGCAGTTTTAACAGAATCAATAGCAGCTTGAAAGTTCTTATCAAATTCTTCCATTTCTTTTGCTCTAGCTGCAGGCAGGCCTGGAACAATCTTTTTCAATTCCTCAATGATCTCATGATGAGATTCAGTTAAATTCACATTCATCCTTATCTGATTTTCCAAGACATAGCTTTGCTTTAAAGCAATATCATCCACCTTAGGAATGATAGTCTGCTGTTGTTTTGCCAAATACACCACAACATTACCTCCCTTATGGAAGCAATATGTCATCTCCTTCTTATGCATATTGACCTCAAACCTAATAGATTTTATATCTTGAGATAAGTCAAATTGCAGGGATTTGTTGTTCTCATCAACATATTTTTCAATGGCCACTCTGTGTTCATCCAATTTCACTTGTAAGTCGACCAAAAACTTGTTATAATCAAAGTCAGAAGGAGTATGATGTGCTGTAGACTGTAGAGCCTGCTTGTAGCTCTTGCTCCTTCTCTAGAAGACCATAAGTTTTCTCTTCTTAGCCACCCTGGCTTCTTCACTCTCAGAATCAGAAGTACTATCAATTTGAACTCTTTCTTTGGGAGGAGGAGGAACAGCTGCTTCAGTGCCATGTTGTTCAGTCTCAACATGCACAGGCTCCCCCTCAATTTCTTGCTCCACTTCCATACTATCAGTAACTATTTCATCATTTGGAAATAACTCATCAAGAGTATATTCCTTCTGGGCTGGTACATCTGTAGTATTCAAATCTTGAGATAAATTAATTTGAGCTTCCTCTTGCACTTGCTCAGACAGCTTCTCCCCCTGTACTTGTTTAGTAATGGGGATGTCCTGGGTAGATGAGGACACTTGCTTTTTCTGGACCTGTGCAGAAATAGAAATATTAGAAATGTCTTTTGTAGGAAAATACACCAGCTCCCCCTGCACCTGTACCTGGTCATTAGTAGATACAGTCTGTGTAGGTGAATAAACTTGCTGAGCTGGTATTCTTACTTCTTCTTCTTGAATTGCAGGTATTGTGGCATCCTGAACTTGTGTAGAAGCAGGCTGATCCTCAACCTCTTGTCTTACTTGCTCTTCTTGTTGGTGCTCAGTACTGGTAGCATGACCTGGGGATTTCTCAGGTGAATCCTGCCTCTCCACTTCAGGCATCTCCTTGGTCAGCACCCTATCCCATCTGGAGAACAATCTCATGTCCATCCTTCTCATGTGATTAATTTTTGTTCCAGGTTGTTGTTGCATAACATCAGGAATCTCCTTACTTAGGTATATACTCATTATTCTAGCCAGATTTGGCTTCTTGATTCCTTCCTTAATCTTTTCAAAGATTACAGTTGACCAATCCGTTGGAATTGTAAACACAATCCTGGTCATTAGGCTGAACATATAGGCAGAAATCTTATCATGTCCACCTGGCTTGCACAAAATAACTTTTCCAACCACCTCAGACAGGAACTTGCCCTGTTGATTCATTCCTTTTCTGTTGAATGCAGCTCCAATTTTCATGGTGGAATCCAATCCACACCATTGAAGAGCCTCCCTTGATTTAGAAGCAGGGACATCCTCTTCATTCTCAATTAAAGGTAATTGTAGAATTGTTCTTAACTTACTTGGTGTAATCTCCACTGGTGACCCATGAACTGTGGATTTTATCTCATGACTCTCAGAGTATACAGATGCAGAAGTAAAGAACTCATGCACCTCCTTCTTCCATATCTTAGATGGTTCGGAGACCAGAAATTCTAATCCTGAGTCGGAGAGGAGAGAGATAACCCTGAGAACATCTGGAGGGGCAGCAGCAAAGGCCTGGCGCACCAACTCATATCCTTCATTCACATTATCTTCAATCTTTGGCGCCATTGATCAGTTGAGAAAGCTTGAAAGATAAGAGAAAGAGAGAGAGAGAGAGAGAATGTCGACACAGGGTTTCGAAAACCTTGTAAGCGTGTCGACAGAATGAGTTTTTGACCTATTTATACCTTCTGTTTAAAGAAGATCAAAAGTCGCCAAAAACAGACTATAAGTGTCGACACAGATGGAATGTGTCGACACAAGCTTCTATTGTCTCGACATCAAGTCTGTCTATTATGTGTCGACACCAATTTGCTGTTATGTCGACACTAGAGATATATAGTAGAGCATCAGAAATTCTGTGTCGACTCTTAGTATAAGTGTCGACACAAAATCTGTATGTGTCGACACCACTATCCTGGTGAAGTCGACACTACATTCCTGGATAAGTCGACAAAAAGATTCTTAAGTGTCGACACATATTTTCTGTGTCGACACCACATCTCTGACTTGTTGACATTACAACCCTGAGTCGACACATTATTACTGAATGTGTCGACACCATCTTACTTAGCTAATTTCTGTTTGATCAACACAACTTATAAGTACTACAAAGTACTTGATACTACTTCAATGTGTCTTTATATCACTTGAATGACTTGTTACCACTTCAACTTCATTGTTGATGATTTTGTGATTACACTAATCAATGGTTAACATACCTAATTCAAATTTGAATTTATTGAATTTGGTCTCATCCAGGGGCTTAGTAAACACATCTGCTATTTGATAATCTGTTTTCACAAATTCCAATGAGATGTCTTCTTTTTCTACATGTTCTCTAAGAAAATGGTATTTTATTTCTATATGCTTAGTTCTACTATGAGAAACAGGATTATTAGCAATAGAAATTGCACTCTTAGAATCACACAAAAGAGGTGTTCTACTTACTTGAATACCATAATCCTTAAGCTGATGCTGCATCCATAATAGCTGCGCACAGCAGCTTCCAGTAGCAACATACTCAGACTCAGCTGTGGAAATAGCCACACTGGTCTGCTTCTTACTACTCCATGATATTAGTCTTCCTCCCAGGAATTGACAAGTACCTGTAGTACTCTTCCTATCCTCTCTACATCCTGCAAAATCTGCATCTGAATAGCCTGTTAGTTGAAAATCTCTATTCCTAGGGTACCAAAGACCTAGATTAGGTGTGCCCTTAAGATATCTCAGAATCCTTTTGACTGCAGTATAATGAGATTCTTTAGGGCAGGCTTGGTACCTAGCACAGACACATGTAGCATACATAATATCTGGTCTACTAGCAGTGAGATATAGTAGTGAGCCAACTATTCCTCTATACAAAGTCTCATCAACAGGTTTACCTGCATCATCTTTGCATATAGGCATACTTGTTCCCATAGGAGTTCTCATGGTGGAGGATGACTCCATACCATATTTCTTAATCAATTCTTTGGTGAACTTAGACTGGGATATGGACAAGCCATCATCAGTCTGTCTTACTTGGAGTCCCAAGAAGAATTTCAGTTCCCCCATACTGCTCATCTCAAACTTCCCTTGCATAAGTTTGGCAAACTTTTTACAAAGGTTGTTTTCAGTAGATCCAAAGATTATGTCATCAACATAGATCTGTACTAAGATGATCTTGCCTTTGGATTCCCTAAGGAATAGAGTTTTGTCAATTTTTCCTCTTGAGAATTTATTCTCAATAAGGAAAGTAGACAGGGTTTCATACCAAGCCCTTGGGGCTTGCTTTAACCCATACAGAGCTTTCCTAAGTTTATAAACAAAATCAGGTTTAAGAGGATCTACAAAACCTGATGGCTGCTCTACATAAACTTCTTCTTTAAGATCACCATTCAGAAATGCTGACTTCACATCCATCTGGTATACTTTGAAGTCTTGATAGGCTGCATAGGCAAGGAATATTCTGATTGCCTCCAGCCTTGCTACTGGAGCAAAGGTTTGATCAAAGTCAATCCCTTCTTCCTGCCTGTATCCTTTTGCCACCAATCTTGCTTTATTCTTTACTATTATTCCACTTTCATCTAGCTTGTTCCTATAGATCCATTTTGTGCCAATTATGTTGTGGCCTCTTGGTTTAGGAACAAGCTCCCAGACATTGCACCTTCTGAATTGATTCAGCTCTTCTTGCATAGCATCAATCCAGTGCTGGTCTTGGATAGCTTCTTCAAACTTCTTAGGCTCCATTTGTGACAGGAAACTTGAATGTAGAACTGTGTTTTGATTTCTGCTTCTAGTTTGCACCCCTGTCTTGGATCACCTATTATCTGATCAGCTAGATGATCTCTTAAATGTCTTGTAGCTGGAGGAAGATTCCCTTCTGGTTGAACATCTCTAGCTCCTTCATTTAGCTGAATCTCTTGGTTTTCATCAGCTTCTATAGTGTCTTGTTCTCCCCCTAGACAGAAGCTTTCATTTTCCAATGCCCCATCTTCCCTTGATACTTCAGTAATGAAGAGCTTGTCCATACTTTTGCTTATACCTGTTGAGTCATTTGATCTACAAAACAACTCACAGTTGATTAATCTTGTTTCATCAAACACAACATGCACATATTCTTCAACAACTTGAGTAGTCAAGTTGAAGACTCTATAGGCCTTACTATTTGTGTTGTACCCAATAAATATCCCATCCTAGGATTTGGCAGCAAACTTAGTCAAATATAACTTGCCATTGTTAAGTATATAACACTTGCAACCAAAGATCCTAAAGTAAGATAGATTTGGTTTTCTGCCTTTCACAATCTCATAGGGAGTCATTTTGTGGCTTTTGGTGATAGTAGCCCTATTGATTACATGACAAGCAGTGTTAACTGCCTCAGCCCAAAAATATTCTGGGAGAGAGGTGTCACTCAATAGAGTTCTACCAGCTTCAATTAATGTTCTATTCTTTCTTTCAGCAATTCCATTTTGCTGAGGTGTTCTAGGTGAGGAGAACTCTTGGAAAATCCCAAAGTCTTTACAAAATTTTGTTATGCTTTCAGATTGAAACTCAGTACCATGGTCACTTCTGATTTTGACCACTGTACTATTTAGTTCATTCTGAATTTCCTTTACAAAATTAAGTAATACACTTGGGGTTTCAGATTTTTGTCTCAGAAAGAACACCCATGTAAATCTTGAATAGTCATCTACAACCACAAAAGTGTAGACTTTCCTACCTAGACTGTGAACTGGCATAGGACCAAAAAGATCCATATGCAAGAGGTATAAGCACCTCACAGAATCCTTGTTCTCAAGGCTTTGAAAGGAGGATTTTGTCTGCTTGCCCTTTTGACAAGCTGAGCATATCCCTTCCTTTATACACTTAACTTGAGGTCCATTCCTCACTAACTCTTTGCTAAAGAGTTGGCCAATTGTCTTGTAGTTTAGATGAGCCAATCTCTTGTGCCACTTAACACAATGAGAAGCATTGTCATCAGCTACAAGACAGATGGGAGAATCCTTATTCTCACATTCAAAATTAAAACAATATACATTTCTCTTCCTATACCCAGTCAATATGATCTTTTGATCACTTGACCTTTTGATATGACACCCATCTTTAACAAATGAAATGTCATATCCTAAATCACTTAGCTGGCTTATGCTTATTAGATTATGTTTCAAGCCTTTTACATAAGCCACTTGAGTGATAGTAATTAGGTTAGAAGAAATGTTACCAAACCCTTTGATGACTCCTTTTTCAGATCCACCAAAGATCACTTTAGGTCCATCTTTGACAGATGAAAACTCCTTCAGCAGCCCCTTTGTTCCAGTCATGTGCCTGGAACAACCACTATCCAAGTACCATATAGGGGCATGGTTACTTGGATTCACCTGCAACACAGAATAACTTACCCTTAGAACCCAAGTATGTCTTGGGTCCTTGGTTCAGGTTAGCATTAATAAAGCTACCATAACTTCTTCTAACAGGTAGACTATTGTTCTTTATAACACTTGGGTTATACCAGCAGTCTAGTGCAAAATGGCCTCTCTTGCCATAGCACCAACATTCAAACTTATTGTATCTAGATCTAGATACATCCTTGTAAGAAGAATTTCTGTTCATTGCTGGTGCTGCAGCAACTTCACCTACTGATTTCTTAAAACCATTGGGTTTATGACCATAGGTAGGCCTGCTTGCCTTTACACCCTTGTTCTTCAGAACATTAGTCTTAATATGACCTTGAATATCTTCATGATCATATTTGTTAGAAGGCACTTTCACCTTACTAAACTTTATGGGGACTGAAAGGTTTAGTGGCTGAACAGGAGCTTTGCCTTTCCTCTTGAATCTGCCAGCCCTGAAGTTACCTTTAAATCCTAATCCAGCCTTACCCTTTTGAGTGACAAATTCATCTATCAAGGGTAAGATAGATTTTGGCTTAGAGTAACTAGCCACTAAATCCCTTTCAATTCTAAGTCTGGCCTCCAGACTCTTCACTTGATCATTAGTATAGTTAATTGTGCCCATCTGAATAATAGTTATATTCTTCAGCTTGGCAATTTCATTTAATTTTTGATCAATAACTTTCTCTAACTCAGTTGTAGCAACCCTTAGTTCAGCAATTTCCTGAGCCTGAGATTTAACCAGGTTCTTGCTTTTCTTAAGGGCCTGCAACAAGTCCCCATACTTGTCTATCAATTGATAGACATCTCCTTCAGATTCAGATGCATCTACATCACTTGATGCAGATGTAGCTGATTCTTCACTTGTACAACAAACAGATGTAATAGAAGGACATTGTACCTTATTAGGACCAGACTGATTCTAGCACATGTCCTCTTCTGATCCTGCCATCAGCCCCATACACTGATGATTCTTTTGTTCATTGATGGAGTCTAGCAACTGCAGAAACTCCTCTTCTTCAGATGCAGCATATAGTCCAATATATGCTTCAGCTTCAGATTCTGACTCTGAAGTTGACTGGTCTGTTAGACTCTTATCTTTCTTTGCAACAAAGGATTTCTCCTTCTTGCCTTTCTGATGAGTCTTCTTCTTGTCTGAAGACTCCTTTCTCTTATCAGGACAGTCAGCCACTACATGTCCAGGCCTATTGCAACAATAGCAGACAATCTTTGAAGTAGAGGCTTTGTTGGGCTTTGATCTGCTCTTCTCTTTCCTTGATGACCTTTTCTTCTGATAATAGTCATCAACTTGCTGTGATGTGGAAGGCCTAGACTTCCATTGCTTCTTTTTCAAGAACCTCTGGAATTGCCTTGTGAATGCAGCAAAGTCTGCATCTGAATCATAGCTTTCTGAACCCTTATCTGAATTTTCAGAACTATCTTCTGCAACTTCCTTAGGAAGAGATGGTGATTTCCTCCTATTCTTTCTAGTGGCTTCTGCATTTAATGCCACAGTCTTTTCTCTATGCTCTCCTCTTGAATTCTTTTCCTCCTCCTTCCTCACCATAAGTTGCATTTCATAGGATAGCAACTTTCCAAACAAGGTGGGAGGAGATATCTCTGCCAATTTAGCCACTTCTCTTATGGCACAGATCTTTGTGTCCCAATCCTTTGTTAAGGATCTCAAGAATTTGTCATTCAGTTCATAAGTACTGAAGACTCTTCCATAGGTCATAAGCTCATTCACAATTCTATAGAATTTCTTGTAGCACTCAGTTATGCTATCAGATTTTCCTTGTCTAAAACTTTCATACTCCTAATTGAGCATAGATTTCCTGTCCTGCCTTACATCTTCAGATCCCTCCATGTAGACAATCAATGTGTCCCACATCTCTTTGGAGGTCTTGCAGTGAATCAGATTCTGAAATGTTGAATCATCTATGGCACTAACAATAATGTTCTGAGCTCTTTTATCCATGGTTGCCAAGATGATTTCATCCTTGGTCATTTCTGAATAACTCTTTGGAGTTTGGATATTTGCATCAAGAACTGATACCTTCATTAGAATGAAGGGGCCTTCCTGTACTGTGATGTAAATCCTTGGGTCAGATGCCTCCATAAACAGTCTGACTCTTTCTTTCCAAATTCCAAAAATTTCTTTCTTGCATATGGGTAATTTCATAGACCCTAGCTCCTTATGATTCTCACCAGAACCCATCTTTTTGAATCTTGATTCTGCCTTTCAGATCTACCTCAGACTGTTAAGTCCTTTTTGAGGAACCTCCCTCTGATACCACTTGATAGTTTTATTTTCAAGACAACCTAAACACCTAGAGGGGGGGGGGGGTGAATAGGTTCTAATTTCTTGTTTATACTCCTAGGCAGAATTCAATTACAAATTAAAACATCTAGCACAGCATTCACAGATAACTAAGCATCACAGATTGCACAATGTTTTATAGTGGTTCCCCAAGGTCTGGGTACATCCACTTTCCCCCTTCACCTATCTAGCAGTATGCTATATTCGGCCAAACTTCCACTATTCTCAGATCCTCAGATCCTATAGCTCAGAACCTGGATAGGTTCCTACAACTCAGGCTCAATAGCCCTACCTCAGCCTTGCCTCAAGGCCTACCACTCAGAGAATAACCTTCTCCTACACTCAGGCAAATAGCCCTACCACTCAGAGATCACCTCTCCTACACTCAGCCTTTATAACACAGGCTTACAACTCAGATCTGTGTAAACAGATCCTACAGAAATTTGGAAAAGATATTTTAATGTCTTGTCTTTGTTGAGAGAGAAGAGGACAAGACACTTCTTGATCAGCTGATGAAATCAACTGAATCTGAGCTTTCTTCAAAGCTTATTGAATCTGAACTTAGCTGAGTTGATTTCCAAACAGCTTCTTGAGAAACCACTGATGGCTTCCTTCTTCTTCTTCTTCTTCTTCAAGATGACTGGATCCCTCTCTATCCAACACCTTTTTTGATACTTCAGACTTCTTCTTCTTCTTAGATCCACTGATGAAGATCTTCTTTAGAGCTTAACACTTTCTTGAATTGAAACTACAACAGGATCGTAATCCTTCTGTTTCTTCTTCTTAGATCTTCTTCAGTTATCTTTCTTAATTGTTGTTAATTTCCTTCTGAATGTGTCTATTTATAGACTTTCTTCATGGTAACCGGTTGATCCGGTTTCTAACTGTTTTCTGACAGGTCTGACAGATTCAGTTAAACGGTGGCAACCCACAGCTGACAAGTCTTCAAACAGTTCCTGTACCTTAGCCTTGGACAGCAAAATGTCGAGACAGTCTGTTAGAAAGTGTCGAGACCAATCTGTCTATCTGTGTCGACACAAGTGACTTTGGTGTCGACACAGTCTTTGATAATGTCGACTAAGTTGCCTTTAAGTCAACACAGCTTCTTCAGAAAATAACTTGGTCTAGACTCTGCAGTGTGTCGACACAAGTCCTGTGTGTCGACACAGTTGTTGTAGATTCAGAACTCAGCATGTGTCGACTCAGCCTTCAGGTGTCGACACAGCAATCTTCTATTCTGCCAAAATGTGTCGACTCAGTCTTCTGGTGTCGACACAAGCATAGTCGACTTCTGCCAATATGTGTCGACTCAATCTCAAGGTGTCGACACATCCACCCAGTGTCGACACAGTTGAGGTCGACTATCTTCTTCTGTGAGTCGACAATCTTTTTCTGGTCGACTATCTTTCACTAGTCGACTATCTTTCTCTGTGTCGACTATCTTTCTCTGGTCGACTATCTTTCACTAGTCGACAAACTTCCTCTGGGTGTCGACAATCTTTCACTGTGTCGACACTGCTTCCTAGTGCTGAGGTCGACGATTTTCTTTATGTGTCGACACTGCTTCCCAGTGTCGACATAAATGTGGTCGACTATCTTTCTCTGTGTCGACACTGATATTCTGAAGTGTCGACACAAATATTATGAAGTGTCGACACAATTTCTTCAGGTGTCGACATGTGGACTTAGAATATTTTTCTGCATTCTTTAATACTTCTTCACCTGCACATGTCAACTCAAAACAACATCAAATACACCTTGATGTATATCATTGAGCTAAGTTGGGCTTCTTCAAATCAGGTACACATTTTCCAATGTACCCAACAGGTTGTGGCTGGCCATGCTTGGTGGAGAGGGTTCATGCATGTGTTTTAATGAGGGGAGAGAGGATGGGAGGATTCAATGCATGTAATTTATGGAAATGTAAAAAGGAAAATGTCAAGGGGAATTAATGGAAGTATGTAGAAGGGAGAAAGAGAGGGAAGATTCAATGTAAATAGAGAGGGAGGAAGGTGGCCGGCCATGCATGTGGGGAAATGTTCATGCATTCAATAAATGATGAGGGGGAGAGAGAGAGTGCTTGGTCAGCTCGGGTTGGAGGTTGTGGGCAGCATGGTGCTCGGTTTTGGGGCTTGCTTGGGCTCGGGCTACTTCATGCTTGCTTGGTGGGCTGCTCCATGTGGGCTTGGACATGTTGGAGGGCTGCTTGTGTAGAGGGCTCGGGTAGAATGCAATAGAGGGGGCCATGCTGCATCGTTGAGAAGGGATGCACCATAAGTGTCCGGACTTGTGCTTGGGCTGCATCTATAAGAAAACAAAGCAAAAAAACATGTTAGATATTAGAACATAATATTAATAATTATAACATAAACATAACATAACAAAACAAACATAACATAATAATAATTATTAAAGATTAAACTAAACATAACAAGACAAAATAACATAACATAAAATAAAATAAAACATAAAGAAAACTAGAGATTATTATAACATAAAAGACTTTTAAATAAGAAATAAAACATAATAAGCATAGAAATACTTAAAACATATAATTAATCTAGGAATTAATAAATTATAAAAAGACATTAAAACATGAAATAACAAGCATAGATTATAAATAAACTTAGGCATTTAAGCTACTAAATTACCCCAAAAATGATGACTAAAAGTAGTCATCAAACTCCCCCATGCTTAGGCTTTTGCTATTCCAGAGCAAAAGTATGAGAAATATTTATAAGACAATAATAAAATTTTCAATTAAACTAAAAATTTATTTACACCAAAATCGAGCCAAAAATAAAATTTAGGGATTTACGAATTAAGTCCTAAATTATGAAATTAAAGTGAAAAGAGAGAAATATTTAGCCAAAAATTCTCTAATAAATTAACTAGCACTCAAAATTGAGTAAATTGCAAACAAGGTTAGATTGAGATTATAAAAACCATAACTAAAAAAAACTTAAGGAAAAAAAAATGCAACCTACTACTTATGCTCTCCCAATATTTTAATTTAAAAACTAAGACAATAATATTGGCTAAGGGGTTTGGGGAGGAAATTAACATGAATAGGTCTTATATTGGAGGTGATCATCATTTTTATTTTTTTTCTTCACACCCCACCAATTTTTTTTTAAATAATATATGTAATACCAGAAAATGATAGACTAACATCCTATCACTTCCCCTGACATATATGAACTTTTAATTCCTCTCTTCATCAGGGTTGCATATGTGTACCAGAGAATAAGGAACTAACATCTCCTTATTCCCATTACATATGATCTAACAATAAAAAGAAGAAAAAGAGAATTGGGTAAGGATAAGAGGTTAAACAAGATTTTAGAAAATAAACTAAAATACTAGAGAGCAACTACTAGTAGATTGAGATTTCCTAAGAATCTAAAAGCATGAGGTAATAATCATTAGAATCCAAAATTGTTATGCAAAATTACTACAAAATTGAAACTATTTAAAATAAAAGAGACAAAGTGCTAAAGAAATTACTCTAAGCAAATTAAAATAATAAGATTATCCTCAAAACTAAATCACTAAATATTAAATTTAACTAAATATGATGAAATAAAAGATTAGCAAATAATAAAAAGAATGCTTATAAACAAACTCAAACTAAATTTCTGAAAATAACAAAAAGCTAAGCATGAGGTTTATTATTTTTTTATTTTTTTGACATTTTTTCATTTTTTTGGGTTTTTTTTTAATTTTGCAATCTTATATTTTTTTGGAATTTTTGATTTTATAATTTTTTGGGTTTTTGATAAGGCTAAATAAAAACAGTACTAAAGAAACTTAATAAAACTATACTAATCTTTTTTTGTTTTTTTTTGTAGAAATTTAAAATATTTTTAGAAAAGAAAGAAATAAAGAAATAAAACAACTAAACCCTTCCCCATGTTTGAATTTTGCATTGTCTTCAATGAAAAATAAAAACAAGAAAGAAAAAAGAAGAAGAAAGGGGAGGGGGGATGCAATAAAGAAAATAAATAAAAAGAAAACGACTTCCCCGGATTTGTAAGGCCGAATGCAGATGTCGCTCCCCCATGCTTGAGCTGGACACTGACTCAGGCCTAAGGAAGAGAGGAAAGGATGGAGCCAAATGAACCGCCGGGGGTTTTATTCCTACAAAACAAAATAAAAAGAAAAAGAAAGAACAAAAAGGATAAGCAAGGGGTGCCTCCCAAGAGAGCTCTTTGTTTAACGTCATCTGAGCCTGACATTATTTGTTAGCTAAATGGAAAATAAAAACTGAAATGAAGAGGTAACTCCCTAAGTATGCGCTTAGGCGAGTAAATCAAAAAAAATTGAAGAATCACACCGACATGCGGTGGAATCTTCAAGGGAATGATGCCCAAAAGTGAACGGACGGAGTTATAGAAGAACTCTGCCGTATGTTAGATGGGAAAGAAGGGGTCGTCAAAAGAAGAAGAAAAAAAAGAAGAAGAAATAGAAATAAAAGAAGTAGAAGAAGAAATTTCATCAACGGAAATTTCACAAGAAGAAGGAGAGACTTGTGAAATTTCGAGAGAAGAAGGGGTAAAATGAACTAAAGGAGAGTCATCTAAAATAAAAGAAGAAGAAGAAAAAGATTCGCTAAAAATAGAAAAATTGGGAACAGTTGAAATTTGAATCGAAATGGAATCACAAACGTCTTCGGAAAAAGAATTAAGGGACGTCTCGTCATCCTCAACGGGTAAGAAGCACATCGGAATATCCATAGAGGTGTCTTCCAAAGGAGGTAGGAAACAATCCGGGATATCCGAATAGTTATCCTCCTCAAGAGGAACAAGACAAGCCGGGATATCCGGTGACTCATTACATGAAGAAATTGGAGGAGACGAAGAAGAAGATGAAGAAAATGAAGCGGCCTCACGAGAAAAATAATCCATAATGGTTTTTAAATGTGAATTAATATTATCAAGAGAAGTTTGCAATTCAAAATACCCATTATCGATTGATTTAAAATTTAGAGGCGCGGCGCTTTGCGGGGCAAAATCATAAGAAAAATAAGACGGGTTCCCCATCTCCCAAGTAGGATAAAAATTGGAGTAAGGGTCAAATTGGCCATTTTGACCTTCCCCAAAAAAATTAAAATCAAAAGAGGGAGGAGTTCCCGAAAAACATTCAGAATAAAAGTGGTCGGGCGACCCGCAAAAAGCGCAAAAAGATGATGATTCCATAAAAAAAACTGTTACCAAAGATTAATTTTTTTTTTGATATATATATATATATTTAGAAAGTAGAAAAATTAAAATAAAAAAAATTTATAGAAGTAATAAACTCGATGCTTTCGTAATATTGCCAAAAATTTCCCCGGCAACGGCGCCAAAAACTTGATGTGTGAAAATTGTCTCACGAACTATAATCCGAATAGGCAAGTGTACCTATCGTTTTATAGTATAGTGATAAAAATATATCAAGGTCGTATAAAAACTCGGGGCAGACAAGTACTATTACTCACAATTATTCTATTATCCTACCGAACGATTGATTGGGTTTTGAAAATAAAATAAACTATGCTTAATTAAAAGAGAAATAAACTATTGCAAACGGTGCTCGATCAACGATTCACTTTGAAATAAAATAACAAAATAAATTATTTAACATTTGCAATTTATTAAGACCGCGACGGATCCGATATTAGGAAGTAAGCTCGCTAGAGCATTAAATCCCCTAACTTGTAGACGTTTTGACCTAAATCTCTTTACAAGTAAAAATGGCCTAAAGTCGTATTACCGAAGTGACCCGCACTATTGGATTTGACTCCAATCCAGAGGATTTACGTCATCCTATCTCTAGGGTTGCGTTCAACTCCTTCCTTCCTTGAGTGATCTTTCATATTCAAGAGCCTCTCGGCTACTCAGATATGAGATCGTAATCTACTACCGTATACTAGAAATACGGAGTCGATACAAAATAAATAAAGGAAGGATCAAAAATAAAAATACAAATGCAACATAAAATGAAAGATATTATTTTATCGCAAAGATCATCGTGATCGGGCACAAAAAAAAGTTAGCTACGCATAGTAAGAAAGGAAACCAAAATAAGATAAAGAGGGATCAATTTCATTGCTTGATAAAAGTAAAAGAGTACACAATATTAAAAAGACAAGACTATATTATGAAGAAAAATTACAATAATAAAGAAAACTACAACAAGTAAAGAAAAGAAAGTAACTACTACACTCTTGAACTAACACTCTACTTTCTACCACCAAAAGCCTCACTAAAAAAAACTACTTTTTAAAACAAGAGGCAAGGGGTCCTTTTATAGGAGAGGGAGAAGGATCTAGAATGAAGTGGAAATGAAGGGGCAAAGGTGGTGGCCGGCCATGCTTGGTGGAGAGGGTTCATGCATGTGTTTTAATGAGGGGAGAGAGGATGGGAGGATTCAATGCATGTAATTTGTGGAAATGCAAAAAGGAAAATGTCAAGGGGAATGAATGGAAGTATGTAGAAGGGAGAAAGAGAGGGAAGATTCAATGTAAATGGAGAGGGAGGAAGGTGGCCGGCCATGCATGTGGGGAAATGTTCATGCATTCAATAAATGATTAGGGGGGAGAGAGAGAGTGCTTGGTGGGCTCGTGTTGGAGGTTGTGGGCTGCATGGTGCTCGGTTTTGGGGCTTGCTTGGGCTCGGGCTGCTTCATGCTTGCTTGGTGGGCTGCTCCATGTGGGCTTGGACATGTTGGAGGGCTGCTTGTGTAGAGGGCTCGGGTAGCATGCAATGGAGGGGGCCGGGCTGCATCATGGAGAAGGGCTGCACCATAAGTGGCCGGACTTGTTCTTGGGCTGCATCTACAAGAAAACAAAGCAAAAAAAACATGTTAGATATTAAAACATAATATTAGTAATTATAACATAAACATAACATAACATAACAAACATAACATAACAATAATTATTAAAGATTAAACTAAACATAACAAGACAAAATAACATAACATAAAATAAAATAAAACATAAAGAAAACTAGAGATTATTATAACATAAAAGACTTTTAAATAAGAAATAAAACATAATAAGCATAAAAGTACTTAAAACATATAATTAAACTAGGAATTAATAAATTATAAAATGACATTAAAACATGAAATAACAAGCATAAATTATAAATAAACTTAGGCATTTAGGCTACTAAATTACACCAAAAACGATGACTAAAAGTAGTCATCATCTACCTGGGGCCAAGCCGTGCTCGGGGTAGTGCAAAAGTCTCCAAACTGAAGTATCTCAAAGAACCAAACCTCTCCCCCACAGGCGAGCCTTCGGACCTGCCAGCTAGATGAGAGCCTGCGCAGCGGGTCTACCTAGGGCCGAGCCAAGCTCGGGGTAGTGCAAACATCCAACCCTTCAATCAACGCATTCCACAACAGGTAAGACCAAAGCAATAACAAGTTAGTGAACACGATGTAATAACTTGACTTTAAATACATTGTTTCACCTTCCCACATTATGGGTAGAAACATTTTAAATCGGCACCGCTCCAGGTGTGGCTCATGGATCTCACCTCCACATTCTGGAGTTGGTAACCTCCCATTCTAAGAACCCTTTCAATAATGTAGGGTCCTTCCCAATTTGGATTGAGCTTACCAACGGGGGCTGATCTTCCTGCAGCATCGAATTTATTTAACACTAGATCTCCTTCTGCAAACTGTTTGATCCTGATGTGCTTGTCAAAGTATCTTTCCATTCACCACTTGATTTCCTCCTGCCTGATAGCCGCGACATCGCGCAGATCTTCCACCATATCAAATGAGAAGCACAACTCCCCCTCATTCTCCAACCTCCAAACCTCGTCTCCTTCTCCCGTGGCCATGACCCGTGGGGATTGAACCTCAAACTCCACTGGCAGGACTGCCTCATACCCATGAGAAAGTTTGAAGGGGGTCTCGCCGGTGGCCGTGTTCGGGGTCGTTTACAGGGCCCATAGAACTGAGGGGAGCTTGTTGGAACACCCTATTACTAATTTGGGCAAGGATCACTATGTTTTTAAGAAATCGGTTTGACCTAGTTGTATAGTTGAAAAGGTCAAATTAGAATGAGTCTAAGAGTTAGAACTTAGGTTTGAAGCTGCCCCCAAGACCATTCAAAGATCAGGATTCAGTGCTGAGACTAAGGCAATTTTCGTCGTGCTCAGGTCGACGAAACGTCAAACTTAGTTCGACGTTCTCTGAGCTCAATTCTACAAGTCGTCGAACTATGGTCTACGATCTTCGAGCTCAGATCGACATTTTGTCTTCAGCTATTTTCCAAGTCGCTGAGCTCAGTTCGACGATCGTAGAGCTCAGGTCGACGTTTTCTATCTCTAGTATAAATCCAATCTCTGAGCTCAAGTCGACGATAGCTGAGCTCTGGTCGACGATTTTTGTGAGAGATCGATGCTTTTAGAATTCAAATTCAAGAATAGTTTTGGAATTCTTTCAGAGCTATTTCCTGTATTTATTGCAAAGGATTAGGTAGCCATTTCAAGCAATCTGGAGCAAGTTTCAAAGAAGGCTAAAAGGAATGTTACTTAGGACTTTCCCCAGAGACAGTTGTCATTTATGGAAGTCATTTATGACTGAGTAACAGCCACCTAAGTCAGAATCTTATATACTCCTACAGAATATGTTTTTGACAATATAACAGATCCATACAATAAGATAGGCAAGAGATATACAGGATCATTGGATTGAGAAAAAGAGTTACAGAAGAGAGATCAAAATATACTCTGATCAAGAACTCATCTTCTGGAACATACAGATTCACTTAGAAAAAATCTTCAAGAACACAAGAAAGTTTTCTGTGGAGGAATTCATCTGCTCCTCCAAATCCTCAAGTGTTCAAAAGCTTCAACATCAAGGACTCCAGACATCTCATATTTCAGTATCTGCTGAAATCATCTTTTGCTGGAGATCTGAAGCACCTGAAGACCTATCATCCTAGCAAAGCTCACCTTCCTGAACCTCACAGATCTCAGGGGGAGCTTTAGCTTCATCTTCCACTTGTCTTCTCTCAGACAATTGACAGAGAAGAATAACTCAACTCTTTCTTTCTTTTTTCCTTTCCCTCCTGTAAAAGGGTTTTTCAAAACTCCCTTCAAAAGTTCTGAGACTGGTTTCTGAGACCTTGTCAAAACTCAGTGGTGGCAAGAAACCTTATCAAAAAATCTAGTTTTGGTTTTTGAGCACCTTATCAAAAGCTCATTGGTGCCCAGGACACCTGATCAACTATTCCTGCAGTGGATTCCTACCTAGGGTGGTAGAAGAGTTGATGTACCTAGGTTGTTGGGGAACCACTATAGATCCTTGTGTCATCTGGTTGCTATGTGTTTGACTTTGCTGTGTGCTGTGTGATTTCTTAGTTCTTGCTTTAGTTTTTATTTCATCACAAGCACCTTACACATATACATAAATTAAATCTTCCACTGCTTTATAGTCTTAATTGTAAATTATTTTAAAAATAGTCTATTCACCCCCCTCTAGAGTTAAGGCAGATCTTTTCCTCACTTTCAATTAGTATCAGAGGGAGGTTGGTTATTCAACATCTGAATTTTAAACAGATTGGTTGAACCGGCTAACACCTGAACCAAAAGATCCTTGATAAGATAAACCTTCTATAGAGGATAGTATTACTTTTTGTATTATATTTATTTTCATACAAAACCATAGAACAGAACAAAGATTATGCTAGCACTAGACCTCCAGTGTGCAACCTCTCTAAGTTTGTACTTTGGAAGGCAAGGATTAAGCTTTACATGAATTCTATTGATGAGGACATTTTTAATTCTGTTTTGACAGTTTGTCCAAGACCCCCAGTGATCACAAGTACAAGTGCTGTTCCACCCCCTTCAGGAACAGATGCAGAAATAAAGAAATGGAAAGTTGCAGTTGCAAAGGCTATGAATATCCTTGCTCAAACCATGTCTGATGAGATATTCCAAAAAGTGGTTGAATGCAGTTCAGCAAAAGAGATATGGGACAAGTTATCTGAAATTGTCTCAGGATCTGCTGATGAAAGGAAGGATAGGAGATCCCATCTTATAAGCCAATACGAGAACTTCAAGAAAGGAGAAACTGAATCAGTGGCTGACATGTACAACAGACTCAGCCTAATAGTCAGTGAACTAAAAACACTGGACAAGGAGATCTCTCTAACTGAACTAAATGGCAAGATCCTAATGTGCTTCCTTAGCACTTGGGACTCAAGGATCTTGCCAATCAAGGATGCCAGAAGCCTAACTGAGATTACTACTGAAGCTTTGTTGGGCAAGCTCAAGTCTTATGAGCTGCTCATCAAGAACACAGAGGCAGAACAAAAGACGGCTTCTCCAGCCATCAGAAAGGAGAAGACCATAGCATTCAAAGCTACAAGAGATCTGCCTGAAGACAAGGTCACAGGCAATGAAGAATTGATGAGTTTGCTGGCCAAAAGATTCTATAAGATGGACAGGAAAGATTTCAGAAAGAAGTCATCCAGAGGGCATGAGAAGCCAAGGTATGACAAGTCAAATAATAAAGAAATAATCTGTTTTGGATGTAGGAAACCTGGCCATATTGTGCCTGACTGTCCAGAAAATCAGAATAAGGACAAGAAGGACAGGAAATATAGGAGAAAAGACAAGGACTCAAGAGGAAACAACAACAACAAATCCTCCTCCAACAAAAATAAACATACAAGGAAGGGGTTTGTAGATGAAAGCTGGAGTGATACTGAAGAGGAATCAGAAGCCTCATCAAGCTCAAGTGATGATGAGGATAATGCTAAAGAAAAGGAATTCTGCATGATGGCTATCAATGCCTCTCAGCAAAATTCTGATGCAGAACAAGGATCAGATTTAGAATCTGAAACTCAAACTGAAGAAGACAAGGTAATAGACTCCTTTGACTTTGACTCAGAGGACTTTAGGTCTAAATTTAAGGCACTTTGTTTAGACCTGTTAAAATCTGAGAAAGAGATTATCTCTCTCAGAAATCAATTGTCTAAACATAGCACCTTAAAATCAGATAACCTCAAACTCTCTGAGGAGTTAGAATGTTGTAGGGAGGAGATAGCTTCACTGAAAAGTGGGTTATCCCAGGCAAAGAAGTTTGAAGAATCCCTTAATGGGAGAAGCATCAGACTGATGGACATTACACGCACAGTGAACTCAAGATTCAACCGTACACTGGGCTTGGGTGCTTCATCCAGCCAACCTATAGTATTAACAACCCCAATCAAATTTATTTCTGATAAAGGAAAGGGTGTTGTAGAGGTAGCTAGGAAGAATCCAGATTTACCTAAGGAAAATCAAGTTCAACAGAAAACGTCAAACAGAGCTGGACGATCGTCGAACAAAGCTCGGCAATCCAAGGCTGGATCGTCGAACTCAGATCAACGACTTATGAACTCTGAACTCTGGTATAGTCAATCTTTGAACAGAGCTCGACGATCTGACCCAAGATCGTCGAACTCTGGTCGACGATCGTCAAACGGAGCTCAGAGCTTTGAACCTTCTTTCAGAGGTAAATCTAAAGTCAATCCTAGAAGTCCCTCATCCCAAAGCTTCAACCCTTATACTGAATGGATAGTACCTCCTAGGATATACCATCCTGAAGGATATAAGAGTCAGCCAGGTATGTCTTTCATTTCTGAATTTAAAGGTTATTAACCTAGACCCAAGGTAAACTAGGTCAAAACATATAAATTGTTTATGTGCAGGTGAAGACCTATCCAACAATGAACCAACAATGGTATCTGGATAGTGGGTGCTCAAAGCACATGACAGGGAGTAAGGACAATCTCACATCCTTCAAAGTCAAACTTGGACCCAAAGTGATCTTTGGAGATTCAAACTTTGGTCAAACAAAAGGATATGGTGCTGTTCAGATTGGCTCAGTCACATTCAAGAAGGTGGCTTATGTGGAAGGACTGAAGCACAACCTAATCAGCATCAGTCAACTCTGTGATGAAGGATATCAAGTGACATTTAACAAATCCTTATGCCAGATCAAGTCAGAGGATAATTCAACAGTGTTAACAGGTAAAAGGAAAGGTAACATTTATCTTTTAGATTTCCTTTCAACCAACATAGATATCTGCCTAATTAATTCAGTCTACAAACCAAATGATTTATGACATAAGAGACTAGGACACTTAAACCTTAGAACCATTGCTAGGCTGTCCAAGGACAACCTTGTTAGAGGAATACCTTCTGGCCCCTACAAGAAGGAAGGACTCTGCAGGGCTTGTCAATTAGGAAAGCAAACTAAAAACAGTTTTAAGTCACTTAATAAGAGTGATTCACCTAGGATTTTGTATCTGTTATACATGGATCTTTTTGGACCCATTACAGTACAAAGCTTAGGAGGGAAATCTTACACTTTAGTGATTGTAGATGACTTCTCTAGATTCACTTGGGTATTCTTTCTGAGGAAGAAGTCTGATAACTTTAAATGTTTGATAGATTTTCTCAAATGCATACAGATTGAGTTCAATACTCACATTGCCCTGATAAGAAGTGATCATGGGACAGAGTTTGATTCTCTTCTCATGCAAGAGTTCTGTCAGAGTGAAGAGATCAGGCATACTTTCTCAGCTCCTAGAACTCCTCAAGAAAATGGGGTAGCTGAAAGGAAAAATAGAACCCTAATTGAATCTGCTACTACATTGTTGACAGATGCTCACCTTCCTCTATCTTTTTGGGCAGACGCATTAAACACCTCCAACCATGTGTTGAATAGAAGTTTGATATATAAACTGAAGGGCAAGACTCCCTATGAATTGCTCAAAGGGAAGAAACCTAAAGTAGACTATTTCAAAATTTTTGGCTGCATTTGTTATATTAACAATAATGATAAGAAGTATTTAGCAAAATTCCAAGCTAAAGCTGACTAAGGAGTGTTTCTAGGATACTCCATGATCAGTAAATCTTATAGGGTTTATAATAAAACTTCTCTTAAAATTGAAGAATCTGTTCATATATCTTTTGATGAGACTAACATATGTTACAAGGAGAAGTCTACTTCTACCATAGAACCATTGCAAGTACACTCTCTTTCAGAAAATTTGGACAAGTTACACATTGTAGAAAAGGATTCAGTACATTCACTTATCCAACAAAGAGCTGAAATCAGTGAATATGAAGAGGATACTCAACATCTTGATGTTCAATATCTTGGAGAAAACCATTTTGAAGAGCCAGTTGTTGTTCCACAAGAGGAAACAACAACACAGGTTGGTGAACAATCAACACCCCCTGTTGATTTAGTAACAACAAGAGATCACCCAATCTCCCAAGTTATTGGAAACATCTCAGCTGGTGTGCAGACCAGAAATCAGGTCAACCAGAACCTGATGCACACCTGCTTTTTATCTCAAGTTGAACCTCAATCCATTCAAGATGCAGAACAAGATCCACACTGGATCATTGCTATGCAAGAGGAACTACATCAATTTGAGAGGAACAAAGTTTGGGAGCTAGTACCAAGGCCTAAGGATCACTCAATTGTTGGAACAAAGTGGGTGTTCAGAAACAAGTTGGATGATCAAGGAGTTATTGTAAGGAACAAGGCAAGGCTAGTTGCTCAAGGTTATTCTCAAGAAGAAGGGATAGACTATGACCAGACCTTTGCACCAGTGGCAAGGCTAGAGGCCAAAAGAATATTCCTTGCATATGCAGCTCACAAAGGATTCAAGGTCTACCAAATAGATGTGAAGAGTGCATTTCTCAATGAAGACATCAAAGAGGAAGTCTATGTTAGACAACCTCCAGGTTTTATCTCTCCAACTTATCCTGACCATATTTTCAAACTGTATAAAACATTATATGGTCTCAAGCAAACTCCTAGAGCATGGTATGAGACCTTAACATGCTTTCTTCTTAAAAATGATTTTATAAGGGGTAGAGTAGACCAAACTCTCTTTATTAGAACCCATAAGTCCCATACTCTACTAGTACAAATATATATAGATGATATTATATTTGGTTCTACTGATTCAAATTTGTGCAGAAAGTTCTCTAACTTAATGCATTCTAAATTTGAAATGAGTAGTATGGGTGAGCTTTCCTTCTTTCTAGGATTGCAAGTCAAACAACATGCTGAAGGTATATTTATTTCTCAAACCAAGTATGCAAAAGAATTGGTTTAGAAGTTTGGTATGTCTGAAGCATCCTGTATGAAGACACCTATGCATACCAATGCTATATTAGATACTGATGAACATGGTAAACATGTTGATCAGACAACATATAGAGCAATGATTGGCTCTCTATTGTACCTTACAGCTAGTAGACCTGATATAATGTTTGCTACATGTATATGTGCTAGGTTCCAAGTAAGCCCTAGAGAGTCACACCTAACATTAGTTAAGAGGATTCTTAGGTATGTGAAAAGTTGTCCAAATCTAGGACTCTGGTATCCAAAAGACTCAGGATTTGAATTAACTGGATTTTCAGATGCTGATTATGCTTGATGTAGAGTAGACATGAAAAGCACTAGTGGAACTTGTCAGTTCCTTGGTGACAGACTTGTCTCCTGGTTCTGTAAGAAACAGACATCTGTGTCAACTTCAACTACTGAAGCTGAATACATGGCAGCAGGCAGTTGTTGCTCACAAATTCTGTGGATTCAAAACCAGCTCCTAGACTATGGCTACAACTTAGAAGGATCAAAAATGTTTTGTGATAACACTAGTGCTATCTCTATAGAACAAAATCCAGTCCTCCATAGTAGGATAAAACATATAGAGATTAGGCATCACTTCCTAAGAGACAATGTGGAGAAAAATAAAATTGAAATTCAATATATCCCAACTGATTTGCAAAGGGGAGATATTTTCACCAAACCTTTGGATGAAAAGAAACACACCTTCTTCCTAAATCAGTTAGGAATGTTAGATGGAGGAAGTTTAAAATAAATCCCAAGATTTTGAAAATCTAAAAACAGACCAAGACTAGGCTAAAAACTTGTATTTTCTAGTGTATGTAGGTTCTGTTTTGTCTCTGAACTGCGCTCGATGTTTTTCCCAAAAAGCGTCGAACGGAGATCAACGCTTTCCAATAAGCGTCGACCGGAGTTCAGCGTTTTCCAGGCAGTGCTAGGCTATCTTCTTCTGGTCAACGATCGTCGAACGGAGATCGACGCTCTCTAATGTCGTCGAACGGAGATCGACGATATTGAAGACTCTTCAGATTCCACTAGAATCCCAGATCGTCGAACGGAGTTCAACGATCCTTCCTTTTCGGCGTCGAACCCTAATATAAAATCATTCTTTCAGTCGTCGTTTTTCTTTTGTGCTTTCATATTCTCTGCAAACTTTTTCGTTCCCTCCAAACTCTACTGTACTTGGTTGTGTCTGTTACTTTTTGCAGGTATACAATGGCCGTGAATGTTTCTGCTCTCGCCAAGATGAAATATGATACAGGATTTGATATAGATATGGACTCGTTTGATGGCAGCGATCAGGTTTTCAAAGACATTCTGGAACTCTTCCGAGAACAACAGTTAGTGCACATAATGTCCACCAGGATGAAGATTGTTGCAGATGAGATTAAGGAATGGGTGTTTACAACACATAATCTGGATGAGAATACCCTCGTTTGTACTATTTGCGGGACTCAGGTATCATTATCACCTACTCTTCTAAGTGAAGTATTTCACCTGAGTACTGGAGATGACTCTGTTGAAATGTCGGGAGAAAAATCTGCGAATATGTTAGATATAATGGGACACTCTGCCGCTAACCCTAGAAGTTATTGAAAAAGAACTTATCTATTGAGTTTAGATTTCTTGCTGATGTTGTGGGGAAAGTGCTTCTGGAAAAGCACTCAGCTCATGATACCATATCTAGGTATCAATTCTGTTTGATGGGAGCCCTGGTAGATAAGAAACACCTGAATTAGGGAGAAATTTTCTTTGATTTGATAAAGAGAAAATAAACAAAAGTTTTGTGAACCTTGGGAGAATCTTAGGGGTATTCCTGCACTCCAGGTGCACTGAACTGCTAGTCTCTAATGGGATGCACATCAATGCATCAAAAAGGTTATCCTGTGCCCTATTTGGGAAATGGGATAGGCAGATTATCAAGCCTACCAGGACTACCAATGCTTCAGGCACAAGGACTATTGCAGTCTCTTCCCCTCAGGCTCCTGCCCTCATTGAGGAATTGCTTGCCTCCACCTCCTCTCCTCCTTCTCCACCTCATGCTGTTTCTACCTCCACCTCCACATAAACCATCTCCACATCCATCTCTTCCCCCATTACCATTTCATCACCAATCTCACCTCCAGCCACCTCAGAACAATTCCATCCACTTCACTACTATCCACCTCTTAACATGCCATCCTTCAACATCTTGGAAGACTCCTTCATGGATGCTTCCACTTCCTCTCCTGCTTAGCTTCCCTCTACATCTTCATATCAACAACTCCTACATGATATTCTTACTCAACCATCTTTCACACCTTCCATATCCACACCCATATCATCTATCTCCACCATCCCAATCTCTCAACCAACCATCCTACCATCCACAATACCATCGACCACAGTCCATCCATCACCAGCCCAAAACATTCCCTCCTCCACCTATAATCAAGTCACACTTGAGCAAGTGGATCTATCAGCTTTGGCAGATAAGCTATATGGGATACTGGCCCCCAAGATAGTAAGCCTGCTGGAAACCACCATGGCTCCACTCCTGAACTCAATAAAGGAGCTATCTGACAGGCTAACCTCTCTCTCCTCTCCTCAGGAAATTCCATCTATTGGGTGCCTTGATCAAGTTATCACTGAATCAAGGCAGGGGGAGATGCCCTATGAAGCTGAGGTGGTGCCTGCTGCTCCTGAGGAACTGTTGTTGAACCTACAGTTCTGTTACACGCCCCCAACTTCACAAGCAAGCCTACCCCTCCTTCTATCTACTTCCTCTCTCCAGAAAACCCAAACAGCGGTCCATCCGAAGCCAAGACCCTCTTTCTCTCGACCTTCATTTCATCAAAAGCCTTCTTGAAGATCACATTCATAGAGCTCCCATTGTCCACTAGTATCCTGGAGACCGTGAAGTTCTCCACCGCCGTCTAGATAACCAGGGCATCACAGAATGGATCCTCGTAGTCCAACATGTCTGCTGATGAAAAGGTGATTTTTTATTCTAGAGGGGGCGCCAAGGAGGTCGAGGCGACTCCCCTTCAGAACATGGTTTGAAGGCTCCACATCCGAGGTTCCTCAATCCCAACTCCTCCGTGGATCACTTTGATCCCTCCTCGGGTCCCCACGTCTGCCCGGTCCTCGCACCTGTCTTCCCCCTCTCCCTACTGCACCTCCACGATCCTTATCGATGGATCCTACCTCCCCAACCCCCTAGCTTTTCTCATCTCCAAGAACTCCAGACAGGTGGCCATTGCGTGACCTTCCTCCTGGTTGAAGTCATAAAAGAGCAACGCCGCCCTGCCCCCTCTTCCTTCTCCTCCTCCTCTTCTCCCGGCTCCTCCTCGAACTCCTCTCCTTTCTCCTCTACCTCTGCTGACCTCCATGGCCTCTTGCGGCTGCGGGAGGTGACCCCTTAGCCCCTGCCTCCACACCGGTTGATCAAATCTCCTCGGCTCCCAAAAGTTGTCTCTTCCCTGAAAGCCTCCTTGACCCTGGGGGCGACCCTCCTGGGGCCTCCAACCCAACCGATTGTTCGTCTCTCGGCCCCCATCCATGATGCTGCCCCTGCCCTCTGGGTTCTTCCCTCCTCTCTTCTCTCTGCTCCCTCTGCTCCCTTGGCTCCCTCTGTCTTCCTGCTACTGGTTCCCTCACATCGTCCTCCACCAACCGGGCCAGCTTCCTGGCAAAAGACGGATTGGCCCTTTCGAAGTCTATCTCCTTCATCGCCCTCTCCATGAGCTCCTCAAAAGAGAGGGGGGGGGGGCACTTTTTTCAACTCCATGCTAAAGAATCCTGGTCTCAGTACCAGAATGAAGATAAGCATCAACGCATACCCTGGGACCTCCTGGAGGAAGAGGATCTCTTCCTTAAACTGGTCAACGTAATGACCCAGCATCTCATCCTACTTCTGCCTCACCGCAAACAGGCATTCTGCCTCCTTCTTCCACTTCTTCGATGTTGAGAACCTCAACAGGGACCCTCGGCGCAGATTCTCAAAGCTATAGATCGAACTTGCCGGCAACTGGTGGAACCAGTCCCGGGCCTTCTCCTTCAACGTGATGGAAAATAGCCAGCACTTAAAGGCATCCGTCATCTGCCTTATCGAGACCACATCTTTGAACCACTGTACATGTTGTACAGGGTCATCCTTCCCCGAGTAGTAGGACATGTATGGCTCCCGGAACCCCTCCGGCACCGGAGCCGAGATGATGAGCTCACTGATGGGGCTCTCGCCACCTGCCTGCTGAGAGGGTACATCTCGCGGCATCGGCTGGTTGGCCCGATCCGCGAGACCATGCCCAGGGAAGAGCTCTCGCACAGGTGCCTCCCTTTCGCTGATCTTTGCCGGAACCTCCTTCCAGGGACGCTGGCCTGGGAAGAGCTCCCATGCGGTAACGTCCCTCTCACCAACCTCTGTCGGGACCTCCTTCCCGGGGCGCTGCCCAGGGGTATTCTTGCCTAATAGTGGGACCGCCTCTACTGGAACCTTAGGAATTGCCCACTCGCTCCTTGCCAAGAAGGCAAGGGTGATGGCCTGCAGGACCTCTCGCCTGAAGTCTTCCAGCATCTTCCTTGTCGCCTCTTCTCCCCGGGGCGGGGGACCTCCTGAGCCAGATCCTTCACCTTCACCTCCTATCATGGGGCTAAACTCAAGATTTTCTTATACTGGCTACCTTCCACGCTCACCACACCAGAACTATTGAAGCAAAAATCTGACCTCAACGAGAGTTCGAAAATAGGGGCGTAGCCAACACCTACTTCTCCAATGCTACAACCCCTGACTGGTTGAAAAGGACCTAGTTCTGACCTAAAGCCTCATCAGGGAGGTCCCACCTCTAACCAAGAAGATCTCTAAGAGCTTCCCCTCCAAAGCCAAAAGCTGAGCATGGAGCTCCTCAGAAAACACTAGAAGATCTTAGGGAAATTTGTAAGCTTGCTTTCTAAAGAGCCCCTGTTGGTTTATTTATAGTCTTTTGCTGACCTGAAATTACGAAATTACCCTTGGCTGGTCTGCCAATATCCAAATCCCGCTGTCATGAAATACTGAATGCAGACCCTGAGGGCATATATGTAATTTACCCGAGGGCAACTATGTAATTTCTCCCTGGGCCCCACCCAGCGAGAACCCCTATGTCGAGAACTGAACATTGCCGAGAACTCTCTCTCCCTCACTCGGTGGGAGCTAAAAAAGATGCCGAAGAATGCCTCAACCCGAGACAGTTCCCGCCTTCTGCGGGGCGCGAGCCTTCTCGCCCATCTCTGGGCAGAAGCAGGTCTTGGCCAGTGCTTGAGCGCGAGCATTCCCGCCCACTCCTAGGCAGGAGCTCTTCTGATCTTAGGCCCAAAGTTAGCCCGAGCTAGTCCAGTCCTGACCCTTGGTGCCTCTAGGTTCCACTCAGCGAATATGGGGTTGTACAACCTTGATCTAGAAAAAGACTTATGACCCTAGACTATACATGTGGGTCATATGAGAATCCTAATATTGAACCTAGCCCAAATCAACCCTAAACAAGGTGGGGTTCCAACATTCTCACCCTATTTGGGTGAGGTCACTATTTCCACAGAATATAACATAAAGCAAAAATGATATATCGTGCAGAAATTACACATTCAGCAGATATATGATAGAGCTAAGAATGTTTTTAAACAAACAATAAGAAAATAGTTCAAAACCATAAATAAGAGTCAAGGATCTTTCTTAGGAACTTCAGAAGGAAAATAAGAAGATGGATTAATGAAGATCACTTTTCTTGTAGGATCTTCTGCTTCTCTTTGGGTCTCATCAGGTCTTAAATGCTAAGAAATTTTTGAGAAATTACTCTGGGCATAACTGCCTCTGGATGGAGCTGCATGTATGCATTAGGATCAAATAAATTTTTCTTTACCTGAAACTTATCAAATTCCTTCTGACTATAGGAAGACATAGTTGTGAACTGAGAAATTTCTTTTCCTTCAGATTTTGCATTATTGATCTGAGATAGACTAATAAGTTCATTAAATCTGGCCATCTTATAATTTGGGTCTAGCTATGGCTCATATACTAGGGATAAGGGTCTTTCAGAACTAGATTTCTGAGTATCTTGAGCTTGCTGCTGCTGCTATTTGCTGCTATATTGAGAATCTGATCTGGATGGTCTACCTCTGCTATTGTAAGAAGATCTTGATTGATAGGATTGAGATGTTGATCTTTGTCCTTGAGAAACATAGCCTGAAGATCAAGCTGCTGGAGGAGGAGGAGGACCTCTCCTGAATGGAGGTGGAGGAGAGTACCTCCAAATCTTCTTCCTAGCCTTCATTTCATTTTTAGAGAATCTCATCCAGTTGGGGGTATCTGGAGTGAGAGTTATATTATGAAGAATAATATATGGAGTATCAGTTGTAGGATTGGGCTTTTGAGCAGCCTTTGGAGTAGCCTTCTTCTTTGCCTTTCTCTTCTTGGAACTAGTATCTTCAAAATCATCAAAATTTTCATCATCATTATCATAAGAAGAAGTTACTCGATGATCATATAGAGCATGAATCTGTTTCAACATATCATCAGTGAGAATTGGATGAGCCTGGGGCTGTTCTGGAATTACAGGCTCTGTAGAAACTTCTGAAACAACTTGATCCTTAACAGAATCATTTTCCTCTTCCATATCAGCAAACATTATCTCATCTAGATCAGGCATGGGAGAGTCAGCCCATATAAAAGTTGGAGGGGAAAAGGCCTTTGGCTCTGAATAAATTTGTGGCTTTATAAAAATATCAAAAACTAAAAAACTTTTCCTAAGTTTTTCCAAAACTTCAGGACTTATAACCGATGAATAACAAACTATAGCTTTAGACATATCTGGAACTGAATCAGCAAAAACTGGTAGGATGTTGCTATAAACTGAATCAAAAGAATGTAACAAAGAAGCTAAATAAACTGTGGGATTTATGATGAAATCACTAACAGTAGTTATTTATGTATCTACAAAAGCAAAATCTCTGTATCTTCATCCATAATCTTAATGATTTCTACTGGAAGATCTGCATTTGGATCTACTGCTGCTGTTGGAGGAGATGGAGCTTCTTCATCGAACATCTACCCCTGCCTAGTTTCAGAAAGTCCTGAAGACAGGCCCTCAGAAGAAGGGACAGAGAAGAGAGCAGCATTTTGGGCAGAAAGGGTGGAGATGGAAGCAGAGAGAGGAGCAATAGCCTCAGCTATTAGCTGCTTAAGAGTAGGAGATATGAATTTGAGAAGATCTTTTGCTATGTCAGAAAAGTTTAGGTAGAGAGGTTCAGGAGAAGAAAGGGTATATGTGGATTGATGACCACAGTTGGAACAGATGGACATGGCTTGAGGGAAATCTGAGTGTTGGAATTCTGGAAATGATGATGGAGTGTTTGATGGAATGTCAGTAGGGATGTTTTATTGGATGGGGGATTGAATTGGAGAGTGGTGAGGAGATGGTTGAGGAGATTAAGGTGATAGAAGATTGAAGTTTGGATGAGAGGAGGTGGATGGAATGTCAGCAATGCGAGATGGAATAGGAGATTGAGGAGGTGGAGAGGGTTTTGTATCCTCATGAATGGGAATAGGTGAATATGGAGGTGATGATGGTGGAAGAGGTGAATCAGGTAGAGGTGAAGCATGTAGAGAGATAGAGTGATGAGGTTGTTATTGTTGTTGTGGAGGTGAAGAAAGTCTGGTGGATGGGAGTAGAGAAGGAAGAACTTCTTCTAGAGGTGGGGGAGTGGATGTGACTGCCCTTGTGTCCTCAGAAGCTCCAGAAGAGGAGGCCCTGGAGGGCTTGGGGATATTCCTCTCCCATTTGCCAAAGAGGGCAGAGGTAAGCCACTTAGAGGCATTGATAAAGATGGTCTGGGAGACAATAGTCCTGGAACCTTTGCTTGGAGGAAGATTCCCAGAACTCTTCCAAAACTCACATAATTTTTACTAATTTTTTTCTTAATCAAATCAAATAGAATACTACCCTAGTTCAATGATTAATGATTAACCAGGACACTCATCAGAAGGAATTGGTGTCTGGTAATATAGTCATGGGCAGAGTGCTTGCCCAGGATGACTTTTCTAACCACATCAGCAAGGGACTTATATTCAACATTCAAGTTCTTTTTCAGCAACTTATTAGGGTTTCCCTGGGAGTGACCCATGATAACTAGCATATCATCAAACTCATTGCTAGATAATTCAAAATCATTATCTCCATTTATAAAGCCAAAAACTTCTGTTAAAATATTAGGGGTAAGAAAAACCTGATTTTCAGAGATTGATCCAGAGATGGTGGTTTATTCTGGAAATGTTGTTGTGAAAACCCATTCTTTGATTTCCTGAACTGGAAGCTTGATCCTTAGGGCCATGAACTTTCTCAACTAAGGAGCCTCAAATAACTAAAGGATGTTTTTGAATATTTGAACAGTATGGTTGAAAGAATCAATGTAAATATCGAAACCTGCATCAAAATTCATTCCAGAGAGAGTCACCGATGAAATCGTCATGCCTACAAAAACAAAAGACCAGGTGTAAGAGAATTGGAAAGTGCGGGATGTAGTTTAATGAAAACCTAGATATAAGGTTTTAGAAGGTGAAGCAATGAACTCCATCCTGCGAAAAAGAAACTCGAGCTCAGTTTGACGAAATTACTCATAAAGAGATAAACGTCGTCGACCTAAGTTAGAAGAGCGGGAAAACAAATCGTCGATCTCCATTCGACTAAATATTTTCAGAAATAAATTCGTTGATCTCAGTTCGATAAAAAATTTTCTCAAAGAGATTTCGTCGATCTCCGATCGACGAAAAACTGTAGAAGAGTTCACAGATCGCCGATCTGCGTTCGACGGAAAGTTATCAATTCTTTGACCTTAGACAGAAATCAAATTTGGCCTTCTCCATTGATCATGCCTAGCTAATTTAAGAAGAACAGATGTTTCTTCTCATCTAATGGTTTAGTGAAGATGTTTGCTCCTTGAAATTAGTAGAGATAAGACAAGGTTAAATTTCTTTTTTGTCCACACAATCTCTAATGAAATGATACCTTATCTCTATATGCTTGGTCCTACTATGATGCACTGGATTTTGTGCAATGAAAATTGCACTGGTACTATCACAAAATATAGTTGAATTATTTAGATTGTAACCATAATCCAGGAGTTGGTTTTGAATCCATAATATTTGTGAACAACAACTGCCAACTGCTATATATTCAGCTTACGTAGTTGAAGTTGACACAAATGTCTGCTTCTTACAAAACAAAGACACAAGCCTATAACTAAGGAACTGGCATGTTCCTGATGTGCTTTTTCTATCAACTCTACATCCAGTAAAGTCAGCATCTGATAATCCAGTTAATTCAAATTCTGACTCAGTTGGATACCAGAGTCCTAGATTTGGGCAACCCTTTATATATCTCAAAATTCTTTTTAGGAAAATAAGGTGAGATTCTTTAGGGTTCACTTAGAAACTAGCACAAAGGCATGCAATAAACATTATATCTGGCCTACTAGCTGTGAGATACAACAAGGAACCAACAATAGCCCTATATGTTTTCTGATCAACTGGCTTGCCTTGTTCATCAGAATCAATCTTAACATTGGAAGCCAAAGGTGTTTCATAGCTGAGGCATTAGACATCCCAAATCTTTTAACTAGCTCCTTAACATATTTAGATTGGGATATGAAAATGACATCAGGGGATTGCTTCACTTGAAGACTAAGGAAGTATAAAAGCTCACCCATGCTACTCATTTCAAACTTGGAATGCATTGGATTAGAAAACCTTTTGCATAGTTTAGAATCAGTAGAGCCAAAAATGATGTCATCTACATATATTTGTACTAACAAAATTTCATTTTTATGATGCCTAAAAAATAAAGTCCTATCTACAATGCCCCTAGAGAACTTATGATCTAAAAGAAAGCTAGCTAGGGTCTCATACCAAGCTTTTAGAGCTTGCTTTAAACCATAAGGAGCTTTATGCAATTTGAAAACAAAAGAGGGATGAGCTGGAGAGATAAAACCTGGTGGTTGCTCCACATAGACTTCCTCTTTTAGTTCACCATTTAAGAAGGCACTCTTGATATCCATCTGGTATACTTTGAACTTTTTGTAGGCTGCATAAGCAAGGAATATCGAAATAGCTTCCAACCTTGCAACAGGGGCAAAGGTTTGATCATAATCAATTCCTTCCTCTTGTGAATATTCCTGTGCTACTAGCCTTTCTTTGTTCCTTATAATAGCTCATTGTGCATCCAATTTGTTTCTAAATACCCATTTAGTTCCAATGACTGGGTAGTCTTTGGGTCTTGGAACTAAATCCCAAAGTCTGCATCTCTCAAATTGATTGAGCTCCTCTTGCATTGCAATAATCCAGTTGGGATCATGCTCTGGATCTTTTATGGATTGGGGCTTAAGTTGAGATATGAAGTAAGCATGCATCAAGTCTTGGTTGAGTTGATGCCTTGTTTGCACACCAATTGACATGTCTCCAATCAATTGAGATATATGATGATCTCTAAGTATGACAAGATCAGTAGGAGGAGTTGGTTCATCAATAGCTTGGGGAATTAATTCCTCTTGAATTAAGTTAGCTGTTGTTGGTTGAACTATTCCAATAGTTTCTTCTTCACTCTCTTCATCAACTTGTGGAGAGGTATGTGATATAACCTCTTGGGTGAGGTTTAAATCATCCAATTTCTCATATAGTTGGGGTACCTACAATAAATCTCTAGTAGAAGAATCCTTCTCCTTGTAAAACATGTTAGCTTCATCAAAAGATATATGAATAGATTCTTCCTTTTTCAAAGTTGATTTATTAAATACCCTATAGGCCTTTCTGACTTGGGAATATCCAAGAAAAATTCCGTCTGTAGCTTTGGCTTCAAACTTTCTAAGATGTTTCTTGTTATTATTGTGTATGTAACATCTACAACCAAAAACTCTAAAATAATCTATTTTAGGTTGCTTCCCATTAAGCAATTCATAGGGAGTCTGGCCCTTAAGTATATGTATTAGACCCATATTCAGAACATAGTTTGCTGTGCTTACTGCCTTGCCCAAAAGGATAGGGGCAAGTAAGCATTTGCAAGCAATGTCCCTGTAGATTCAATTAGAGTTCTATTTTTCATTTCTGCTACCCCATTTTGTTTAGGAGTTTTAGGAGCAGAGAAGCAATGCCTGATACCTTCCTTCTCAGAAAATTCTTGCATGAGAAGAGAATCAAACTCAGCGCCATGATCACTTCTGATCAATGCATCTAGAGTAGAATACTCAATTTGAATTCTCTTAAGAAAGTTTGTAAGAACTTTGAAGTTATCAGATTTGTTTCTCAAAAAGAACACCCAAGTGAATCTAGAGAAGTCATCAACAATAACTAAAGTATAGGATTTCCCTCCCAGGCTCTGTACTGCAATGAGTCCAAAAAGATCCATATGTAGCAAGTACAGAATCCTGGGTGAATCACTCTTATTAATAGATTTAAAGCTATTTTTAGTTTGCTTGCCTAATTGACAAGCCCTGTAGAGACTTTCCTTCTTATAGGGGCTAGAAGGAAATCCTCTAACAAGGTTGTCCCTAGATAATTTAGAAATATTTTTAAGGTTAACATGTCCTAATCTTTTATGCCATAAATCATTATTATTACTAATCTGATTGAATAAGAAAATTTCTGAACTAGCTGACTTTAAATTAACCACATAAATATTTCATTGTCTAAGTCCAGTTAAAACAATTTTGTTATTTATTGAAGTAATAATACAGGAAGATTGGTTAAAGGATACCTGATAACCTTCATCACATAACTAGCTTATGGATATCAGGTTATGTTTTAGACCACTCACATATGCTACCTTCCTAAAGGTGATAGCTCCAACTTTAACATTCCAATAGCCTTCTATTTGACCGTAGTTGGAGTCTCCAAAGATCACCTTTGGTCCAAGATTTGACCTGTAGTTTGTTAAGTTGTCCTTGCTTCCTGTCTTATGCTTTGAGCAACCATTATCCAAGTACCACTGTTCCTCTGTAATAGGATAGTTTTGTACCTGCAAGAAAAGAAATTAGCTGTTCTTGACCTAGGTAACCTTTGGTCCATGATTCTTTCCTGATTTAAAACTAGTATTATAAGAAAATTCTGGTTGATTCTTATATCCTAGAGGATGAAATTTCCTAGGTGAGATTATCCATTTGGTAAAGGGATTAATAGATGATTTAGGATTATTAAAATTTCAGGAAGAATTTAAGTTTCTGTTAAAATTATCTGAGTTCAACGAATTCCAGTAAGTTCATCAATCTGCGTTCGACGAATAGGGATGAGTTTGCCAAACTCCGCTCAGAGAATGAAAGTATTCATTTCCTATGCCCAAATTTCATAGATCGCGGTTCGACGATCTATATAAATTTCATCGATCGCAGTTAGACGATTTATTATATATAAAATCTGTGTTCATAGTTCGTCGATCTGAGTTCGACGAACTATATAAATTTCGTCGATCTGAGTTCGACGAAAAATGTTGAACATGGTTTTTATTCAAATTTTTATTTTTTCTTTTCTTTTGTTTGGGTTTCTGAAATACTTCAATATGTTGGTTATTTTCATCTAATTTTTCTTTTCCCTTTTCTGATATGAATTTGATTGGTGTTGAGAGAATATTTTTCATAAGTATTGGTGGATGACTAGATGAAGCTCCTAAGCCTAATTTACTATTAAGTCTAGCATTTACTTTGCTTGTTATGTCCATTAATTTAATACTTCTCCCATTTCGGGATTCTTCAAATTGTTTAGTCTCATTTAGTTCAGTTTTTAAAGAAATAATTTGTTCAGAAGCTCAATCTAGTTAATCTTTTAGTTTTATGTTTTAAGAAAACAAGTTATAAAATTCAATTTGTTTATCTCTGAGAAGTTTGATTTCCTTCTCAGACTTAATTAAATCATTACACAAAAGTTTGAATTTAGCTTTAAAATGATCAGAATTGAAATCAAAATAGGCTATTACCTAATCCTATTCTGATTCTGATTCTTCTACTAATTCATCACCTACTGAATGACTGCATGAAGCATTAATTGCCATCAGGAAAATCTCTCTGGCTTTTGCCTCTTATTCATCCTCACTAGAGGTGGAAGATGAAGACTCTTCTTCAGACTCACTCCAAGTCTTTACAACAAACCCTCTTTCTTTCTTCTTATGCTTGCTGGAAGAAGGCTTGCTGTAGTGCTGCTTAGAGTCCTGTTTTTTTACCTTTTATCCTTCTTCTGCTTCTCTGGATACTTAGTTAGAATGTGTCCATGCTTCCAGCAACCATAACAGATAATTTCCTTAGTAGGAGTCTTGTCATACCTTGGTCTATCTTCATTTCTGGAAGACGTTCTTATGAAGTCCTTCTTAGCCATTTTTTAGAATCTCTTGGCTAAGAGACTCATCAAATCTTCATTTGTTGGTAGTGTTTCTGATTCTTCAGAAGTTTTAAATGTAATACTTTGCTCCTTCCTTACTGAGGTAGGAGTCTTCTGTTCAGAACCTTCTCTGGTCTTGATCAGCTGCTCATTGGATTTGAGCTTGCCTAATAGGGTTTCAATTGAAATCTCATTTAGGCTTCTGGCTTCTTTGATTGGCCAGATCCTTGAGTCCCATGTGCTAGGGAAGCACATAAGGACCATATCATTGACTTCTGTCAATGTGATGTCCTTTTCAAGAGTATTCATCTCATTAATGATGAGACTGAGTCTGGTGAACATTTCAGCAACTGATTCTAATTCTCCCTTCTTGAAATTCTCATATTGAGAAATCAAGTGAGACCTTCTGTCCTTTCTTTCATCTGCTGAACCAGCAACCATTGCATTTAGGGAATCCTTGATGTCCTTGGCTGAAGTGCATTCAGCAACCTTCTAAAATATGTCATCTGACATTATTTGTGTAAGAATATTCATAGCTTTAGCTTCTGCCATCTTTGCTTTCTTTTGTGCATCAGTCCACTCAGGTGGTGGAACTGCATTGGTGCTTGTGGATGTTATTGCAGAAGGTGTGGAGGGACCTATCAAGATAGAATTATAGATATCTTCATCAATTGAATTCATATATAATCTGATCCTTGCCTTCCAAAGTGCAAACTTGTTCAGATTGCACACTAGAGGTCTAGTTCTTGAGTATTCTTTATTCTGTGCCATGATAGAAAAAGTCAATAGAGAAAATGGGATCTATCAAAGATCTTATGGTTCAGGTGTTAGCTTGTGAAACCAAACAACCTTACGCTCTGATACCAATTGAAAGAGAAGGGATAGATCTGTATTAACTCCAGAGGGGGGTGAATAAAGTATTTAAAAACTTTGATTAATTTTTACAGCGGATTAAAATAAGTGATAAGTATATGTATAAATAGAAATGAAAACAAAGACAATCAAAACACATAGAAATAAACAATAGAGCAATCCAGACGACACAAAGAATTTATAGTAGTTCCCCTAAACTTGGGTACATCCATCTTCTACCACCCTGGTAGGAATCCACTACAGGTTTTTGATCAGGTGCCCTGCCACCAGAATATCTATTTTCTAAGGGAGATATAACAACCCTTTGAACTTTTGACCAGGTGCCCAAAAACAAACCAAGTCTTTTGATTAGGAGACTTGACAACCAAGAGGAATAACTTTTGAAGGGAGTTTAGAAACCCTTTGCACAGTGGTGAAAGAAAAAAAAATATGATGTCTTCTCTGTCAACAATCAGAGAGAAGACTAGTGGATTGTGCTGTTGTCAAATCTCCCCCTGAGATGTAGAAGAGTTCAGGAGAATGAGAGCTTTGTTTAGGGTGTAGGCCTTCAGATTTATGATTGATCTTCAGGAAACTTTTAGACTGATTAAGTTTTTTTTGTCTCTTGAAATTCCTGAAGGAAAACTGAAGAAGACTGAAGATGTATTTGAGATGTGTTCTTCTTTCAGTTTTCTGTACATATAATTCAAAATGCTTCTGTATTTTCTGTTGAGTATTAGCTCTCTTTCTTATTGATGAAGAAGAAGAAACCTTATATATCCTTTGCAAAAAAATAAGCTTTTGAATTTTAAATCTTATCCTTGATTTACTGCCAAAATCCTGGGAGTTGAACGGCTAAAAAATGCCATTAAATTTGTTTCCTCAACTTCCCATCAAATAAGACAAATAATTACTCTGTGAATACCATAATTAATGCTGCCTTGGAACTGCTATATTCTAGAGAATATGGAGCATAAATTATCAGAGCATTATAGGCATAAAATAATAAATTTGAAATCAAATTACCATGGTCAATACTTGGAAAGCGGCAGAGATAGATAATCGAACTAATTATGTCATAAAATAGTTGAACTCAACATATTTCGTCGATCTGAGATCCAATATCGTCGAGCTGAATAAGACAGACAAGCAGTAGAAAATCGTCGAACAGAGCTCCAACTTTGTCGAACTGAGATAACACTTCGTCTAGCTGAGTTTCTGATATAAGCTAACAAATCGCCGATCTCAGATGAACTTTCGTCGAGCTCAACTCAGAGAAGAAATCCTGAGTTCATCGATCTAAGATCGACGATCATCTAGCTGAGTTCAACTATCGTTGAACGCTTTTTCTGACTCTTGGAAAACTGCTTTTCTCTGGAGGTCTTCTATCTTTAAGTCTTCTGAATGTGAAAACCAATCACTCTAGGTTTGTTGTCTTAACTTAGATCTATAAAAATACTTATGACCCTAGACTCTACATGTGGGTCATCTGAGAATCCTAATAGTGAACCTAGCCCAAATCAACCCTAAACAAGGTGGGATTCCAACACCGGAGCTGATCAAACAGTAATTTCTTCAATGAAAACCGAGCTCTTGCCTCTGATGGTATGAATCATGACCTCCCCTTACTAACCAATAATAGTAGGGAGGGAGAAGTCTAGGCTTCTGAGTGGGGGGTCAACTTGGTCTGGAGTGATCTCATCATCATTAGAGAGAATTATCTCATTCTCCCCCTCAATATATTCTGGGGAGAGAGGAACATCAGGAATCTGTTCTGGAGTCTTTATAGGAGAGGAGGAGGGTTGAGCATTTGAAACCTTTTCAGGGGATATGTTGGGTACATTATAAACGTTGTACCTGATTTGGAGAAGACTCACTAAACTCAATGATATACATCAGTGTGTATTTGATGGGATGTTGAATTTCAATGTGTAGGCTAAAGAAGAAAAAATATTTTAAGTACAAGTGTCGACACTTGTGAAGAAAATGTGTCGACACCAGGAGCTAAATTGTGTTGACACACAGGACTTGTGTCGACACACAGAAATTCAGTCTACAACAACTGTGTCGACACACAGGACTTGTGTCGACACACAAAAATTCAGTCTACACGAATTATGTCGACACACAGGACTTGTGTCGACACACTCAAGAATTTTGTCAACACAAACTATGTTTAGACTGGAAGCAGATTGTGTCGACACACAGGAATTGTGTCGACACATTCTACAGAAGCTGTGTCGAGAAGATAAAGAAGAGCTGTGTCGACATTCTATGAGCTGTGTCGAAATCATCATGAATTGTGTCGACACATGTTCTATTTGTGCAGACACATATGGAGTTTTGTCTCGACACTTTCTGCTGAGATAAAAGTGTCGAAGTATTAGATGTCAGGAGTGAAGACTTGACAGCTGTCATAACAGACAAAGCTGTCACATATGTTAGAGCTATCAGAAGGCAGTTATGAACCGGATCAGCCGGTAACCTCAGATGGGATCTATATAAAGACCTATTCTATCCAAAAAGTGGAGAAGGGGGTTGATGGTTCATCCTGAAATCAACAAGTTATTGTTAAAGAGAAAGCAGATCCCGAACAAGGTTGCAAAAAGGAATTCAGAATCACGTCTGAAAGAAGAGAAGAGCTGGATTGTGGATCGACTCCAACTTTTCAAGAAGATCAACCTTACTTTGTTCAGATTCAAGAAGCTTTGGAGAAGCTAAGACAGGTTGGATCTCAAGTCGTCAGTTCATTCCATATCTGATCAAGAAGTATTCATCCATTTCTTTTCGGGTGAAGAAATAATCATTCTCTCAATCAATTCTGTAAGATCTTTTATAGATCTGAGGTAGGATCTTTGTGATCTGAGTTGTAGTCCTGGTAATAAAGGTTGAGATAGGGCTTGCTGTCCTGAGTGTAGGAGTGTGGACTCACTCTGAGGTAAGATTCTCTGAAAGAATCTGAGTTGTAGGACTTGCTGAAGTCGGAGCTGTAGGAACCATTCTGGGTTCTGAGTTGTAAGATCTGAGGATTTGAGAAGAAAGAAGGAAGTTAGGCCGAATCTAGTATACTGCTAGATAGGCGAAGGGGGAAAGTCGATGTACCCATCACTTGAGGATCCACTATAAATCTGTTTGTATGCTGTGTTGGCTGTGTTTGTTTTGATCTGTGCTGTGATAGCTGTAGCATAGTTTGTATAACTGTGATATATTTTATTTGCCAAATTAAAATAAGAATTGAACCTATTCACCCCACCCTCTAGGTGTTTAGGGTATCTTGAAACCAATTCTTTCAAGTGGTATCAGAGGGAGGTTACTTAAAATAGACTTAATAGTATGAGTTGATCTCCAAGGCAGTTATCGGTTAGCCAAAATGGGTTCAGGTGAAAATAACAAGGAACTTGGATCCATGAAGATTCCCATATGTAAAAAGGAAATATTTGGCATATGGAAAGAGAGAGTAAGATTATTCATGGAAGCATCTGACCCAAGAATCTACATCACAGTTCAAGGAGGGCCATTTATTCCTATGAACATTTCAGTTCTTGATGCTAACCTCAAGACTCCAAAAAGTTACTCTTAAATGACTAAGGATGAGATCATCTTGGCCACTATGGACAAGAGAGCATTGAACATAATAGTTAGTGTTATAGATGACTCAACTTTCCAAAACTTGGTTTATTGCAAAACCTCTAAGGAGATGTGGGACACTTTGATTGTCTACATGGAGGGGACAGAAGATGTAAGAGAGGATAGAAAGTTTATGCTAAATCAAGAATATGAAAGTTTTAGACAAACCAAAACAGATAGCATAACTGAGTGATATAAGAAGTTTTTCAGAATAGTTAATGAGTCGATGACCTATGGGAGAGTCTTCAGCACATATGAGCTCAATGATAAGTTTCTCAGATCACTAACCAAGTACTAGGATACAAAGATATGTGCCATCAGGGAAGTGGCCAAACTTGCAGATACATCTCCTCCAACCCTATTTATAAAGTTGATATCATATAAGATGCAACTTATGGCCAGAAAGGAGGAGGAGAAAACCTATAGGTTTGAGTACAAAGAAAAATTTGTGGCCCTTAAGGTTGAAGCCACATAGAAGGACAGGAGGAAGTCTCCATCTCCTCCTAGGAAAGATGCTGAAGTTAACTCAGATAATTCTGACAACAACACATCAGACAACCCCAATTATGATAAAGACTTTGCTACCTTCACAAGGTAATTCCAAAGATTCATGAGGAAAAAACAGTGGAGAACAAAGCCATCCTCCTCTCATTCCAAGGATGACTACTACCGGAAGAATAAATCTTCTAAGGAAGACAGGTATGACACTAAACCAAGCAAACTAACTTCTTCTAAGATTGTTTGCTATTATTTCAACAGGTCCGGACATGTCATAGCTGACTGCCCTGATAAAAGAAAGGAATCTAATGATAATAAGAAGCATCAAAATAAGGGCAAGAAGGAGAGATCCTTTGTTGCCAAGAAGCAAAAGAGTTGGACTGACTCCTCATCATCAGAATCTGGAGAAGAGGCTGAAGTTGAAGCCTATATTGGATTGTTCACTACTGAAGAGGATTTTGTAGAGAATGAATTCTTGCAAATGCTGGACTCTATAAATAGGATTGAAGATCATCATTGTAGAGAGCCGATGGCTCTGCATGAGGAAGATCAGTGCCAGGATCAGCCTAGTCCCAATAAGGTATACAATCTATCTTCAGTCTCTGATTATTATTTTGGATCAGAATCAGATGCATCAACATCAAGAGTTGAGGATAATTCTGAGTCTGAAGGGTATGTGGATCAACTAATTGATAAGTACAGTGATCTATTTCTAGCTTTTAAGAAAAACAGAATCCTTGCCAAAAAGCAGGCTAATGAAATTGCCTCTTTCAAGTTAGCTGCTTCAGAGTCAACAAAAGTTCTGGATCTGAAAATGAAGGAAGTAAGCCAACTGAAAAAAATCTTAATCATTTAGATGGAAATAATTACCTTAAAAAATAATCACATCAAGAATCTTGAAGTCAGACTTCAACGAGAGAGGGATCTTGTGGCTAAATTCTTAAAGCAAAAGTCTGTCTTACCCTTAATATATAACTTCATTGCTCAAAAGGTTAAAGAAGGATTAGGCTTCAAGGGAAGAATAAGGGCAGTTAATTCTAAAAGGAAAGGCAAATCTCCAGTTCAGCCACTAACTTCCAAACCCCCTATTCCTTTCAGGAAAGTGATGCAACCTACTAACAGGTATTACCATGAAATCACACATGGTCACTGTGAGCATGGTGATCAGGATGGCAAGGGTGCAAATGCCAATAGGGCATACCATGAGCAAACACACCATGTTCTTCAAGAATCATCAGTATTTGATGCACCAGCCCCATCACTTAATAAAAAGACTGTTGTTCCTATAGAATTGAGGACTGCTGACAGCAATGCTATTAAACCTGTACTTAAAAGAAGATACAATAGATATGAGTGCTGGTATTGTGGCAAAGTGGGTCACTATGCCGTTGATTGTTTGCACAATACTAGTGTCCAGAAAAATTCTAGCTTACTAGTCAGAAAGGCTGCAGGCAAGCATGTCAGATTTCAATCTAACCTGAACCTAGGACCCAATAACTATTGGGGCTCTAAGATTAGGTAATTTTATTTGATGTAGTTGAGTCCAAGTGACCATACCCCAATATGGTACTTGGACAGTGGATGTTCCAAGCATATGAATGGAACTAGAAGTATGCTAAAGGACTTTACTCCCACATTGGATGGACCCAAAGTTATCTTTGGTGGATTTGAAAAGGGAGTAATCAAAGGTTTTGGTAAAATTTCTAATAGCTCAATCACTATCACTCAAGTGGCATATATGAAGTGTTTAAAACATAACCTAATAAGCATAAGTCAACTAAGTGATCTTGGTTATGACACTTCTTTTATTAAGAATGGGTGTCAGATTAGAAGGTCAAGTGACCAAGAAGTTATCTTGACAGGCTATAGAAAAGGAAATGTCTATTGTCTAAATTTTGTGTGTTAGAATAAAGATTCTCCTGTTTGCCTAGTTGCAGATGAGAAAGCTTATCATTGTGTCAAATGGGACAAGAGGCTAGCTCACCTTAACTACAAGACTATAGGTAAACTCTTTAGTAAAGAGTTAGTGAGGAATTGTCCTCAGGTCAAGTACATCAAGGAGGGTGTATGTTTAGCTTGTCAAAAGGGCAAACAGACCAAGATCTCCTTCCAAAGTCTTGATACCAAAGATTCAGTGAGGTGTTTATACCTCCTACATATGGATCTATTTGGTCCTATGCCAGTTCATAGTCTAGGTAGGAAAGTCTATACCTTTGTGGTTGTTTATGACTTTTCAAGATTTGCCTAGGTATTCTTTCTGAGTAAGAAATCTGAAACCCTAGCTGTCTTCCAAACATTTGTTAAGCAAATACAGAATGAACTCAACAGTTCTGTGGTTAAGATTAGAAGTGATCATGGGACTGGGTTTTAGTCTGAATGCATGATAAAGTTCTATGAAGAACTCGTGATTCATCAAGAATTCTCATCACCAAGAACTCCCCAGCAAAATGGAACTGCTGAAAGGAAAAATAGAAAACTTATTGAGGCTGGTAGAACACTACTAAGTGACACATATCTCCCAGAATATTTCTGGGTTGAGGCAGTAAACATTGCTTGTCGTGTTCTCAATAGAGCTTCCATCAACAAAAGCCACAAGAAGACTCCCTATGAGATTCTGAAGGGTAGAAAACCAAACTTATCCTACTTTAGGATCTTTGGTCGCAAGTGTTATGTACTTAACAATAACAAGTCTTATTTAACTAAGTTTGCTGCCAAGTCCTAAGAAGGGATATTTGTTGGGTACATCAATAATAGTAAGGCATACAGGGTCTACAAATTCACTACTCAAGCTGTAGAAGAATCTGTCCATATAGTCTTTGATGAATCTAAGCAAATCAACTATGAGCTGTCTAGCACTTCTTCTTGCTCTATAGGTTTGAAAGAAAAGATGGACAAGTTAACCATCTGTTAAGAACAACCTACAAGACAGGATGAGGAAAATGATGGATGCTGTCCAGGGGGAGTACAAGACCCACAAGCTGATGATGAAGACAATGAAGTATAGCTTGGTGGGGAGAATGAAGAAAATCAAGATGTGGACAGTCTGTCTCCAGTAAATAGACATCTAAGGGATCGTCCAGCACACCAAATCATTGGTGATGCAATACATGGTTTTCTTACCAGAAGCAAGAGCATGAACACAGTTCTATGTTCAAGCTTCCTGTCCCAGATTGAACCCAAGAAATTTGACGAGGCCATAGAAGACACAAATTGGATTGATGCTATGTAGGAAGAGCTGAATCAATTCAAAAGATGTAAAGTTTGGAAGTTGGTTCCTAAACCAAAGAATCACAATATCATAGAGACTAAGTGGATCTATAGGAACAAGTTAGATGAAATTGGCATTATAGTCAAGAACAATGCCAGACTGGTAGCAAAAGGCTACATTCAGGAAGAAGGAATAGACTTTGACCAGAAATTTGCCCTAGTGGCAAGGATGGAAGCAATAAGGTTGTTCCTTGCCTATGCAGCTTACCAAGGGTTCAAGGTTTTCCAGATGGATGTAAAGTCAGTATTTCTGAATGGTGACTTACAAGAGGAAGTTTATGTTGAACAACCTTTAGGTTTTTTAGATCCTCTTTATTCTAACTATGTTTATAGGCTTAAGAAGCTCTATATGGATTGAAACAAGCCCCTAGGTCTTGGTATGAAACTCTTTCTACTTTCCTCATTGAGAACAAATTCTCAAGGGGGAAAATAGACAAAACTCTATTCTTAGGGGAATCAAAAGGCAAGATCATCCTAGTCCAGATATATGTTGATGATATTATCTTTGGATCAACTGAAAACAACCTTTGTAGAAAGTTTGCTAAACTTATGCAAGGGAGGTTTGAGATGAGCAGCATTGATGAGCTGAAATTCTTCTTGGGACTCTAAGTAAGACAGACTGATGATGGCTTGTCCATATCCCAGTCTATGTTTACTAAGGAGTTAATTAAGAAATATGGCATGGAGTCAGCCTCCACCATGAGAATTCCAATGGGGTTAAGTATGCCTATAGGCAAAGATGAGGCCGGAAAACCTGTAGATGAGTCTTTGTATAAAGGGATAATTGGCTCCCTTCTTTACTTGACTGATAGTAGACCAGACATCATGTATGCTACATGTGTCTGTGCTAGGTTTCAAGCTTGCCCAAAAGAATCTCATTATTCTACTGTCAAGATAATTTTGAGATATCTTAAGGGCATACCAAATCTTGGCCTTTGGTACCCTAAGAATAGAGATTTTCTGCTAACAGGTTATTCAGATGCAGACTTTGTAGGCTGCAAAGAAGATAGGAAAAGAACCACTGGCACATGTCAGTTCCTAGGTGGAAGATTGGTGTCATGGAGTAGCAAAAAACAGACAAGTGTGGCTATATCCACTGCTAAGTCAGAATATGTAGCTGCAGACAGTTGCTGTGCTCAGCTGTTATGGATACAACATCAACTTAAAGACTATGACATCAAGGTAAGTAGAACTCCATTATATTGTGACTCTACTAGAGCCATATCTATCGCTAAAGATCTTATTTCACATAACAGAACTAAGCACATAGAAATCAGGTTTCATTTCATTAGAGATCATGTTGAAAAAGAAGACATAAGTTAAGAATTTGTCAACACTGATAATCAAATTGCTGACATATTCACCAAACCTCTGGATGAAACTAGATTCAATTGCTTTAAAATTGAATAAGGTATGTTGAACCTGGAATAATATGATAAATCAAGAAAATCAAAAGGTATATATAATTTCTAGGTTTCTAGAAAATCTATAAATTTTGGCTATGTTATAAAATCTGTGTCGACACTACAAGGCGTGTGTCGACACTATCAATTAGTTGTGTCGACAAAAGAAAACTCTGTGTCGACATAGCTATAAAACTTTGTGTTAACACAAAAAGTTTGTGTCGACACAGCACTGTCGAGACTTTAAATTCTCCGTCGTGACCTAAGTAGTCTGTGTCGACACTAGCAACTAAGTGTCAACATATAAGATTCTAAGTTTAGGCTCGTCTTTTGGTCTTCCTTTTCTTAGAATCCTATAAATAGGAGAGAGCAAAATCCCATCGACTGTATGATTCAGAACTAACAACAATGGCGCCAAAGATGGAAGAGAACATCAACGAGGGTTATGAGCTGGTTCGATAAGCTTTTGATGATGCGAATCAGAAAATCAAGGAGGTAATTAATCTAATCACAATGGCTGGATTAGAATATCTAGTGTCTGAACCAACCAGAATATGGAAGAAAGAAGTTATTGAGTTCTACTCGAATGCTTCTCTAGACTTAAATGACACCAAAATCAAATCCACTGTTCAAGGACGGAAGGTCAATGTCACAATCAAACGTCTGAGTAAGATCTTACATCTTCATAAAATCAAATAAGAAGATGAACTAGATTCATCAATGATAGCTAGTGCACTAAACTGGCGTGGCTTATCACCATCCACAAAGATTGGAGAAGCAATGATACGAAAGGGAATGAACTCCCAAGGGAAATTCCTTTCAGAAATTCTGGAAAGGTAATACTATGTAAACCTGGAGGACATGATAGGATCTCAGCCTACATGTTCAGTCTCATGACCAGAATTATATTTAGAGTAAATATTGACTGGGTTGCAGTGATGTTTGAGAAAATTAAGGAAGGGATTAAGAAGCCCAATCTAGGTAGAATACTTAGCCTCTATCTGGCTACTTGTATTCCAGAAACACTGACCTAGAAGTCTAGTACTATGGTAAATCATATGAGGAGAATGGACTTAAGAATACTGTCCAGGTGGGACAGAGTGTTGTCCAAGGATGTCTCTACACCTCAGAAACACATGAAGACAGTCCAGAAAAAAAATCTCCAGCCAAGACAGCTGAATTATCCAGTGATTTTGAGGAAGTAGTTGTTTTCAGCTCAGATGAAGAAGGACTAGAAAGGACAAGGAAATCTTCTCCTCCAGAACTTGGCACTGATGATAAGTTGCAGGGGGAGAATATTCCTGACAGCAACATCTCTGTGGATTAGTTCTAGGGGAGACTATTCAAGTTCCAGATCAACAAGTGATATCAACTTCAGGAGGAGATAATGATCTAAATATAAATGCCCAAATAGCTGAACTGGATAGTGAATTGGCCAATCTCTCTATAATAGAGGTAGTACATGATATTAATCAAGCTTCCAAAGACACTGAGAATGAAGCACATGATGTGCTCATGAATGTCATTGATCAACATGAGCAACACAGAGTTCTTGAGAATGAAATACCCATGGAAGAAAACCTTGAATTCCAGGGGGATCCACCAGTTGAGCATAAGAAAGTTATTCCTCCAGTTCAAATGCAACAAAAGGTAACACTGGAAGAACTATTTCCAGAATTACAAGGAGCAAGAAATGAGGGGGAGATTCCAATCCTTGACCCTAGACAAAAAGAAACAGTGGACTAAGCTAGTTCATCTGATTCCTCTAAAGAAGTAGAAGCCTCTAGGGAAAAGAAAAAGAAACTTGTGGAGATCAGGAAGAGGAGCTCAGACAATAAGATAGCCTTGAAGACTGCCCCACAAACACCTGCTCCTGTAGTAGACTTCAGTTCACATTTAGTGCAACTGTAATTGAAGTTGGATGAGCAGAGAATTTCTCTTGAAAAATATGTGGTTGAGAACAACAAAGATCTACAATTCCACTTGGCCCAGGATATCAAATCCATTAGGTTTGAAGTAAACTTGAACAAGAAGGAAATGATAGATTGCTTTCAAAAGAGAGGTAATTTTGTAGTCTACTTGGCCAAGCCACAACAGGAGGCCAAGACTGCAATAGAGGACATTATAATCAAACAAGGTTATGTCCTGGAAAATCAAATCAGAATGAATCAAAATCTAGAAGACTCCCATAATACTATTCTAACAGATCTCAGGAGTAAAGCAACTGCTATCAAGGAAAAATTGGTTATAGTAAAGTCTGATTTTGATAAACAAATCAAAGAGGATTTAGCTGCTGTCCAAACCACCATCCAGGCATCTTAAAAGACAATATCTGATCAAATGGAAAAGTTCAGGACCTACTATAAAGAAGGAACAAATTATCTAGCTAATCAGGTAAGATTTTATAAGAATGATCTGAGAGACCATGTGGAACGATAAGTCATAAAGGGGGAGAGGGTATTAATCAAAGCAAGCCCAGATCATGCTAAATGGATAACAAATAACATCAGAGCAACTCTTGGTTATCCACCCCTTTGTGATGATGACAACACTACTGAATATGGAATTCAACCTACTTATATTGAAGGGGTTCAGCAGGAAGTAGCCCAAGTCATATATCCACCTCCAGACTTTGAAGAAATCCAGCATGTAGTACAACAAATGTATAGTCCTCCAATGGAGGCACATAATGTTATTTTTGAAAATGTAGAAATGTCTGCAGCTGCATTACAAAGAGAAAAAGAAGCACAAAAAGCAAGGGATACTCTGAGAGAAGCTCAGCTGTCTAAGAAGAGGTTCAGAGAACATGCAGAATTAAAACCTGATTTTGAACAATGGAGTCCAACCTCCAGGAATATTATTCTGATTTCTTGGAATGCTGTCAATGAGAATATGCATGATAGAGGAAAGTGGTATTCTGAACAAGAATGGAGCAAATATCAGGAGTGGCAAGATGCTATATAACAGTTTAGAACAGACCTCAGAGCTGGGAAGATACCTGCAAACTCTGTGGAGCCTAACAAGTATTTCCCAAAGCCTTTTCATTACCTTGAAAGGTAAAAGATCAAGGCTGAAGAGCTCAAGAAGAAGGTTCTAAAGGAAAGAAGCTAGCTGATGACATAGGAGCTGAAGTACAAGCTAGGATTCAGTCTGGCAGAAGGAATTGTCATTAAGGAACCTGATCAATCCTAGGGTTAGATTAAGTAGGTTAAGGACTGTGTAATCTTTTTTGTCCTAAATCCTTGTTGTTCTGGATTTCTGAGTATATATGAAAATGAATTCCTTGTTTCAGCCATGATTTGATATTGAATACTTATGTTTATGTGATGCATGATTAATGTATTATAACATATTTTATGATAATATTGTTACATGCTATTTCTGTTTATGGTTAACCCTGTCTTTATAATGATGTTTTACGTCATAATCCTTGTTTATTATAAGTGGTGTATATCATTGACTAAGGGTTATGACTTCTCCAAATAGGGGGAGATTGTTGGGTACATTAGAAGCTGTGTACCTGATTTGGAGAAGTCTCACTTAACTCAATAATATACATCAGTGTGTATTTGATGGGATGTTGAGTTTCAATGTGCAGGTTAAAGAAATGCAGAAAAAATATTTTAAGTACAAGTGTCGACACTTGTGAAGGAAATGTGTCGAAACCAGGAGCCAGATTGTGTCGACACACAGGACTTGTGTCGACACACAGGAATTCAGTCTGCAGTAACTTTGTCGACACACAGGACTTGTGTCGACACACAGACATTCAGTCTACACCAATTGTGTCGACACACAGGACTTATGTCGACACACTCAAGAATTCTTTCAACACCAACTATGTTGAGACCGGAAGCAGATTGTGTCGACACACAGGACTTGTGTCGACACATTCTACAAAAGCTGTGTCGAGAAGATAAAGAAGAGCTGTGTTGACATTCTATGAGCTGTGTCGACATCATTAAGAATTGTGTTGACACATGTTCCATTTGTGTAGACACATATGAAGTTTTGTCTCAACACTTTCTACTGAGATTAAAGTGTTGAAATATCATATGTCAGGAGTGAAGACTTAACAGCTGTCATAACTGACAAAGCTGTCACATCTGTTAGAGCTGTCAGAAGGCAGTTATGAACCGGATAACCCGGTAACCTCGGATGGGATCTATATAAAGACCAGTTCTATCTAAAAGAGGAGAAGGGGGTTGCTGGTTCATCCTGAAATCAACAAGTTATTATTAAAGAGAAAGTAGATCCTGAACAAGTCTACAAAAAGGAATTCAGAATAGTGTCTGAAAGAAGAGAAGAGCTAGATTGTGGATCGACTCCAACTTTTCAAGAAGATCAACCTTACTTTGTTCAGATTCAAGAAGCTTTGAAGAAGCTAATATAGGTTGGATCTCTAGTCGTCAGATCATTCAAGATCTAATCAAGAAGTCTTCATCCATTTATTTTCGGGTGAAGAAATAATCATTCTCTCAATCAATTCTATAATATCTTTTATAGATCGGAGGTATGATCTTTGTGATCTGAGTTGTAGGCCTGGTTATAAGGGCTGAGGTAGGGATTGCTGGCCTGAGTGTAGGAGTATGGACTCACTCTGAGGTAGGATTCACTGAAAGAATCTGAGTTGTAGGACTTGCTGAAGTCCGAGCTGTAGGAACCATTCTGGGTTCTGAGTTGTAAGATCTGAGGATCTGAGAAGAAAGAAGTAAGATAGGCCGAATCTAGTATACTGCTAGATAGGCGAAGGTGGAAAGTGGATGTACCCATCACTTGGGGAACCACTATAAATCTGTGTGTATGCTGTGTTGGCTGTGTTTGTTTTGATCTGTGATGTGATAGCTGTAGCATAGTTTGTATAATTGTGATATGTTTTATCTACCCAATTAAAATAAGAATTGAACCTATTCACCCCCCGTTTAGGTGTTTAGGGTATCTTGAAACCAATTCTTTCAGGATATGAATAGGGGATCATCGAAGATGAGTTCCTCTACCATCTTTGATATTCCAGCATTAGTGAAAGTGACTCTGGCAGTCACTTGCTCATTAGTGAATTCTTATTGATCAGAGGAATAATCATTGTTCATACCTGATCCATCCTCATGCAGAGAGGTGCTCTTCTCAATAAAATCATCAAGTGTAGTAACTTACTCTGGAATCTGCTCTGCGGAAACATCTGACTGAATAACTATTTCTGCAACCACAGCTAGCTGATCTTCTTCCTGAACTGAATGAGCAAGCTCCCCCTCAGCAGCTACACTAGATGTGCCAGCTGCATCAATGTGAGGAGGAGATGGGGCCTTGTCCTCATCAACAACATCTCTCAGAACTGCAGGAGCTTGCCCTGGATTCTGAAGTTTGATCTCCCATCTGCTGATGGTAGAGATGGTGAACTTCTTTAGGTGGTGGTGGGACACACCTCTAGACAGGTCAAAGACCTCTGGGTGTGCTTGATTCAGATACATATAAAGAATTCTTCCAAAAATTGGAGCTTTCAGACTCTCCTTTATCTTACCAAATAACATGTCCCCAAAGGAATCTCTTATAACAAACCAGATCAGTCATCATATCAAGGAAATCTGAAGAAATATATCCAATTGATACTATTTTGCATATAATACCTTCCCTAGAATGTCAGCCAAAAGTTTGCTTTCATCGAACATCTGCTTCCTTCTAACTATAGTGGTGGACTCAGGAAGACCACATAAGGAATATGTTCTTGAGTAGTCTTCTTCTTTCAAATAATCTGTAAGACCCCCCCTCTTGGAACACAGAACACGGCACGAGGGGAGTCTTATGCCCAGAACAGCCGCCTTGCGGTAGCACTAGCACTCAGGCTAGCCTGTACTACAAGACGCCTATTCTGCCGGCCTTTACTAATATCAATCATGTCGACCTAACCAGAGTAATAAAAACAAAGGTCAAATACACACATGAGCATATAAGTCCAAATATAACAATTATAGAAGCTACATCAAGCTTCTAAACTATCAGAGTACGAGTAGTCTTGCCCAAAAGGGCTACAACAAGGGTCACTCTATGACTCACATCTGTCACTGATGGTAGCGATGACACCATCCCTTCAGACCCTGTCGTCCTGGCCTGACTGTCCTGCTGCATTACCTGTTGCTGCTCTGCCTGCGGGGTTTTCTCCTAAAAAGAAAGATGTATAAACCGTTAGACATAAAGACTAAGTGGTTCCACATCCCCTCCCCTAACGACTCCTTGGCACCGGGCGGAGAAAAGATCAAGGCACAATATATTTAATGAAGCAGTAGTACAAATATGTGGAGTAATATATATGACATAAGTAGCAGTAAAGTAAACTATAATGGTATCATCAGCATTCTAAGCTACCAGTTCTACATCTACAGCAGAGTATGAGAATGTAAGCTATAACAGAAAGTAACTCAACTTATATGAATGCCCATACAGACATATAAGTTCAGAATCGGCTCAATAGAAAGGTAACTCATCATATAAGAGTGCCTATACAAACTTATACGATGAGGATCTTGTTTATGTAATGTAATGTGATGCAATGAATGCTATGTTATGACTAAACATGCACACGCACAAGCAAATTGCTGTGTCGACACAGACTGTGAAGTTCCCACTTTTCAAGTAGGTAGCTAACCTCTCAGACGTCAACCGTCATGGCCAGGCGGTGACAGTAGAGCGGGCATCTCCAATACTAGGCCGACATCCACACTACCTAGCTTAGGCCTCCGTACGCCTCAACACTAAGAATACATCAACAGAGTTCACAAGCGTACTACGGCTAAGCGGGTGTCTTGAGTAGATTTGCACCGAGAACCTAGCCCCGAACTGGCCTAAGTTGTGACCCAAAAGGAGCCTCAGAAATGAGCAAGAGGACCAAGCCCAACCGTTCACTTTGCACGGAAAGAGCCCCGAGAATGAGCACCGAGAACCAAGCCCAACCGCCCAAGGTCTAACTATCAACTCCAATCGGTGTGATGACTGGCGAGCCCGTAGACTTGCCACACTATCCTTAACTCAGGATTATGACAGAACGTGTCGACTCACACCGCATGCTACTTCACGTCCCAAGCTCAACAACTCACAAGGGTTCCCTAACCAAATTCCTTATCAACACAAACGATCAAGTGCGACAAAAATTTACACACTATCAACCCTTCCACATATCCATGCACTAACCATATTCAATCCTCTTCCAACATTTCGTGCTCACAGCTCACTTTAACGATTCACATATCTAGTTGTTTATACAATCCAACTAGTATACTAACTAGTTCACCTAGGGGTCTACCATCCAACCATTTTGTTCAAGTAGGTTTTACTTCATCATCTGATTATAAAGTATCAACCAACAGCTCACCAAGAACTTTACGATAACTATTCACAATTCCTCTAATAATACTAAATTAGGTTTATATTAACAAAGAACCAAGCATGCATGAATTGTATAGAGAGTAGAGCTTCAAACGGGGATTCCTGATGTTACAAGAATCTGGCGAAAATGTGTAACCCATCGTTGGAAAGGTGTTTCAAAGGGCCATGACTTTTGTGTTTAGTCAGAAGCCCAGATTTGGCCGTATCATACTCGAAAGCGTCATCTGAGACTGCTACATTCAAATTACAGTTTCAGCACATTTATATTATCAACCATCAATTTCGATCATTCTTTCCTGTGGCTTCAGACATTGCCTGAAGATGTGTAACCACTCGTTAGAAAGATCTCTCCAAGTCTTATGACTTTCGTGTTTAGTCGAAAGCCTGGATGTGGCCATAACATACATGAAAATGGCCATGAAGATCACTGCGTGCAGAACACAGATTTGTGCACACATTTTTGAGGCGGAATGAACGACATCGGTTCATCTTCCTCCTCTAGCGAATCTACCCAAATCACACCTAGAAATCATCCTCCCTTATTCACCCTCATAAGGCCATTCCTCTTCATGAGACCATTCCCACTATCACATTGAAGGAAGGTGAGGTTGAAGATTACTAAACCCTAGAACACAAGTCCTAGTATGGCCTCCTCCTAGGAGTCTCCCTCTCACACATCAAGACTCTTTGAGTCGATATATCGCCTAGGATTAACTACAGATCTAGCACCAAGGGAGAGGGGAGGAAACTCACATCATTTCCGAAAATTCCGTTATTTCCGGCCATAGATCGCGTGACTCTTCGCGGCGGCATCCTCTTCTTCTTGGCAGCGGCGGTTCTTCACCGAGTATAGTTGATTCCAGCAACTCTTACCCTACTCCAGTAGTTTCTCCACAGAAAAGAAGGCTTGGGAATAGGATGAAAAACGGCCAAATCCTATATAAATAGGACCAACACGGGAAGGAACACGCCCGTGTTCCTACCCGTGTCCCGCTTGGTGAAGCGCCGTCGACGGTTATAGCGTCGTATGGACACAAACACGGGCAGGGACACGCCCGTGTACACTACCCGTATCATAGGACACGGCCGTGTGGATGGCCGTGTTCTTACCCGTGTCCTGCTCGGGACACATTCGTTGATCTTAACTAAACACACATGGGTAGGGACACGCCCGTGTCTCTACCCGTATCCTGCTCGGGACAGGCCCTGTCAAATTCCACTCAACGACTCTCGACATGGGTAGGGACATGCCAGTGTCTCTACCCATGTCCTTTTCGGGAAAGGCCCTGTTGAGTTCCACTCAACACATCTCGACACGGGTAGGGACACGCCCGTGTCTCTACCCATGTCCTTCTCGGGACAGGCCCTGTCGAGTTCCACTCAACACCTCTCAAGTTCTACTCGATGCACACGGGTAGGGTCATGCCTGTTTCTCTACCCGTGTCCAATTCTTGACCAGTTCCTCTTTTCTACACAAGTGTAAGCCTTGTCGCCTGCACTCCCTAGGCCCTAGTCAGCTCTCCTGACTTAGAAGCACATACGAGGGGCCTTGCGTGAATCGGGACTTTACAAATCCTATAAACAAAATAAAATATTTCATCCCCGAAATCAGGCTAAGGCTATGGGTAAAAGTAAAGCATAAAATGAAATAAAATATGCTTTTAAAGATTATCTTGATGAAATAGCTACGGGTAGCGCTTTTGAAACAAGTCCACTGACTCCCACGTATACTCCTTCCCATGATTAGACCACAACATCTTAACAAGAGGAACACTTTTGCGGCGCAAAATCCTTGTCTCGTTGTCTACTATCTGCACAGGCTCTAGTCGCACCGACCTATCAGTCGCATCAACTCCATCAGTGGTTGGAACGTATTGATCGGGCCGCAACAACGCCTTTTGAAGTGACAACACATGGAATACATCGTAAAGATTCTCTAGCTCTGGAGGTAACTCCAACCGATAGGCCAACGGGCAGATCCTTTCCAATATTATGTAGGGCCCAACGTACCTTGGACAGATCTTCTTCACACCACGCACCCGTGATACTCCATGCGTCGGCTTGATCTTTAAAAACTGTTGGGATTTGTCTCTACAATACCTCAGATTTGTAGGAGGTCAGACCTTGAACTAAGATGAATTAAGGTGTATTTGATATTGTGTTTAAGTTGTATGTGTGCAGGTCCTTATTGCCAAGTGTAGACCAATGTCAGTCTATAATGGGTCACCAAACACAGGACCATACAATGTAATCCCTCATTATGTGATCCAAAGTGTTGGCCCATGTATAGCCTCTCTATTGGGATACACTTCCTATACATGCACTTGGATTGGTGGACTGAAGTATTGAAGTTTATTTTTTTCGGAAGAATTTTTCTAAGTCCACATACTCGAGTAGCTTCCTTCATCTACTCGAGTAAGTGACCTAGTACTCGAGTAGATCCTTAGACATACTCGAGAAGACTCTGTATACTCGTGTAGATAAGCTTATACTCGAGTAAGATAGTTAGTCACTCGAGTAGGTAATACTTTATACTCGAGTAGACCCTTCTGTTCTTAGATCCGAAATTTTCTCTATGTCCACATACTCGAGTACCTCCTTTGTACACTCGAGTAAGTGAGTCTGTACTCGAGTAAGTTGGATTACATACTCGAGTAGACTGTATTGTACTCGAGTAGGTGATAACTTGTACTCGAGTAGTTGGTTAGTTACTCGAGTAAGTGTTCTGTTCATACTCGAGTAGATCTGCACTTCTCTTCTCAGAAAGTTTCTAAGTCTACCTACTCGAGTAGTTCCCTATATACTCGAGTAAGTGACTCTGTACTCGAGTAGTTGTTTTTCATATTCGAGTAGTTTAGTGATTACCCGAGTAGTCTTCCCAAGATACTCGAGTAGTTCATTTTCCCCTCACTCGAGTATCTCCAACTCTTCTACTCGAGTAGTTCTTCCTATTTTATCTGAGAAATTTTCTCTAAGTGTTTTTACTCGAGTATATACTCTCATTCTCGAGTAGTTCTAAATTCACTCGAGTGTTGATCTCTGAATCACTCGAGTAGCTTCTCTTCTTATACTCGAGTTTGCTCCTCCTATCCACTCGAGTATATAACATCTTATACTCGAGTATGTCTCTTCTCTGTCTCGAGTATATCTAATCAAACATTCCTGAAATTCTCCAAGTACAATTTCGCTATGTATTTCGAATTAATCATTTCTGATTGGTCCACGTGTCATCCCTAATTAAATTTCTGACCGTTGGAGTCCACCTATAAATAGGTCCTTTCAGATTTGACTAAAAACAAGTTTTACAGAGATTATTATTTTAAGAAAGGAAAAAGTTCCCGTGAACCCTAATTTCTCACGCCGCCGCCATTGCTGTTCACAGAAGAAGGTCTGGATCGACGATCTCCGATCGCTGCTTTCAACTCTGTTTCTCCAGAGATCCAGACGAAAGATAATCACTCGATCTCGCCGAGCCTCAAAGATTTCTGATCTATTTTCTCGATCGAGGTGATTCCATTTTTCAGATCTGTGGATCTCTCTCAAGTCATCTTCAACATATTCTGATCAAGCCAAAGTTCTCAAAGAAGAAGACTATCAAAGATCCAGATCTGTGCAATATATTGTTTGTATTTTCTTTTCAAACAAATTTCATTATAGGAGTTTTTCTCCGAGATTTGTAGGAAGGCTTTATCTTCCGAGTGTAGATCCGGTTTGGATCGAGTTTTGTAGGAACGTGGTTCCGAGGTGTAGGATTGTTTTCAATCCGAGATAGTGGAGTAGCCGAGTCTAGTGGTTTGCTAGATTGGTTAGGAAAGTGGACGTACCCAAGATTTGGGAACCGCTATAAATCTCTTGTCGTCTGTGTGATTGCTTGATCTGTGCTGTGTTAATTTTTTATTCCGCATTTGACACGCATTTCACCTATTCACCCCCTCTAGGTGATTTAGGTAGACAACTTAGTTCTCTCAATTGGTATCAGAGGGAGGTTGATCGTTAAAAGGTTAACACCTTGATCTAATCCTTACCAAGTTGTCTCAAGAGAAATTTCAAGCATGAGTAAGACCAAGGATTTTGCTAAGCTCCCTATCTGCACCAAGAACAATTTTCCTATGTGGAAGGAAAGAGTTAAATTCTTTATGGAAGCAGTAGATCCCCGGATCTTCATTATTGTTGAAGAAGGTCCCCATATTCCTATGACCACCTCCACCATAGATTCATCTAAGCAAGTTCCCAAGAAATTGATGGATCTAGATAAGGACGAGATTGCACTTGTCTCTTTGGACAAGAAAGCTAAAAATATTATCGCAAGTGCAGTCGATGACTCAATGCTGCAGAATCTGATTCATTGCCAATCTGCCAAGGAGATGTGGCAATCCCTAGTGACTCTAATGGAAGGTACAGAAGAAGTGAGGGATGATCGAAGGTCCCTACTGAACCAGAAATATGAAGCCTTCAGGCAGGGTCATAAGGAAGCCATAGCTGACACTTTTGAGAACTTCTTCAAGATAGTAAATGGACTAAGAGTTTATGGACATGTGTTCACCAATGGGGAACTCAATGACAAATTCTTAAGATCCCTAACCAAGGAATGGGACAATAAGGTATGTGCCATTCGGGAGTTTGGAAGGTTAGCTGAGACGGACCCGCAGAATCTGTTTGGAAAGCTTATGTCTTACGAGCTGCAAATCAACTCAAGAAAAGCTGAAGAAGAGATAAGCAGGTCTGCATCCAAGGAGAAGTCTGTCGCTCTAAAGGCATATAGCTCAAGGAAGACAAAGGCTAGCTCTCCTGCCCCAGTTCCTGAAGCTGATGAAGAAGAATCATCTGATCCAAGCTCATCTGGCTCAGAACTATCTGAAGGAGAGTTCTCATTGCTCTCCCGACAATTCAAGAAATTCTTAAATAAGAAAAAGCAATGGAGAGGCAAAGATGCCTCATTCAGAAGATCACGATGTGACGGTGATCAGCGAAAGAAAGGCTCAAGTAGCCATGACAGGTATAACTCTAAACAGAACAAACAGATTTCAACTGACATCATTTGTTATTGTTGTAATAAGCCAGGTCACGTTATCGTGGACTGCCCTCACAAGAAGAAAGAGGGCGGCAGAAGAGAGGAAAAGAAATCCTCATACCACAAGAAGAGGACAGAGAAGAGTCTAGTAGCCAAGAAGAGCAAAACTCTTAGCGACTTCGACTCATCTGAGTTGAGTGAAGAAGAGGAAGCTTACTTTGGGCTCATGGCTTACTCAGATGATGAGCAAGTCCCCCAGTTCACTGGGGAGGTAAAATCTCACACTCCCCTCTCTGAATCTGAAAGTTCTGAACATGATCATGAGGACATCTTTTTTGATGATGAGTCAGAACTCATGGCCCAGTACAAAGAGTTGCTCATGACCTATGAAAAATGTCGTCGAGTCGTGAGAACTCAGGCAAAAGAGATTCAGTCTCTAAAGGCCGTTGAGAGCAGCTTGAGAGAAGAAGTCGCTAAGACTAACTCTCTTCAAGAAAACTTCGATCTCGCAATGAAAGAATACAATCTAGCTCTCAAGCACCTTGACCTTAAAGAGAAAATCATCAAAGAGTTGGAAGATCAACTCGAAGCTGAAAAGAAACTTGTTGAAGGTTTCTCCAAACCCAAGAATGTTCTTCCACTCATTGCTGAATTCTCAACAAAGGCTAAGAATGCTGGACTAGGCCATGAGGGTGCTCCTAGTAAATCTTCTAGGAGAAATAAGGCTCAACGGAAGAATAAGGCTGCCATTAAGGCCTTGGCCAAAGGGAAAGGGAAAGCCCTTCTGGATCAAACTGTATTCAAGAAAGTAATCTTTCCAACGAACAAGTTTGACCTGGACTCGTCCTATGGTCACTTGACCAGGCCTACTTATGTAGAGCCAAAGTCTCGGTACCAAGGATGGACTCGCCCTCGAAACTTTGGAGAGAGTGTCCTTAAGGCACCTTTTGAAGAAGTGACTCTTCAGAGCTATGGTCCTTATAATCATGGCCACGACTTCAAGAAAGCACCGAAAGTAAAGCCTATTGAGGAAAGGCCTCTGAAGGAGAAGACTTCATGTAGATGCCATCACCATGAAGCCTCTTCCTCCAAGAGTGATGTTCTCGCTAGACCATCATTTCAGAAAATCAAGCAGGAATTCACTAGGCAAAGATACAACAGGTTCGACTGTAGGTGTTGTGGCAGAATTGGTCACTTTGTCATCGATTGTTGGTTCAATCCTAGTAATGCTACAACCCCTGAAGTTAGCAACGTGAGAATGAACACTCATGAGGCTAATACTCATAGGGGGAGTTTTCTAACTCGAGACCAAGGACCCAAACGTGTTTGGGTTCCTAAGGCTAAGTGATTGTAATTGCAGGTATGTCCAAAGGCCACCAAAATGCCAATCTGGTATTTGGACAGTGGATGTTCTCGGCATATGACCGGGACAAGAAGCCTACTCCAGAATTTCACCTCAGTCTGTAACGGACCAAAGGTCATCTTTGGAGGTTCAGATCGAGGGATAACTAAAGGCTATGGTATGATTTCTAACGGTAGCGTATCATTTTCGGATGTAGCCTATGTTGAAGGATTGGAACACAATCTCATCAGCATAAGATAACTATGCGATAAAGGATACGTAATTGAATTTCATGCTGACAAGTGTTTGATAAAATCGGTTGACAACATGGAAACTATTTTATCAGGCACTCGAAGCAGAAATATTTTCTGTTTAAATTTCATTTGTATAGACTCTTCGACACCAGTGTGTCTTTTAGTAAAAAGTAGTGCATCTCGTGCTGACCAATGGCACAAGAGACTAGCTCATATTAATTTCAAAACTATTAATATATTATTCTCTCAAAACCTAGTACGTGATGCCCCTAATGTCAAGTGCGTTACGGACAGTCCTTGTCATGCTTGTATCAAGGGCAAGCAAACAAGGAGTTCATTTAAAAGCATCATAGGAAAGGATTCCAATAGAAGCTTACATCTTCTCCATATGGACTTGTTTGGTCCACTACAAGTTAGAAGTTTTGGAGGTAAGGAATATACGTTGGTTATTGTGGATGATTACTCGCGCTTTGCATGGGTGTTCTTTCTAAAACACAAGTCAGATACCTTCAGTACTTTCACCAATTTTGTTAGGCAAATCCAGAATGAATACAACTGTTCCGTAGTCAAAATCAGAAGTGACAATGGAACGGAATTCAAGTCTGGAGACATGACAGAATTCTGCGAAAGTCAAGGTATCTTTCATGAGTTTTCCTCTCCTCGCACTCCACAACAAAATGGAGTAGCTGAGAGAAGGAACAAAACACTTATAGAGGCTTGCCAGACCATGTTGATTGATGCCTCACTTCCAGAATACTTCTGGGCTGAAGCCGTCATCACCGCTTGTCACATGCAAAATCGAGCACTCATCAACAAGAACCATGATAAGACTCCTTACGAACTTCTAAAAGGCAGGAAACCAACCATTTCATACTTTAGAATCTTTGGCTGTAAGTGCTTCGTACTTAACAATGGCAAGTATCACACTACCAAGTTTAGCGAGAAAAGCTTTGAAGGTATTTTTGTAGGTTATAGTAGCCACAGTAAGGCCTATAGAGTATTCAATAGAAAAACTCTGGTGGTAGAAGAGTCGATACATCTTGTATTTGATGAGACGAGTCTGCTGCACAACAACTCGTCTAGTGTGCCTATTGTAAATGCAGGTACAAAGTTGAAGGAACTTAGCTTGGATGAAACTAATAAAGATAAAGATGAGACGTACATCAAGATCACCTCTACAACCCCTATTGGAGAGGTAGATGATCAAGATTAAGAACACATCCCAGCTGAAGATGCAACTCTAGTGGCTGAAGAGATCCCAGATGCAAGGACTTTAGAGTTCAGACACTTGAAGGATCATCCCGTTGATCAAATCATAGGAGATCCTCGGGATGACGTCAGAACTCGTCGATGTACAACCAACGAGAATTTACACTTAAGTTTTCTCTCACAGGTTGAACCAAAGAAATTTGAGGAAGCCAACTCTGACGCATCCTGGATTCTATCCATGGAAGAAGAACTGAATCAGTTCAAACGATGCAAAGTTTGGACACTTGTTCCTAGACCCAAGGGTAAGAACGTCATTGGGACACAATGGGTCTACCGGAACAAGATGGATGAAGATGGAACCATTATAAAGAATAAAGCCAGACTTATCACAAAGGGATATCGTCAAGAAGAAGGAATTGACTTCGACCAGACTTATGCTCCAGTGGCAAGACTGGAAGCGATCAGGTTATTTCTTGCTTATGCTGCACTTAAGGGCTTTACCGTCTATCAGATGGACGTTAAGTCCGCCTTCCTAAATGGTGACATAAAGGAAGAAGTGTATGTAGAGCAACCACTAGGTTTCGTTGATTCAACTTATCCTAATTATGTTTACTTATTACAAAAAGCTTTATATGGTCTTAAACAAGCTCCTCGAGCTTGGTATGAGACGCTGTACAACTTTCTTCTTGAGAACAAGTTCACAAGAGGAAAGATAGACAAGACATTATTTCTTAGGGAAATAAAAGGCAAGATTTTGCTAGTGCAAATCTATGTCAATGACATTATTTTTGGCTCTACAGATAACAACCTCTTCAAGAAGTTTTCTAAACTTATGCAAGGGAAGTTTGAAATGAGCAGTATGGGAGAGCTGAAGTATTTCTTAGGGCTTCAGGTGAAACAATCTGAGGATGGAATTTTCATCTCACAGACCAAGTTCACCAAAGAGCTACTCAAGAAATTCAGAATGGAGAATACAACCTCTATGAGGACTCCAATGGCCTCAGCTATGTCTCTGGACAAGGATGAGAAAGGGAAACCTTTCGATGAAACCAAGTACAGAAGCATAATTGGGTCCTTGCTCTACCTTACCGCAAGTAGACCAGACATAATGTTCTCAACATGTGTATGTGCTAGATTTCAGGTGAACTCTAAGGAATCTCATTACATTGCTGCAAAGCGAATCTTGAGATACCTCAAAGGTACACCAAATCTTGGCTTATGGTACCCAAGAAGTAATGATAGTGAACTAATTGGATTTTCAGATGCAAATTTTGTAGGAAGCAAAGACGACAGGAAAAGTACTTCCGGGACTTGCCAATTCCTCGGAAGGAGACTTATTTCCTGGAGCAGTAAGAAGCAGAACTGTGTTGCCATCTCAATGGCTGAATCAGAGTACATCTCTGCAGGCAGCTGTTGTGCACAGCTTCTCTGGATCAAAAATCAGTTTGAAGACTACAACATGAAGTTCCAGAACATTCCTTTGTTTTGCGACTCATCCAGCGCTATAACAATTGCCAACAACCCAGTCTCCCATAGCCGGACCAAGCACATAGTGCTTCGTTATCATTTCATCCGGGAGCATGTGGAAAATGGAGACATAGATCTACAATATGTCTCCACAGATAGGCAAGTTGCAGATATATTCACCAAGCCGCTGGACGAGTCCAAGTTTTCGTTCTTCAAAACGGAACTCGGGCTGCTCAACAAAGAAGACTAGTGATGGACTCACAAATCAAGAAGATATCAGTGGTGTTGGCTGCTCAGAGTTAAAGATTTCAGTGGCAATATACATCTCCCAAGGAAAATTGTCTTTCAAGTAATATATACTCGAGTATATCCAGATAGATACTCGAGTAAACGGGAATTACTCAAGCAAAAGGATTTACATACTCGAGTACTTGACAACATACTCGTGTACAAACTTGCCCTACTCGAGTGTGCTCTGTCTAATACTCGTGTATGATGTTACCTACTCGAGTATACGACATTCATATTTTGGATTTCTAATTTTTTCTATTCGCACCGAGCTATTTGCTGCTTCTTTCAGGTATGATTTTTTTTTTAAAACCTAATTAGAATCATATATATATCTAGAAAAATCGGGAAACCCCTTTCCACTTCTCATTCTCTCGAGTAGCCACCGCCTCTTCATCTTCCGAAAAACCGCAGAGCATCGTCGTCTTCGCCTCTCTCGTCCTCCAGAATCGCAGATGGCCCCCTCTTCTAAAATAGGCATCGACTTAGAACTCGCCCCCGTGGGTATAGCCGACCTTTCAGATGATTTTCGAAATCTTCTGATTTTGTTCGAGACTGCCGGACTGTCGTTCCTTCTCCAGACGCCGTGCCGAGTTCTTTTCCCAGCTGTTGAAGAGTTTTATCAGAATCTGAAGGTAAAACGAAATGGAAAGCTCCTAAAATCCAAGGTTAGAGGGATAAAAATCCGATTGGACAAAGGCTCTTTAGCTGCTCTGTTAAAACTACCAGTAGTAGATGACGATCCGAAATGACTGTTGAAGATTCAGTAAGAACTAGTTTATTCTGTGGAGCTAACCCTCAAGCCCATTCCTTTAGCAGAGCTGATTTCAACTCAGAAGGAAAATTCCTAGTGGATGTAATTGCAAAGGTACTGTTATGCAAGACTTACTCCATTCGAGTCATTTCTATGGAAATGTTTGATATAATGCAAGCCATTATCTGCCGCAAACAATTCCAATTTGGACTGTTGATCCTAGAGAAAAACAGAGAAAGCATTAAGCATCCAAGTTTTGCCAGGATTATTTCCCTCCTTCTTCATGAAATCAACCCGTCAGTCTTTAACTTATCCAAAGGGACTCCCCTCCATCACATGAAAAAGGTTTCTATATCCTCCATCCAGCGATATGAAATTAAAATTCTGAACACTGCCCAAGCATCCAAAGCTGATGTCCCTTCAGTAGATTCCCAAGTAACCAGTGTACCTGATGACAAGATTCCATTTCCTCCTCCACATCAAACTGCTGCTACCTCAGGTGCAATAGTTGAGGGGGAGCCTGCCTCATCTCATCCTCAGTACCCAGCTTCATCAGAACCCTCACAGCAAGTAGAAGTCAGGGATTCTACTCCTCCAGTTTCTCCTCTTCCAGCAGATCCCCACTCAGAGATTCCAGATCCAGCAACCCTACTGTCTACTGTAGAAGATATCAATAAATTGATTGATGAGCTCAGCTCAGATGCTCCCCTATTTCAAAATGAATCAGTTGTACAGTCTCTTGCTCAGACTCCAGCTCAGTCTCCTGTACAGTCTCCTGCTCAGACTCCAGCTCAGTCTCCTGCTCAGACTCCTGCTCAGATTCCTGCTCAATCTCTTGCTCAGTCCCCTGCTGCAGAGAAAAGCCAACCAGAAACTATTCTTTTGTATGATGACAAGGAAGTATCTCCAGAACCAGTGGAGGCCCCTCTGAGGACTTTGGACTTCTCTATTCCCTCCTTCCTAAATGAAGAAGAATCAGTTGTCCTAGAATCTTTCAAGAGAGCTGAAAGCTCAGTGGTAATTACTGAAATCCCACCATGGGTTACTCCTGCTCCTTCAGTCCCTGCCCCAACTTCAACTCCTTCTACTTCTTCAGATCTGGTAAGCAAGATTGAACAGTTACTCAGTGAACAAAGAAAGTACTTTGATGACTCTCTAGCCTCAATAAATAACAAGGTCTCTACTCTTGAAAAGGAGATGAGTAGAGGCTTTGCTGAAATTCAAGCCAATACTGATGAGCTCAAGAGATTGTTTCAATTGGGTGGAAAAGCTATTGATCATACTATTACAAGTATAGGTGAACTAAGAAATCAAGCTGAAACTATTGCACATAATCAGATACAATTGGACAAGAATGCTGAAGCAAATGTGATGAAAGTATGTGAAGAAGTTTGTACTTTCAGAGATGAAGCAATTGCCAAACTATTTGTAGATATCAGCAAGGGGGAGAAAATTGTCAAAGAACAAGTTGAAAAAGTAGTTGAAAAACTGTATGAACAAGCTCAAACAACTGTGAATGATCTAGTCAAGGATATGAAAGCAGATATTCTATCTCAACTCCAATCTGTCAAATTCTACATTTATGATACAGCTGTATGGGTAAATAATCAGAACTTCCCAAATTCTCAGCTCAACCCTACCATAATTCCTAAATTTCTGGATCCTCTTGAAGAAAATCCTCCATCAGGTGCTCCAGCTCAAGAAAATTTTCCAGCTCAGGCAAACATTCCAGGAGGTTTGCCAGTCTTCTCACCCAGACCTGCTGGTGATGTGACTGAGCCTCCTCTCTCTTATACTGATATTTGGCAAGATGAACTTCCTCCTAGTTCTCAAGGTGCCCCAAGGAAGAAAAGGAAATATGGTGACGGCGCTTCTGCCAGCCGTTCTGCAACTAGAAAAGAGCCTGCCCCAGCTTCTGAAGGTAGACCAGAAATTGTTCATACTGAAGTTTGGAGTCCAACCTCCAAATCTCTGATCCTTGATACCTTGAAGCTAGTAACAGATCTTGGTGAGCACAGAGATAGGTATTACAGTTATTCAGAATGGAAAGCTATTGAAGTATCCCAGATCAAGACCAGACTTCATGACAGAAATTGGGGATACAACAACCCAGCTGCTCCTCCTAGGCCCAGAACATATTTTCCTAAACCATTCAGTTACCTAGAGAGACAAGAGCTGAAGAGAGAAAGAATGCACAAAGAAGCCCCTTCTTGAGTCAATGAGAATGTGGAAATGGACTTTTTAATCTGTTAAAAACATTTCTCTATTTATATATATTTGATTCTGATTATGGCTATCTTATTATTTATCCTGCTTCAGTTTACCTTATTTTTTTTAAGTATATGTGTGTTGTTCTTTTTACTCTAAGTAATTCACCTTAGTGTAGAGGGTGCTGACATCTACAAATAGGGGGAGATTATTGGGATTTGTCTCCACAATACCTCAGATTTGTAGGAGGTCAGACCTTGAACTAAGATGAATTAAGGTGTATTTGATATTGTGTTTAAGTTGTATATGTGCAGGTCCTTATTGCCAAGTGTAGACCAATGTCAGTCTATAATGGGTCACCAAATACAGGACCATACAATGTAATCCCTCATTGTGTGATCCAAAGTGTTGGCCCATGTATAGCCTCTCTATTGGGATACACTTCCTATACATGCACTTGGATTGGTGGACTGAAGTATTGTAGTTTATTTTTTTCAGAAGAATTTTTCTAAGTCCACATACTCGAGTAGCTTCCTTCATCTACTTGAGTAAGTGACCTAGTACTCGAGTAGATCCTTAGACATACTCGAGAAGACTCTGTATACTCGCGTAGATAAGCTTATACTCGAGTAAGATAGTTAGTCACTCGAGTAGGTCATACTTTATACTCGAGTAGACCCTTCTGTTCTTAGATCCGAATTTTTCTCTAAGTCCACATACTTGAGTACCTCCTTTGTACACTCGAGTAAGTGAGTCTGTACTCGAGTAAGTTGGATTACATACTCGAGTAGACTGTATTGTACTCGAGTAGGTGATAACTTGTACTCGAGTAGTTGGTTAGTTACTCGAGTAAGTGTTCTGTTCATACTCGAGTAGATCTGCACTTCTCATCTCAGAAAGTTTCTAAGTCTACCTACTCGAGTAGTTCCCTATATACTTGAGTAAGTGACTCTGTACTCGAGTAGTTGTTTTTCATACTCGAGCAGTTTAGTGATTACCCGAGTAGTCTTCCCAAGATACTCGAGTAGTTCATTTTCCCCTCACTCGAGTATCTCCAACTCTTCTACTCGAGTAGTTATTCCTATTTTATCTGAGAAATTTTCTCTAAGTGTTTTTACTCGAGTATATACTCTCATACTTGAGTAGTTCTAAAATCACTCGAGTGTTGATCTCTGAATCACTCGAGTAGCTTCTCTTCTTATACTCGAGTTTGCTCCTCCTATCCACTCGAGTATATAACATCTTATACTCGAGTATGTCTCTTCTCTGTCTCGAGTATATCTGTTCAAACATTCCTGAAATTCTCCAAGTACAATTTCGCTGTGTATTTCGAATTAATCATTTCTGATTGGTCCACGTGTCATCCCTAATTAAATTTCTGACCGTTGGAGTCCACCTATAAATAGGTCCTTTCATATTTGACTAAAAACAAGTTTTACAGAGATTAATATTTTAAGAAAGGAGAAGTTCCCGTGAACCCTAATTTCTCACGTCGCCGCCATTGCTGTTCACGGAAGAAGGTCTGGATCGACGATCTCCGATCGCTGCTTTCAACTCTGTTTCTCCAGAGATCCAGACGAAAGATAATCACTCGATCTCGCCGAGCCTCAAAGATTTCTGATCTATTTTCTCGATTGAGGTGATTCCGTGTTTCAGATCTGTGGATCTCTCTCAAGTCATCTTCAACATATTCTGATCAAGCCAAAGTTCTCAAAGAAGAAGACTATCAAAGATCCAGATCTGTGCAATATATTGTTTGTATTTTCTTTTCAAACAAATTTCATTATAGGAGTTTTTCTCTGAGATTTGTAGGAAGGCTTTATCTTCCGAGTGTATATCCGGTTTGGATCGAGTTTTGTAGGAACGTGGTTCCGAGGTGTAGGATTGTTTTCAATCCGAGATAGTGGAGTAGCCGAGTCTAGTGGTTTGCTAGATCGGTGAGGAAAGTGGACGTACCCAAGATTGGGGAACCACTATAAATCTCTTGTCGTCTGTGTGATTGCTTGATCTGTGCTATGTTAATTTTTTATTCCGCATTTGACACGCATTTCACCTATTCACCCCCCCTCTAGGTGATTTAGGTAGACAACTTAGTTCTCACAGAAACACCTTATCGCCCACTTGAAATTCCACCATCCGGTTCTTTGCATTATAATATTTTGCCTGCCGACTTTGAGCCTCAAGCATGCGGTCTCGTATTAGTCTCACAACCACATCAGTATCATCAATGTATTCATTTCCCAAAGTCTTCGGGACCTTATCCTGCACCCAAGACAAGGGTGTTCTACACCTTCTTCCATAAAGGGCTTCATGGCGCGCCATCCCGATGCTAGCTTGATGGCTGTTATTGTACGAGAACTTTACCAGGGGTAAGAGCCTTTCCCACAGCTCTCCTCTCTCTAACACACACAGCCTCAGTAGATCCTCCAATGTCCTGATAGTCCTTTCAGACTGCCCATCTGTCTTAGAGTTAAACGTCGTGCTAAAGGTGAGACTTGATCCCAAATACGCCTGTACCGCCTTCCATTCTTTAGAGGTAAACCGACCATCCCGGTAATAAACAATCGTCTTTGGCACACCATGATACCGTATGAATTTCTCCACAAAGAGGCATACCAAAACATCCACATGAGCTTATTTCTTCATAGGAATGAACCGGGCTCCTTTCGTCAGGTGGTCAACGATCACCCATACTGAATCATTCCTTGAGCGTGAACAGGGCAAACCGTGGACGAAGTCCATGGAGACATCCTCGAACTTACACTCAGGGATGGGTAATTGTTGTAATAATTTGTCTGGACTCCTGCACTCTGCCTTCACCCTTTGACAGACCTCGCAATGCGTTACAAAATGTCTGACGTCTTTCTTCATTCCTGTCCAACATATGGTCTTTCGTAAGTCTACATACATCTTGGCAATCCTAGGATGCATAACATATTGAGAGCAATGTGCCTCTCTTAAGATATCTTCCCGAATATTATCGTCCTTGGGAATATAGAGCTAACCACAGAAGTAGACGAGGCCTTCTTGCAGGGAATATTCGTCAGTAATTCCATCTTCAATCGACTTGATTGCCGGGACCAGAGCCGCATCCTTTCCTTGCTCCGTCCGGATTCGGTCTCGAATGTCACAAACAATGCTCATCACCACTAAGTACTCCGAATACCCTTCAAGTTGGTCCTTATACACTAGAGTAATCTCCATCTCCTCAAGCATCCGAGCTAACTCCATACGCATCAACCTGGGCTCGGGGCGTGTTTCTGGTACCTTCTGGCTCAAAGCATCGGCTACGAAATTTACTTTTCCTGGGTGGTAGTTCAGGGTGAATTCATAATCGCACAAAAACTCTAACCACCGCCGCTGTCTCAAATTCAGTTTCTTCTGGGTATGGACTTACTTCAAATTCTTGTGATCTGAAAAGATTTCGCAGTGGACGCTGTATAGATAGTGTCTCCAAATATTTAGGGCAAATACCACCGCTCCTAATTAGAGATCATGTACCAGATAGTTGACTTCATGCTTCTTCAGCTGTCTCGAAGCATATGCAATCACATGCCCGTGCTGCATCAATACTGCTCCCATCCCTTGATATGATGCGTCAGTGTAAACTTTAAATCCTTTCTTCCTAGACGGAAGGGATAGGATAGGTGCAGACGTAAGTCAGTCCTTCAGTTCCTAAAACATAGCTTCACACTGGGGTGTCCACACATACGACACACCCTTCTTTGTCAGCATAGTAAGAGGAAGGGAAATCTGTGAGAACACTTTACAAAATTGCGATAATACCCGACAAGTACAAGGAAGCTCCGCACATCGGCTGCTGACTTTAAGGGCGACCACTCCTTCACGCCACACACTTTGGCCGGATCCACAGCTAACCCAGCCCCACTGATCACATGGCCCAAGAAGGCAACCTCTTTGAGCCAAAATTCGCACTTGCTGAACTTGGCAAACAAGGCGTGCTCTTTTAGCTTCTTCAGTACCAAGGTCAAATGTTCGACATGCTCTACCTCTGTCTTAGAGTAGAAAAAAATTTCATCGATGAAAACGATGACGAAGAAATCTAAGTAAGGTTCGAACACTTTGTTCATCAAGCTCATGAAGGCTGAAGGGGAATTTTTGAGCCCAAACGGCATCACAGTGAACTCGTACAAGCCGTACCTTGAGCTAAAGGCCGTTTTCTGAATATCCTCCTCTTGTATTCTCAACTGATAATACCCCGAGCGCAAATCCAATTTGGAAAACCAATGCGCTCCTACAAATTGGTCGAATAACTCATCGATCCGAGGTAACGGATAGGTGTTCCGTACTGTCAGTCGGTTGAGCTCCCGATAGTCTATACATAATCGTAAGGTCCCATCTTTCTTCTTAACAAATAGAACAGGGGCTCCCTAAGGTGATGAGCTGTGGCAAACAAACCCTGATTCCACCAGTTCTTGTAACTGAACCCTAAACTGTGCGAGTTCCTTCGGGGCCATTCGATAAGGAGTCCTGGAGACGGGCTTGGCACCCGGTACTAACTTGATTTGAAAATCCACCTCTCTATGCGAGGGTAATCCTGGCAATTTATCAGGAAACACCTTGGGAAAATTCCATACCACCCACACATCCTTGATATCCAACGCCACCTCCTTCAACTCAAAATAGATCATAAAGACTTCATCCCCCTCCATATGGGCTTTTATGGCCTGGATCGAGGATAACGACATACGGGATGCAAAGCTAATACCTTGAAAGATGACTTCAGAGTCTCCATGTCTCAAGGAAATCCTCTTCTCCACGCAGTCAATCCTTGCGTAGTGCCAATCAAGCCATGCCATGCCCAGAATGAGATCGAACTCTGGCATCCTCAAAACTATGGCAGGGGTATCAAATATCTTTCCCCCAATGAGTATCTCCAATTTGCATTTGGCGGTTACAGTCATCTCAGAGCCGTCTGCAAGGCGCACCTTTCGAGCAATACCAGTGAAGAGCACTCCATCTACGTCTTTAATGAAGTCCGCAGACATAAATGAGTGAGAGGTGATAGTTTTACTTTCAAGACCACCTAAACACCTAGAGGGGGGGGGGTGAATAGGTTCTACTTCTTTATAAAAACTTCTAGGCAGAATTCAATTTAATGGCTAACACAATAATCACAGCAATCACAGAAAATAAAACATCACAGATTGCACAATGGTTTATAGTGGTTCCCCAAGGTCTGGGTACATCCACTTTCCCCCCTTCACCTATCTAGCAGTATGCTAGATTCGGCCAATACTTCCACTAATCTCAGATCAACAGATCCTACAACTCAGAACCCAACTGGTTCCTACAACTCAGGCACAACAGCCCTACCTCAGCCTTGCCCCAAGGCCTACAACTCAGAGAAGATCCTTCTCCTGCACTCAGGCAAACAGCCCTACCACTCAGAGTTCAACACTCCTACACTCAGCCTTTATAACACAGGCTTACAACTCAGATCTGTGTAAACAGATCCTACAGAAATATAGAAAAGATTATTTAACTGTCTTGCCTAAATTGAGAGAGAAAAGGCCAAGACAATTCTTGATCAGCTGATGAAATCAACTGTATCTGAGCTTTCTTCAAAGCTTCTTGAATATGAACTTAGCTGAGTTGATTTCCAAACAGCTTCTTGAGAATCCACTGGTGGTTTCTTTCTTCTTCTTCAAATTCTGGCTTGATCTCTCTCTATCCAGCACTTTGAATGTTTCTTCTGAATTCTGATTAGAACTCTTCTTTGATCTATCCTTAGATAGTCTTCTTAGATCTTCCGGGGAAGATCTTCTTAAGTGCCTAGCACTTTCTTGAAATGAATTGGATTGTAATCCTTCTCAACTTTTTGATTCTTATTAATATTTTTCAAAGTTACTTTCTCCTTCTGAATCTGTCTATTTATAGACTTTCTTCATGGTAACCGGCTGATCCGGTTTCTAACTGTTTTCTGACAAGTCTGACAGCTTCAGTTAACCGGTGGCAACCCACAGCTGTCAAGTCTTCAAACAAGTCCTGTGCCTTAGTCTTGAACCACAAGTTGTCGAGACAGTCTGTCAGAAAGTGTCGAGACCATCTGTCTATCTGTGTCGACACAATTGATCTTGGTGTCGACATAGTCTTCAGTGATGTCGACTAAGTTGCCTTTGAGTCGACACAGCTTCTTCTGAAAATAACTTGGTCTTGACTCTTCAGTGTGTCGACACAAGTCCTGTGTGTCGACACAGTTGTTGTAGAATCATAACTTAGTAAGTGTCGACTTAGCCTTCAGGTGTCGACACAGTCTTCTTCTAACTCTGCTATAATGTGTCGACTTAATCACAATGTGTCGACACATTCTGCTGGTGTAGACAAACTTGAGATCGACTATATTCTTCTGTGTCGACACATCCTGCTGGTGTCGACAAACTTGAGGTCGACTATATTCTTCTGTGTCGACACATTTTCCCAATGTTGAGGTCGACGCTTTTCTTCTGTGTCGACACAAATTCCCAGTGTTGTGTCGACTTACTTCTTCTGTGTCGACATAAATTCCCAGTGTTGTTGTAGACTAACTGCTATGTGTCGACATACTTCCTCTGTGTCGAAACTTTTTCCCAGTGTAGTTGTAGACTAACTGCTATGTGTCGACACTGCTTCCCAGTGTTGTGTCGACCAATTTCTTCTATGTGTCGAGACATCCTTCTCTGTGTCGACACTTGGACTTAGAATTTTTCTGCATACTTTATCAATTTCTTCACTTGCACATGTCAACTCAAAACAACATCAAATACACTTTGATGTATATCATTGAGCTAGGTTGGGCTTCTTCAAATCAGGTACACATTTTCCAATGTACCCAACAATCTCCCCCTATTTGGAGAAGTCATAACCCTTATAGCCAATGATATACACCATTTATAAACAGTACTAAATGATGATATATGACAAAAACACACGGATACTTAATTATAAACAAAATAATAAAAACATCATAGATAAAACAATCTATCACAGATTTAAACAAAATTTTGTTTATTACTGGGTAATGTTTGATTACATTGTTTTACATTTAATGATCACATCACAACATTACAAAACATTATGAAGGAACTAAAACACAATCAGGATTGATCAGGCTCTGTAATGATAATCCCTTTGCCAGTTTGAATTTTAGCTGTCACAGGAGCTTCTGATTCTTCAGCTATCTTCTTTCCTTTTAGATCAGCTTTCTTCTTAGCTTCTTCCTTGAGCCTTTGCCTTTCAAAATAGTGAAAAGGCTTTGGGAAGTATTTGCTTGGCTCCTTAGCATCTGGTGGCAGCCTCCCCAGCTTAGCTTTCCTTCTGAATTGTACTATTGCTTCCTGTCTTGCCTCATACTTCTGCCATTCTATCTCATTGTACCACTTCCCTCTTTCATGAACTTTGTCTTGTACAGCCTTCCATACAGTGAGTATTATGTTCCTTGAAGTTGGACTCCACTGCTCATAATCTGACTTAAGTGCAGCCTGCTCTCTAAATCTCTTCTTTGCTAATAGAGCATCTTGCTGTTCTTTCAGGAAGGCCTCTGGCATCTCAACTTTCTCAATCACAACATTATGCACATCCTTTGGAGGACTATACATATCCTGCACTTGCTTATCCAGAATTTCAAAATCAGAAGGGGGGTAAATAACTTGGGCAACCTCAGGTTGGTTGCCTTCAAGTAGTCCTGCTTGAATGCCTGATTCAGCCATCATATCATCATCACACATGGGTGGACATCCCAAGGTGGCTCTTATACTATTTGTCACCCATTTAGAGTGCTCTTGGCCTGCATGAATCAATAACCTCTCCCCCTTTATGACTTCTCTTGTCATATGATCTCTAAGATCATCCTTCTGAAACCTTATCTGTCCATCTAGATAATTTATACCTTCTTTGAAAAATGGTTTCAATTTTTGCAGCTTGGTTGATATTTCCTGTTGGCAGGTGGAGATAGCAGTTTGTACTGAGGCAATGGCATCTTGAAATTGCTTATTAAACTCTTCCTTTTCTTTTGTTTTGTCTGCAGGCAGGCCTGGAACAATCTTTTTCACTTCCTCTATTATCTCATGATGAGATTCAGTTAAATTATCATTCATTCTTAACTGATTTTTTAAGACATAGCTTTGCTTCAGGACAATATCATCTACCTTTTTAGTAATAGCCTCTTGTTGTTGAGCAAGATAAACCACAGCATGGCCTCCCTTTTGGAAGCAATCTGTCATTTCTGCCTTATGCATGTTGACTTGAAACTGGATGGACTTTATATCCTGAGCTAAGTCAAACTGCATAGACTTGCTATTTTCATCAACATACTTTTCAAGAGCCATTCGTTGTTCATCCAATTTCACTTGTAGATCTATCATAAACTTGTTATAATCAAAGGCAGGAGATGCTTGTTGAGGTGTTGTCTGTAAAGCCTGCTTATAATTCTTGCTTCTTCTCTTAAAGACAACAAGTTTTCTTTTCTTGGCCAGCCTGGCTTCTTCAGCTTCAGTATCAGATGAAGTATCTAGGTGAATTCTTTCTTGAGGAGGATGAAGTGTTTCTATCCCAGTGACCTGATGTTCAGTCTCAACATCCACTGGCTCCCCCTCAACCTGTGGCTCAACTTCAGCTTCCTGATCAATTTCCATACCTATGGACTTCTCAATTTCTTGTCCTCCTCCTTCTTTATCTGTAGTAGTATCAGTATCAGGGAATAACTCCTCCAGAGTAAATTCCAGTTGAGCTGTAACTTCAGCAGCAGTTAAATCTTGAGATAAGTCTAACTGTGCTTCCTCTTGAACTTGTACTGACAACAGCTCCCCCTGAACCTGTGCAGTAATAAAAATATGAGCAATGTCTTTTATAGTAAAATACATTAGCTCCCCCTACACTTGTACCTGATCAGGAGTAGAGACATTTTGAGCTGGAGAGTGAACTGGCTCCCCCTGTATCTATGCAGGTGTTGACATTTGCTGTAGTATAGTTGAGTCAGGCTGTTCTTCAACCTGTGTCCTGAGTGGGTCTTCTTGTTGTTGTTCAGTTTCTTGAGTTTGAGAAGGGGATTTCACAGGGGTGTCTGGCCTGCTTTCTTCAGGCACATCCTTGGACAACACCCTATCCCACCTAGAGAATAGTCTCATATCCATCCTTCTCATATGATTGATCTTAGTCCCTGGCAGTTGCTGCATCACTTCAGGGATTACTCCAATGAGATATAAGCTCATGATTCTAGCCATGTTGGGCTTCTTGATTCCTTCTTTGATCTTGTCAAAGAGTACTCCTGACCAATCAGTAGGAATTGTAAAAACAATCCTGGTCATAAGGCTGAACATATAGGCAGAAATCCTATCATGTCCACCTGTCTTGCAGAGGATTACTTTCCCAACAATTTCAGACAAGAATTTCCCTTGTTGATTCATACCCTTCCTGTTGAATGCAGCTCCAATCTTCATACTCGAGTCCAGTCCACACCATTGAAGGGCTTCCCTTGTCTTAGAACTAGGAACTTCCTCGTCATTCTCAACTACTTGTAATTGAAAGATCTTTCTTAAATTTCTTGGAGTAATCTTTACCTTAGTCCCTTGTACATTGGACTTAATCTTGAGGCCATTTGAGTGGACTGATGCAGAGATAAAGAACTCGTGCACCTCCTTCTTCCAGATTTTAGTCGGCTCTGAGATTAGAAATTCTAACCCTGACACGGAGAGGAGGGTGATAACCCCTTGAACATCTGGCGGCGCATCTGCAAAGGCCTGGCGCACCAACTCATACCCCTCATTGACGTTGTCTTCCATCCTTGGCGCCATCGATTCGTCGAGAAAGCTTGAGAGAAGAGAGAAAGATAGACTGTCGACACAGGGTTTTAGTCTCGAAAACCTTGGAAGCGTGTCGACAGAAAGCGTTTTTCACCTATTTATACCTTCTGTTGAAAGAAGTTCAAAAGGCGCCAAAAACAGACTAAATGTGTCGACACAGATGGAATGTGTCGACACAAACTTCTATTGTCTCGACATTACTTCAGCCTACTATGTGTCGACACCAATTTATGGTTATGTCGACACCTTGGATACATAGTAGATAAACAGAAATTCTGTGTCGACTCTAAGGATAAGTGTCGACACATATTCTGTAAGTGTCGACACCATTATCCTGGTTGAGTCGACATTACATTTCTGGTTAAGTCGACAATATAACTCTTAAGTGTCGACACATATTCTCTGTGTCGACACAATATTTCTGACTTCTCGACATTATTTCTCTGAGTCGACACATTATTACTGAATGTGTCGACACATTCTTACTTAGCCAATTTCTGTTGGTTCAACACCACTTGTAAGTGTTACTTCAATGTATCCTTTTTAACACTTAATTATGTTGTTATTACTTTAACTTACTTAAATACCACTTCAATTGCATTGTTAATGATTTTGTTAATACATTAATCAATGGTTAACATACCTAATTCAATTTTGAATTTATTGAATTTGGTTTCATCTAAAGGCTCAGTAAATACATCTGCTATTTGATAATCTGTTTTTACAAATTCCAATAAGATGTCTCCTTTTTCTACATGTTCTCTAAGAAAATGGTATTTGATTTCTATATGCTTAGTTCTACTATGAGAAACTGGATTATTAGCAATAGAAATAGCACTCTTAGAATCACATAGAAGGGGTGTTCTACTTACCTGAATACCATAATCCTTAAGCTGATGCTGCATCCACAATAGCTGTGCACAGCAGTTTCCAGCAGCAACATACTCTGACTCAGCTGTGGAAATTTCCACACTGGTCTGCTTCTTACTACTCCATGATATTAGTCTTCCTCCCAGGAATTGACAAGTACCTGTAGTACTTTTCCTGTCCTCTCTACATCCTGCAAAATCTGCATCTGAATAGCCTGTTAGTAGAAAATCTCTATTCCTAGGGTACCAAAGGCCTAGATTAGGAGTGCCCTTTAGATATCTCAGAATCCTTTTGACTGCAGTATAATGAGATTCTTTAGGGCAGGCTTGGTACCTAGCACAGACACATGTTGCATACATAATGTCTGGTCTACTAGCAGTAAGATATAGTAGAGACCCAACTATTCCTCTATACAATGACTCATCAACAGGTTTACCTGCCTCATCTTTGCATATAGGGATGCTTGTTCCCATAGGAGTTCTCATGGTGGAGGATGACTCCATACCATATTTCTTAATTAATTCTTTGGTGAACTTAGACTGGGATATGGACAATCCATCATCAGTCTGTCTTACTTGGAGTCCCAAGAAGAACTTAAGTTCTCCCATACTGCTCATCTCAAACTTCCCTTGCATAAGTTTGGCAAACTTTTTACAAAGGTTGTTTTCAGTAGATCCAAAGATTATGTCATCAACATAGATCTGAACTAAGATGATCTTACCTTTGGATTCCCTAAGGAATAGAGTTTTATCTATCTTTCCTCTTGAGAATTTATTCTCAATGAGGAAGGTAGACAGGGTTTCATACCAAGCCCTTAGAGCTTGTTTTAACCCATACAAAGCTTTCCTAAGCTTATACACAGAATCAGGTTTAAGAGGATCTACAAAACCTGATGGCTGCTCTACATATACTTCTTCTTTAAGATCACCATTCAGAAATGCTGACTTCACATCCATCTGGTATACTTTGAAGTCTTGATAGGCTGCATAGGCAAGGAATATTCTGATAGCCTCTAGCCTTGCTACTGGAGCAAAGGTTTGATCAAAGTCAATCCCTTCTTCCTGCCTGTATCCTTTTGCAACCAATCTTGCTTTATTCTTCACTATTATCCCACTTTCATCTAGCTTGTTCCTATAGATCCACTTAGTGCCAATTATGTTGTGGCCTCTTGGTTTAGGAACAAGCTCCCAGACTTTACACCTTCTGAATTGATTCAGCTCCTCTTGCATAGCATCAATCCAGTGCTGGTCTTGGATAGCTTCTTCAAACTTCTTAGGTTCCATTTGAGACAAGAAACTTGAATGCAAAACTGTGCTTTGATTTTTTGCTTCTAGTTTGCACTCCTTGTCTTGGATCACCAATTATCTGATCAGCAGGATGATCTCTTAGATATCTTATAGCTGGAGGAAGATTCCCTTCAGGTTGAGCATCTCCAGCTTCTTCATTCTGCTGTTCCTCTTGGTTTTCATCAGCTTCCATTATCTCTTGTACTCCCCCTGGACAGCAGCCTTCATTTTCCAATGCTCCATCTTCCTTTGAAGCTTCAGCAATGGAGAGCTTGTCCATCTTCTTGCTTATACCTGTTGAGTCATTTGATCTACAAGACAACTCACAATTGATTAATCTTGTTTAATCAAATACAACATGCACAGATTCTTCAACCACTTGAGTAGTTAAGTTGAAGACTCTATAGGCCTTACTATTTGTGCTGTACCCAACAAATATCCCATCCTGGGCTTTGGCAGCAAGCTTAGTCAAATATGACTTGCCATTGTTAAGTATATAGCACTTGCAACCAAAGATCCTGAAATAGGATAGATTTGGTTTTCTGCCTTTCACAATCTCATAGGGAGTCTTTCTGTGGCTTTTGGTGATAGAAGCCCTATTGATGACATGACAAGCAGTGTTAACTGCCTCAGCCCAAAAATATTCTGGGAGAGAGGTGTCACTCAATAGAGTTCTACCAGCTTCAATTAATGTTCTATTCTTTCTTTCAACAATTCCATTTTGCTGAGGTGTTCTAGGTGAGGAGAACTCTTGGAAAATCCCAAAGTCTTTACACAAGTTTGTTATGCTTTCAGATTGAAACTCAGTACCATGGTCACTTCTGATTTTGACCACTGTACTATTCAGTTCATTCTGAATTTGCTTTACAAAATTAAGTAATACACTTGGGGTTTCAGATTTTTGTCTCAGAAAGAACACCCATGTAAATCTAGAATAGTCATCTACAACCACAAAAGTGTAAACCTTCCTACCTAGACTATGAACTGGCATAGGACCAAAAAGATCCATATGCAAGAGGTATAAGCACCTCACAGAATCCTTGTTTTCAAGGCTTTGAAAGGAGGATTTTGTCTGCTTTCCCTTTTGACAAGCTGAGCATATCCCTTCCTTCATACACTTAATTTGAGGTCCATTCCTCACTAGCTCTTTGCTAAAGAGTTGGCCAATTGTCTTGTAGTTTAGATGAGCCAATCTCTTGTGCCACTTAACACAATGAGAAGCATTGTCATCAGCTACAAGACAGATGGGAGAAGCCTTATTCTCACATTCAAAATTAAGACAATATACATTTCTCTTCCTATACCCAGTCAATATGATCTTTTGATCACTTGACCTCTTGATATGACATCCATCTTTAACAAATGAAATGTCATATCCTAAATCACTTAGCTGGCTTATGCTAATTAGATTATGTTTCAAACCTTTTACATAAGCCACTTGAGTGATAGTAATTAGGTTAGAAGAAATGTTACCAAACCCTTTGATGACTCCTTTTTCAGATCCACCAAAGATCACTTTAGGTCCATCTTTGACAGATGAATACTCCTTCAGCAGCCCCTTTGTTCCAGTCATGTGCCTGGAACAACCACTATCCAAGTACCATATAGGGGCATGGTTACTTGGATTCACCTGCAATACAGAATTACTTTCCCTTAGAACCCAAGTAAGTCTTGGGTCCTTGGTTCAGGTTAGCATTAATAAAGCTATCATAACCTCTTCTAACAGGTAGACTCTTATTCTTTATAACACTTGTGTTATACCAGCAGTCTAATGCAAAATGGCCTCTCTTGCCACAGCACCAACATTCAAACTTATTGTATCTAGATCTAGATACATCCTTGTCAGAAGAATTTCTGTTTATTGCTGGTGCTGTTGCAACTTCACCTACTGATTTCTTAAAACCATTGGGTTTATGACCATAGGTAGGCCTGCTTGCATTTACACCCTTGTTCTTCAGAACATTAGTCTTAATATGACCTTGAATGTCTTCATGATCATATCTGTTAGAAGGCACTTTCACCTTACTAAACTTTATGGGGACTGAAAGGTTTAGTGGCTGAACAGGAGCTTTGCCTTTCCTCTTGAATCTGCCAGCCCTGGAGTTACCTTTAAATCCTAATCCAGCCTTACCCTTTTGAGTGACAAATTCATCTATCAAGAGTAAGATAGATTTTGGCTTAGAGTAACTAGCCACTAAATCCCTTTCAATTCTAAGTCTGGCCTCCAGACTCTTCACTTGATCATTAGTATAATTAATTGTGCCCATCTGAATAATAGTTATATTCTTCAGCTTGGCAATTTCATTTAATTTTTGATCAAGGACTTTTTCTAACTCAGTTGTTGCAACCCTTAGTTCAGCAATTTCCTGAGCCTGAGATTTAACCAGGTTCTTGCTTTTCTTAAGGGCCTGCAACAAGTCCCCATACTTATCTATCAATTGATAGACATCTCCTTCAGATTAAGATGCACCTTCATCACTTGATGCAGATGTAGCTGATTCTTCACTTGCACTACAAACAGATGTACTAGAAGGACATTTTACCTCATTAGGACCAGACTGATTCTGGCATATGTCCTCTTCTGATCTTATCATCAACCCCATGCATTGATGTTCATTGATGGAGTCTAGCAATTGCATAAACTCCTCTTCCTCAGATGCAGCATATAGTCCAATATATGCTTCAGCTTCAGATCCTGATTCTGAAGTTGACTGGTCTGACAGACTCTTATCTTTCTTTGCTACAAAGGATTTCTCCTTCTTGCCTTTCTGATAAGTCTTCTTCTTTTCTGAAGATTCCTTTCTCTTGTCAGGACAATCAGCCACTACATGTCCAGGCCTATTGCAACAATAACAGACAATCTTTGAAGTAGTGGCTTTGCTGGGTTTTGATCTGCTCTTCTCTTTCCTTGATGACCTTTTCTTCTTATAATAGTCATCAACTTGCTGTGATGGGGAAGGCCTAGACTTCCACTGCTTCTTCTTCAAGAACCTCTGGAATTGTCTTGTGAATGCAGCAAAATCTGCATCTGAATCACAGCTTTCAGATCCCTTGTTTGAACTTTCAGAACTATCTTCTGTAACTTCCTTAGGAGGAGATGGTGATTTCCTCCTATTCTTTCTAGTGGCTTCTGCATTGAATGCCACAGCCTTTTCTCTATGCTCTCCTCTTGAATTCTTTTCCTCCTCCTTCCTCACCATAAGTTGCATTTCATAGGATAGCAACTTTCCAAACAAGGTTGGAGGAGATATCTCTGCGAATTTAGCCACTTCTCTTATGGCACAGATCTTTGTATCCCAATCCTTTGATAAGGATCTTAAGAATTTGTCATTCAGTTCATAGGTACTGAAGACTCTTCCATAGGATATTAGCTCATTCACAATTCTATAGAATTTCTTATAGCACTCAGTTATGCTATCAAATTTTCCTTGTCTAAAGCTTTCATACTCCTGATTTAGCATAGACTTCCTGTCCAGCCTTACTTCTTCAGATCCCTCCATGTAGACAATCAATGTGTCCCACATCTCCTTGGAGGTCTTGCAGTGAATCAGATTCTGAAATGTTGAATCATCTATGGCACTAACAATAATGTTCTGAGCTCTTTTATCCATGGTTGCTAAGATGATTTCATCCTTGGTCATTTCTGAATAACTCTTTGGAGTTTGGATATTTGCATCAAGAACTGATACCTTCATTGGAATGAAGGGGCCTTCCTGTACTGTGATGTAAATTCTTGGGTCAGATGCTTCCATAAACAGTCTGACTCTTTCTTTCCAGATCCCAAAGATTTCCTTCCTGCATATGGGTAATTTCATAGACCCTAGCTCCTTATGATTCTCTCCAGAACCCATCTTCTTGAATCTTGAATCTGCCTTTCAGATCTACCTCAGACTGTTGAGTCCTTTTTGAGGAACCTCCTTCTGATACCACTTGATAGTTTTACTTTCAAGACCACCTAAACACCTAGAGGGGGGGGGGGTGAATAGGTTCTACTTCTTTATAAAAACTTCTAGGCAGAATTCAATTTAATGGCTAACACAATAATCACAGCAATCACAGAAAATAAAACATCACAGATTGCACAATGGTTTATAGTGGTTCCCCAAGGTCTGGGTACATCCACTTTCCCCCCTTCACCTATCTAGCAGTATGCTAGATTCGGCCAATACTTCCACTAATCTCAGATCAACAGATCCTACAACTCAGAACCCAACTGGTTCCTACAACTCAGGCACAACAGCCCTACCTCAGCCTTGCCCCTAGGCCTACAACTCAGAGAAGACCCTTCTCCTACACTCAGGCAAACAGCCCTACCACTCAGAGTTCAACACTCCTACACTCAGCCTTTATAACACAGGCTTACAACTCAGATCTGTGTAAACAGATCCTACAGAAATATAGAAAAGATTATTTAACTGTCTTGCCTAAATTGAGAGAGAAAAGGCCAAGACAATTCTTGATCAGCTGATGAAATCAACTGTATCTGAGCTTTCTTCAAAGCTTCTTGAATATGAACTTAGCTGAGTTGATTTCCAAACAGCTTCTTGAGAATCCACTGGTGGTTTCTTTCTTCTTCTTCTTCAAATTCTGGCTTAATCTCTCTCTATCCAGCACTTTGAATGTTTCTTCTGAATTCTGATTAGAACTCTTCTTTGATCTATCCTTAGATAGTCTTCTTAGATCTTCCGGGGAAGATCTTCTTAAGTGCCTAGCACTTTCTTGAAATGAATTGGATTGTAATCCTTCTCAACTTTTTGATTCTTATTAATATTTTTCAAAGTTACTTTCTCCTTCTGAATCTGTCTATTTATAGACTTTCTTCATGGTAACTGGCTGATCCGGTTTCTAACTGTTTTCTGACAAGTCTGACAGCTTCAGTTAACCGGTGGCAACCCACAGCTGTCAAGTCTTCAATCAAGTCTTGTGCCTTAGTCATGAACCACAAGTTGTCGAGACAGTCTGTCAGAAAGTGTCGAGACCATCTGTCTATCTGTGTCGACACAATTGATCTTGGTGTCGACATAGTCTTCAGTGATGTCGACTAAGTTGCCTTTGAGTCGACACAGCTTCTTCTGAAAATAACTTGGTCTTGACTCTTCAGTGTGTCGACACAAGTCCTGTGTGTCGACATAGTTGTTGTAGAATCATAACTTAGTAAGTGTCGACTTAGCCTTCAGGTGTCGACACAGTCTTCTTCTAACTCTGCTATAATGTGTCGACTCAATCACAATGTGTCGACACATTCTGCTGGTGTAGACAAACTTGAGATCGACTATATTCTTCTGTGTCGACACATCCTGCTGGTGTCGACAAACTTGAGGTCGACTATATTCTTCTGTGTCGACACATTTTCCCAATGTTGAGGTCGACGCTTTTCTTCTGTGTCGACACAAATTCCCAGTGTTGTGTCGACTTACTTCTTCTGTGTCGACATAAATTCCCAGTGTTGTTGTAGACTAACTGCTATGTGTCGACATACTTCCTCTGTGTCGACACTTTTTCCCAGTGTAGTTATAGACTAACTGCTATGTGTCGACACTGCTTCCCAGTGTTGTGTCGACCAATTTCTTCTATGTGTCGACACATCCTTCTCTGTGTCGACACTTGGACTTAGAACTTTTCTGCATACTTTATCAATTTCTTCACCTGCACATGTCAACTCAAAACAACATCAAATACACTTTGATGTATATCATTGAGCTAGGTTGGGCTTCTTCAAATCAGGTACACATTTTCCAATGTACCCAACAAGAGGCACCGGTATCGAATAACGTATATGCCGGTTTCTCACTAACTATTATGCCTAAGTATCAAATTATGAAGGCTTAAGCCAGATTCCTAGAACAAACTTAGGCAGACTAAGGACAAATGCTTATAACGTATGAATTTATTCCTTGTAGCTCTCGTCCTGGAGCTGGGTCCTGCTTCAATTGCTCCTTCAGCGAGTCTTTTAACGCTTGTCTAAACACCCAAAAGACCCGCTTCCAACCACTTTACCATATCTACTATCTCCGCCAAGCTCGAGTGTGCTATAAACAAAAGTGGTTGCCCTATTGAATCTTCCATGTCTATTATATGCACTAGGTTCATAATCCGCTATAAACAAAAGTGCTTGCCCTAGGGGTCTCGCAAGACTTTATACAACCGTTTTACGTTCCTAGGGTCATCCAGACTTTAGGAGATTGACGTACAAAGGTACGTACCTAAGGTTAGGTTGACTAATTATAGGGTCAAAGTTGGACATACTTAGTATGAATTATATATGGGCACACCACTGCTTCCGTTAATTCAGTTTGTCCCCAAATTGACTAATCGAATGGGGTGGCACCATTGTTAAATGACTTCTCTAATTCAGGATCAGAGCAAGCAGATACCATTTGTTTACGTGTGGTCTATCGAACAATTTCATAACTCGTTGAATTTTCACAGTTGGACATATTATAATTCGCCAAAACCTCAACGTCAATTTGTTACAAGACCTCTACCGAGTCCAAACCCGATTCTACACTAGTCCAGGAAATTCAGGTGCAGAACACCTTCTAGACAGCAACTTTGACCGGAGATTCCCGAGGTTACAGAAATCCGGTGAATGCGTGTAACCTATCGACTGAAAGTTCTTGCCATGGGTTACAACTTTCATGTTCAGTCTACAACCCAGATCAGACTGTATCTCACAAGAAATTGGCTCCAAGTCCTGCTGCGTACCGAATACGATTTCTGCACGCTTAGCCTGTCAGCCTTCTACTTCGATCAGGCTTTCCAAGGCTTTAAGATGTGTAACCACTCGTTTGAAAGATATCTCCAAGGCCTACGACTTTTGTGTTTAGTCGAAAGCCAGGATCTGACCATGACATCTATGAAAATGGCCATGAAGATCGCTGTATGCAGAACACAGATTTTTGCACGCATTTTTGAGGCGGAATGAACGACATCGGTTCATCTTACTCCTCTAGCGGATCTTCCCAAATAACACCTAGAAATCCTCCTCCTTTATTCACCATCATCAGGCCATTCCTCTTCACAAGACCATTCCCACCATCACATTGAAGGAAGGATAGGTTGAAGATTACTAAACCCTAGAACACAAGTCCTAGTATGGCCTCCTCCTAGGAGTCTACATCTCACACATAAAGACTCTTTTGAGTCGATATCTCACCTAGGATTAAATATAGATCTAGCACCAAGGGAGAGGGGAGGAAACTCACATCATTTCCGGCATTTCCGTTATTTCCGGCCATAGATCGCGTGACTCTTTGCGGCGGCATCCTCTTCTCCTTGGCGGCGGCTGTTCTTCACGGAGTATAGTTGAATCCAGCAACTCCTTACCTCCTCCAACAGTTTCTCCATAGAAAAGAAGGCTTGGGAAGAGGATGAAAAACGGCAAAATCCTATATAAATATGACCAACACAGGTAGGAACACGTCGGTATTCCTACCTATGTCCCGCTCGGTGAAGCGACATCGACGGTTATAGCATCGTATGGGCACAAACACGGGTAGGGACATGCTCGTGTCCACTACCCGTGTCAAGGGACACTGCCATGTGCATGGACGTGTTCTTACCCGTGTCCTGCTTGGGACACATTCGTTGATCTTCACTCAACGCACATTGGTAGGGACACGCTTGTGTCTCTACTCGTGTCCTGCTCAGGACAAGCCCTGTCAAATTCCACTCAATGTCTCTCGACACAGGTAGGGACACACCCTTGTCTCTACCCGTGTCCTTCTCGGGATAGGCCCTGTCAAGTTCCACTCAACGCCTCTCGACACGGGTAGGGACATGCCCGTGTCTCTACCCGTGTACTTCTCGGGACAGGCCCTATCGAGTTCCACTCAATGCCTCTCGAGTTCTAGTCGATGCACACGGGTAGGGACACGCCCGTGTCTCTACCTGTGCCCAATTTTGGAAAAGTTCCTCTTTTCCACACGAGTGTAAGCCTAGTCGCCTGCACTCCCTGGGCCCTAGTTAGCTCTCCTAACTCAGAAGCACGCGCGAGGGGCCTAGCGCGAATCAGGACGTTACATAATCGTCCTCTTCCACTAAAGGAAGTCGAAGGAACTCTGTCAAGGAAGATGGCTTGATCTTGATTTCGATGTCCCTGAATGAGCTCTTTAGTAATTTTCCAGACTTCTTGATCTTTGTATTTCGGAAAAATTCCTCAACTTCAGGTAACAATACTTTACACGGATGTTCCAAGACAAATGTGAGGCCGACAGCATCCAGGAGGTGCAGAACATTCTTGAAGTCGTCAGAAACATCCTCTATGCCAGCACAAATGTGTTCGCTGCCCACATCGATCTTGAAAGTAGGAGCCATCGAATGCTGAGAGTGCGAAATGTCAAATTTTCTTGAGACAAAGCGGCGGAAAGCTTCGGAGAGATGAAGGGTTTTTCTCGGGAGAGTCAATTTGAAAATGTGGTTTTGGAATTCAATGGACTTTTCTATTTTTATAATTTTGAGAATTAAGAATAGAAATTAAAAATCAAACCTGGAATCGGCGGTTCAAATTCTTCCGAAAACCATCCTGGTGCTAAGGAATTTCTTGAGAGAACGGATGCCTTTCGAGAAATTCAAGATTCTTTTCTCATGAAATCCACTTTATATTTCTCGAGAAATAGAAGTAGTTTTCCGAGAAGTCTAGAGAGCCTGCTTTCGAGAAATAGAGTCGTCTTTTTTCGAGAAAATAACTTGTTCTCGAGAAGACCTCTTGAGTTCTCGAAAAATCCATAATCTGTGATTAATTCCTTGACTCTATATATGATCAATTCAGGATCCCATGTTTAGCATGCCAAGTTCTGTCTTTATAAAGGAGAATTTGGCCTCATCCAGCGGCTTCGTGAGAATATCTGCCACCTCCTTATCCGTCGGGACATAGCTGAGGGCTATGTCCTTATTCTCCACATATTCCTGGATGAAGTGGTAGCGTATTTCGATGTGCTTTGTCCGGCTGTGGGAGACTGGATTGTTGGCGATAGCTATTGCACTGGAAGAGTCGCAAAACATTAGAATTCATGGAATTTTAGATTTTAATCTTCGAGTTGAGTCCTGATCCAAAGAAGCCGTGCACAACAACTGCCCGTAGAGATATACTCTGACTCAGTAGTATAAGTTGCGACAGAATTCTGCTTTTTGCTACTCCATGAAATAAACCGTCTTCCGAGGAATTGGAACATCCCAGAAGTGCTCTTTCTATTGTATTTGCTACCTGCAAAGTCAGTATTTGAAAATCCAATTAGTTCTCTGTCATTACTTCTTGGGTACCATAAGCCAAGATTTGGTGTACCCTTAAGATATCTTAAAATTTGCTTTGCAGCGGTATAGTGAGATTCCAAAGAGTTCACTTGATATCTAGCGCATACACATGTTGAGAACATTATGTCAGACCTACTAGCAGTAAGATAGAGAAAGGATCCAATTATGCTCCTGTACTTGGTTTCATCGAAAGGTTTCCCTTTCTCATCCTTGTCAAGAGACATAGTTGAACCCATTGGAGTCCTCATAGATGTTACATTATTCATTCTATATTTATTAATCAACTCCTTGGTGAACTTCATCTAAGAGATGAAAATTCCATCTTCAGATTGTTTCACCTGAATTCCTAAGAAATACTTCAGCCCACCCATACTGCTCATCTCAAATTTCCCTTGCATAAGTTTGGAAAACTTTTTGCAGAGATTTTCATCAGTAGAGCAAAAAATAATGTCGTCGACATAGATTTGCACTAGCAAAATCTTGCCTTTCTTATCTATCTTTCCTCTTGTGAACTTGTTCTCAAGAAGAAAGTTAGATAGCGTATCGTACCAAGCCCGTGGAGCTTATTTTAAACCGTATAAAGCTTTAAATAACAAGTACACATAATCAGGATCGTTAGGATCAACAAAATATGGGGGTTGTTCCACGTATACTTATTCCTTTATATCACTATTGAGAAAGGCTGACTTTACGTCCATTTTATAGACGGTGAAGCTCATAAAGGCAGCATATGCAAGAAACAGCCTGATTGCTTCAAGTCTCTCCACTGGAGCATAGGTATGATCAAAGTCAATCTCTTCTTCCTGTCTATATCCTTTAACTACAAGTCTGACCCTTTTTTTGATAATGATTCTGTCTTCATCCAGCTTAATCCTGTAGACCCATTTTGTTCCAATCACATTTTTGCTTCTAGGTCTTTGTACAAGCTTCCAGACTTGGAAGCGCTTGAACTGATTTAGTTCTTCTTCCATAGCAATTATCCAAGATGCGTCTTGGTTTTCTTCTTTGAATTTCTTTGGTTCAACCTGCGAGAGAAAGCTCAAATGCAAATTTTCATTAGTAGTACCTCTTCGAGTTCTTACACCAACATGAGGATCTCCTATAATTTGATCAACGGGGTAATCCCTCAAGTGTCTGAGCTCTAAATTCCTTGCATCGGGAGGTTCCACTATTTCTGGAGTTTTCTCTTCCACTTGGATGACTTCTTTATCTTGGTGATCTTCTTCTCCAATTGTGGTTGGAGGAGTAATCTTGATGAACTTTGGAGCACTTTCTTTACCTATCTCATCCAGGCTTAACTCTTTCAGCCTTGAACTTGCATCTTCTATAAGAACACTAGAAGAGCTTCTATGGAGCAAACTCGTTTAATCAAATACAATGTTAATTGACTCTTCTACCACCAAAGTTTTCTTATTAAAAATTCTATAAGCCTTACTATGGATAATATAACCTACAAAAATACCTTCAAAGTATTTTCTCCAAACTTTGTACGATAATATTTCCCATTATTAAGTACATAGCATTTGCAGCCAAAGATTCTGAAGTAGGACACAATCGGTCGTTTGCCTTTCAGTAGCTCATAGGGAGTCTTGAAATGGCTTTTGTTGATTAATGCTTTGTTTTGCACGTGACAAGATGTATTGACGACCTTGACCTAGAAGTACTCTGGTATAGAGGAGTCAGTCAGTATCATGGTACATGATTCAATGAGTGTTCTATTCCTTCTCTTAGCAACTCCATTTTGTTGCGGAGTATGTGGGGAGGAAAACTCATGAAAGATACCTAGAATTTCATAGAATTCTATCATGGCACCAGATTCGAATTCTGTTCCATGGTCACTTCTGATTCTGACCACTGAACAGTTTAATTCGTTCTGGATTTTCCTGACAAAATTCGTGAACACATCAAAAGTATCTGACTTTTGTTTTAGAAAGAACACCCAAGCAAAACCTGAGTGATCATCAACAATTACCAGCATATATGACTTATCCCCTAAGCTATGAACTTGCATTAGACCAAATAAGTCCATGTGTAGTAAATACAAACACCTAGAGGAATCTTTATTGGCAATGCTTTTAAAGGTATCCCTTGTCTGCTTGCCCATTTGACATGCGTGACATGGACTCTCTTTAATGCACTTAATAGTAGGTGGGTCACGTACTAGGTCTTGAGAAAATACTATATTGATGGTTTTTAAGTTTATATGTGCAAGTCTCTTGTGCCATTGATCACAAAGAGATGCATTATCTTTTGCAACAAAACACACTGGGGTAGAAGTGTTTAAACATAGAAAATTAAGACAAAATATTTCTACTCCTTGTGCCTGTTAATATCGTCTCCATAGTGGAGGCTGATTTTATCAAGCACTGATCTTTAGAAAAGGTAACAATAAAGCCTTTATCACATAATTGACTTATGCTAATCAGATTATGTTCTAATCATTTAAAATAAGCCACATCAGTGAATGAAACTATACAGTTAGAAATTGTACCGTATCTCTTTGTGATTCCCAGTCAGAGCCACCAAAGATAACCTTTGGACCATCTTTGACTGGAGGGAAATTTTGAAGTAGGCTTCTTGTCTCGGTCATATGCTGAGAGCATCCACCGTCCAAATACAAGATATGCGTTTTGTTGGCCGTTGGACATACCTGAAAGATAGGATAAGTTTACCTTAAGAACCCAAACGTATTTGGGTCCTTGTTTATTTGTCAACATACTCACCCTAGGAGTGTTAACACTACGAGTAGTCTGTCTTGTCTGATTAACTAGAGGATTTTTATAGTTTCTGGGATTAAACCAGGAATCCACAGCAAAGTGACGAACTTTAGAGCAACACCAATAGTTAAACCTGTTGTATCTTTTCCAAGTCTCATGCTTGACCTTTTGAATGTGTGGTCTTGCAGGGGCGGAAGATCTGTAGGTTGAGGCCTCATGATGATTGCACTCACAAGGCTTTTTCACCTCCTTTTCCTTTGGCACAACTGGCTTGGACTTAGGTTCCTTCTTAATATTATGGCCATGAACGTATGGACCATAGTATTGCATTTGTATTTCCATATAAGGTGCCTTAAAGACACTCTCACCGAAGTTCCGGGGACGGATCCATCCTTGGTAGCGCGACTTAGGCTCTACGTGAGTAGGCCTGGTAAAATGACCATAGGATGACTCAAAATCAAACTTGGTCATTGGGAAGATTACCTTCCTAAATGTAGTTCGCTTTAGAGGGGCCTTCCCTTTCTCTTCAGCTGAGGCTTTCTTAGCAACCATATTTTCCCTTTTAGCTTTATTCATCCTAGAAGATTTACTAGGAGCAATCTCATGACCCAAACCGACTCCTTTGGCCTGTGTAGAGAATTCAGTAATAAGTGGAAGAATTGTCTTGGTCTTGGAGAAACTTTCAAAAAATTTCTTTTCAACGTCAAGCTGTTCTTCCAACTTCTCAATGATTTTCTATTTCAGGTTAAGGTTGTTGGGTCCATTTCCCACAATGTCCTGGATTTGTGTGAAGTCATTCTTATCAATTATATACACATGTCTATAGCTTACTTGATAGGTCAGGTAGCCTAAGTGGCTATGTCTGGTAAACACTTACCTAAGGTGTGGGATGAGAGAAATCTGTCTAAGTCCACAGACGTTTAGTGATGTCAACTCACTCAACGCCATGATACTAAAAAGAAAGTTGGCTAAGTGTTTTGGCATGGAGTTATGTAGACACACTCAATGCCATTCAGCAAAAAGTCTGTTAGTTGAACTGGTTGAACTAAGTTCAGAGTTGGTCGAACTGATTTTAGAGTTAGGAAAGCTCAAATCACCCTTCGTCGAGCTAAGTTCAAAGCTTGAGATTCTGAGTTCGTCGAGCTCAGTTGAGAGTTCATCAAACTGAGCTCAAAGTTCGTCGAACTCAGAAAGACAGTCTGCCAAGTGCTTATTAAATACAAAAAACTGGCTAAGTCAGAAAGCGTTGAGTGAGGCGTATTCACTCAACGATCTCAATGTTTAATTTATTGAAGGAGCAGAAATTTGGTTAAGGAAAAAAGCGTTGAGTGGAGTTTACTGACTCAATGATGTCAATGCCTAGTGAAGAAAGAATTTTGTCTAAGGGGATAACAGAGTATGAGAAAACGCGCGTCATGATGCCACGTCAAGCAGGGGATAACTTTTGACGCTCAGGCAAAACCAACTGCTACTCTTTATGAAAGAAAATCATGAGCTTAATGATTAGAAAATCAGTTATATTTTAGAGGCCGTATCCCTCGGCTCGGTGGATCACCTAGTCCACAGTTAAAAAACTATACTTATGCGCTGCGGAAAAAATACTTTATTCAGGTTTAGCATCCTAAAGGGTGTATAAGAGTTCCAAGAGAACCACTCATACTATGCAAGACTCTACATTTAATTGATATTATATATAGGAAAACAATCTTTATACGCTGCTTGGAAAATAGAGATTTAGTTTTATAAAACATGCTGATCATGAGCTTACTTATAAGAATAATTATAGTTTAAAAGTAACTAGCAACCTAGCATAAATCCTTCTCAGAGCAAGTAGACTATCTCCAGAAAATGGTAGCAGCATAAGTAGTATATCCAGTACAAAGGTAAAAACTACCAGTGGCGCCAACAACCTGACACGAACCCACTGGCACATATGTATGCCTGTAAGAAAGTACTAAAAACTACCTCACCAACAAGGCAAACGGATCTCCAAAGTCCAAGAGACCACCAACACCACCACTGCAAACTAGCCACCCAACTGGCTACAGCTCAGAACCTGAGGCATTCCAAAAGAAAACAGAATACCTCAGCAAGCAAAACAAGATAAAATCTGCATGAAAGAGTCAACCAAAGGGGGAAAAGTAACTGAAAAACAGGCCGTAGAATGAGTCACAACTTTCCAAAATAGGACGACAAGAAATACACTACGTGCGAAGAAACAACATCAACCCAGCTCAGGAACAACATCCTGTAGTGCCTACTAGACTACCAAGAGCCCAAAGTGCTGCAATCTACCAAGGAAGAAACTTCTAACACCCTAAGCTGTGGGAGATGGTAGTAGCAAAACAACAGCGTGGATCCGGGTTGGAGGCAAACTCAGTCCCCCAACCACCAATTTCCATGCCAACAAGCTCAGGGGTCTACATGATAAAGCACAAGGGACCTTCCACCCCCTTGCCCAGCCCGTACCTGGAGCAAGACAGAAGAATAAGGGTGGCCTTGGCTAGATTACACAACACCTCCCCCATAAAGAGCTTCAAACAACCACTACTATCCACATCCCACGATTCGGCCTTTAGGGAAGAAAACATGGCCGACAAGGAAACTACAAATATAATCAAGGAAACTCACTCGGGAACATAAATCGAGGAAAGAGAAACAATGTTGAAGTTACTCAACACGGCTCGGCGTTGGGTGGAATCCACTCAGTGCCTAACCAGACCTTGGCGTTGAGTGGGTTAGCCTCAATCAGCGCCAGAACAGCCATGGCGTTGAGTGAGGTCCACTCCCTCAACGCCTTCAGCAAAACCACAAAACCTAACAGCAGCGTTGAGTGCGTCTACCTCCCTCAACGCCAAAATAGCTTTGGCGTTGACTGAGGTCAACTCACTCTATGCCTAAGTTCACTTCCGCAGGAGAACCCTAAGCCAACGCCAACAAGAGAAGGTCGGCGGGAAGGCCGACTGATTCTCGCCGAATCGGCGGGAAAGCAGGACGATTCTCACCGAATCGGCGAGAATGCAGGATGATTCTCGACGACCGGCGGGAATCCAGAATGATACTCGCCGAATCGGCGGGAATCAAGGATGATTCCCGCCGAATCGGCCGGAATCAAGGTTGATTCTCGCCGATCGGTGGGAATCACTGACGATACACGTCGAAATCGGCGGGAATCACTTGGTGATTCCCGTCAATTTTGACTTAGACGAAAATTTTCACTCAATCACCCCACCACTCAGCCGCAAAGAACAAACCGAACTATGGCTTTGAGTGTGTCCACCACACTCAACGCCAAGTCCGGGCGGCTTTTAGCTTTGAGTGTGTGCACCACACTCAACACCAAAACTCGAGAGTCTACCAAGACTAGTTCTAACCAGAGCCCTACCACAACAACCTCCCTCACTCTCTCTCTCGGCTCCACCCGCAAAAGAACCCAACTAGAACTACAAATCTGGAGTCTAAATGGTGAACACAACTAGCACGAGGAGCAAACAGCCTAAGGAGGGGGGCTCATAGGAGAATCTAAGCCCTAAAACTTAGCGAGATAATAAGAGAATAAGCATGGTTTCTACCCTAGGGCTAACCGGGAAACATTCCAAAATTCAAAAGAACAACAAAGGTAAGGGCAAGAATACCACTTGCCTCGATTTCCGGCGAAGCTTGGTCGGCTTTCCCTCCTCTTCGTTCTGCACTAGAAGGAGCAACAACTAAAAATATACTACCGGACATTAATGGCGGAAAAAACCTCCAAACCGAAATCCTAATCTCACCAAAACTCCACGAAAATCAAATATCTTACCGTCGAAACGAAGATCTAAGAGAGATCAAGACAACGCTGCTTTCGGAATCGAAATCCGTCCACGAATAAGCCCGGAATCCCCGTCCGAAGGGGAGCAGGAACGGCGGTTTTTTTTCTCCTCTGCTTTCCGCGAACAGGAGCTACGGTTTCAAATGGGAAAGAAGATGATACGGGGGGGGGGGGGTTTCATTCTATCCTATATATATATATATATTAATATATAATAATATAATTTATTAAAGAATTACTTAAAGCACCAAAACGATGCGAAAACCGAACTACCTCGGAATTTGACGAAATTCGCACCGTAGCTAAATACCCACGCTACAAACACAACGGCGAAGTCAAAATTAACTTTCGATGAACAGAACTCGAGTTATACCCAAATAAAGCCAAACACAAACATTCCCCCGAGAGGCCACACCGGGTCACCCAAAATGACTCGGCTTGCTAGGGAGATATTGCCAACAGGCTACAGAATAGGGCACTCAGTTCTAAGGAGTTAAACCACACTCCACAAATGGCACAAGCCACGGAAATGCGTCATCGTAACGCCAAACGAGAATTTAAATAATCGCAGAAAAATCGGGGGCGTTACAGTCACTCTCCCTAAAAGAAAGTTTCGTCCCGAAACTTTATGCACAACACTTCTACTATAGAAGGAAAGTAATAATCCAAACATTACAAGAAGGAAAACGAACCAAACTAATCAGGGAAACAGCTGAGGGTAAGCCTCCCTCATAGCCGACTCTTACTCCCAAGTCGCGCTCTCCAAATCCTGATTCCTCCAAAGAACTTTCACCATCGGAATCGACTTCTTTCGCAGCACCCGTTCCTGAGTATCCAAAATACGGACCAGAACTTCAACAAAAGAGAGGTTGGGCTCCAACTGGGGCATAACGTCCAAGACTTGCCCACTGCTGCGCACGCACTTCCGCAATTGGCTAACATGGAAAACATTATGAACACCTGGGAAGTTTGCTGGCAAATCCAACCTGTAAGCTGACACGCCAATCCGTTCCAAAATCTTAAACGGGCCCACATACCTCGGGTCCAATTTCAGATTCTTACCAAACCTCTTTACACCCACCATCGGGGAAAACTTAAGAAATACAAAGTCCCCCACAGAAAACTCCAAGGCAGACCTACGCCGATTGGCATTTTTCTCGTACCTCTCCTGAGCTATACGAAGCTTTTTCCGAACAAGCTTCACTGCGACTTCCATTTCTTCGAGCGCATCAGGACCTAACAATGGCCTCTCACCAGCCTCAGCCCAAAATAACGGAGTTCTGCATCGCCTGCCATACAAGGCTTCGAATGGAGCCATCTGCAAGCTCTCCTGATAACTATTGTTGTAAGCAAATTCCATAAGTCGTAGCCGCTCATCCCACGCTCCACCGTGGTTTAAAATGTAGCATCGGTTAATATCCTCAACTATTTGATTCACCTGCTCCGTCTGCCCATTAGTCTGTGGGTGGTACGCAGTAGAATACCTCAGATCCGTACCCAAACCCTCCTGCAGACTCTGCCAAAAACGAGAAGTAAACCGAGAGTCTCGATCAGAAATTATGCTAACCGGCACACCGTGGAGTCGGATGACTTCATTCAAGTACAACTCTGCTATCTTATTCATAGGGTAATCAATCTTATATGGCACGAAGTGAGCACACTACGTAAATCTATCCACTATAATTCAAACAGAATCAAATCCCCTCGGGGATCGCGGTAAACCCGTGATGAAATCCATAGATATACTCTCCCACTTCCAAGTCGGGATCTCTAGCGGAGTCAACTTACCACCAGGCCTTCCATGATCGGCCTTCACCCGCTTGCAAGTATGGCACTCCGCAACAAATCAGGCTATATCTCCCTTCATGCCATACCACCAGGCAATTTGCTTTAAGTCACGATACATCTTCGTAGATCCTGGATGATAGACAACGCTGGAATAATGAGCCTCTCTGCAAACCATACCCCGAATGTCCCCAACCGCGGGGATGCAAAATCTGCCACGGTACTTCAAAGTTCCCGCATCATCGATGGAATAATCCGGCAACTCTCCTCTCTCAGTCCTGGAGTACAAGTGTAGAATGTCCGGGTCGTCCTTCTGGTGAAGTCTGGTCAAAGAAATCCAAGACGGCTCTGCCACTGACAAAGTACTCTGCAGGCCACAACATCCCACTGATATATCCATAAGGAGGAACTCTTCCACTAAACGGTCGGCGGAGAGATTAAAGATTTTACTCGTCCTCCGACTCAGGGCATCGGCCACCACATTGGCCTTGCCTGGGTGATACTGGATCTCTACCTCATAATCGGCCACATACTCTAGCCACCAACGCTGGCGCAGATTTAACTCCTTCTGCATGAACACGTACTTCAGGCTCTTATGGTCGGTGAAAATCTTGCACTGTGCCCCATAAAGTAGGTGTCTCCACAGCTTCAACGCATAAATAACTGCTGCAAACTCGAGGTCATGCGTAGGATAATTCTTCTCATGAGTCTTTAGTTGCCTTGAACCATAGGCATTACCTTACCCACCTGCATTAACACGCATCCCAGACCCACATGCGAAGCATCCACGTATACATCGTAATCCATGCCCTCGGTAGGCAGGGTCAGGACAGGAGCAGTGCACAATCTCATCTTTAACTCCAGGAAGGCTTCTTCGCACTTCTCGCTCCAAACAAAAGCCACATTCTTCTGAGTCAGCTTAGTCAGAGGTGCAGCTAGGGTAGAGAAACCCTCCACAAACCTCCTGTAGTAGCCGGCTAACCCTAGGAAGCTCCTGATCTCTTTGGGCGTGCCCGGCCTACTCCAATCCATCACTACTGCGATCTTTTCCGGGTCAACCGAGATCCAATCCTCATTGACCACGTGGCCCAGAAACGAGACCTGAGGCAACCAAAATTCGCACTTGCTTAACTTGGCGAATAACTTATGGTTCCTCAACTCTGATAGAACCAAGCGCAGATGCTTCTCATGCTCCTCGGCACTGCGAGAGTAAACCAACACATCATCGATGAAGACCACCACGAACTTATCTAGGAAATCCTTGAACACCCGGTTCATCATATCCATGAACGCTGATAGAGCGTTGGTCAATCCAAACGACAACACTAAGAACTCAAAATGTCCGTGCCTTGATCTAAACGCAGTCCGTGGAATATCTGCATCACGGATCCTAAGCTGATGATAGCCTGAACGAAGGTCAATCTTGGAGAAGACCGTGCTACCGCGCAACTGGTCAAATAAGTCATCGATCCTCGGCAGAGGGTACCTGTTCTTGATTGTGACCTTGTTCAGCTCCCTATAGTCGATGCAAAGCCGCATTGACCCATCTTTCTTCTTCACAAATAGAACAGGAGCACCCCAAGGCGACGAACTCTGCCTGATAAACCCTTTCGCCAACAACTCATCTAACTGAACTCGCAACTCCTCTAGCTCTCGAGGGGCCATCCGGTACGACGCCTTAGCAATAGGGCGCGTACCTGGCTCCAAATCGATCACAAACTCAACATCCCGCTCGGGAGGAAGACCAGGAAGGTCATCAGGAAAAACATCAGCGAAATCTCGCACAACTGGAATCTCCTCTAAGCGCGGTACACTAACAACGGTCCCAACCACCGAGACCAAACAAGCAAAACAGTCCGAAAGAAAAAACTTCTGAGCACATATCGCAGAGATGACAGGAGAATCCTGGCTCAGATCCGCATACACGCTTCCTGGCTGACTGTCATCCCTGATGAAGTCCAAGCGCTTCCCTTTGCACTGAATGACTGCATCATACCTGGACAGCCAGTCCATGCCCAAAATAACATCGAAGTCCTCTAGATCAATCATCTTCAGGTCTGCCTTCGCAAGGAAGTCCCCCAACAAAACAGGGAAATCCAACATGCCCACATCTGACAACACAGATTTACCAGAGGGGAACTTAACACGAAAGGTATCCCGAACTCGATCTAAAGTCAACCGATGTCGCTCTACAAAAGCTCTAGCCACGAACGAGTGGGTAGCGCCGGAGTCAAACAGAACACGCGCCCAACGGTTCTTCACCTTAAACTTCCCTATAGGAACATATATAACTAAGGAACTACCACAAAAATACTACATTTTAGCAAGACAAGAACAAAACATTCAGGCTGGAAGACAACTAACCTGAGATGACCAGAGTCGAAGCTTTAGCCTCCTCGGAAGAGATCACGTTCAGCTTTCCCTTTCCCTTGTCCACACGCTGAGGTGGAGGTAATGCCTGAAGGGGCACTGCTTGCAGGGCAGGCTGGACCTGAGGACACCTAGACTTGATGTGTCCCTTCTGCCCACACTAGAAACAGACCTTATCCTTGGACCAGCACTGGGCATCATCATGCCCGGGTCGCTTGCAAACAGAACTGGAGACATCTCTCCTCGGAGTACCCTGAATCGCATGAACCTGCTCCTTCCTCTGAGCTGCTGCTCTCTTGAAACATCTCTCGACCGGGTGGCCTAACCGGCCACAGAAACTGCACACCACTTTGCTCTTCTTCCCAGGAACCGCATCCGGTACCCGGGGTTTCTTTTCCTCCACAGACTTCCTCTTATCCTTCCTACTTTGCTGTCCTCTGCTCTTCGCGGTCTCAATATCCTCCACCTTCAGAGCAGCCTCCACTACTCCTGCGTAATTTTCTGCCCCATAAGCACTAGCCAACTGCTGCACCTCACTCCTCAAACCACCGAGAAATCGCTTAACTCGATCAGCCTCGATGCTGACCAATCCAGGGGCAAAACGGCTCAACTTGCTGAATTCTATCTCATACTCACCCACAGTGAGATGCCTTTGCTTCAGATGGAGGAAGTCGTTCATGAGGCGGTCACGCTCGACCGAGGGTAAGAACTTCCTCAATAGCAACTCCTTGAACACTTCCCAAGAGCATCCGGTTACCAAGCTCTCCTTCTCTCTCAGCCACCAACTCTTAGCCAAACCTTTAAGCTGATAGGCGGCTATCATCACCCTCTGATCGTCTGCAATCCCTGAATACGAGAACATCTCCTCCATGGAGATCAGCCAGTCGTCTATCACCATGAAGTCTGCCTTCTCGTCATAAGTGGGAGGGCTCAGCCTCTGAAATTGCGATATAAAGGCCATCTCCGCTGGCACCACCACTGGAGGTCTTAAGGGTGCAGGAGGGGGAGGAACAGCAATCCCCCCTACATGGACTTGCACTCCCTGAGTTTGACCCGCCACAACTGCTACCAAAGACTGGATCTGGGCTCGCACCTCCACCATCTGCCTGCTCAAGGAATCGCTACTCTGCCGCAAGCTTTCGATTACCGCATCATTCTGAGCTCCAGAAGACTCACCCTCAGACAGGGGAGTTGATCTAGTCGAAGGACGTCTCGCCATCCTAAAGTCATAGCAACACTAGTTAGATCCTATTACAACGGCTAGACTCAACTACTAGTACAGACCATACATATATAGATATTAACTTAAAGCTGCTAAACTTGCTCTGGGAGTTTACCTTTTACAAAACTTTATGTTATGCCCTAACCTAGGATGGTTAACCACCACCATACTAATTCTTGTGCCTAGATCGGGAATGCATGACTTTATATTATTTTTGACTCAAAAACTTATGTGTGTACATATGTCATCCTGCCAGTCTTTAGCTTGACACGTTGTGCTTATGCCTTGTTATGCTATGCATGATTGTGCTATGCATTCAAAAAAAAAGTCCTAATGCATGTTATGAGCGGCGTACACATGAAAATGTTATGCATCCCATACTACATAACATTCGCATGCAACGAACAAGAAAATGTGCTAGTCGCAGCTATGTGGTGAGGTTATGCATCCCATACTACATAATCCTCGCATGTTGCCCCTATGGTGGATCCATATACGAACACATATTATGCATCCCATACTACATAATATGCCCCGTATACTTCATGTTATGCTATGAGTGTAGTGTTCGTGCTTTTGCCAAGACGTGCTGATGACATATCGGTGTGTGAATGATATGATGCTGAACTACTAAAAGCAAACAAAGGAAGGTTGCCCGACTAACTTGTCAAGCAACCTCCCACTGATACCAACTGTCACAACCCGCATTTTCCCCGAATTAAATAATTATCAGAGTATGAGAAAACGCGCGTCATGATGCCACGTCAAGCAGGGGATAACTGTTGACGCTCAGGCAAAACCAACTGCTACTCTTTATGAAAGAAAATCATGAGCTTAATGATTAGAAAATCAGTTATATTTTAGAGGCCGTATCCCTCGGCTCGGTGGATCACCTAGTCCACAGTTAAAAAACTATACTTATGCGCTGCGGAAAAAATACTTTATTTAGGTTTAGCATCCTAAAGGGTGTATAAGAGTTCCAAGAGAACCACTCATACTATGCAAGAATCTACATTTAATTGATATTATATATAGGAAAACGACCTTTATACGCTGCTTGGAAAATAGAGATTTAGTTTTATAAAACATGCTGATCATGAGCTTACTTATAAGAATAATTATAGTTTAAAAGTAACTAGCAATCTAGCATAAATCCTTCTCAGAGCAAGTAGACTATCTCCAGAAAACGATAACAGCATAAGTAGTATATCCAGTACAAAGGTAAAAACTACCAGTGAGCGCCAACAACCTGACACGAACCCACTGGCACATATGTATGTCGGTAAGAAAGTACTGAAAACTACCTCACCAACAAGGCAAACGGATCTCCAAAGTCCAAGAGACCACCAACACCACCACTACAAACTAGCCACCGAACTGGCTACAGCTTAGAACCTGAGGCATTCCAAAAGAAAACAGAATACCTCAGCAAGCAAAACAAGGTAAAATCTGCATGAAAGAGTCAACCAAAGGGGGAAAAGTAACTGAAAAATAGCCGTAGAAAGAGTCACAACTGTCCAAAATAGGATGACAAGAAATTCACTACGTGCGAAGAAACAACATCAACCCAGCTCAGGAACAACATCCTGCAGGGCCTACTAGACTACCAAGAGCCCAAAGTGCTGCAATCTACCAAGGAAGAAACTTCTAACACCCTAAGCTGTGGGAGATGGTAGTAGCAAAACAACAGCGTGGATCCGGGTTGGAGGCAAACTCAGTCCCCCAACCACCAATTTCCATGCCAACAAGCTCAGGGGTCTATATGATAAAGCACAAGGGACCTTCCACCCCCTTGCCTAGCCCGTACCTGGAGCAAGACAGAAGAATAAGGGTGGCCTTGGCTAGATTACACAACACCTCCCCCATGAAGAGCTTCAAACCACCACTACTATCCACATCCCACGATTCGGCCTTTAGGGAAGAAAACATGGCCGACAAGAAAACTACAAATATAATCAAGGAAACTCACTCGGGAACATAAATCGAGGAAAGAGAAACAGTGTTGAAGTTACTCAACACGGCTCGGCGTTGGGTGGAATCCACTCAGTGCCTAACCATACCTTGGCGTTGAGTGGGTTAGCCTCAATCAGCGCCAGAACAGCCATGGCGTTGAGTGAGGTCCACTCCCTCAACGCCTTCAGCAAAACCACAAAACCTAACAACAGCGTTGAGTGAGTATACCTCCCTCAACGCCAAAATAGCTTTGGCGTTGAGTGAGGTCAACTTACTCTACGCCAAAGTTCACTTCCACAGGAGAACCCTAAGCCAACGCCAACAAGAGAAGGTCGGCGGGAAGGCCGACTGATTCTCGCCGAATCGGCGGGAAAGCAGGATGATTCTCGCCGAATCTGTGAGAATGCAGGATAATTCTCGACGATCGGCGGGAATCCAGAATGATTCTCGCCGAATTGGCGGGAATCAAGGATGATTCTCGCCGAATCGGCGGGAATCAAGGTTGATTCTTGCCGATCGGTGGGAATCACTGACGATACACGTCGAAATCGGCGGGAATCACTTTGTGATTCCCGTCGATTTTGACTTAGACGAAAATTTTCACTCAATCACCCCACCACTCAGCCGCAAAGAAAAAACCGAACTATGGCTTTGAGTGTGTCCACCACACTCAACGCCAAGTCCGGGCGGCTTTTGGCTTTGAGTGTGTGCACCACACTCAACACCAAAACTCGAGAGTCTACCAAGACTAGTTCTAACCAGAGCCCTACCACAACAACCTCCCTCACTCTCTCTCTCGGCTCCACCCGCAAAAGCACCCAACTAGAACTACAAATCTGGAGTCTAAATGGTGAACACAACTAGCATGAGGAGCAAACAGCCCAAGGAGGGGGGCTCATAGGAGAATCTAAGCCCTAAAACTTAGCGAGATAATAAGAGAATAAGCATGGTTTCTACCCTAGGGCTAACCGGGAAACATTCTAAAATTCAAAAGAACAACAAAGGCAAGAGCAAGAATACCACTTACCTCGATTTCCGGCGAAGCTTGGTCGGCTTTCCCTCCTCTTCATTCTGCACTAGAAGGAGCAACACCTAAAAATATACTCCCGGACATTAATGGCGGAAAAAACCTCCAAACCGAAATCCTAATCTCACCAAAACTCCACGAAAATCAAATATCTTACCGTCAAAACGAAGATCTAAGAGAGAGCAAGACAATGCCGCTTTCGGAATCGAAATCCGTCCACGAACAAGCCCAAAATCACCGTCTGAAGGGGAGCAGGAACGATGGTTTTTTTTCTCCTCTATTTTCCGCGAACAGGAGCGGCGGTTTCAAATGGGGAAGTAGATGATACGGGGGGGGGGGGGGGGGGTTCATTCTATCCTATATATATATATATATATATATATATTAATATATAATAATATAATTTATTAAAGAATTACTTAAAGCACCAAAACGACTCGAAAACCGAACTACCTCGGAATTTGACGAAATTCGCACCGTAGCTAAATACCCACGCTACAAACACAACGGCGAAGTCGAAATTAACTTTCGATGAACAGAACTCGATTTATACCCAAATAAATCCAAACACAAACATTCCCCCGAGAGGCCACACCTGGTCACCCAAAACGACTCGGCTTGCTTGGGAGATATTGCCAACAGGCTACAGAATAGGGCACTCAGTTCTAAGGAGTTAAACCACACTCCACAAATGTCACAAGCCACAGAAACACGTCATCGTAACGCCAAACGAGAATTTAAATAATCGCAGAAAAATCGGGGGCGTTATAGTCACTCCCCCTAAAAGAAAGTTTCATCCCGAAACTTTACGCACAACACTTCTACTATAGAAGGAAAGTAATAATCCAAACATTACAAGAAGGAAAAACGAACCAAACTAATCAGGGAAACAGCTGAGGGTAAGCCTCCCTCATAGCCGACTCTAACTCCCAAGTCGCGCTCTCCAAATCCTGATTCCTCCAAAGAACTTTCACCATCGGAATCGACTTCTTTCGCAGCACCCGTTCCTGAGTATCCAAAATACGGACCGGAACTTCAACAAAAGAGAGGTTGGGCTCCAACTGGGGCACAACGTCCAAGACTTTCCCACTTCTGCGCACGCACTTCCGTAATTGGCTAACATGGAAAACATTATGAACACCTGGGAAGTTTGCTGGCAAATCCAACCTGTAAGCTGACACGCCAATCCGTTCCAAAATCTTAAACGGGCCCACATACCTCGGGTCCAATTTCCAATTCTTACCAAACCTCTTTACACCCACCATTGGGTAAACCTTAAGAAATACAAAGTTCCCCACAGAAAACTCCAAGGAAGACCTACGCCGATTGGCGTTCTTCTCGTACCTCTCTTGAGCTATACGAAGCTTTTCCCGAACAAGCTTCACTGCGACATCCATTTCTTCGAGCGCATCAGGACCTAACAATGGCCTCTCACCAGCCTCAGCCCAAAACAACGGAGTTCTGCATCGCCTCCCATATAAGGCTTCGAACGGAGCCATCTACAAGCTCTCCTGATAACTATTGTTGTAAGCAAATTCCATAAGTCGCAGCCGCTCATCCCACGCTCCACCGTGGTCTAAAATGTAGCATCGGATCATATCCTCAACTATTTGATTCACCCGCTCCATCTGCCCATTAGTCTGTGGGTGGTACGCAGTAGAATACCTCAGATCCGTACCCAAACCCTCCTGCAGACTCTGCCAAAAACGAGAAGTAAACCGAGAGTCTCGATCAGAAATTATGCTAATCGGCACACCGTGGAGTCGGATGACTTCATTCATATACAACTCTGCTATCTTCTTCATAGGGTAATCAATCTTATATGGCACGAAGTGAGCACACTTCGTCAATCTATCCACTATAACCCAAACAGAATCAAATCCCCTCGGGGATCGCGGTAAACCCGTGATGAAATCCATAGATATACTCTCCCACTTCCAAGTCGGGATCTCTAGTGGAGTCAACTTACCACCAGGCCTTCCATGATCGGCCTTCACCCGCTTGCAAGTATGGCACTCCGCAACAAATCGGGCTATATCTCCCTTCATGCCATACCACCAGGCAATTTGCTTTAAGTCACGATACATCTTCGTAGATCCTGGATGATAGGCAACGTTGGATCCATGAGCCTCTCTGCAAACCATACCCCGAATGTCCCCAACCGCGGGGATGCAAAATCTGCCACGGTACTTCAAAGTTCCCACATCATCGATGGAATAATCTGGCAACTCTCCTCTCTCAGTCCTGGAGTACAAGTGTAGAATATCCGGGTCGTCCTTCTGGTGAAGTCTGCTCAAAGAAATCCAAGACGGCTCTGCCACTGACAAAGTACTCTGCAGGCCACAACATCCCACTGATATATCCATAAGGAGGAACTCTTCCACTAAACGGTCGGCGGAGAGATTAAAGATTTTACTCGTCCTCTGACTCAGGGCGTCGGCCACCACATTGGCCTTGCCTGGGTAATACTGGATCTCTACCTCATAATCGGCCACATACTCTAGCCACTGACGCTGGCGCAGATTTAACTCCTTCTGCATGAACACGTACTTCAGGCTCTTATGGTCGGTGAAAATCTTGCACTGAGCCCCATAAAGTAGGTGTCTCCACAGCTTCAACGCATAAATAACTGCTGCGAACTCGAGGTCATGCGTAGGATAATTCTTCTCATGAGTCTTCAGTTGCCTTGACCCATAGGCAATCACCTTACCCACCTGCATTAACACGCATCCCATACCCACATGCGAAGCATCCACGTATACATCGTAATCCATGCCCTCGGTAGGCAGGGTCAGGACAGGAGCAGTGCACAATCTCCTCTTTAACTCCAGGAAGGCTTCTTCGCACTTCTCGCTCGGAGAACCCTAAGCCAACGCCAACAAGAGAAGGTCGGCGGGAAGGCCGACTGATTCTCGCCGAATCGGCGGGAAAGCAGGACGATTCTCGCTGAATCGGCGAGAATGCAGGATGATTCTCGACGACCGGCGGGAATCCAGAATGATTCTCACCGAATCGGCGGGAATCAAGGATGATTCTCCCCGAATCGGCGGGAATCAAGGTTGATTCTCGCCGATCGGTGGGAATCACTGACGATATACGTCGAAATCGGCGGGAATCACTTGGTGATTCCCGTCAATTTTGACTTAGACGAAAATTTTCACTCAATCACCCCACCACTCAGCCGCAAAGAACAAACCGAACTATGGCTTTGAGTGTGTCCACCACACTCAACGCCAAGTCCGGGCGGCTTTTGGCTTTGAGTGTGTGCACCACACTCAACACCAAAACTCGAGAGTCTACCAAGACTAGTTCTAACTAGAGCCCTACCACAACAACCTCCCTCATTCTCTCTCTCGGCTCCACCTGCAAAAGCACCCAACTAGAACTACAAATTTGGAGTCTAAATGGTGAACACAACTAGCACGAGGAGCAAACAGCCCAAGGAGGGGGGCTCATAGGAGAATCTAAGCCCTAAAACTTAGCGAGATAATAAGAGAATAAGCATGGTTTCTACCCTAGGGCTAACCAGGAAATATTCCAATATTCAAAAGAACAACAAAGGCAAGGGCAAGTATACCACTTGCCTCGATTTCTGGCGAAGCTTGGTCGGCTTTCCCTCCTCTTCGTTCTGCACTAGAAGGAGCAACACCTAAAAATATACTCCCGGACATTAATGGTGGAAAAAACCTCCAAACCGAAATCCTAATCTCACCAAAACTCCACGAAAATCAAATATCTTACCGTCGAAACGAAGATCTAAGAGAGAGCAAGACAACGCCGCTTTCGGAATCGAAATCCGTCCACGAACAAGCCCGAAATCACCGTCCGAAGGGGAGCAGGAACGACGGTTTTTTTTTTCTCCTCTGTTTTCCGCGAACAGGAGCGGCGGTTTCAAATGGGGAAGAAGATGATACGGGGGGGGGGGGGGGTTCCTTCTATCCTATATATATATATATATTAATATATAATAATATAATTTATTAAAGAATTACTTAAAGCACCAAAACGACGCGAAAACCGAACTACCTCGGAATTTGACGAAATTCGCACTGTAGCTAAATACCCACGCTACGAACACAACGGCGAAGTCGAAATTAACTTTCGATGAACAGAACTCGAGTTATACCCAAATAAAGCCAAACACAAACATTCCCCCGAGAGGCCACACCGGGTCACCCAAAACGACTCGGCTTGCTTGGGAGATATTGCCAACAAGCTACAGAATAGGGCACTCAGTTCTAAGGAGTTAAACCACACTCCACAAATGGCACAAGCCACGAAAACGCATCATCGTAACGCCAAACGAGAATTTAAATAATCACAGAAAAATCAGGGGCGTTACAGGTGTGACCCGTGAACTGATGCAGAAAAATCGATCGTCGACTCGAGAACGATGAATGGACTAGTGTTATGCCCGTGACTTACGTGTCACGCCCGTGACAAAGGCCGAAATGTCAGCTAGGCTAGAAATTACTTTAACACATGCCATAATTAACTCTGATTATGAGAAGTTACACCAGGAGTATTTATGGGCCGTTTCCTTCTCTAATTACTTAATAAAATGAGGAAGTGTTGGTCCAATAGGTAATCGCCACCTGGACACACCTTTTCATCTTCCACCTTTTCCTCTCCCTCCACCATAACCGAAATACTATTAAGAGGAGAGCCTTCATGGCCATAAATTCTTTACCCTTTCCCCTCCCCACTTGGTGATTTATAAAAGACCCCTTCGAGCAAGATGAGAAGTTTACACTCTTTACCAAACGGATTATAGTTGTTGTTCTTGCTGTAGGAGAAGTTCGGCAATGCCACCACTGTGCCATGACAACCCGACGTTCATCTCGCCTCCAAACCGCGAACAAGGTCCTCCTCTACTTCTTATTTTATGGGTAGATCTTAGAATCTTAGAAAGGAAGTTCATGCTCAATAGAGCCGGACCTATCTCGTGTTTTCATGGAAAAATCATGAAAAATATATTTTTGGGTCCGCCGGAAACCGCCACCTCCGGCGGCCAAACCACCGCCGACCGATAGCCATCGCCTCGACGGAGGTGGTGGTGGCTAGCCAGGGAAGTGACCGGATGGCCGGCGACGGATCACGGAAGAGCTACAGGAAATATAAGTTTTCTGAGTTCAGGTTTTCAGGTTCTGTAGAAGATGAACAGTAAAAACTTTTTTATAATATAAACATTATGTATGTAGTATATAAGGAAAAGATACATTAAATGGGCGCATTTTGATGCTGCAAAAAGAGGCACTTAGAAGTCGATTTAGGAAAAATGGCCAGTCACGAAAGTTGTATCCCTTTGAGTCTAGATTAATTTAAAATTAATTTCACCTCGTTTGGGTAAGTGGTTGGAACGCAACACCCGTTTTAGTGGGGGTTGTACCTAGAGTTGGGCAGAAACTAAAATGAATGCCCACTCTTCGTCGCTTGTCCAAATGACCTGAAAATTGTGTAGGGGGTTACCCTTAGCCATACCTAGAGGTTGTCAAAAAATGGAAATTTTTGGAGATACTTTGTCTAAGGTTTTTGTTTTAATTTAATAAAGTTAGAGTAATTTATTTAAGTGGTCAAATGACCTCCAAACCCTCCCAAATTTTGGTGAGTGATCCCTTACTCTAAAACCCAGCTCTGTACAAAATTCCAACTCATTTGGATGAGTTTTGGGGGTAGTAATTCACCTATCCTGAACTAGGCATTATTGAGGCATTTTTGAGTAAAAAGTGCACTAAGAGGTTGGAACGGTCAAATCACCTCAACAGAGGCTGATATTTTGAACACTGACTGAGAAGGGTTATTATAACCCACTTGGATAAAAATTGTGTGGTTTAGGGTTGATTTACCCTAGGATCCAAACTCAAAATAAAGGGAGGGTTTTGAGGGTTGAGAAGGACATGGGGGCAAATGCCCTCATATTGACTTGAAATTCAATAGAGTCGACGTTAGCATAATATAAATCATCTGGATGGATTCTCGGAGGATTTGGAGATAGGTAGATACCTCAAAACCCTAACCTTAGTTTTAGGGTAAAATCTCAAATATGTAAAATCAGTCACTAAACATTATCTAAAAGCTGTGAAACTCGGGTAGAGTGAGTTTTGAAATGGGTAAAACCTATATCAATTTTACTGGAATTTTATGATGTTTATTTCTAGCACTTCATTTGTAAAGTTTGTTATAGCCCTAATTGAGGTTTTAATTATTTAGATCTTTCTGTTCATTGAAACACCATGAAATCTTGGAAGTAAATGTTTCATGTCAGAATGGTTGCTCCTGAATTTTTGTATAATTTTTAGTTGAGTAAATCGAGTACTTTATTCACAAATGTTATAAAGAGGTTTTATTGTTTAAAAAATTAATTATGGATGATATTGCTGTTTAAAAATTATGAGGCTTAGGAATTGAGGCTTTCAGGCCATTATATGCTTGTAGTCATTTATTCATGATTTTTAGAATCTTAGTTACGTCACTTTCTTTATAAGTCCACCTTATGAAGATTTTTGATAATTAATTTATTCAGAGATTAATACTTGCTGAAAAATTGTGAAACTTTGCCAATGCTATTTTTAAGGTTGTATCTGTATAGTTTAATTAATTTATAATTTTTGGATGGATATTCTTTGTACTTGATTCATAAATAACGAAAGATAAAAAATATTGCTAAAATAGTTTTAGTACCCTTTTGATGATAGAAAAATTGTGATACTTTGGATTTACCACATTGAGATAACATAACATTTATAATAATTTTGTTGGACATCTTGCATGAGTAATTTGGGTAGTTCATGTTCAAACCGGTAGCCCTTGGAATTTTTGAGGAAATTAATTAAATGCCAGATAAATTAGGAAAATTATAATTTTCTGATTATAGGCTAATTATATCATGATATACCTCCAGTAAATAAGTTAGGGCATTTGGATGAGTATTGGATAATTTCCTATCCAGTTCGACATATAGCATAGGATAGTCTGCAATTAGCGATTTGTGTTAACAGTCATAGGATATGATGGGGCACAACGTTGGAGTTAGTTAATCTGCTGGATTGGATGGATGTAAAAGTGTTCACCATATAAGGATGGGAAGGTTAGTGAGAAGTGGTGTTGGCTAGAGTTAAGAGGTGCTCGTGTTCGACAAAAGATCGTCTTTCCCGAAGAGAGGAAGGTTAAAAATCACAATAGGATAGTCTATCGTAACACGATAAGGTAATGGGTAAGGGAATCAACCAATAATAATAAGCACCTTGCGAAAGGGAACGATGGACGTAATCCCATCATAAGTTCCTAGTGCCCCTTGAGAGCCCTTCACAGGGAATACCGGAGGCAGTCTTGGGTTAACGTAAACTATATTAACAAACTGAAAAGAGTAACCTAGTAATTAGGGTCTCACATTTCACAAACACTGTTAGCACAGGAAGATTATTGGGAACTTCAGCTCGATTAGTTAAGATACGGACGGAATGGTCCGGGGAGCTTCGGCTCGATTAGTTAAGAGATGGACATTTTGGTCCGGGGAGTTTTGGCTCGATTGTTTGAGACAGACGTTTTAGTCCGGGGAGCTTCAGCTCGGTTTTTTTATTCTGAATACGTTAAATTTGAATGTGCATAAAAGGAAAGAAAATTAAGGTCGTGGGTCTTCGGTATTGGAGGGTCGATGCACCGACGCCAATACGCTGACTCGGGAAGTGTGGTTAGCACTTCGCCAACAGAAGTCCGGTGCACCAGCCGGCAAGAGTACGTAGGAGTCCGCTTCGTGCTCCAAGCATTGAGGCGTACGATAGGTCTGACCGGTAGTGCTTTACTGGTTTATAGGTGGGCGAGGCCCAACCCACCGCTTCTGTCTGCCACTACGGAGGTATCCTGGGAGGTTACGGCTCTAGAAAGGGGGAACTAAAGGTGTGTGTGCATAGAGTCGGGTGTGTGAGTTGCACTTGCGTGTTCCATTATAAGTGGAATGAAACGCTTATACATTAGGACTTGCAAAACAACCCCTTGGTCTATAAGCTTGTGTTGGCAAGTTTATAAATTAAGGTCATTTTTGATATATATATACTGCTGTTTGATAACCGACACCCCAACGTATAAATGGTATGGGACTTTTTATATGATGGGAGCCTTGCAGAAGACCCCTTGGCTTATGTGTTCTCACATAAGTGAAGGTTACTTTCCACATTTCGTCTTATTGCCATTATTTATTATATAATTGCTAGATTAGTTCCGCTGCCACCTGATTCTTTTGATTTAATCTCCACCTTCATGTCCTTCCCTTTCTTCCTCTCCGCTCGGTACTTAGGAGCCATGGGGAAGGGGTAGGGGATGATAGGGCTTAGTCTTTATGACTAATGGTTTTCGAACCACATCATTTTAGGGAATCATGGAGCCCAGTACGGGGGAGCAGCCCCAGAGACCGGTGCACTTGGATATGGGGCATTCTAGCTCCAGAGTTAATACAGCCAGGACCGTGAGTCTCGACCTTGAGTAGATGTTCTATTTTTGCTTCCACATGAGTTATTTGTAGTGCGGACTTTATGTACCGGGCATAAGCCCGTATTTTAGTACTCTGATATATTATTCTGTGGACACTCCCTTCATGGAGACTTTTATTTCTATATATGTGATCTCTGTAGACTGGTTGTTCTCTATTTCCTTGCTGCAGTTATGATCGATTTGGCCAACAGGATCAGCGCTTTGTAGTGACGGTCTTCTGGGGCATGAAGGTGTCACCGCAAAGGGGCAGTTCTGGGCCTAAGACCCCGATGTTTAAAAAGAAAAAAATGGGGTCTTACACCACCGATCTCTAAGGGCCGTTGATCAGCGAACTACGAAAGGAAGAGATTGGTCCAAGACAAAAAAAACTTTTAGGGCATACAATATTCACAAGGAGAGCAGCCGTCTTCATCTTCTGCGCCATTGCTTCATGTGAAAAGCTTGAAGCTCTCCAGCAAGAAAAGTTCAGTTAGCTGTGCAAGTCTCCATCTGCCACAACAGATTCAGAATCTGTTCTGAGGGAAGAAAAACCCTCATCCTTTGGAAGGTTCACTGAGCTATTTGAAGACTCAAGATCCAAAGATATTTAGCCTTCAGCAGCAAGTTAAGAAGTTATCTTCTGAGTTCCTAAATCAAATCCCCTGCTTGTTGTGAGGAGAGTTAAAGCAGAAAGTTTTCTGCTCAAGTGGTTGACACAAAAATTTCTCTGTGTCGAAATTAATTAACCTACTTCTTTTTGTAGGATCCTTCTTGATCTGAGCTATAGTACCTTTGGGTCTGCAGTAGGGCAAATTTGCCTTAGCTGTAGGAGAGTGCTACTCTCTGAGGTAGGTGAGTTTTACTCACTGAGGAGTAGGGAAGTTTTGCCTGAACTATAAGAGAGAGCATCTCTCTGAGTTACAGGAGCAAGCTTGCTCTGAGGTAGGTCTATCCTCCATAGCTTGAGTGGTAGGTCTTAAGTGCCTAAGTTAGGTGATACTTATATCACTGAGTGTAGGCCTTTGTGGCTAATGTGTAAGTCTTGGAGGAGACTGAGAGATCCTCAGGGATCTGAGGTGTAAGCTCCTGGGAGCACTGGTTTGGAGAAGTTCCTTGACTAACAGGAAGTTAGCAAGGTAGGAGGAGAGTGGATGTACCCCTAATTTTGGGGAACCACTATAAAATACTTGTGTGCTTTTCTATGTTTTCTTTTATTCTCTCAATTGGAGGTGCTAAGGACAAACTCTAGATCACTATAAACTGAAAGCTAAAAGAAACAATCAAGTGATTGAAAAAGACTCTCAAAAGACCCAAGCAGACCTATTTACCCCCCTCTAGGTTGCTAGTTACCTTGAAAATAAGATCTTTCAAGTGGTATCAGAGGGAGGTTGCTCAAAAAGGATTTAACAATCTGAGTGATCCTCCAATGTAGCTGCTGCTAAGTGGTCATTGGCTTAGGAGAGAGCCAGAGAGAGTTGAGTTCCTTGAAACTCCCCATCAACAGAAAGGAGAAGTTTGGGATATGGAAGGAGAGGGTAAGGCTATTCATGGAAGCTTATGATCTAAGAATTTTTGTAACTGTAAGGGAGGGACCTATCATTCCTATGAAGGTCTCTGTTCTAGATGCCAAAATCCAGACACCAATGACTCTCTCTGAAATGACCAAAGATGAGGCCATACTGGCTAGCCAGGACAAGAGAGCACAAAACATCATTGCTAGTGCTGTAGATGACTCAACCTTACTAAACTTTGTTCACTCTCAGACCTTAAAAGAGATGTGGGACACCCTTATGGTCTACATGGAGGGTACTGATGAAGTAAGAGATGATAAGAAGTCTGTTCTCAACCAAGAGGGTGAGGCTTTCAGGCAAAGCCTGAAGGAGAACATAACTACCTATTATGAAAGATTCTTCAAGATCATAAATGAGTATAGAACCTATGGAAGGGTCTTCAATAATTTTGAAATTAATGACAAGTTTCTCTGATCTCTCACTATAGACTGAGATACTAAGATCTGTGCCATAAGAGAGATGACCTAGCTTGTTGACACTCCTCACCAAATATTGTTTGGGAAGATGCTCTCCTATGAGATGTAGCTGGCTGCCAGGAAGGAGGAGGATTCCTTCAACAAATCATTGGCCAAAGAAAAGTACTTGGCCTTCAAAGCTGAAAGCACAAGGAAAGGCAAGGAAAGGATTCCTTCTCCACTTAGGAGACCAGCTGATTTAGACAGTCTAACTAAGAGGCATCAGACAGCAGCATGTTTGATGAAGATCTTGCAACCTTCTCCTGACAACTCCAGAGGTTAATGAAGAAGAAGCATTGGAAGAAAAAGTATTCCAATTTTACCCATCATAGGAGGAACCCGTCCAAGACTGACAGGTATGGTTCTAAACATAATAAATATATCTCCTCTAAAGCAATTTTCTACTATTGCAGCAAGCCTGTGCATGTGATAGATGACTACATAGAGAATAGGAAGGAGATTGAGGAGAATAAGCAACACCAGTACAAAGGAAAGAAGGAAAAGTCCTTCATTGCAAAGAAGGAGAAGAGTTGGACAGACTCATCATCTTCTGAGTCAGAAGAAGAGGAAGCCAATATTGGGCTAGTTTCTGCTACTATTAAAGATAAAGCTATTGTAGCAGGAGAAGTCAATCCTCCAGGGAGGATAGGAATCAGAGCCCCTCTAACACTCTCAGATAGTGAGTCAGAGGTGGATAAAGATATCCATAGCTGCATAGGGCTGATGGCAATGACAGATGAGGAAGGAAACTGAGATTAGCTTGGTTAGAGCAAGGTACATCTATCACCTAACTCTGCTTATCTGTCTGAGTTTGTGACTAGTCCTTGCTCAGAAGCCTCTTTACCCTGTGGTGAAGAAGATTCTAGATCTGAGGGATATGTCAATCAACTAGTCTACAAATATGGAGAACTTCTGAATACCTTCAAGAAGGTCAATAAGTTGTCAAAGAAGCAAAAAAAAGAGATCTCATCTCTTAAGCTTGCAGTTGCCCAGCATACTGTAACAACAAATCTGCTGGACCAGAAAGCTAGGGAAATTGGCCAACTGAAGTCCCTCTTGGACATTTAGGTAGCCTTCATCAAGCACAAGAACTGTCTCATCAGGGAGCTTAAAGATAAGCTTGAGAAGGAGAGAAGATTAATGGCTAGCTATTCTAAGCCAAGTACTGTCCTCCCCTTGATAGACTCCTTCTCCTCTCAAAATGGCAAGAAGGGGTTGGGATTAAAGGGAAGCACAAGAGTTGTTCCTTCCAAAAGGATGGGCAAAGCTTCAGTTCCACCTCAGCCTATTGCTTCTAAGCCTCCCATTATCTTCAACAAAGTTTTGATACCTTCTAACAGGCATGACCAAGAAAGCTCTTATGGTCACTGGAAGAGGGGTTGTTCATCTGGAGTAAACAATGATGTTCACTGTCATGATGAAAGTTTTGGCAGGGTGTGTGCAGTCAACGCTGCAAATGAGAAATTTCAAATGGCCCAATCTGGACCATTTGTCTTTAGTGCTTCTGCACCTACTCTCAAGAATATTACTGCTACCAAGGCTCTGAATCTGACAGCAAAGGCTCTGACTAAGGGCAAGTCCAAGAATTAGGCTGATCTGGGCATATCTGAAGCCATCAGAAGCATGCTTTCTGAAAAGAAGCTAGCTACTGCTGGCACTTAAGGCAGACAAAATCAGCCAGCTATAAGACTTACCCTCAGTCAAATTCTAGCAGAAAGAAATCAGAAAAAGGTTGCATCACATCTTCCTACTGTCAAGGTTGCTACTTATCAAGCTACATGACCTTCACAGAAAAGAAGATACAATATACATGATTTTTGGTGCTGTGGTAAGATAAGGCATTTTGCCATTGACTGCTTGCAAATTCCTAATGTGGCCAGAGCAAGGGTCAGCCCACCAGTCAGATATTCTGATGTGGACATGTTCAATTTTATTTTAACATGCACCTAGGACCCAATAGATATTGGGGTCCTAAGGTTAAGTAATTTGTATATTGCAGGATAGTTCAAGTTGTCATACCCCTATATGATACTTGTACAGTGGCTGTTCCAGGACATGACTGGAATAAGGAGAAACTTGAAGGTGTTTACTGCAGTAAAAGATGGACCCAAAGTCATCTTTGGTGGTTTAGATAGAGGTGTAACCAGAGGCTATGGTAAGATAACCAATGGCATAGTCATCATCACCAAGGTGGCTTATGTTGAAGGATTGCAACACAACCTCATAAGAATAAGCCTGCTTTTTGATCTTGGCTATGTTATTGTCTTCCACAAGGATGAGTGCCTAATTAGGAGGTCAAGTGACCAAGAGGTCATCTTGACAGGCACTAAGAGTGGAAATGTTTATTGCTTGAACTTTCTATGTCTAGACACAGATTCTCCTATCTATTTAGTGGCAAATGAGAAAGTCTCCTACTATGTCAAGTGGCACAGGAGACTAGCCCATTTAAATTTCAAGACTATTGGGAAGCTCTTCAGTCAAGAGCTAGTCAGGAATGACCCAAATGTGAAGTGTTCTAAGGAGGGCATCTACTCAGCTTGCCAAAAGGGTAAGCAGACAAAAGTCTCCTTCAAGGGTATTGGGGCCAAAGACTCTGTGAAGTGCTTATACCTCTTGCACTTGGACCTATTTTGTCCAATGCCAGTTCACAGTCTTGGTATAAAAGTCTACACCCTTGTGGTTATTGATGACTATTCCAAGTTTACTTGGGTGTTCTTTCTTAAGAAGAAGGATGTAACCCTTGATGTATTCATGAAGTTTGTCAAGCAAATTCAGAATGAGCTTGGCTATTCTGTGGTCAAAATCAAAAGTGACAATGGGACAGAATTTTAGTCTGATAGCATGACAAAGTTCTATGAAGAGCTTGAGATTCATCAAGAATTCTCTTCTCCTAGAACGCCCCAGCAAAATGGGATAGTTGATAGAAAAAATAGGACTCTCATAGAGGCTGGTAAAACAATGTTGAATGACTCATCTCCCCTAGAATATTTCTAGGCTGAGGCAGTAAATACTGCATGTCATGTCCACAATAGAGCCTCCATCATCAAAGGCCACAGTAAGACTCCCTATGAGATCATGAAGGGCAGAAAACCAAATGTGCGCTATCTCATAATCTTTGGTAGTAAATGCTTTGTGATTCACAATGGCAAGTCCTATGTGACTAAGTTTGCTTCTAAATCCTATGATGGAATATTTGTTAGCAATCATAGCAAAGCCTATAGAATCTACAACTTGAAAATCCAAGTTATAGAAGAATAAGTTCATGTAGTCTTTGATGAGTCTACCATGATTAACAATGAACTGCCTAGTTCCTCTTATAGTACTGCAGGTACAGAATAGATGATGGACAAGCTGATTATCAAGGAAGCATCACCAGTCATCCATGATTAAATGGATACTCCAGAAGATCTACCTGGCATACTGGGAGTGGATGAAGATCAATAAGAAGATGCACCTATTACTGAAAGAAGACTTCCACCTGCAGTCAGACATATGAGAGATCATTTAACTCACCAGATCATTGGTAAGGCAAGTCATCTAGTAATGACAAGAAGCAAAAGATGGAACACAGCCATGTATTCAAGCTTTCTATCCCAAGTAGAGCCTAAGAAGTTTAAAGAGGTCAACATAAACAAGCATTAGATTTGAGCTATGCAGGAGGAACTGAACCAGTTTAAGAGGTACATGGTCTTGAAGCTGCTTTCCAGACCTCATGGTCATAATGTCATTGGAGTTAAGTGGATCTACAGAAATAAGCTTGATGAAAATGGAATTATAATTAAGAACAAGGCCAGACTAGTAGCTAAGGGGTATATGCAAGAAGAAGGGATTGATTTTGATCAAACCTTTGCCCCTGTAGCAAGATTGGAGGCCATTAGATTATTCCTTGCATATGCAGCACACAAGGGATTCAAGGTCTACCAAATGGATGTGAAGTCAGCCTTCCTAAATGGTTACTTAAAAGAAGAAGTCTATGTTGAGAAGCCTCCAGGTTTTGTAGTTCCTAACTCACCTAATTTTGTTTATAGACTTAGGAAAATTCTATATGGTCAGAAGCAAGCCCCTAGAGAATGGTATGAGACATTGTCTAGTTTCCTCATTGAGAACAAATTCTCAAGGGGGAAAATTGACAAGACCCTATTCCTAAGGGAATCTAAGGGTAAGATCAACCTAGTCCAGATCTATATAGATGACATCATCTTTGGATCTACTGATGACAATCTCTGCAAAATTTTTGCTAAACTCATGCAAGGAAAGTTTGAGATGAGCAGTATGGGTGAACTTAAGTTCTTCTTGGGCCTCCAAGTAAGATAGACTGATGATGGCTTGTCCATATCCCATTGTAAGTTCACTGGGGAGTTAATCAAGAAATTTGGCATGGAGAATTCTTCCACCATGAGAACTCCCATGGGGTCAAGTATTCTTGTAGGCAAAGATGAAGCAGGGAAACCTATTGATGAAACTTTGTATAGAGGGATAATTGGCTCCCTTCTATATCTGACTACAAGTAGGCCATACATCATGTATGCTATATGTGTTTGTGCTAGGTATCAGGCTTGCCCTAAAGAATCTCACTACTCTACAGCTAAGAGAATCTTGAGGTATCTTAAGGGCAATCCAGATCTTGGCCTTTGGTACCTTACGAATGGGGAGTTTGAACTAACTGGCTATTCAGATGAAAATTTTGCAGGATACAAAGAGGATAGGAAGACCACATCTAACACTTATCAATTCTTGGGTGGGAAACTGGTATCTTGGAGTAGCAAGAAACAAACCAGTGTGGCAATTTTAACTGCAGAGCCAGAATACATCTCAGCAGGAAGCTGTTGTGCTTAGTTGCTGTGGATCCAGCAGCAGCTTCAAGACTACAATCTCTAAATAAGTAGAACTCCTTTATTCTGTGATTCTACTAGTTATATCTATATTACTAGGAATCCTGTCTCCCATAGGAGGACTAAGCACATAGAGATTAGATATCATTTCATTAGGGAGCATGTGGAATGTGAAGATGTACAACCTCAGGCTTACAGGAGTGGAAGGCACAGGGAAAGGAAGGCGAGATGAGTTTAAGGAAATGGCTATTTACTAGGTGAGATGGGCCCAAGCGAGTGCCTACTCGCTAGGTGAGTGGATCCCAAGAAAAGGGCCACAAGAGGGGCGAGAGCTGCTCACTGGGAGAGAGGGGTCCAGGCGAGAGCCGTGCTATTTGCTAGGCGAGTGGATCCCAAAGAGGCCACTCGCAGGGCGAGGGCCGACTCGCTAGGCGAGAAGGCTCCAGAGGGGAAAGTTCTCGCCTGCGATACGACGCTCTTGCCAAGCGCCGATTCGGTGAGAGGCTTAGTTCAAGTTCAGTGTTTGGTCAAGGGCCGGTTTAGGTGGAAAGTGGTTCACCATTTTAGCCCAGGGTGATTTTACACTTTTGCCCTTGGTGGTATGCATATAACCCTTCAGAACAACAAAGTTTAGCTGTTGGCAGACTCGACTAAGGGCATTTTGGTAATTTCATGTCGGTTTAGTTTGGTTATTGGCAGTCTAAACTCAGAGGCCTATAAATAGACCGGTAAGGTGCCTGGTAGAAGGTTGTTGACCCATCTTTTTCTTCCACTAAGGCACCTTGCTCAGCATTAGCTAGGGAGGGGGAGAATTTCTAATTCTTTTGGGTAAGAGGTGGGACCTTCAAGCTGAAGCCCACAGTATGTTACTTTGAGATTCTCATCCAGGGAGGGGTTCGAGAAGAGTAGGTGTGAGCTGCAACTTTAGATCCGAGCTTTAGGAGGTGCTGGGTTTACTGGATTCAATATTTTGGTGCGGTGATCGTGGATCGAAGCCTACACAGAAGAACCTTGGACTACTTCATGTCAGGAGATCTTGGAGAAGGATATGAGGGCGGGTCTTAGAATCCAGGAGGATATGTTGGGAGAGAGGAGTTCATGGCGTCCATCGGAGGCAACATGGAAATGCTGTAGAAGATCTCGCAGCGAGGTGATTGCGTGACCCCCCAGCCTCAAGCCTCGGGTCTCGCACCTCATGAGGGGATCGTCTCGGCAAGGGTAGGCGAGGATGCGCCGGGGGGTGGGGGGGGGAGACCAGGGAAGGAGAAGATGGTAGAAGGGAGCCGGCGAGACTTGGAGGGCAGGGAGCTCTTTTCCAGTCCCGCGAGTGCCATCTCGCCAGGGGATATGGTCGCGAGAGTGGAGGTGGCGAGACCTTCGACGAGAGGGTCTCCTTTTTGCTAGTTGATTCATTCGGCTCCCGTACCGGAGGGGTTTCGCGAGCCAGAGATGACTTATTACATGGGGAAAGATGACTCCCTCCAGCACTTACAATGGTTTGAAGATGCGGTCTCCATCAGGCCGATGACGGACGCATTCAAGTACCGTCTCTTCGCCATCACCTTGAAGGACAAAGCTAGGGACTGGTTTCATAAACTCCCGACAGGGTCGATATATGATTTCGAGGACTTGAGTAGGAGCTTCCAGTTGTGCTTCTCGACCTTGAAGAAGAGGAAGAAGAGTCTGGAGTCTATTTTTCTGATCAAGAAGAAGGCCGACGAGTCCTTGGCCCAGTACGTGGACCGCTTCCAGGAGGAAATTCTAGACATATAGGAGGTGCAAGGATTTTCTCTCTGGATGGCCTTCACCGTGGGGCTGAGGGAGGGCTTCTTCAAGATGAGCTTGACCAGGAAGGCGCCATTGTCGTTTGAAGGGTTGATGGATAAGGCGACAAAGGAGATAGTGAAAGAAATGGGATTAGACTCTGATTAACTCTAGGGGTGGTGAATAGAGTTAAATCCAATCTTTTTAAACTTTTGCATAATTAAAATATCTTTTGTAAAATAGGTGAATAGGATATATGTGTACAAGTGCAACAAACTAACAGAAGAGATAAATCTAAGCTACACAGCACAAATATCACAGCATAAACACAAAAGAAAATACAGCCATACAGACAACACAAGAACTTTATAGTGGTTCCCCAACTGGGTGTTGGAGTTACCATGGTGATCTAGAAGTGGTCAAACATGTAATATCACTGCCAACGCGATATGAGCCTGCAGGGTCGCACATAAGAGCATGTGGAGAAATTGGAAGATTAACTGTGTTGGTAAGGGTTACCAATCACCCTATAGTATGGGGAGTCAGGCAAATGTTGCCAAGGGAAAATCGTCGAGAGTCGACAAGAGTCGTCGAGTATGACTCGTCGACTATGGCAAGATTGATGAGAATCGACGGGAGTCGTCATATATGTCTCTCCGACTTAGGCATAATCGTCGAGAATCGAACTGTTCGATTATCGCCGATTCTGCGTCTGATTCTCGCCGATTCTGTGCCTGATTCTCGCCGATTCTGCGACTGATTCTCGCCGACAGATTCTCGCCGACTGATTCTCGCCGAATCTGGAGGTGATTCTCGCCGAACGGTCTAGAAACCCTAACTTGGGTGGTCTGCGGATAGCGATTCCTATGAACTGTTTATGCCTTTTGTATAAATAGGACACTTAGGGTTTTAAGGAATATGATCGACCAACATCGGGATTCTAGTAGCAAAAAGGAAGCCGACGGAAAGAGTTTCGCCGATCTCCCGATCCGCCGAATCCCGATTTCGCCGGACGGAAACGTTCCGCCACCGGCTGTTTGCTCTGCCGACCACCTCCTCTCCGGAGACCGTCGTTGGTATTGCTTTCCCTGACGCGGACCTAGCAGTCCGTAGGAAGTTCAAAGGTGCGGCTGATCTTCTTCTCGACCCTTCGTGCGATGAAGCTCGGGGTTCTCCCGCTCGTGTGGATTTCTGCAGAGACGTGGACGTTATTCTACGTGGAACTCGCCACCGACAAGGAATCACATTTTGAGCATCTTCATTGAGTTGTGACTCAACACCGAAGAGGTAATTTTTTCCTAATTTTAGTTAACTTCTTGATTCAACATGCATGGCCCGATCCAATCTCTTTTAGGTTGTTCTAGATTTTATTTCTTCCGCTGCTTGCACAAGTGTTGTGCCAACCATATAGAGAAACCCAACAGTGGTATCAGAGCGAGGTTCCGGCCATGTTTGTTGTATTAGAAGTTAGGTTATTCAAGTACGTGTAAACCTAGGGATTTAGAAGTGTTCTAAATGTCTAGATTTAATCTTGGCACCCCGCAGGGAACGTCTGGAATCTTGTAGTAATTTCTAATCGTTAGGAATTACTGTCTCCTTAGCAGTAACCATCCCTCGATTTTGTTTTGGATTTTGAATCCAACAAGGAGAGATGAGCTTGTCTATTGCTTTAAGTTGAGTTGCCTTTGTCCCTTGTCCAATGCATGTAAACCTGAATATTTGGAAGTGTCCAGATGTTCAGATTTATCCCTTTTCTTCTATCAAATGTTGATAGTGTTCTGTTGTGCACATAAGGGATGCATGGGGATTTTAGTGAAGTGTTTTTCTTTGGATGTGCACATTGATCAAATGTTGATCATGGTTAATTGTTAACCTATCATCAAAAATCCCTTCATCAAATATTAAGTGTTCGGATGCCTTCCGATGGATGACACTCTTCCTGCCTCGATCAATGAAGTGTGGGCTTGCCAAAGCATAGTGCAATAATCTATCTTGGTAATGGTGCGAGCGGATAATTGTGATATCCCACTGTCGACATCGGGTCTAACTTAACTAGGTGACCTCAAAAGTTGAGTGCCTAGAGGCATGGGGTTGGCATGCACCATATGATGGATGCGAATAAGGAGTTATTCACCAACCATACAAGAATTGCATGAGGATGCAATTGGCAAGCGTTGCCTACCTAAATAACTGCATTGTGAGAGGAAAGCCAAAGCTGACTCATAGTGTTGGTGAAATACGAATCTTGTCCACTAAGAGAGTAGCTCGCATGAACTCTCCGAATTGATAGTGAGGGCTATTATTTCGAATAAAATAGTGGGAGTTTTTAATTGAAGTCCAAATTAAGAAAAATAATTGTATTTTGAAATTTTGGTACTGATTTATTCTGCATGAATTCTTGTAGAATTCCATGGCAAGTGGTTCGCACTCTACTCTGTCTCTGAGAGCCATCCTTGAGAAGGATAAGCTCAGCGGGACTAATTACATGGATTGGTACAAGAACCTGAGAATTGTTCTCAGGCAAGAGCGAAAGCTCTACGTCTTGGAAGAAGAAGCCCCCGAGGTGCCGACCGGGCATTCTTCCCGTTCTGATAAAGATACTTATAAGAAGTATACTAATGATGCCATGGACGTCGAATGCCTTATGCTTGCCACCATGAACTCTGAGCTTCAGAAGCAACATGAGAACATGGGGTGTAAGGAGATTGACGAGCATCTCAAGAAAATGTTTCAAGGGCAAGCTTGTCAAGAGAGGTTTGACGTCACCAAAGCGTTGTTTCAGTGCAAGATGGGAGTTCGAGACTCAGTTGGGACTAACGTACTCAAGATGATTGGGTATATAGAGAACCTTGAAAGACTGGGTTTTCCTCTAGGTCAAGAGTTGGCCACACATCTGATCCTGCAATCGTTGTCAGATAGTTACGAGCAGTTTGTCTTGAACTACAACATGAATGAGATAGACAAGACACTGCCCGAGCTCCTAGGCTTGTTGAGAACTGCCGAGATCAATATGAAGAAGGCCAAGCCTGCCAGCCCCATACTGATGGTGCATAAGGGCAAGGGCAAGGCCAAGGGCTTCAAGAAGACGAAGGTTGGACCTAAGTCACATCTTGAGCCCAAGTCTTCTGCACTGATGAAGAAGAAGAACACGGTGAAGGAGGGGAAATGCCACCACTGTGGTAAGGCTGGTCATTAGAGGAGGAACTGTCCTTTGTACATTGAGGGTCTGCAGAAAATGAAGGGAGGTATGAATTCCGCTTCAAGTATTTACGTTATAGAGATAAACTTTTCTGCTCCTTCATCTTGGGTATTGGATACCGGATATGGTTCTCACATTTGTACAAATGTGCAGGAACTGGGAAGAAGAAGATTGCTGAGTAAAGGGGAGGTGGACCTGCATGTCGGCAATGGAGCAAGAGTTGCTGCTGTATCCGTAGGGGTTTACCGTCTTTCTTTGCCCAGTGGGCTTGTAATAGAACTAGATAACTGTTATTTTGTTCCGGCAATAACTAGAAACATTATATCCATTTCATGCTTGGACATGATTGAATTTTCTTTTATGATTAAGAACAACTGTTGTTCTATATTTAAGAATGATGTTTGTTATGTTGTAGCCCAATTGTTTAATGGTCTTTATGTTTTGAACTTGGACCATCAGATCTATAATGTAGAAAATAATAAAAGACTAAGAACAAATGACTCCAACCCTACATATCTCTGGCATTGTCGTTTGGGCCATATAAACGAGAAGCGCATATCCAAGCTCCATAAAGATGGACTTTTGGACTCATTTGATTATGAATCATTTGAGTGATGTGAATCTTGTTTGTTAGGCAAGATGACTAAGACCCCTTTCACTGGTTATACTGAGAGGGCTGAGGATCTCTTGGGTGTTGTATATAGTGATGTATGCGGACCCATGAGTTCCATGGCTAGAGGTGGGTATTTCTACTTCGTTACATTTACTGATGATTTCAGTAGATACGGATATGTGTATCTTATGAAGTGCAAATCCGAGACCTTTGAAAAGTTCAAAGAGTTCAAGAATGAAGTAGAAAACCAGTTGGGTAAAAGGGATAAAGCACTCCGATCTGATCGAGGTGGCGAATACCTGAGTCATGAGTTCCGTGATCATTAGAAAGAGTGTGGTATTGTATCACAACTCACTCCACCTAGAACACCACAACATAATGGTGTATCTGAGAGGAGAAATCGTACTTTGTTAGACATGGTACGTTCGATGATGAGTCATGCAGACTTGCCTGTTTCCTTTTAGCGTTTTGCTTTAGAGACTACTGCAATGACATCCCATATCCAAGCTTCTTTTTCCCGATTGGAGTCCCGTAAGCTTAACCTTGATTTCGGGGACGAATTCTTTGTTTTGTTTATTGGGATTTGTAACATCCCATTTCCGGCTAGACCCCTGGAAGTGGTTTTGTCATAACAGAAACTTAGGAAACCCAGGAGTTGAAGATTATCAACAAAAAAGTTCGAGTCAAGGGGTCGTCACGCCCGTGACCGACCCGTCACGCCCGTGACCTAGGGCATAACCCCTTCGACGATCGTCGACCTCAGGAAGATGATCGTCGAGCTCAGAAATGTTAACATGGGCCTGATACGCCCGTGACCGATCCGTCACGCCCGTGACATGGGAATGGCGTTGAGTGAGCTAAGCTCACTCAATGCCGTGGGCTGGATAGCGTTGAGTGAGCTTAGCTCACTCAAAGCCATAAGCTTGATGGCATTGAGTGAGCTTAGCTCACTCAAAGCCATAAGATGGATGGCGTTTAGTGAGCTTAGCTCACTCAAAGCCATAAGCGGGATGGCGTGGAGTGAGCTTAGATCACTCAAAGCCATAAGTTGAATGGCGTTGAGTGCACTGACTGCACTCAACCCCATCTAGTGTCGGCAGGATGGCGTTGAGTGAGCTGAGCTCAATCAACGCTGTAGACTGGATGGCGTTGAGTGAGCTTAGCTCACTCAACGCCGTAAATAGTCAGGCGGGATGGCGTTAAGTGCATTAAGTGCACTCAACGCCATAAGCTGAACGGCGTTGAGTGCACTGACTACACTCAATGCCATTTGGTGTTGTTTGAATGGCGTTGAGTGAGCAGAGCTCACTCAACGCTATAACCTGGATGGCATTGAGTGAGCTAAGCTCACTAAACGCCATCGTCTAAAAGAACATATTCTGGGTGGCGTTGAGTGAGCAGAGCTCACTCAACGCCATAATTTGTATGGCATTGAGTGAGCTGAGCTCACTCAACGCCATAGTCTGGAATGGCGTTGAGTGAGCAGAGCTCACTCAACGCTGTAGCTTGATGGCATTGAGTGAGCTGAGCTCACTCAACACCATTATACTTAGACTTTTAAGGAATTTTCATTTCTAGCTGGGTGCTGGTTCAGCTGAATCGGGCCGGCCTGGGGGTGGGCCGTTTTCTCCAATAAGACTTGATAAGTCTTATTTAATTTAAGTTGACCAGTCATGATGTGCCACGTGGGCCGCTGGTTTTGCAAAACGGCGGTTACAGCCATGGCCGAGAGCTAGGCTTCATGGCCATCAATGGCATTTGATGCCATGGCCTTCCCTCTTCCCCTGAACCGGCTGGATTCAACTCCTCTCATGGAGAGGAGGAGTTTCTAGCCCTCCTCCAACTGTCACAGAGCTGTTTCAGCTCCCCTCCATCATGGCCGAGCCAAGCCATTATGGGCTATTAATGGCCACCAGCTTTTGGCCGTTCCCCCTGCTTGTCCAAGCTTTTAAACACCTTCAGAGGCCCGAGGGGAGTTTTTCCCAGCTGTTACCTGAAGTTTTCGAGCCTCCCCTTGCTGTTGAAGAATTCCGGCAACGCCACCACCGCGCAAATGGCATCTCGACGCTCTGCACGCCTCCAGCCCGCGAACAAGGTCCTCCCCTCCTTTTTCTTATGCGGATAGATCTTAGGATTCAATATGATTGAGAATCGGGCTTAACTGAGCCCGATTAGAGCTTTCATTTTCATGGATTTTTCATGAAATTCGCGTGTTCGGGCTCGTCGGAAAAAGCCCCTTCGGCGGCTGCGCTGCCGCCCGGCGATGGCCGCCACCTCAACGGAGGTGGTGGTGGCGGTGGCCGGCCAGGGAGGAGGTTGGACGGCCGGTGGCTGCTCTTGGAAGTACTTCTAAGTCGGGCAGATCATGGCCTTTGGCTTGAGGAAGAAGACAAGTCTAGAGCCCTTAGATCTTGCTTCAAGATCTGTGCTACGTAATTAGATTTTATTTTATAAGCAATTTCTGTATGGAAATAATAGTCACTTTAGAAAATTTAGGAAAAACACCTAAAGGCTCCTACAGGAACAGTAATCAGCACCAATTTTGTAGCTCTATGAGTCTAGGAAATTTTAAAATTTGTTTCAAGCATTTTGGACCACTGGATAGACCTCAGCACTCATTTTGGTGAGGTCTACCCATAGGGCTGTCCTGACCTTAGAAAAATTTCCCACTCCAATCCAGTCATCAAAATGACTTGAAAATAGGGGTGTGGACTAGTCTTACCTATATCTAGGTGCTATCCAAAAATTAGGATTTTTGGAAAATGTTTTTCTATAGTTTTTAGAAAAATTCAATAATCCTAGCATAATTTAGTTAGATGGCTAAATGACTTCCAAACCCTCCAAAATTTTGGTGAGTGGTCCCTGGGTTTATCATAAGGTTCTGGTAAAAATTTCATCTCATTTGAAGATGTTTTGTATAGGTTTTTATTCCACCCTAGGTTGACCCTTATTTAATAATTTAGGATCAAACACCCCCTTGGTATTTGAGTGGTCATATCACCTCAACAGAGGCTAATATTTTGGTCACTTACTTTTTAGGGCATGACACACCCTCCAAGGTAGTTTAGAGTGGCTTGGTGTAGGGTAGCCCTAGAACCCTAGGGAAGGTCCCTTAATGGTTATTTTTAGGGTTGTGAAGGTCATGATGTCAAATGACCTTGGACTGACTTGAAATTTTGAGGAGAGAATCATAGGGCCAGTATAGTTCCTTGGACAAAATTTTAGTGTATTTGGAGACAGTTAGGCCGCCTAAAATCCTTACCCTAGTTTAGGTCACCAACCTTAATTTTTACTATTATGCTATCAAATGAACTTTAAATCAAGTAAAATTTAGGGAGGGTAATTTTATGATCTAAATGACCATGTTGTAATTTTGTTGAGATTTTGGGGTCAATTTATACTGTAGTTCATTCACAACTCTTATTGTGACCTATATATTTATTTTGATGATTCTGAAATTTCTGTTCATTGGAAAGTTATAAAATCTTGGATTAGGGCATTTTATAGCATATTATACCTTCTGTAATTTTCCTTTAAGTTTTATCTAATTATTTTTGGTACTTTATTCTTTAATGTACTAATTGTGATATGCAGACAAAAATACAAATAATGCCCAATTACTATTTGAAAATTATGAAATTTGGTCAGATGGTGTTTCAAACAATAGTAGTCACACTGTAATTTTCTCCGGAATTTTTCGATGATTAAAAACAGTACCTCCTTCACTAAGTTAGGAAAATTAGTATCTTACATAAAAATAAGTTCAGAACTCAAATATTGGAGAAAATTTGTGGTACTTAGTTTCTGATGGTTTTAGGTCACTATAAATCTTCTATAATTTTCTTGTGATTTTTGGATATATATCTATGGTACTTTCTTCACAATATGGTAGAAGTGGCCTAAAACGGTAAATTAGGAAATATAGGCCTAAACCCCCTGAAATTTCTCAAAATTTGGAATTACTGCTTAAATGCCTCATAAGATTTTTACTGATTTTATGGTGATTTATTGTTGGCTCATTAGTGCACTTCATGTTCATACTAGGGCATTAGGAGGCTGAGAATAAATAAATTAAATGCCAAAGGAAATAGGGAAATTATTATTTTCATGGATTTAGCTATATTATGTTACGATAGACCTCCAGTAAATATTATAGGAGATTCGGAAGACAATTTTGAGTACCTCCCCTTATATACCTCATATAACTTAGGATGGTCTGCGTTTAGTAAAACTACAGAAACTGAACTAGAGTGGATAATGAACTTGGGGAGATGGAATTTAGATAGTTGTTGGTTAGATAGGGCAAGTTGAGTTTAAGTTCATTATTGGAAGTCAGGATAAGTAGAGTGTGAGATTGGCTAGGGTTAAGTGGCGTTCGGGAACGACGAAAGATCGTCCACCCCAGGTAGGAGTGGAAGAGTCATAATATATTAGGGCTATATCTAAAGTAACTTAAAAAGGGATCGTGTAATGGATAACAACCAATAACAATAAGTGCCTTGCGAAAGGGAACGGTGGGCTTCAGCTACCATCATAGTTCCTAGTGCCCTTTGAGAGCCCTTCGCAGGGAATACCGGGGGCAGTCCTGGTCCAACATAAACCGTCGGAATAATAAGAAAAAGAGCAACTAGTATAACAAGGGTTGTACATATACACACCTTCGTAGCTAGGAAGGTAGAATAAGTTGCTTTGGTTGCCATTCAGACGGTAGCTCTGAAGGTAGATGCACGGACGGGACAGTCCAGGGAGCCGAGGGATCGAGGGTTGGAGTACAGAATAAAGGTGGTGGGTCTTCGATATTGATTGTCGTTCACACTGACATCGGTACGTTGACTCGGCGGTGTGGGACACTTAGCAAAAGAAAGTCTGGTGGATATAGCCAGCACTAGTACGCGGATAATCTAGGTTGTGTTCTTCTAGGGGCGTACGGAAGGGCAAGGCCCGGTAGTGTGGATACCCGCCTAGGAGTGGGGGGCCCGACCCACTGTCTCTGTCTGTCACTACGGAGGTTCCTGGGAGTGAAGCTAGCTGCCCGAACAGGGGGAACTAAAGGTCTCTGCGCATAGAGTCGTGTGCGTGTGTTGCACTTGCATGAATCATGACATAGCATATCACTACACTCATATTTGCATACAACCGACACCCCAACGTATAAATCAGTATGGGACTTTTTATACGATGGGAGCCTTGCAGAAGACCCCTTAACTTATAAGTTTGTATGGGCATTCATATAAGTTAAGGTTACTTACTTCTTTATTTTGTTCTCTGTCTGCCTTCTTATATATCTGCCACTTACTACATGTTTTCCTTATTACTTACTGCCGTAGGATTGTTAGACATAATTAATTCTAGATAGTTGTTAGGTTAGCTCCATTGTCACGTGCTTGATTACTCTCCACCTTTGTAGCTTCCCTTTCCTCCTCTCCGCTCGGTGCTTAGGAGCCGTGGGGGAGGGGTAGGGGATGATAGGGCTTAGTATTTATGAATAATGGTTTTCGAACCACAACATTACAGGAGCTCCGGATGGGAGACAGGGACCAGCACAAGCAGAGTATAGTGCGCATGGAGACGGGTCAGTCTAGCACCGGTGCACCTGCGACCAGCTCCGTGAGTGACTAGTATTTTTATAGCTTCCGCGATGAGTGATTTGTAGTGAGGACTCTGATATACCGCGCTCGAGCCCGTCTATCAATATTTCATCTGAATTGTATCTTTGCAGTACTTCTATTATCTATTTCCTGTTATTATCTACTGATGGACTTGATGTGGTTTCACTTTTATTTACATGTTTCTATGGACTTGTTTACATTTATGTGTAATTACTTCTCTCTCTGGTGATAGAAAAGGGCCGGCATAATTGGCATTTTGTAGTGGCGACCTTCCCGTGAGTCGGTGCCACCGCAAAGCGGCAGTTCTGGGCTAAGACCCCGGTGTTCTAAAAAGAAAAAAAGGGGGTCTTACAACTCCCCTCCTCAATAATCTTATAGCAGAGGCTATTAAACATCTTGTTGATTCAATTTCTTCTTTATCTTCTCTCATTTCTGCAGCCCCTACTATCCCTTCTTCTGGGGGCCTGGCTTCAGGACACCCTGAAACCAGGCAGGGGGAGATATCCAATGAAGAAGCTCCAGTCAGTTCTCCTCCAATAACAGCAAATGTGCAGATTGATACACCAACAGATGCAGATATATGTACAGAAGTTTAGGAAATTTATATTGATATGATGCATGTGTATAGAAGAGCCAGCAGATCTTACAGAAATCTTAAATATAGGTGATTGCTTTGTCAATCCCACAATGGATTTATCCAGCTTATTGAAGTCTTTTGATTATGCATATATAAATTATCTTCCAAAAGGTTTTCAACAGCAGTCTATGGCAATTATTTGTTATACTTCCCCAATACGTCCTAAAGTTGTTAATCAACTAAAGGAAAGTCTTGCAGACCCAATGATTATTGAATCATCAGATGTTACAACAAATAAAGTTGAGCCAAACTTTTCACCTCCAACTTATACTATGGATGAAAGTCCAATTCCTAATTTGGATGACTTGATTGCTGAAGATATTGCACAAGAACTTGGAAATGCTCAAAATGCTCCTGATTTGGTTGATACCGAGATTGAGATTGTATAGCCAACATCTCCTAAGAAGTTCAATCTAAGCTGATTGAAGTGATTGATGCTTTATATGATAATCCTCCTAGCTCTTCCAATGATGATAAGGACTCTGAAGATTCTGATGATCCTAAGGCTAAGAAGAAGATAGTTTAGAAAAGGAAAGTTGTTCCCAAAACTATTCCCAAGCCCAATCCTAATAATAGCACTCCCTACTATATTCTTCAAAAGATTACACCTTATCTTGGGATGCCACAATGGATGTGGCTGTCAAAGAATGAGTAAAAAGAAAGGAAGAACAGAAGAAGGTACAGGTCTCCTTCTAGGCAATTCAGGAAAGACCCTCCTCCTCCTCCATCAACTGGGGCCTCTGGAAGTGTGACTCATAGATAGACACCAGTTACTAAGAAAAATCAGAGACACTCCAAGCCAAATCAACAACAGAAATCTTCTCAGAGCAAGCATCCTCCTACTATAGAAAAGAAAAGTTCTTCAGCATCTCTTGATGATTCAAAGAAAGACTCTAGTCCCAAAAGGATAAAATCACTTCCTATTTCATTTGTAGATCTAGAACAAGAGACAACAACAAAGATGGACAGATTTTCAAGAGTTAGTTGGACTTTCTATGATCAACAAAGCTAAAGCAGAAGGAAAATATCCATCACAACACTCCACAATGTCATCTTATAGAAAAGAAGAACTCAAGAGGTATACTAAAGCTAATAAATTTTTCACTTTAGATGATTATACGAGTTTGCATCCTGAAGCAGTAGTACAAAGAGCCACTTCTTGCAATATAATTAGAGCATCAGACATGACAATGTCAAAGAGAGAAGCTGCAAACCCCAATAGATAAATCAAATTCAAACAGCCATTTGAGAAATCTGACAATGAAAAGGCCAAGAAATCTAAATGACTGTTGTGTTTAGTTTTTATTGTTTGAACTCTATTTGTTAATCATGTAACACCTTTGTATATATCTGCTTGATGTTTTATTTTCTGCCAGATATATTTTATTCTTCTTTGTGATTGTTTTCTTTTATTTGTATTAGTGACCTCACCCAAATAGGGGGAGATTGTTGGATCCCTATTTTGGATTTGGGCTAGGTTCACTAATTAGGATGAGTTTGACCCACATTATATAGCCAGGGTCAAGTCTATGAGTCCTAAAGTTTAAGTTAGTCATTAGGTTCAACCTTCATGGACCAGCTTGTTGGAGTTACCATGGTGATCTAGAAGTGGTCAAACATGTAATCTCACTGCCAACGCGATATGAGCCTGCAGGTTCGCACATAAGAGCATGTGGAGAAATTGGAAGATTTACTGTGTTGGTAAGGGTTACCAATCACCCTTTAGTATGGGACGTCAGGCAAATGTTGCCAAGGGAAAATCATCGAGAGTCGACAGGAGTCGTCGAGTATGACTCGTCAACTATGGCAAAATCGACGAGAATCGACGGGAGTCGTCGTGTATGTCTCGCCTACTAAGGCATAATCGTCGAGAATCGAACTGTTCGATTCTCGCCGATTCTGCGTCTGATTCTCGCCGATTCTGCTACTGATTCTCGCTGACTGATTCTCGCCGAATCTGGAGGTGATTCTCGCCGAACGGTCGAGAAACCCTAACTTGGGTGGTCTGCGGATAGCGATTCCTATGAACTGTTTATGCCTTTGGTATAAATAGGACACTTAGGGTTTTGAGGAATATGATCGACCAACATCGAGATTCCGGTAGAAAAACGGAAGCCGACGGAAAGAGTTCCGCCGAATCCCGATTCCGCCGGACAGAAATGTTCCGTCGCTGGTTATTCTCTCTGCCGACCACCTCCTCTCCGGCGACCATCGCTGGTCTTGCTTTCCCTGACGCGGACCTAGCGTTCCGTAGGAAGTGCAAAGGTTCGGCTGATCTTCTTCCCGACCCTTCATGCGACGAAGCTCGGTGTTCTCCCGCTCGTGTAGATTTCTGCAGAGACGTGGACGTTATTCTACGTGGAACTCGCCACCGATAAGGAATCACATTTGGAGAATCTTCGTTGAGTTGTTACTCAACACCAAGAGGTAATTTTTGCCTAATTTTTGTTAACTTCTTGATTCAACATGCATGGCCCGATCCAATCTCTTTTGGGTTGTTCTAGATTTTATTACTTCCGCTGCGTGCACAAGTATTGTGCCAACCTCATAGAGTAACCCAATAGTGGTATCCGAGCCAGGTTACAGCCATATTTGTTGTATTGGAAGTTACGTTATTCCAGTACGTGTAAACCTAGGGATTTAGAAGTGTTCTAAATGTCTAAATTTAATCTTGGCACCCCGCCGGGAACGTCTGGAATCTTGTAGTAATTTCTAATCGTTAGGAATTTCTGTCTCCTTAGTAGTAACCATCCCTCGATTTTGTTTTGGATTTTGAATCCAACAAGGAGAGATGAGCTTGTGTACTGCTTTAAGTTGAGTTGCCTTTGTCCCTTGTCCAATGCATGTAAACCTGAAGATTTTGAAGTGTCCAGATGTTCAGATTTATCCCTTTTCTTCTATCAAATGTTGATAGTGTTCTGTTGTGCACATAAGGGATGCATGGGATTTTTAGGAAGTGTTTTTCTTTGGATGTGCACATTGATCAAATGTTTATCATGGTTAAATGTTAACCTATCATCAAAAATCCCTTCATCAAATATTAAGTGTTCGGATGCATTCCGATGGATGACACTCTTCCTGCCTCGATCGATGAAGTGTGGGCTTGCCAAAGCAAGGTGCATTAATCTATCTTGGTAAGGGTGCGAGCGGATAATTGTGATATCCCACTGTCGACATCGGGTCTAACTTAACTAGGTGACCTCAAAAGTTGAGTGCCTAGAGGCATGGGGTTGGCATGCACCATATGATGGATGCGAATAAGGAGTTATTCACCAACCATACAAGAATTGCATGAGGATGCAATTGGCAAGCGTTACCAACCTAAATAACCGCATTGTGAGAGGAAAGCCAAAGCTGACTCATAGTGTTGGTGAAATACGGATCTTGTCCACTAAGAGAGTAGCTCGCATGAACTCTCTGAATTGATAGTGAGGGCTATTATTTCGAATCAAATAGTGAGAGTTTTTTAATTGAAGTCCAAATTAAAAAATATAATTGTATTTTGAAATTTTGGTACTGATTTATTCTGCATGAATTCTTGTTGAATTCCATGGCAAGTGTTTCGCACTCCACTCTGTCTCTGAGAGCCATCCTTGAGAAGGATAAGCTCAGCGGGACTAATTACATGGACTGGTACAGGAACCTGAGAATTGTTCTCAGGCAAGAGCGAAAGCTCTACGTCTTGGAAGAAGAATCCCCCGAGGTGCCGACCTGGAATTCTTCCCGTGCTGATAAAGATACTTATAAGAAGTATACTGATGATGCCTTGGACATCGAATGCCTTATGCTTGCCACCATTAACTCTGAGCTTCAGAAGCAACATGATAACATGGGGTGCAAGGAGATTGACGAGCATCTCAAGAAAATGTTTCAAGGGCAAGCTCGTCAAGAGAGGTTTGACGTCACCAAAGTGTTGTTTCAGTGCAAGATGGGAGTTCAAGACTCAGTAGGGACTCACGTACTCAAGATTATTGGGTATATAGAGAACCTTGAAAGACTGGGTTTTCCTCTGGGTCAAGATTTGGCCACAGATCTGATCCTGCAATCGTTGCCAGACAGTTACGAGCAGTTTTTCTTGAACTACAACATGAATGAGATAGACAAGACACTGCCCGAGCTCTTAGGCATGTTGAGAACTGCCGAGATCAATATGAAGAAGGCCAAGCCTGCCAGCCCCATACTGATGGTGCATAAGGGCAAGGTCAAGGCCAAGGGATTCAAGAATACGAAGGTGGGACCTAAGTCATATCTTGAGCCCAAGTCTTCTGCAATGGTGAAGAAGAAGAGCACGATGAAGGAGGGGAAATACCACCACTGTGGCAAGGCAGGTCATTGGAGGAGGAACTGTCCTTCGTACATTGAGGGTCTGCAGACAATGAAGGGAGGTATGATTTCCGCTTCAAGTATTTAGGTTATAGAGATAAACTTTTCTGCTCCTTCATCTTGGGTATTGGATACCGGATGTGGTTCTCACATTTGTACAAATGTGCAGGAACTGGGAAGGAGAAGATTGCTGAGTAAAGGGGAGGTGGACCTGCGTGTCGGCAATAGAGCAAGAGTTGCTACTGTAGCCATAGGGGTTTACCGTCTTTCTTTGCCCAGTGAGCTTGTAATAAACTAGATAACTGTTATTTTGTTCCGGCAATAACTAGAAACATTATATCCATTTCATGCTTGGACATGATTGGATTTTCTTTTATGATTAAGAACAACTGTTGTTCTATATTTAAGAATGATGTTTGTGTTGGGTACATTGGAAAATGTGTACCTGATTTGAAGAAGCCCAACCTAGCTCAATGATATACATCAAGGTGTATTTGATGTTGTTTTAAAGTTGACATGTGCAGGTGAAGAATTGATAAAGTATGCAGAAAAATTCTAAGTCCAAGTGTCGACATAGAGGAAGCAGTGTCGACACATAGAAGAAAATTGTCGACACATCACTGGGAAAAAGTGTCGACACAGAAGAAGTAAGTCGACACAACACTGGGAAGCAGTGTCGACACATATCAGTTAGTCTACAACTACACTAGGAAAAAGTGTCGACACAGAAGAAGTAAGTCGACACAACACTAGGAAGCAGTGTCGACACATATCAGTTAGTCTACAACTACACTGGGAAAAAGTGTCGACACAGAAGAAGTAAGTCGACACAACACTGGGAAGCAGTGTCGACACATATCAGTTAGTCTACAACTACACTGGGAAAAAGTGTCGACACAGAAGAAGTAAGTCGACACTTACTAAGTTATGATTCTACAACAACTGTGTCGACACACAGGACTTGTGTCGACACACTGAAGAGTCAAGACCAAGTTATTTTCAGAAGGAGCTGTGTCGACTCAAAGGCAACTTAGTCGACATCACTGAAGACTGTGTCGACACCAAAATCAATTGTGTCGACACAAATAAACAGATGGTCTCGACACTTTCTGACAGACTGTCTCGACAACTTATGGTTCAAGACTAAGGCACAGGACTTGTTTGGAGACTTGACAGCTGAGGATTGCCACCAGTTAACTGAAGCTGTCAGACTTGTCAGAAAACGGTTAGAAACCGGATCAGCCGGTTACCATTAAGAAAGTCTATAAATAGACGGATTCAGAAGGAGAAAGCAACTGTTGGAAAACATTGTTGAGAATCAAAAAGTTGAGAAGGATTACGATCCAATTCATTTCAAGAAAGTGCTAGGCACTTAAGAAGATCTTCTCCGGGAGATCTAAGAAGACTATCTAAGGATAGATCAAAGAAGAGTTCTAATCAGAATTCAGAAGAATCATTCAAAGTGCTGGATAGAGAGAGATCAAGCCAGAATTTGAAGAAGAAGAAATAAACCACCAGTGGATTCTCAAGAAGCTGTTTGGAAATCAACTCAGCTAAGTTCTTATTCAAGAAGCTTTGAAGAAAGCTCAGATACAGTTGATTTCATCAGCTGATCAAGAATTGTCTTGGCCTTTTCTCTCTCAATTTTAGGCAAGACAGTTAGATAATATTTTCCATATTTCTGTAGGATCTGTTTACACAGATCTGAGTTGTAAGCCTATGTTATAAAGGCTGAGTGTAGGAGTGTTGAACTCTGAGTGGTAGGGCTGTTTGCCTGAGTGTAGGAGAAGGATATTCTCTGAGTTGTAGGCCTTGGGGCAAGGCTGAGGTAGGGCAGTTGTGCCTGAGTTGTAGGAACCAGTTGGGTTCTGAGTTGTAGGATCTGTTGATCTGAGATAAGTGGAAGTTTGGCCGAATCTAGCATACTGCTAGATAGGTGAAGGGGGGAAAGTGGATGTACCCATACCTTGGGGAACCACTATAAAACATTGTGCAATCTGTGATGCTTTATTTTCTGTGATTGCTGTACTTATTGTGTTAGCTATTGAATTGAATTCTGCCTAGAAGTTTTTATAAGAAAAGCAGAACCTATTCACCCCCCCCTCTAGGTGTTTAGGCTGCCTTGAAAGTTAAACTATCAAGTGGTATCAGAGGGAGGTTCCTCAAAAAGGACTTAACAGTCTGAGGTAGATCTGAAAGGCAGATTCAAGATTCAAGAAGATGGGTTCTGGAGAGAATCATAAGGAGCTAGGGTCTATGAAATTACCCATATACAAGAAGGAAATCTTTGGGATCTGGAAAGAGAGAGTCAGATTGTTTATGGAAGCATCTGACCCAAGGATTTACATCACAGTACAGGAAGGGCCCTTCATTCCAATGAAGATATCTGTTCTTGATGCAAATATCCAAATACCAATGACTTATTCAGAAATGACCAAGGATGAAATCATCTTGGCAACCATGGACAAAAGGGCACAGAACATCATTGTTAGTGCCATAGATGATTCAACATTTCAAAATCTGATTCACTGCAAGACCTCCAAGGAGATGTGGGACACATTGATTGTCTACATGGAGGGATCTGAAGAAGTAAGGCTGGACAGAAAGTCTATGCTAAATCAGGAGTATGAAAGCTTTAGACAAGGAAAATCTGATAGCATAACTGAGTGCTATAAGAAATTCTATAGAATTGTGAATGAGCTAATCTCCTATGGAAGAGTCTTCAGTACCTATGAACTGAATGACAAATTCTTAAGATCCTTATCAAAGGACTGGGATACAAAGATCTGTGCCATAAGAGAAGTGGCTAAATTGGCAGAGATATCTCCTCCAACCCTGTTTGGAAAGTTACTATCCTATGAAATGCAACTTATGGTAAGGAAGGAGGAGGAAAGAAACTCAAGAGGAGAGCATAGAGAAAAGACTGTGGCATTTAATGCTGAAGCCACTAGAAAGAGTAGGAGGAAATCACCATCTCCTCCTAAAGAAGTTGAAGAAGATAGTTCTGAAAATTCAAATAAGGGTTCAGAAAGCTGTGATTCAGATGCAGACTTTGCTGCATTTACAAGGCAATTCCAAAGGTTCTTGAAAAAGAAGCAATGGAAGTCTAGGCCTTCCACATCACAGCAAGTTGATGACTATTATCAGAAGAGAAGGTCATCAAGGAAAGAGAAAAGCAGATCAAAGCCCAGCAAAGCCACTACTTCAAAGATTGTCTGCTATTGTTGCAATAGGCCTTGACATGTAGTGGCTGATTGTCCTGACAAAAGGAAGGAATCTTCAGAAAAGAAGAAGACTTATCAGAAAGGCAAGAAGGAGAAATCCTTTGTAGCAAAGAAAGATAAAAGTCTGTCAGACCAGTCAACTTCAGAATCAGGATCTGAAGCTGAAGCATATATTGGACTATATGCTGCATCTGAGGAAGAGGAGTTTATGCAGTTGCTAGACTCCATCAATGAACATCAATGCATGGGTTTGATGACAAGATCAGAAGAGGACATATGCCAGAATCAGTCTGGTCCTAATGAGGTAAACTGTCCTTCCTGTACATCTGTTTGTAGTACAAGTGAAGAATCAGCTATATCTGCATCAAGTAATGAAGATGCATCTGGATCTGAAGGAGATGTCTATCAATTGATAGACAAGTATGGGGACTTGTTGCAGGCCCTTAAGAAAAGCAAGAACCTGGTTAAAACACAGGCTCAGGAAATTGCTGAACTAAGGGTAGCAACAACTGAGTTAGAAAAAGTCCTTGATCAAAAATTAAATGAAATTGCCAAGCTGAAGAATATAACTATTATTCAGATGGGCACAATTAATTATACTAATGATCAAGTAAAGAGTCTGGAGGCCAGACTTAGAATTGAAAGGGATTTAGTGGCTAGTTACTCTAAGCCAAAATCTGTCTTACCCTTGATAGATGAATTTGTCACTCAGAAGGGTAAGGCTGGATTAGGATTTAAAGGTAACTCCAGGGCTGGCAGATTCAAGAGGAAAGGCAAAGCCCCTATTCAGCCACTAAACCTTTCAGTCCCCATAAAGTTTAGTAAGGAGAAAGTGCCTTCTAACATATATGATCATGAAGACATTCAAGGTCATATTAAGACAAATGTTCTGAAGAACAAGGGTGTTAAGGCAAGCAGGCCTACCTATGGTCATAAACCCAATGGTTTTAAGAAATCAGTAGGTGAAGTTGCAACAGCACCAGCAATGAACAGAAATTCTTCTGACAAGGATGTATCTAGATCTAGATACAATAAGTTTGAATGTTGGTGCTGTGGCAAGAGGGGCCATTTTGCATTGGACTGCTGGTATAACACAAGTGTTATAAAGAATAAGAGTCTACCTGTTAGAAAAGGTTATGATAACTTTTTTAATGCTAACCTGAACCAAGGACCCAAGACTTACTTGGGTTCTAAGGATAAGTAATTCTGTATTGCAGGTGAATCCAAGTAACCATGCCCCTATATGGTACTTGGATAGTGGTTGTTCCAGGCACATGACTGGAACAAAGGGGCTGCTGAAGGAGTATTCATCTGTCAAAGATGGACATAAAGTGATCTTTGGTGGATCTGAAAAAGGAGTCATCAAAGGGTTTGGTAACATTTCTTCTAACCTAATTACTATCACCCAAGTGGCCTATATAAAAGGTTTGAAACATAATCTAATAAGCATAAGCCAGCTAAGTGATCTAGGATATGACATTTCATTTGGTAAGGATGGATGTCATATCAAAAGGTCAAGTGATCAAGAGATCATTTTGACTGGGTATAGGAAGAGAAATGTATATTGCCTTAATTTTGAGTGTGAAAATAAGGCTTTCCCCATTTGTCTTATAGCTGATGACAATGCTTCCCATTGTGTTAAGTGGCACAAGAGATTGGCTCATCTAAACTACAAGACAATTGGCCAACTCATTAGTAAAGAACTAGTGAGGAATGGGCCTCAAGTTAAGTGTATAAAGGAAGGGGTATGCTCAGCTTGTCAAAAGGGCAAGCAGACAAAATCCTCATTTCAAAGCTTTGAAAACAAGGATTCTGTGAGGTGCTTATACCTCTTGCATATGGATCTTTTTGGTCCTATGCCAGTTCATAGTCTAGGTAGGAAGGTCTACACTTTTGTGGTTGTAGATGACTATTCTAGATTCACATGGGTATTCTTTCTAAGACAAAAATCTGAAACCCCAAGTGTACTACTTAATTTTGTAAAGCAAATTCAGAATGAACTGAATAGTACAGTGGTCAAAATTAGAAGTGATCATGGTACTGAGTTTCATTCTGAAAGCATAACAAATTTGTGTAAAGACTTTGGGATTTTCCAAGAGTTCTCCTCACCAAGAACACCTCAGCAAAATGGAATTGCTGAAAGAAAGAATAGAACATTAATTGAAGATGGTAGAACTCTATTGAGTGACACCTCTCTCCCAGAATATTTTTGGGCTGAGGTAGTTAACACTGCTTGTCATGTCATCAATAGGGCTTCTATCACCAAAAGCCACAGAAAGACTCCCTATGAGATTGTGAAAGGCAGAAAACCAAATCTATCCTATTTTAGGATCTTTGGTTGCAAGTGCTATATACTTAACAATGGCAAGTCATATTTGACTAAGTTTGCTGCCAAATCCCAGGATGGAATATTTGTTGGGTACAACACAAATAGTAAGGCCTATAGAGTCTTCAACTTAACTACTCAAGTTGTTGAAGAATCTGTGCATGTTGTATTTGATGAAACAAGATTAATCAATTGTGAGTTGTCTTGTAGATCAAATGACTCAACAGGTATAAGCAAGAAGATGGACAAGCTCTCCATTGCTGAAGCTTTAAAGGAAGATGGAGCATTGGAAAATGAAGGCTGCTGTCCAGGGGGAGTACAAGAGATAATGGAAACTGATGAAAACCAAGAGGCTCAGCAGAATGAAGAAGCTGGAGATGCTCAACCTGAAGGGAATCTTCCTCCAGCTATAAGATATCTAAGAGATCATCCAACTGATCAGATAATTGGTGATCCAAGACAAGGAGTGCAAACTAGAAGCAGAAATCAAAGCACAGTTTTGCATTCAAGTTTCTTGTCCCAGATGGAACCTAAGAAGTTTGAAGAAGCTATCCAAGACCAGCACTGGATTGATGCTATGCAAGAGGAGCTGAATCAATTTAGAAGATGCAAAGTCTGGGAGCTTGTTCAAAAACTAAGAGGCCACAACATAATTGGCACTAAGTGGATCTATAGGAACAAGCTAGATGAAAGTGGGATAATAGTGAAGAATAAAGCAAGGTTAGTTGCAAAAGGATACAGGCAGGAAGAAGGAATTGACTTTGATCAAACCTTTGCTCCAGTAGCAAGGCTAGAGGCAATCAGAATGTTCCTTGCCTATGCAGCCTACCAAGACTTCAAAGTATACCAAATGGATGTGAAGTCAGCATTTCTGAATGGTGATCTTAAAGAAGAAGTATATGTAGAGCAGCCATCAGGTTTTATAGATCCTCTTAAACCTGATTATGTGTATAAGCTTAGGAAAGCTTTGTATGGGTTAAAACAAGCTACAAGGTCTTGGTATGAAACCCTGTCTACCTTCCTCATTGAGAATAAATTCTCAAGAGGAAAGATAGACAAAACTCTATTCCTTAGGGAATCCAAAGGAAAGATCATCTTAGTCCAGATCTATGTTGATGACATAATCTTTGGATCTACTGAAAACAACCTTTGTAAAAAGTTTGCCAAACTTATGCAAGGGAAGTTTGAGATGAGCAGTATGGGAGAACTTAAGTTCTTCTTGGGACTCCAAGTAAGACAGACTGATGATGGATTGTCCATATCCCAGTCTAAGTTCACCAAAGAATTAATTAAGAAATATGGTATGGAGTCATCCTCCTCCATGAGAACTCCTATGGGAACAAGTATGCCTATATGCAAAGATGAGGCAGGTAAACCTGTTGATGAATCATTGTATAGAGGAATAGTTGGGTCTCTACTATATCTCACTGCTAGTAGACCTGACATTATGTATGCAACATGTGTCTGTGCTAGGTACCAAGCCTGCCCTAAAGAATCTCATTATACTGCAGTCAAAAGGATTCTGAGATATCTAAAGGGCACTCCTACTCTAGGTCTTTGGTACCCTAGGAATAGAGATTTTCTACTAACAGGCTATTCAGATGCAGATTTTGCAGGATGTAGAGAGGATAGAAAGAGTACTACAGGTACTTGTCAATTCCTGGGAGGAAGACTAATATCTTGGAGTAGTAAGAAGCAGACCAGTGTGGCAATTTCCACAGCTGAGTCAGAGTATGTTGCTGCTGGAAGCTGCTATGCACAGCTATTGTGGATGCAGCATCAGCTTAAGGATTATGGTATTCAGGTAAGTAGAACACCCCTTTTATGTGATTCAAAGAGTGCTATTTCTATTGCTAATAATCCAGTTTCTCATAGTAGAACTAAGCATATAGAAATCAAATACCATTTTCTTAGAGAACATGTAGAAAGAGGAGACATCTCATTGGAATTTGTAAAAACAGATTATCAAATAGCAGATGTATTTACTAAGCCTTTAGATGAAACCAAATTCAATAAATTCAAAATTGAATTAGGTATGTTAACCATTGATTAATGTATTAACAAAATCATTAACAATGCAATTGAAGTGGTATATAAGTAAGTAAAGGTAATAACAACAACATAATCAAGTGTTAAAAAGGACACATTGAAGTTATAGAAATTGGCTAAGTAAGAATATGTCGACACATTCAGTAGTAATGTGTCGACTTAGAGAAATTATGTCGACAAGTCAGAAATATTGTGTCGACACAGAGAATATGTGTCGACACTTGAGAGTTATATTGTCGACTTAACCAGAAAGGTAATGTCGACTCAACCAGGAAAATGGTGTCGACACTTACAGAATATGTGTCGACACTTATCCTTAGAGTCGACACAGAATTTCTGTCTATCTAAGGTGTCGACATACCCACAAATTGGTATCGACACATAGTAGGCTGAAGTAATGTCGAGACATAGAAGTTTGTATCGACACATTCCGTCTGTGTCGACACATTTTGACTGTTTTTGGTGCCTTTTGAACTTCTTTCAACTGAGGCTATAAATAGGTCAAAAACTCATTCTGTCGACACGCTTCCAAGGTTTTCGAGACTAAAACCCTGTGTCGACAGTCTATCTTTCTCTCTTCTCTCAAGCTTTCTCGACGAACCGATGGCGCCAAGGATTGAAGACAATATTAATGAAGGGTATGAGTTGGTGCGCCAGGCCTTTGCAGAGGTGCCGCCAGATGTTCAAGGAGTTATCACCCTCCTCTCTGAGTCAGGGTTAGAATTTCTCATCTCAGAACCAACAAAAATCTGGAAGAAGGAGGTGCACGAGTTCTTTATCTCTGCATCAGTCCACTCGACTGGCCTCAAGATTAGGTCCACAGTTCAAGGGACTAAGGTGAAGATTAATCAAAGAAGTTTAAGAAAGATCTTTCAATTGCAAGTAGTTGAGAATGAAGAGGAAGTACCTAGTTCTAAAACAAGGGAAGCCCTTCAATGGTGTGGACTGGACTCAGGATTGAAGATTGGAGCTGCATTCAACAGGAAGGGTATGAATCAGTAAGGGAAGTTCTTGTCAGAAGTAGTTGGGAAAGTAATCCTCTGCAAGACAGGTGGACATGATAAGATTTCTGCCTATATGTTCAGCCTGATGACCAGGATTATTTTTACTATTCCTACTGATTGGTCAGGAGTGATCTTTGACAAGATCAAAGAAGGAATCAATAAGCCTAACATGGCTAGGATCATGAGCCTGTACCTCACTGGAGTGATTCCTGAAGTGATGCAGCAACTGCAAGGGAGTAAGATTAATCATATGAGAAGAATGGATATGAGATTGTTCTCTAGGTGGGATAGGGTGCTGTCCAAGGATGTGCCTGAAGAGAGCAGGCCATACACCCCTGTGAAATCCCCTACACAAAATCAAGAATCTGAACAATTACAAGAAGACCCACTGAGGACACAGGTTGAAGAACAGCTTGCCTCATCTATAGTCCAGGAAGTGTCAACACCTGCACAGATGCAGGGGGAGCCAGTTTCCACTCCTGCTCCAAAGGTATCTACTCCTGCTCAGGTATAGGGGGAGCTAATGTATTTTACTATACAAGACATTGCTCATATTCTTATTACTGCACAGGTTCAGGGAGAGCTAGTGTCCACTCCTACTCCAGATACTACAAATACTGAAGTGCAAGTACAAGAGGATGCACAGTTAAACTTGTCTCAAGATTTAACTGCTGCAGAAGTTACAGCTCAACTGGAATTTACTATGGAGGAGTTATTCCCTGATATTGATACTACTGCTGATAAAGTAGGAGGTGGACCAGATATTGAGAAGTCCATAGGTATGGACATTGATCAGGAAGCTGAAGTTGAGCCACAGGTTGAGGGTGAGCTAGTGGATGTTGAAGCTGAGCAACAGGCCCCTGGAACAGATACAATTCATCATCCTCAAGAAAGAATTCATGTAGATACTTCATCTGAAACAGAAACTGAAGATGCCAGGGTGGCAAAGAAAAGAAAACTTGTTGTCTTCAAGAGAAGAAGCAAGAATTATAAGCAGGCTTTACAGACCACACCTCTACAAGTATCTCCAGCCTTTGATTACAACAAATTTATGGTAGATCTACAAGTAAAATTGGATGAACAAAGGATGGCTCTGGAAAAGTATGTTGATGAAAATAGCAAGTCACTTCAGTTTGACTTAGCTCAGGATATAAAGTCCATCCAGTTTCAAGTCAACATGCATAAAAAGGAAATGACAGATTGCTTCCACAAGGGTGGCAATGCTGTGGTTTATCTAGCTAAACAATAGGAGGCTATTACTACAAAGGTGGATGACATTGCTTTGTAGCAAAGCTATGTTTTGGAAAACCAACTAAGAATGAATGATAATTTAACTGAATCTCATAATGAGATCATTGAGGAAGTTAAGAAGATTGGTCCAGGTCTGCCTGCAGATAGAGCCAAAGAAAGGGACGAATTTGATAAGAATTTTCAAGCTGCCATTGCATCTGTTAAGACTGCCATCACAACCTCTCAAAAAGAAATATCTGAAAAGCTTCAAAAGTTAAAACCATTTTTCAAAGAGGGTGTGAATTATTTGGATGGCCAAATCCGATTTCAAAAGGAAGATCTAAGAGATCATGTATCTAGAGAAGCCATAAAGGGGGAGAGGATGCTAATTCATGCAAGCTCAGAGCACACCAAATGGGTGACCAATAGCATTCGAGCCACTTTGGGATATCCCCCATTGTGTGATGATGCTATGGTGGCTGAGTCAGGAATACAATCAAATCTACTTGAAGGCAATCAACCTGAGGTTGCCCAAGTCATTTACCCCCCTCCAGATTTTGACATGATTGATCAGAAAGTTCAAGGAATGTATAGTCCTCCAAAGGAGGTTACTAATATTGTCTTTGGAAAGGTTGATAAGCCTGAGGCTACTCTGAAAGAACAGCAAGATGCTCTATTAGCAAAGAAGAAATTCAGAGAGCAGGCTGTACTTAAGCCAGATTATGAGCAGTGGAGTCCTACTTTAAGGAACATAATACTCACTGCATGGAAAGCTGTACAAGATAAAGTTCATGAGAGAGGGAAGTGGTACAATGAAATAGAATGGCAGAAGTATGAGGCAAGACAAGAAGCAATAGTACAATTCAGAAGGAAAGCTAAGCTGAGAAGACTGCCATCAGATGCTAAGGAGCTAAGCAAATACTTCCCAAAGCCTTTTCATTATTTTGAAAGGCAAAGGATCAAGGAAGAAGCTCAGAAGAAAGCTGATCTTAAAGGAAAGAAGATAGCTGAAGAATCAGAAGCTCCTGTGACAGCTACAATTCAATCTGGCAAAAGGATTATAATTAGAGAGCCTGATCAATCCTGATTATGTTTTAAGTGTTTTGTAATGTTGTGATGTAATCATTAAATGTAAAACATTGTAATCAAACATTATCCAGTTATAAACAAAATGTTGTTAGGCATATTATAATGTGCATTCTGTGGTGAATTGTTTTTTATGTGTTGTTTATATTAAGTATTCCTGTCATGTCATATATCATCATTTAGTACTGTTTATAAATGGTGTATATCATTGGCTATAAGGGTTATGACTTCTCCAAATAGGGGGAGATTGTTGGGTACATTGGAAAATGTGTACCTGATTTGAAGAAGCCCAACCTAGCTCAATGATATTCATCAAGGTGTATTTGATGTTGTTTTAAAGTTGACATGTGCAGGTGAAGAATTGATAAAGTATGCAGAAAAATTCTAAGTCCAAGTGTCGACACAGAGGAAGCAGTGTCGACACATAGAATAAAATTGTCGACACATCACTGGGAAAAAGTGTCGACACAGAAGAAGTAAGTCGACACAACACTGGGAAGTAGTGTCGACACATATCAGTTAGTCTACAACTACACTGGGAAAAAGTGTCGACACAGAAGAAGTAAGTCGACACAACACTGGGAAGCAGTGTCGACACATATCAGTTAGTCTACAACTACACTGGGAAAAAGTGTCGACACAGAAGAAGTAAGTCGACACTTACTAAGTTATGATTCTACAACAACTGTGTCGACACACAGGACTTGTGTCGACACACTGAAGAGTCAAGACCAAGTTATTTTCAGAAGGAGCTGTGTCGACTCAAAGGCAACTTAGTCGACATCACTGAAGACTGTGTCGACACCAAAATCAATTGTGTCGACACAAATAAACAGATGGTCTCGACACTTTCTGACAGACTGTCTCGACAACTTATGGTTCAAGACTAAGGCACAGGACTTGTTTGGAGACTTGACAGCTGAGGATTGCCACCAGTTAACTGAAGCTATCAGACTTGTCAGAAAACGGTTAGAAACCGTATCAGCCGGTTACCATGAAGAAAGTCTGTAAATAGACGGATTCAGAAGGAGAAAGCAACTGTTGGAAAACATTGTTGAGAATCAAAAAGTTGAGAAGGATTACGATCCAATTCATTTCAAGAAAGTGCTAGGCACTTAAGAAGATCTTCTCCGGGAGATCTAAGAAGACTATCTAAGGATAGATCAAAGAAGAGTTCTAATCAGAATTCAGAAGAATCATTCAAAGTGCTGGATAGAGAGAGTTCAAGCCAGAATTTGAAGAAGAAGAAAGAAACCACCAGTGGATTCTCAAGAAGCTGTTTGGAAATCAACTCAGCTAAGTTCTTATTCAAGAAGCTTTGAAGAAAGCTCAGATACAGTTGATTTCATCAGCTGATCAAGAATTGTCTTGGCCTTTTCTCTCTCAATTTTAGGCAAGACAGTTAGATAATATTTTCCATATTTCTGTAGGATCTGTTTACACAGATCTGAGTTGTAAGCCTATGTTATAAAGGCTGAGTGTAGGAGTGTTGAACTCTGAGTGGTAGGGCTGTTTGCCTGAGTGTAGGAGAAGGATATTCTCTGAGTTGTAGGCCTTGGGGCAAGGCTGAGGTAGGGCAGTTGTGTCTGAGTTGTAGGAACCAGTTGGGTTCTGAGTTGTAGGATCTGTTGATCTGAGATAAGTGGAAGTTTGGCCGAATCTAGCATACTGCTAGATAGGTGAAGGGGGGAAAGTGAATGTACCCAGACCTTGGGGAACCACTATAAAACATTGTGCAATCTGTGATGCTTTATTTTCTGTGATTGCTGTACTTATTGTGTTAGCTATTGAATTGAATTCTGCCTAGAAGTTTTTATAAGAAAAGCAGAACCTATTCACCCCCCCCCCCTCTAGGTGTTTAGGCTGCCTTGAAAGTTAAACTATCAGTTTGTTATGTTATAGCCCAATTGTTTAATGGTCTTTATGTTTTGAACTTGGACCATTAGATCTATAATGTAGAAAATAATAAAAGACTAAGAACAAATGACTCAAACCCTACATATCTCTAGCATTGTCGTTTGGGCCATATAAACGAGAAGCGCATATCCAAGCTCCATAAAGATGGACTTTTGGACTCATTTGATTATGAATCATTTGAGCGATGCAAATCTTGTTTGTTTGGCAAGATGACTAAGGCCCCATTCACTGGTTATACTGAGAGGGCTGAGGATCTCTTGGGTATTGTACATAGTGATGTATACAGACCCATGAGTTCCATGGCTAGAGGTGGGTATTTCTACTTCGTTACATTTACTGATGATTTCAGTAGATACAGATATGTGTATCTTATGAAGTGCAAATCCGAGACCTTTGAAAAGTTCAAAGAGTTCAAGAATGAAGTAGAAAACCAGTTGGGTAAAAGGGTTAAAGCACTTCGATCTAATCGAGGTGGCGAATACTTGAGTCATGAGTTCCGTGATCATCTGAAAGAGTGTGGTATTGTATCACAGCTCACTCCACCTAGAACACCACAGCATAATGGTGTATTTGAGATGAGAAATCGTACTTTGTTAGACATGGTACGTTCGATGATGAGTCATGCAGACTTGCCTGTTTCCTTTTGGGGTTTTGCTTTAGAGACTGCTGTAATGACACTGAATCGCGCTCCAACAAAACCGGTTCTGAAGACACCATATGAGATATGGACTGGGAAGCGTCCTAGTATGTCGTTCATTAAAATTTGGGGCTGTGAGGCATACGTGCGACGTCAAATGCCTGACAAGCTGGAACCCAAATCGGATAAATGTTATTTGGTGGGATTTCCTAAGGAAACGAAAGGGTATTACTTTTAATTACCGTCCGAGGGCAAAGTGTTTGTCGCAAGGACTGGCGTCTTCTTGGAGAAAGAGTTCTTATCAAGAAAGACTGAAAAGGTAGAACTTGAAGAAGTTCAAGAACCATAAGTAGTGAATGAACCGGAATTGGATTCTGAGACAGGACTATAAGATGTTGTATCTAGATAACCTGCTCAAGAAACACAAGTCCTACGTAGATCTGGTAGACCGATGTTTGAGCCTGAGAGATATGGATTTCTCATGTCTCAAATAGGTAATGTGTTGCTTATGGATCATGATGATGAACCAGCAACCTACCAAGAGGCTATGAATAAACCGGACTCCGACAAATGGCTTGAGGCTATGAAATCCGAGATGGACTCCATGTATGCAAACCAAGTTTAGAACTTGGTGGAACCACCTGAAGGGGTACGACCCATAGGGTGCAAATGGGTCTTCAAGAAGAAGACCGACATGGATGGGAATGCACAGACATTCTAAGGGCGACTGATGGCTAAGGGTTTCAAGCAAATTCATGGTATTGACTATGATGAGACCTTTTCCCCTGTTGCCATGGTAAAGTCCATAAGGATATTGCTTGCTATTGCTACGTATTCTGACTACGAGATCTGGCAGATGGATGTGAAAACGGCTTTCCTTAATGGAAACCTCCTTGAGGAAGTGTACATGACACAACCCGAGGGTTTTGTATCCCCAAATGAAGCCACTAAAATATGCAAGATGAATAAGTCCATCTATGGACTGAAACAGGCCTCTCGAAGTTGGAATCTTTATTTTGATAAGAAAATCAAAGAGTTTGGTTTCATCAAGAATGAAGATGAGCCTTGTGTTTACAAGTGAATCAGTGGGAGCATTGTTGTCTTCCTGATATTGTATGTAGATGACATACTTTTGATTGGGAATGACATTCCTACCCTGAAAGTTGTTAAGAACAACCTAGGGAACTGCTTTTCTATGAAGGACTTGGGTGAAGCGACTTACATACTCGGTATTAAGATCTATAGAGATAGATCGAAGAAGTTGCTGGGTTTGACCCAGAGTACATACATTGAAAAGGTGTTGAAGCGGTTCAACATGCTTGAGTCCAAGAAAGGATTTTTACCCATGTCTCGTGGTGTGAATCTCTCTAAGGACCAGTGTCCAAAATCTTGTGAAGATAAGGACCGCATGAAGTTGATTCCATATGCTTCGGCAATTGGATCAATCATGTATGCAATGTTATGTACTTGACCCGATGTCTCCTTTGCTTTGAGCATGACTAGCAGATATCAGTCAGACCCTAGTGAATGTCACTGGATTGCAGTCAAGAATATCCTGAAGTACTTGAGAAGGACTAAGGATGTGTTCTTGGTGTATGGTGGAGAGGAAGAGCTTGTTGTAAGTTGTTACACGGATGCTAGCTTCCTAACTGATAGAGACGATTCAAAGTCTAAGTCAGGGTTTGTGTTTTGCCTTAATGGAGGAGCTGTGAGCTGGAAGAGTTCCAAGCAAGAGATAGTTACTGATTCTATAACAGAGGCCGAGTATATCGCTGCAGCTAACGCAGCAAAGGAGGCTGTATGGATTAGGAAATTCATCGGCGAGCTTGATGTAGTTCCTAGCATTGTTGGTCACGTAGTTCTCTACTGTGATAACAATGGTACAATTGCACAATCTAAGGAACCTAGATCCCATCAGCGCTCCAAGCACATACTTCGGCGGTTCCATCTTATTCGTGAGATTGTCGAATGAGGAGATGTGAACATTTGCAGAGTGCCGACTGAAGAGAATATTGCAGATCCACTGACAAAGCCTCTCACACAGAGAAAGCATGATGGTCATACTAGATCAATGGGTATGCGATACCTAAGTGATCAACTTTAGTGGGAGTCTTGTGGGTTGCATGTAAACATATATTCTGTTTGCATTTTTTATTCATTCATATGATGAATTGTGTACGAAATGTTTCTTTTTACAATTAATGGCAAGTTCTTTTATTGTGATTTTTCTATGTGATAGTTAAATTGTAACATAATAAATACCCTTAGAGTGTTCGCTTCCATAGAACATCAAGTACGTGACTTGAATGTGAGAGCCTATGATTTATTTGAAGCTTCATTCTTAAAAGGTCCCTGGTCGTTGTATCATCATAGAAGCTAAGGGTTACGATGATACCTTAAGACTAGCACGTGCGTTGACTGATGACCAGTTCTCACAGGTCATGATATTGTGATATCAAGTCATCACGTGGGTACTTGTTAATGAACAAGTTGTACTGGATAGACCCATCCTGAGACTACTTTGTTGATTGTTGTCTAATCGTGTCACAAGTAGGTCTCTATTGGCAATGGTGTTATGGTCCTTTGACCTGACGTCACAACATTCATCATGTGAGGAAGAGCGTTCTTTGATGTCATCTAAAGTCTTCCTTGAGAAAGGTTGATGATAAGGGTGGTTGTTGGGTACGTTACGAATCATTTGGGTGTTTGTGTGTGAGAAGATATAGGATTTGTCCTCCTATATGATAGGAGTTGCATCCATTGGCCCCTTGATGGAACTGGACTGAGAAATGCATGGCCATGCTTGGTTGAGTCAGTATGTGATATTGGACTCACCATTCTCTGGAAGTTCGTTCTAGATCAAGAAACTTGGATTGAGCTACTATGAGGGTGACACGGTCCATACCTATAGTTCTTTCCGGATGTAAGGGACAAAGGGACAAAGACAACGCTGGAACATTGGTCATGAAGGCTTATGAGTTATGAACTCTTATTGCTTGGGGAGCAATGATGCATTGCTAGATGCCGCTCATTGTTTGTGAGGTTTTTGGTTTGATACTTTCAAGATCAAGTGGGAGACTGTTGGAGTTACCATGGTGATCTAGAAGTGGTCAAACATGTAATCTCATTGCCAACGCGATATGAGCCTGCAGGATCGCACATAAGAGCATGTGGAGAAATTGGAAGATTAACTGTGTTGGTAAGGGTTACCAATCACCCTATAGTATGGGGAGTCAGACAAATGTTGCCAAGGGAAAATCATCGAGAGTCGACGGGAGTCGTCGAGTATGACTCGTCGACTATGGCAAGATCGACGAGAATCGACGAGGAGTCGTCATGTATGTCTCGCCGACTAAGGCATAATCGTCGAGAATCGAACTGTTTGATTCTCGCCGATTCTGCGTCTGATTCTCGCCGATTTCAGCGTCTGATTCTCGCCGATTCTGTGACTGATTCTCGCCGACTGATTCTCGCCGACTGATTCTCGCCGAATCTTGAGGTGATTCTCGCCGAACGGTCCAGAAACCCTAACTTGGGTGGTCTGCGGATAACGATTACCTATGAACTATTTATGCCTTTGGTATAAATAGGGCACTTAGTGTTTTAAGGAATATGATCGACCAACATCGGGATTCCTGTAGCAAAACGGAAGCCGACAGAAAGAGTTCCGCCGATCTCCCGATCCGCCGAATCCCGATTCCGCCGGACGGAAACGTCTTGTCGCCGGCTGTTCGCTCCGCCGACCACCTCCTCTCCGGCGACCGTCGGCTGATCTTGCTTTCCCTGACGTAGGACCTAGCAATCCGTGGGAAGTGCAAAAGTGCGGCTGATCTTCTTCCCGACCCTTCGTGCGACGAAGCTCGGGGTTCTCCTACTCGTGTGGATTTCTGTAGAGACATGGACATTATTCTATGTGGAACTCGCCACCGATAAGGAATCACATTTGGAGCATCTTCGTTGAGTTGTGACTCAACACCTAAGAGGTAATTTTTGCCTAATTTTTGTTAACTTCTTGATTCAACATACATCGCCCGATCCAATCTCTTTTGGGTTGTTCTAGATTTTATTACTTCCGCTGCGTGCACAAGTGTTGTGCCAACCATATAGAGAAACCCAACACTGGGTACATCCACTCTTCTACAACCCTAGGTAGGAATCCACTATAGGATTTGATCAGGTGCCTGTACACCAATGAGCTGTTGATCAGGTGCTCAAAAACCAAACCTCAAGTCTGTTTGTTAGGTGACTTGCAACCAGGAATAACTTTTGAAGGGAGAGATAACCCTGTACAGAGAGGGGAGAGAGAGGTTGATGATGACTTCTCTATTCTCAAAGCAAATTGAGAGAAGCCTTGTTAATTCTACTTATTGTATCAAAGCTCCCCCTGATATTAGTATATGTTCATGCAGGGAAACTTTGTTAGGGATGGTAGGTCTTCTGCTGCAAGATCAAATCCAGGATTCTCTTGACTGATTGAAATGGTTTGTCACTGAAGATCCTGGAATCAGAGATAGAAGGAAGAAAAAGACTCTTGATATATGATTGGTGTTCTTTTCTTCTTCTTCTTAAGAGAGCAACGAGATCCTTCACAGAAGGAGTATTAGAAAGTCTAGAAGCTTTTTCTCTAAAAAACTTTTTCTGTCACTGTGTTGTTTTTCTTGAGAGCTGTAAGAACAATTTTTTTTCTCGTGTCTCTGTTCTCTTTGAGTGATTGATTCCTTTCTTGTCCTACCGAGATTATATAATAATAACAACTATTCCACAATTCAAATTTTAATTCCTGCCATTAAAGCTAAGCAGAAAATCTGGGAATAGAAAACGTCAAGAATGTTAATTAAAATATTCCATTCCCCAACTGTCCCGGGATATTTTTCAATTTCATTTACTGATGTAAACCATAATCAATGCTGCCAAATAACGGCTATAAAATGAGCATTAATTACTTAGTAAAATCATGACTTATAATAGAAATAAATCAGAACAGATAAAGAAATAGTAAGTCAAAAACATCTTACAGTTTTCGTCGACCAGAGATCAGAGATCGTCGACCTCAGAAAACACATTCTTCGACCTTGGCTCTACAAATAAACTTTTCAAAACATTGACTGAGTCTGAGCTTGAAGATCATTGAGCTTAGAGCTGCACTGCATTGGAAGATCGTCGACCCTAGAATAGATAACTTCTTTGCCAAGTTCGCAGACCACAGAACTCTTGTCTTTCACTTAGAGTAAGTCGACCTGAGCTCTAAGAATGTCGAGCTCAAGAATAACGTCAACACATAACTTCTAGGGCTGATATCTGATACTGTCTTCAGGCAGGTCCTTGATGCTGCAAGCTATAGGACTGACCTAAGACTAGGAAGATAAAGTACTTGACCCAACTATACAACATGGGTCATACCCTAAGAAGTGAACCTAGCCCAAATCACCTGGGATTCCAACAATCTCCCCCTATTTGGGTGAGTTTTCTTCAGAAGAAAAGTAAGCAAAAAAAATCATAGCAAGAAAAAATAGATAACTGATAGAATAAATAAGCTATCAGCATCTTTATAAAGCTATGCATAAATTGTTCATAAGCAAAATAGACAGAAAATAAATAAGTTATTTGTCCTTGGGAGAATCAGAAGATTTAGCAAATTTTATTACTCTGTTTGGATCCAGTGCTTGTCTGAGAGTCATGGTCATGTATGCATCTCCCAAAGTCTTTTGAGATGTGGCTCTGGGAACTATGACTTCAGGATGCAGATTCATGTATTCTTCAGCATTAAACAGATTTCCAACTTGATATCTTTCTAGCTCTTTCTTCCTGTAGGATGACATTATAGAATACTGAGAGGTGTCCTGACCCTATTCTCTTGCTCTTCTGATCTGAGATAGAGCAATAGATTCTTTAAATCTGGCCATTCTGGTATTAGGATCTGTCTCAGGATCATATGCTTGAATTGGAGGTCCTTCATATCTAACTTCAGGACTAACATCACTGGAAGGGGAAGGAGAGAATGTTGGCTTGGATTGATATTGCTGAGAACTGAGAGAGCTTCTTGAGAATGAGTTATATTGCTTTTGATACTGACTAAATCTTGAAGCTTCAGAGGATCTACCATGCCTTTGGTAAGTCTGAGTAGTGTTTGAAAATCTCTGATGGCCACGACCTGAAGAACTACCACTTGGAGGAGGAGGAGGAGGAGGATCTCTTCTATCCATCCTTGGAGAAAAGGGAGGGGAGTACTTCCTTTTCTTCCTTGCTTTAATCTAATTCTTTGACAACTTCATCCAATAAGGCATGTTAGGATATGGATCAATATTGTGCCTGATATAGTATGTAGTGTCATTATTGGGATTAGAGCTGGAGCTGGAATCTTCTTTCTTAATTTCCTTTTCTTTGTCTTGGGGGAATCATCATTGTAGATTTCTTCACTACTTTCACTGTAAAGTTGTACAAAACATCAATTGCTTTTATATACTCGGGAGTTACCTTGGGAGGAGGAGAAGGAGCCTTGGGAGCTGGGATAGGAGTAGGAGCATAGACCTGAGGGATGGGGTCAGTCATGTACTCAGACTCTGATTCAATAGACTCTAATTCAATGGATTCTTCAATTGCCTCTTTGGTATCAGCTACTGAAGCTTTATCAGTAATCATAGCTTCAGTTTTAGAGCTTTCTTCAAAACTAGCCCTTATTGTGGCTATCACCTCTGAGGAAGCAGGTGGAGTATAACACACAATGGCCTTGGATGATGATTCAACAGAAAGTAAAGGAATTTCCATAAAAGAATGATGGAGTATACTTTCCATATCTACTGATGGAGGTATAATATAAAAATAATTTCCACCAGTCAGAATTTCTGGCATAGCTATAACCATCTCATCATCTGCTGTTGCTGCAAGGGCTTCTTCACAGAACATCTCCCCCTGCATGGTTTCAGAATGTTCTGAAGCCATGCCCTTGGCTGAAGAAGGGGAAGGGAAGGAGGAGGCAACAAAGAGAGATGTAAGGGAATTTATTTAATTTAAAAGAGGGGATATCTCAGCTGCAATAAGCTCCTTGAGGATGGGAGTCAACTGAGATATGAGGGTAGCAATGAAAGCATTGTCAGGGGTTAGAGGAGGAATAACTTGGGGGGATGGTTTCAAACATGATATCATCTTGGTTAGTGGGCGAGGATGGGGTCTAAGGAGAGGGAATATGAATAGGGGATTGGAGGGGAGAAGTTTGGGAAGAAATTTCAGCGGTTATCAACTCAAAGTTTGGAAAGAGGAGGGTGGTTAAGGGAATGGTTATGAGGTGAGAGGGAAGAGGCGAGTCAGGAGGTGTGAGGTTATCACTACAAGAAAATAGGCATTTAGTGACGAAATTTTTTGTCACTAAATATTGCGGGTTGGTCACTAAAGACATTTAGTGACCAAATTTAATCTGTCACAAGGTGGTTGCAAAAGGCTTGTCACTAAATATTTTTTGTGACCAAATTAATTCTGGTCACTAAATGTATACTTTTAGTGAGGAAACAATTCTTCGTTGCTAATTATTTTTTAGTGACTAAATTTCTTGCCACTAAAAGATACTTTTTTGTGATTAAATCAATTTAGTCACTAATTGTTTAATGCAATAATGACCAAATTATTTGTTACAAAATACAATTTGTGACCTAATTAATTCAATCACTAATTATTTAGTGCAATAGAATCCAAATTTTTAGTCACTAATGGTCACATTTAATGACAAAATATTTGGTCAGTAATATTTTATAATTATTCACTAAAATATATTTTATATAAATTTATTTATTTGCTATTAAATTGAATCCAAATATATACAAGATAAAAGACAATAATAGACATAATATCTATTTTGTAAGAGAATCTTAATCAAATAAATTTTTTATTAATAGTAAAAAGATAGTAGGAGATAGTCCAAACCTCTCAATACAAATCTATATATAGAACATTTATCTTTATTACACTCATTACATTAAAAAAATGTATAATAAACAATATGCTCTTGAAGATTAATCTCTTTCATCTTCATGGGCTCGTCTCTCTTGCCTTCTTTAATTCCTTCTTCGGTGCCTTCTTAATTTGGTGTCTCATTCTTGGGCTCTAAACGCTACAACGGCTTTGGATCATCGATACGATGGTCATAACTCCTCTTGTGCATGAACACATGGATGAATTCTGACAAGTGTCAGCATGCCCCATACCGTAAACTATGATCTCCATCACTATCATTTAAGATGCTGCATATATAAGTTTAAAGAAGATCAAGTAGTTAGTTGACTTCTATAATGAGAGAGTAGAGTTCAGGAGAGATGAACCGAATAATATCTACCTAGAAAAAATATAAAACCTAATAATTTCTATAACGAGAGAGTAGCAGCAAGTGCTTCAATCTCTCGTAAAGAATACACATGCAGTAGCAGTATCAACAAGCACACCATAATTTTTCACAATAAATACTCCCAAACAGGAACATTGCAATATTAAACTGAAGCTGACATTTGCTAGTTGGTCTTTACACCACAGACAGACAGAGATTAACAAGAGTTTACCATGTTGTTCGAGGTATTAATCCATGAAACTGCGCATCATCATAATCAAATAAAAATAAAAAGACAATCTGGAGTGAAACAAACGGGCGCTATGGTCACTCAAAGGCCCACTGGTTCTCCCTCCGAACCTCCTCCTCTTCCTCGTGAGTGAAATCATTTTTGATGTTGATGGTTTTGTGGATCTCTTCCAGAGTCTTGCCCTTAATCATGTCATCAACTGTTTGGCAGGTGAGGTCCAGAAGTACCTTGATGTTCAATTAATTTGCAGCCTGGCAATGAGGAGCATAAAACTCTAATATTTCATGAGTAGATTCACTGTGATTTGAGAAGGTATAGTGTAGCGTGTTGATCAAATGGAGAAAAAATCGCAAGTAATATATAAGTATCTTCATGATTTGTGTAAATGGTGAATAATTCCCAAAATCAAGGTCTCTTGGAAAAGGTTTAGCAAATTAATCAAGACCAACTAGCCTAAATTGATATTCTATATCAATTTTTGTCTGTCTGTGGAATGTATTCATCAAGGTCTCTTGGAATATTTTGTCTGTGGAATGTTTATTAAGTGATTTGGTATGTTTATTAACAATTCTTTGAACGGAGAGCATGAAATTGTTCTTACTATGCATGAAAAGTTGATTGGCACTGGATGGAGTTGTGCACGGTAAATGAAAGCACAAAAAAAATTATTAAATAACCCCATAAATGAAATTTTAGGTAGTACTCACCTCTTTCCTTGAAATATCTGATTGATTTTGCAGGTATTATTCATGGATATGTTGGAAATTTCGTACGCATGTTATCTATCAATCTTAATATGTGGTGAAAGATGTTTAAGTGCAAGTGAATCTGGACTTCATCGTTCCCTGTGAAGACTTCATTGGGCCGCCTACTTGGAACTACTGCTGCCACCAAATATAAATGCTGGTTTAGAAGTCTAAGTGTCATGTTAAATGCAATTAATGTAATCTCTATTTAAGAACTAGTATGATGTAGAAGAAATGCAATGAAAAACTTATCTTCTCTTTTCCGTTTCCTTCATTTTCTCTCTATATTTTGGTTGAGATTGTTCTAACAGTGGTATCAGAGGGGCTTAGTTGGATCAATCTTATCTTTTGATGCTCAAAACATTGATCCATTGCCTCATCATCTAACTCCCATAACTCTCTGTCCGTGCCAGTGTTCACTGGCGAGATGTACGATTTCTGGAGTATCAAAATGAGAACAATGTTGGACTCCCAGGACTTGTGGGAAGTTGTATGCAAAGGCATCGTGATCACCATTCCCGACAAAGCTATCACGGGAGCAACCTCAAAAGGAGAAGACCCAAAAGTTAGCAAATAAGAATGGATGAAGAATTCCTGCGCACTGCTACTGATCCAGTCTAGCATCTCAAATGAGATATTCCCAATGATCATGGGGGCAACCTCTGCAAAAGAGGCCCGGGACATTCTGGAGAAAGAATTCCATGGCACGCAGAAGGTAGTTATTATAAGACTACAAACTTTGTGGAGGGATTTTGAAAATCTCCACATGAAGAGTGGAGAAAGCATCAAAGAGTTCTTTTCTCGCACTACCACCATGGTAAGTCAAATGAAAAATATGGGAGAAGTGATAGATGATTACAAAATCGTTCTCAAAATTCTTAGGAGCTTGACTCCACCTTTTAATGCTGCGGTGATGGCAATAGAAGAAGCAAGGGATCTTCCCTCCCTGTCTCATGCACAACTGCAAGGGTCTTTACTTGCACATGAAGAGCGTCTAAATAAATAATAACCAATTGAAAATGCTTTTCATGCCAAGATGCAAGTTCACAAAAACAATTAAAAGAAAAAAACTGCCAGTGGACATTCCAAGCCTTTCTCCAGGCATACTTCTCTCAGGGGACGTGGGAGAGGAAAACCTTCTTCTCAGGCGATAGAAAAACAAGGTCTATATTGCACTCTTTACAATAGGACCAATCATGACCTCAAGGACTACTATTGGAAATGCAAAAGATGCAAATGGGGCATTCACTTTGATAAAGACTGCTGGTATAACCAGAAAGAAGAAGCCAATGTCATAGAAAAAGAAGTAAAGGGAGAAACTAAAGAAAATAAACTAGACAAGATGTTTCTGGAATGTTTCAAAGATGAAAACAAAACATGCTATTAGTGGATTGTTGATAGTAGCTGCTCGATCCACATGTGCTTCACCAAGGAATTATTTACTGATCTGGATGAAAACTTCAAATCTGAGGTAATTCTTGGTGACAGTAACTCAAAACGAATTGAAGGAAGGGGCACAGTACAAATACAAACCAATACCAGGGATCAAAGAAATCATTAATGTCCATTGGGTCCCCAGTCTGGCCCAAAACCTTCTCAGTGTCAGCCAGTTGACTTAAAGAGGATACTCTGTCCATTTCAAGGATGACTGTTGCAACATATCAAATATTACCTCAGATGATTTTGTTTCAGCACAGAAAACCTCAAAAAAATTATACTAGATTTCTCTCCCACCAAATGATCATCAGGTTTTTGCGTGCACTCAAACATACCAAAACGAAAATTTTCTCTGGCATCGTCGTCTAGGCCACCTTCATTGGGATGGAATTCAGGAAGCTGCTCAAAAAGGGTTAGTCCTCGGACTGACAAATATTACATATAAGAAGGAATTTTGTGAAGATTGTGTAAATGCCAAAGCCCACAAAAATCCATTCCCAAAGGTCTCTAGCTATCGGAGCCAGCGACCGCTATAGCTCATACATGAAGACCTATGGGGACCGGCCACCTCTGACTCCATAGCAGGTATGAGGTATTACTTACTCATAGTGGATGATCATACAAGATTTATGTGGATTTTCTTTCTATCACATAAATATGAAACTTTTGAGGCATTCAAACAATTCAAAACTCAAGTAGAAAAGGAATTTTATTTTCCTATATCTACCTTGCGAACTGATAGAGGAGGTGAATTCCTCTCTACCTCCTTTAAGAAGTACTGCCTGGAAAATGGCATTAGAAGAGACCTCACGGCCCCCCGATCTCCGCAGCAAAATAGTGTGGTTGAACGATGCAACCAGACCATACTTGGAATGGCAAGGGCAATGCTTTTTACTACAGATATGCCAAAACAAATTCTGGGCTGAAGCCTGCAACTATGCTGTGTATATCCTTAAAAGGACAGTCACAAAAGCTTTGGCAACTTTAACTCCTTATGAGGCATTGTACTGCAGGAAACCAGATGGTTTCTCATCTTCGGATCTTTTGGTGTGTTGCCTATCCATTGAAGAATCAAAGTGACAAATTGGAAAATAAATAAGAGAAGTATGTCCTTACTGGTTATTGCTCTAACTCTAAAGCCTATCACCTCTTTGATCTAGGCCACAACAAGCTCATCATTTCTCGTGATGTTGTGTTCAATGAGGCTCAGGGGTGGGACTGGAACTCAAGTAGTTTTGGCCTATTTGAGTCACTTACCCCAGTTCCACTGGTTGAGTTTGAAGATCTAAACTCCATCCAACCTGAAACACCAGATATCCTCTATCACCATGAAGATCAAGACATTGCCAGTTCCATTTCATCACTGCCTCCCCGCATGCGAAGTCTGGAAGACTTCTACCAATCATGAAACCTTGCTGTCATTTCACCTACTCCAACAACTTATGAAGATGCCGCACTTAAGGATGAATGGGTGCAAGCGATGAAAGAGGAATTAGATATGGTAAATAAAAGTGATACCTGGGATTTGGTTTCCTGCCCTCCTGATCAAAGCATCATCGGGCTCAAATGGATTTACAAGATCAATACTAACGAGGAAGGAGAAATTACTCGTTACAAAGCACGCATTATTGCGAAAGGTTATTCTCAAGTTCCAGGACAGGTCTACGAAGAAACATTCTCGCCTGTATCCCGCATGGAAACGATTCGCATGTTTGTCTCCATTGCAGCCCAAAACATATACCACATCCACCAAATGGACGTTAAGTCCGCGTTTCTAAATGGAGTTATCACCGAGGAAATTTATGTTCAGCAACCTCAGGGATTTGAAAAACCAGGGGAGGAACACATGGTCTACCGGCTCAAGAAGGCTTTGTATGGACTGAAGAAGCTCCACGAGCCTGGAACAACAATATTGATACTCATCTCATCAAATCTGGGTTTGTCAAATGCCCTGTCGAGCCAGCTCTCTATGCAAAGAAAGATCATGATACCATCACTCTTTTACTGCTCTATGTCGATGATCTAATAATTATGGGATCATCACCTGAGATGATTATAACCCTCAAAACAACCTCAAAGATCAATACGAAATCACTGATTTGGGTCTAATGCGGTTATTCTTGGGAATTCAAGTTCATCAGGAACATAATTTCATCCATCTATTAAAAGAGAAGTATGCTCGTGCTCTCATCACAAAATTTCAGCTTGATAAAGCCAATGGGGTGGCAAATCCCATGGCAGCTGGAGAAAAACTAGAGAAGAAGCATTAGGATGATGAAAGTTTTCCACCGGAGCTCTATAGGTCTCTCATCGGAACTCTCATATACTTAACTAACGCTTGACCAGATATCGAGTATGCTGTAAACGCCCTCTCCCAATATATGTCATCGCCTAGCAAGGCTCATTTTGCGGCTGCCAAAAGGGTTCTTCGATATGTTTTGGGAATAATCACTCTTGGATTACTTTACTCTCAGAGCTCTCACCACAACTAGAAAACAGACTTTTGGCCAGGGCAAATTTCCCTGGCAAAAAGTCAAAAACCGTGGCTAAAACGTTTTAGCCACAGTCTAGCCACAGGAAAATTCCGTGGCTAATGTCGGCGTTGGCTAAAACTTTTAAGCCACGAATTGGCCGTAGCAAATAGTATTAGCCATGGTAAAAAAGGTCGTGGTAAATAAGCCAACTATTAGCTACGGTATGAAACCCATGCTAAAAGAAAACTCATCATTTTTAAAAAAAACTATTTGCCACAGTTACAAGCCGTGGCAAATACTATTTTATGTTTTTTTAAAAAAACACATTCAAAATACTATAATCTCTCGAGCGTGACTCCTTCATTGACGCAGCTTTTAATCTCTCGATTAAAAGTAAACCATAATGCTTCAATTAAATCACAAATCAAACAACACAAATCATAGATTATGTCACCGATATAATTAATGAAACAACAATATAAATCTAAGATATAAAGTAGGGCCTCCAAAGGACACAATATAAATCTAAGATCGTAATTCTTCTTTCATCTGTATCTCTCCCTATATACTCCGGTCATGTCTCTAGCTTCTTTCAAAATTCAAAATCCTTCAGAAAGTAGCAGTCTAAAATTTTTCAATTCTTGAGTTCTCTGTTAATAGAATATCCAATAGTCTAAGAATATTCTTTCTTAATTCTTTCCCAAAAGTACGCATCTTCCTTTTTCATACCTGTAAGAGAGATCAATAAGAATCAAATTAAACCTTAATCACATTCAAAAACTACTTAAGAAAATATTTCTGTCAATAAGAATCAAATTCAACCTTTTTCATACCTGTACTCGACATACTCGGAGAACTACTTCAATATACGTCGATTACTGCTCGACATAAATTTTCTATACTCGACCTTTTCTTCAATACTTTCAGTTGTGCTTCTTCCTCTAACCTGTAAAGTAAAGACTGTCTCCAGGCCTTTCTATACACCTATTAGCATGAAGATACCCCTTTTAGCTCCAATAGTGCTCCTTTGGAAATTTGAGTAAATTTGAAGAATATGCAGTAAAATCATAATATAATGAGCAATATGTGTGAATAACTGAGTTAAAATTGTGCCTAAAATACTATATGAATTACACTTATCAATGGTTAGGGCCTGGGATGAGCGTGCTCAAATACCATGTTAACAAAATACAAGCATGATAATAATATAATGGGAGAAATTCCTTTGTATATAGAGGAGTAATACAAGGAATATAAGAGAGCAGGAGATTAAATCCAACAGGAAGCTAGTGTGGATGAATAAGGAATGAAAATAAGCATACCACTCCCAGACCAAACATCAAGTATGTTGCTAAGCCTAATACAAACAAAGATTTTTTTTCCAAAAGCCCCCTGACACAAGTAAACAGAATTAAGGGTGATAAAATTTCACATTTGAGTGTTTTTATTCTCAAGTAAACATAAAATAGATTTCATGGGACATTTTAGTGAAAATTAGGTGAATTGTCCATAGCTCTCATATTGTAAATGCTTTGCAAAGGTCAAAGCAGAGGTATGAGGACATGTATCCAGATAGTTAGAGATAAATTCGGATCTAAGGTCCATTAGCTGAAGCAAAAAAAAATTCAACATTTAACAAAGATACTGCAATGTAAGAAAATGAACACTCTTATAGCACATACTTTTAGAATGCGACAGTTTGTAGCATTAAAAGAAAATAAGGAGGTAAACCTCACTTGAGTAACAAGTTCTACTTATTAATGTGGATTGAACAGAAAGATTCAAATAGTCTTCGAGGCAGTTTAGTTGCATTAACATCAAATCTCAAAGATATTGAAACCTTCTAGATATTAGGTCATATGTTGAATTAGAAGATATGCTATAATATTGAGGAGTCATGGTAAACGTGCTTACGGTTTGTTCGATCTGCCGATTCACTCCTTGCATTTCATCAACCATCCGACGCAGTTCTGCCAGTATAGTTTGTTCAGGAAGCCTTCTCAGCTCTTCCTTCCTTATCTGTGCCTGAATCAGTTAAAAGGAGAAGGCTATATAAGAAAACAAAACTAAAGAAGATTCATAAAAAAATGTCTAAGACATAATTCTAATTAATATGAATTAATAATTGATAACATTACTAATTAATTTATGATTTGAAGGCGCAATTCCTCTAATTTATGTCTTTGCATCCAACATTATTGTCAAGTGTGGGCATGGTGCTCTGCCTCTTGTTGTACAGGAATCTATGTTGGGTCATAGGACCTGAAGGTGTTTGGATCGGCACTCTCCTTACAGTCGAAATGTATGTTCCTTCTCTCACCACATGCAGGGGAGTGAAGGGAGATATGATGTCAAGTTGTCATCATTTCTCATGAGATGTTTAGAGTTCCAGGATGTATGTATCACATATTCACATAAGAAAGAATAACTTCATTTACTAGTTGTTGGCCATCCGCATGCTTCAACTAAATATATGTTTATTTTACCTTCTGTGCACTTGTACTGAATGTTGAACTTAAGCAGTGCCATGTGTATTTACTATTTAATAACCTATTTGTGATTATTTTTGCAAGAATGCATGGCAACAAACTCCATGGTGGAAGACTATGCAAGGTCTCTATAAATTAGAGCACCTTCAATAAAACTTACTTTGAATTCAGAACTAACCAAATTGACGCTTAAATATATATAACATCTGAATCTCCCTATTAAATGCACTCATGTGTACACAAACTCCAAGTGAATATAAATTTCTACTAACATAATTCTAATCACTGAGAAAACTCATAAGTTAAAAATTAGAACACCAGAGATCTGTTTAGAGAGATGGATTTGAATTAGCAGAACAAGGATTGTAATATGATTCACAATCTTACTTAGAGTAACATTAGCAATCATCAATATATTGATAATAAAAACCTAGGCAAAATAAATTATAAGTATCTTGGATCAATCATTTAGAAGAACATGAATATACACAAACAAAAAACACACACACATACACGTACATATAAACAATCAAACACACACACACACACACACACACACACACACACACACACACATATATATATATATATATACACGCACACATAACACAATCAAAAAACACAGACACACATACACAATCAAAAAACCCATACACACATACACAAACAAAAAAATCAAATATACACGCATACACAATAAAACACACACACACACACACACACAAACACACACATACACAAATACACACACACATACACATACACAATCAAAAAACACACAATAAAAAAAACACACATACACACATACAAAATAAAAACACACACATACACAAATACACAATCAAAAAAACACACACAAACATACACAGACACACAAAAAAAGAAGCGGACTAAAGCAGTGATTTGGAAAGGAGACAGATCTAATCCTAACAAGAAGCGACACAATAACAATGAACAATCCTTAGGAAACTCTAAAAACTGAGCAATAAAATTCTAGCAATTCTGAAAAATACCAAAGGATCAATGTGTCGAAGGAAACACCCGGCCTCATCCACTGATTACAACAAAAAGAGCTCGTAAAGAAAGAGAGGAAGTCACACAAAAGTAGAGAATGCCGTTACCCAAGGTCACTCAATACGATGTGGAGAATCTCTCTACCATGAGATCCACCAATGACTGTGGAGTCACACTAGACGGAAATAAGGGCACATGTTCCACTAGAGTCACGTCAGGTGGAGAAGCACTGTCGCCATCCACGATCGACCGGGAGAGGTGTCGGCAAACCCGAGCGGCGAGCGACTCTCGCACGGGGAGATTCGGCGGCAGAGTGCGGCGAAATCGAGCGACAAACCCCAACAGCTCCCGATTTCAGTTTTTTTTTCTGTTTCTCAGAACGTGATCTCATTCCCCCTCCAATCGGAATATATAATATTTTACATTATAAAAGAAGATAAAAAACATTAAAAAAACAATATAATAGTATTTGTTTAGCCACGATTTTGTCAAAGCCGTGGCTAATGGTTTAGTTTTTTGCCACGAATTTTTTATCCGTGGCTAATACTTAATTATTAGCCACGAAATATGAACCGTGGATAATACTTAACTATTAGCCACGATTTTTAGTCCCTGGCCAAAAAAAGTGTAGCCAATACTAACTTTTCTAGTAGTGCACAATGATCTCCTTGGTTATTGTGACTTTGATTGGGGTGGTTGTGTTGATGATCGAAAAAGAACTGGGGGTTACTTATTTTTTGATGGCTGAAACCCCATCTCCTAAAGCTCACAAAATCAGCATACTGTGGCTTTGTCCTCAACCGAAGCTGAGTACATGTCCCTCTCTAACGCTGCCTGTGAAGATCTCTAGTTAACTGAATGCTACAGATTCATGAAGAAGAAGGAAGATACTAAACCTGCTTCAATAACCCTTATGTGTGACAACCTCTCGGCAATCCATCTAGCTAAAAACCCGATGTTTCACAATCATAGCAAACACATTCACCTGAAGTACCATTTCATTAGGGAGTTGGTAGAACAAAAGAAGATCGAGATTCACTTCTGCCGCACCAGTGAGCAGCTGGCAGACATTTTGACGAAAGCATTCCCCCGACTTAAATTCCTTGAGATGAGGAACAACATTTCGCTATATCCCCGTCCAGATGTAAAGGGGGTGTTGAAGTGCAAGTGAATCTGGACTTCATCGTGCCCTGTGAAGACTTTATTGGGCCGCCTACTTGGAACTGCTGCTGCCACCAAATATAAATGCTGGTTTAGAAGTCTAAGTGTCATGTTAAATGCAATTAATGTAATCTCTATTTAAGAACTAGTATGCTGTAGAAGAAATGCAATGAAAAACTTATCTTCTCTGCCCCGCTTCCTTCATTTTCTCTCTATGTTTTGGTTGAGATTGATCTAACAAAAGATGCAGAGATTTTAGTTGAAGTAAATATTGATCATACCCTTGGCGGCGTCTCCTATGTTGGTTGTAAAGAGCACCTTGGTCTCATAGTTTTATCAATGGGTCATAGTTTTATCCTTGCAACAAATCTCTCCTAAGCTCTTTCAGATCCCATCTGAAGCCAAACTCTTAAAACTGCAGCCATACATTCATGAGTTTAATTTCATAGAGAAAATTAGAAGGTGAGAAAATAATTGAGAAACAAAAAATAGAGATATACTTGATCTAATGTGATTGTTCTTAGTCTTAATTTTTAGAATTAATTCTAATGGCTTTACTTTTCTGTAGATGTGTTCAACCTATCTTATAAAATATTTAACTAATGTTCTGGAAGTCGGTAGTATATTGCAATGCATTATACTTCATGTTGGTTTGATTGTCCAGCCTTTTTTAAAACTTATGAACATAATAAGAATGGAAAAGGCATGTTGGATGCAGGTCTTTCTGGCAGTGCTGGCCATTTTTTATTTGTCATAAATTGTATCGCCAGGTATATGTTGGTAAATCCTCATGATTGATCTCTATTTCCAATGCTAAACATTCTATGAGGCCATTATGTAAGCCTTATTTATATTGTTCTATACATTCTCCTATAGTCTTCATTTTATTGGCAACTTACCTTCCAATTCATATGAAAGCAATTCAGAGCCCAAGAATAAAAGCATCACTAGCGACAAGCCTCTTGGAGCTTACGAAGACACTCCATCCGCTCTGAAAAAGATGCCTTCTTGGTTAGCCAAGAAAATTTATCCAACATAAAAATGAGATGTGACATAAGGTTGAAAGATCAGGTGCTAAGATGTGAGGTAGATCTAAGGTATACTTTCAAAACACTGCTTGTCTAAACAAACACTAAGTATTGGGCAAAAACTTAAACTTGAACCGAAATATACCAATTAATTGAAAATAATTGCAACTCAAAATGTATCATTATTAAGCTTCTAACATTTATAAAACATGACAAGTCACTTCCAAATGAATAAATAAGACATGCAAAAATTAGTTACCTGGAACTCTAGACCTTTGCATTCTATTATTGTGAGAACCAGGGCTTTAGTTCTGAGAAAATAGACAATTTGCCTCTTGGCATAATCATCATAGAGTAGAATTACTTGTTCTTCCCAAAATTCAATCATGTTACTACGTTCACTACCGTCACTAGTCTCACAAGCAGAGCATAAAACAATCAAGCACTATAATTCTAGTATTTTACCTTCTCACAAGCAGAGTTTAGAACATTCAAGCACAATAATTTTAGCATTTTACCTTCGCTGATAAGGCAGAAATACTCTGGAATGGAGGAGATGACATTGAGTCGGGACTTTTTGGTCCTTGGAATGAGAGGGGGGTTTACAAACGGAGATGAAATTAAAAATAGAAAGTATCAGTTTTCTTATACTCCCGGTGGACGTGATAATAGAGAAATCAACCCAGAAATCGAAAAAATTGAATCAGAAATCGAAGCATAGAAAGAAGAAATCTATTTACCCGAGCGGAGGTCGTCGTCGTCGAGCGGGATAGCGTCAGTTCGAGCGGAGGAGGTTGTCAAAAGGAGAGGGATAGTCCGTCGTCAAGAGGGCTCGTCATCATGGAGAGTGCTCGTCGTCGTGGATAGGGCGTCAGATCTAGCGGAGGTCTTAGAGGGAGTTGAGGGGAATATCGTCGTGAGGGATCGAATAAAATAATGAACTTAGGGCTCCTATTGGGTACATAGGAAAATGTGTACCTTATTTGAAGAAGCCACACTTAGCTTAATGATATACATCAAGGTGTATTTGATGTTATTTTGAGTTTATATGTGCAGGTTAAAATTTTGCTAAAATGCCGAAAAAGTTTCTAAGTCCATGAGTCGACACTTAAGAAAGCCTGTGTAGACACTTGGAAAAGTAGTGTCGACACCATAAGAAACTGTGTCGATACATAGAAGATTTTAGTCGACATCAACTGTGTCGACACCAGGAGGCAGTGTCGACACACAGAAGATTTTAGTCGACATCAACTGTGTCGACACCAGGAGGCAGTCTCGACACACAAAAGTTCTAATCGACATCAACTGTGTCGACACCTGGAGGCAGTGTCGACACCCAAAATCTGAGACTTTATCAACTGTGTTGACACACAGGACTTGTGTAGACACACAACAAAGTTTCAACAATATTGATTGCTGTGATGTGAAGAAGTGTCTGTGTCGACACAAAGAAGCAGTGTCGACACATTCTATAGATGCAGTGTCAAGAAGTTGTGTCAACACCATAGGAGCTATGTCGACATCACCAAAGCTTGTGTCGACACTTAATCTACTTATGTCGACACATAATGAAGATCAGTCTCAACGCTTTGCTGACAAAGACAAAGGTTCAAGAAATGACTGAAGACTTGACAGCTGTGTATTCCAACAAGTTTGCTGAAGCTAACAGAACTGGCAGAAGTTGGTTAGAAACCGGATCAGCCGGTTACCATGGATGAAGTCTATATAAAGACGGATTCTGTCAAAGCAACAACACGAACAACTATTGAAGTATTGATCATTGATCAAGAAAGAGCACGTCACATAGAAGAAGATTTTTGTGAGAAGATCTAGGATGACAATCTGAAGTGGAATTCTTCTCAGAATTTGTCTAAGGAGAATTCAAGCAAGAATTCTGAAGAAACTTCAAGAGTTCTGGAGAGTGAGAGAGATCTCCAGCTGTTGAAGTAAAGAAGGAGACTGTAAGACCCCAACCTCGGAGTTGATCGCGGGGCGATCAATCAGCGCTTTTGGAGGTCTGAACAGGGGCACACGGCCAGGCACACGGCCGTGTGCCTACCCGTGTTCAGTGGTTTTGTGCAGTCTCGAGTCAGAGAAGTACACGGCCTGAGACACACGGCCGTGTCTCAAGCCGTGTGTGGGGCACACGGCCTCGAACACGGCCGTGTTCGAAGCCGTGTTCATGAAGCCCGACGATCGTTCTGAAGCTCCAGGTAACACGGCCCGTGGCACACGGCCGTGTCAGGACCCGTGTCGATCGGCGAATGAGCTACACGGCCAGGCACACGGCCGTGTGCCAACCCGTGTTCGGCCCAGATTTTGTTATTTTGGATCTAATCTCGGCCGTTCATTCCCTTGGATCTGGATCTGACGGTGGGGGCTTCTCCTGGGGGGTTATTAGCCGGGAAATGGGGGGAGAAACCCTCATTTTCATCTTGAGTTCTCTTTCTACATCCTAGAAAGAGGGGAGAGCTCCATTGGTGGTGTGAGGCCAAAATCCGGCCGCCGGAGGAGGTTCGAAGCTCCAAATCGCGATCCGAGCCCAGATCCGCGGAGGCGACGACGTTGCGAAGCTTTTTAGCCGCGTAGTTTGCGATGGCGCCGCGGAAAAACCCAAGGGTAACGATTCTTTATCTTGGGCATGTGAAGCCCTCTTTTCCTTGCATAGGAAGCCCGCTCTCGCGAGTGAGCGAAGAGTTGGAGCGCTCCTTGGGGTAGATATGTGAAGTCCCCCTTGTGTAGAGTCCGTATGCGTAAACGGACATAGGCATTGTGTGTGAAGCCTATTCGGATGTGTTGGTCCGAATCGGTGATGTTGCATTGCATTTGAACCGGGCAATACTCCGGATGTTTGGATGTTTTCGGGTTCTTCTACGTGGTAGATTGCATCAGGGAATCTTAGAGATTAACTCTAAGGTGCACCCGGAAAACTGGGCAAAAGCGGGTTTTGCCAACACGGAGGCCGGGGAGCCAACGTGAACATAACTGGGTTATGTGATTTTGTAGCGGAAACGGGACTCGGCGAGTCTTGACCTGCGCATATGGCTTAAATTGTCGTTGCGGTATGAGGACGGGTCAAGCGGAACCGTACCCGGTCTATGTCGTTCGGTAGGACCGTTGGCATGGACGAGGGTCTTCGGCGGTCTATGGCTTAAATTGTCGTGACCAAGGCTAAGGAGACAAATTGCTCATGTGGATGACCGTCCTAGAGGCGGTGGTGGATCGGGAACGTCTATGGCTTGAATTGACGTGACGTTGGCCGGTTCGCCGAGAATGTGCCCTGAGTGCACGGGGTGTGTGGCCGTGCGAGCCTACGCCTGTGGTGATGTGCAATTACCTTTTATAAATGCCTATACTAATAAAGTGCAGGGAAAGAGCATCCCCGCCCCGATTGTGGGGGCGGGATCGTTACAATTTGGTCAGCTTTGCTGACTGTTGCTATTGTTTGCCACCGGGCGGTGGTGTGTTGCTTGCAGGTGCTGCGGAGCCGAGCGGGAAATAGCGGGCTAAAGCCCTTGTTGCTGTGCCGGCCCTCGAAGGCCTAATTTGTTATGTTTTTCCCGTTCATTCATGTATGGCCGGCCTGCGAGCCGAGGTCTGAAAACACTATTTTGTTAAGTGAACAATGTAAGGCCTTAAGGCCAGTTCTCTTTTGTGTATGTACTCATTCCTGGGTTGTAGTGGACATTCATGCTTTGTGGCAGGGTTCTTATCTTTTTGCAACTAATTAAATTGCTTCCACTAGGTGTTGTGTAGGATGCTCTGATTGGTTGTATGGTCTCAACGCGTAACCAACCGGTCTGTCCGTAGTATATGGCATCGGGCCCCGGCCGGACGTACTGCTATATGCTATGTGACGGATAGGGGTGTTACAAATTAGTATCAGACTTCTGGTTTCGGTCACGCTTAAATGAATTCGTGGACGAATTCACTTTAAGGGGTGGTGAGCACATTGTGTGCGTCATCGTTATAACATGAAAAGAACCCATGAATGTCCACTTAGGAATGAAAATACACATGTTTGAGGAACCTGCGTGTTCCTATAATTGCTGTTTGCAGTAGTGTTTGGTCGCTTATCGGTGTTTTTGCACGATTATAGGTGACCAGAAGTGGCGCTGGGCCGTCTGAACGGCCAGGTTCTGAGGCGAGCAGTGCGCCAAGCGATACGCCCGCAACACCTTTGTCTGCCGAGACCATTAGGTTGGTGGCAGAAGCGGTCATGGCAATGATTAATGCGCAGCCTGCAAGGCAGGTGCAGCAGCCTGCTCCTGCTATAGAGCAAGTACCGCTTCAGACGGCAGAGCAAAGGAGGGTTGAGCAGGTGGTGGTGGAGCCAGAGTTGCCTCAGAGAGCAACTGAAAAACAACTGAAGCATGTGATGGGCTTTCATCCACCGGTGTTCACGGGGGCAGAAACCCCGACCCAAGCAGAGGATTGGATCTCAAGGGTCAACAGGGTGATGACTGCGACGGAAATTAAAGAGTAGCAGAAGACCACTATAGCGACGTTCCTTTTGGATGGGGACGCAAGACTGTGGTGGGAGGGCCTAGAGCTGCATCAATTGAGGGGAAGGCCATTGGCCGAAGTCCCGATGGAGGAGTTTGCGAGACTATTTATGGCTCGATACCTCCCCTCGGCGCAGAGGATCGCGCTAGAGAGCGAATTCCAGAAGTTGGTGCAGGGTGATAGCACCGTTGACGAATACCTCCACGAGTTTACTCGGTTGGGGAGATATGCCGGCGCTACCTTCGCAGACGAGGAGCGCAAGACGAGCCGCTTTTATGAAGGGCTAAGGGATGATTTGAGGTTGCTGCTATCGGGGCCCAAGGCGCAGGGTTTCATGACCCTGGTCAGTTCGGCCCGGTCCTTGGAGAAGGATATGAGAAAGGTGCAAGCGAAGAAGGAGAGGGAATCTGGTGGCAAGAGATCAGAGTTCAAGGCGCCGACTACGTCGAAGTCGGGCTACCGCAGATTCTCCAAGAAGTCTAGGACGTCGGGTCCAGCTCCTTCTGCAGGTGCCTCGGGGGCAACTACCAATCGAACCACAGGCGCTTGTTTCACGTGTGGAAAGCCGGGGCACTTTGCCCGTGACTGCTGGAGTGGACGCTCAAAGTCCGAAAGGAAACAAGGAGCTACCTACGAGGAAAAGGGCAAAGCGGTGGAGTCGACCGCGTCCCACTATGCTCCGACTCAGCCTAGAGTCTACAACTTTGGCCAGCAGGAGGCCATCAAGCAAGCGAATGTGGTGACAGGAATGAGTTAATTTATGCAAGTTGACTTGAGAATACTATTACCTATTGCTTGTTAAGTTAATGTCTTTTGCTTAGGCTTTGTGTTGATTAGCGATAGTCCGGCACGGACACTGTTCGACACTGGTGCTTCCCATTCTTTCTTGTCCGAACAGTTTATATCGCGCATCGGAGTCCCTTCTTCGATGGTGAAGGACAAGTTAGATGTGTTGCTACCGAATGGGTGCTCGATGCGTGCGGACAGAGTGTGCGCCGTGAAGGTTCACATAGGGAGCCAAGAGTTCGACTTGCTAGCGTCATTATTGCCGTTAGTAGAGTTCGATGTTATCTTTGGAATGGATTGGCTGTCAGAGCAGAAGGTTTGGATCGATTGCGACCGTAAGGAGGTCAAGCTGGGTGTAGGGCGGGAGACTACTTTCGAGGGGCTTAAGGGGTCGAGCAAGACACTAATGTCTGCTCTTCAGGTGGTGAAGGCAGTTCGTGCTGGTGCAGAGCTGTTCTTTGCGATAGTGGGGGCTGTGGAGCCAAAGTCCCAGTTGAATAGCATCCCCGTGGTTTGCGAATACCCCGATGTGTTCCCGGATAGCCTTCCCGGAGCCCCACCGCAGCGAGAGATTGATTTTACGATCGAGCTCGTGCCGGGTGCCAAACCCGTGTCACGTGCTCCTTATAGGTTGGCGCCAAAGGAGATGGCGGAGTTGAAGGTTCAGTTGGAGGAACTGATGGAGCAAGGTTATGTGCGTCCAAGTTCGTCGCCTTGGAGCGCACCGGTCCTCTTCGTTAAAAAGAAGGACGGTAGTATGCGGCTGTGCATCGACTATAGAGAATTGAACAAGTTGACGGAAAAGAATAAGTACCCGATCCCGAGGATTGATGATCTCTTTGATCAGTTAGTCGGATCGTCGGTATACTCCAAGTTGGACTTGAAGTCGGGGTACTATCAGCTGAGGATCAGGGAGTGTGATATCCCGAAGACGGCGTTCAGTACGAGGTATGGGCATGTCGAGTTCACGGTCATGCCGTTTGGACTGACAAATGCGCCATCAGTGTTTATGGATCTGATGAACAGGACGTTCAGAGATTTCCTGGATCGCTTTGTGATCGTCTTTATTGACGATATTTTGGTATACTCGCAGTGCGAAGAAGACCACTTCAAGCATTTCCATTTGGTGTTGGAGACTTTGAGGAGGAATGAGCTTTACGCAAAGTTCTCCAAGTGCGAGTTCTGGCTACCCTCGGTAGCGTTCCTTGGTCATATAGTGAGTGGGGAAGGTATAGCGGTGGATCCGGCGAAGATTGTTGCGATACGGGAGTGGCCTGCGTTATCTTCTGTCGCCGAAGTCCGTAGTTTTCTCGGGCTTGCCGGATATTACAGGCGCTTCGTAAAGAACTTCTCGCGGGTAGCGTTACCTCTCATGAAGTTGACAAGGAAGGATCAGAAATTCTTGTGGACGCAAGAGTGCGTGCAAGCTTTTGAGGAGCTGAAGAGGCGGTTGACCACGGCGCCAGTGCGTAGTTCGCCGAGTGGGACCGAGGGCTTTGAGGTGTATAGCGACGCTTCGGGTAGTGGCTTGGGCTGCGTGTTGTTGCAGCATGGAAGTGTGATCGCGTATGGATCGCGTCAGCTGAAAGCGCATGAAAGAAATTATCCGGTGCACGACTTGGAGTTGGCGGCCGTGATTTTTGCACTTAAGTTATGGAGGCACTACCTATACGGCGTAAGAGTCGATATATACACCGATCACAAGAGCCTAAAATACTTGTTGGATCAAAAGGACCTTAATATGAGGCAGAGGAGGTGGATGGAGTTCCTGGGGGACTACACCTTCAAGATACATTATGTACCCGGGAAGGGCAATGCAGTTGCGGATGCGCTGAGCCGCAGGGCTCCCGCCCGAGCCAACTGGTTGTCGGTGCATGATGAGCGGCTAGTGCGGGAGTTAGAGGAGCTTGAGATCTGTTGCGTTGACAAGCAGTCGAGCGCCAAAGCAATGTTAAACTGGACAGAGGTGCAGTATGACCTGGCTGACCGGGTTCGGCAGGCATTGGAGTTGGATGACTCCATGAAAGAGCTTATGGAGGCCGCTCTGGATGGGTCAAATTCCCAGTTCTCGGTGGATGATGGTTTGTTAAGAAAGGATCATCGGTTGTGCGTCCCGAGTGGGGGTAACCTCCAAGCAGAGTTGATGTACGAGGCTCATCATACCAAGTACTCAATCCACCCAGGGAGCACGAAGATGTATCGTGATCTCAAGAAGCTGTTTTGGTGGCCGGGGCTTAAGAAAGATGTGGCGTTGTACGTGGCTAAATGCCAAACGTGCGCCTTGGTGAAGGCGGAGTGCCAAAAGCCAGGAGGATTTCTGAAATCCTTGCCTATACCGGAGTGGAAATTCGATGATATATCTATGGACTTTGTGCACGGGTTGCCAAGGTCGCAGAAGGGAAACGACGCCATTTGGGTGATCGTTGACAGATTGACGAAAGTGTCGCATTTCTTACCGATGAGGAAGGATGATCCAGTAGAGAAGTTGGCAAAGCTCTATGTGGATAGCATTGTGCGCTTACAAGGGGTGCCCCGCAGTATTGTGAGTGATCGCGATGGGCGTTTCACGTCTAGTGACTGGAGGCTAGTGCATCAATTGTTGGGCTCCAAACTGAAGTTTAGCACGGCGTTTCATCCGCAGACGGATGGCCAGACCGAGAGAGTCAATAGAACCTTGGAAGACATGCTCCGCATGTGTACGTTGGACTTCGGTAAGAGGTGGGAGGACCACCTATACTTGGTCGAATTTTCTTATAACAATAGTTATCAAGCAAGCATTCAGATGGCGCCGTTCAAAGCTCTTTACGGAAGAAAATGTCGCACGCCGTTGTCGTGGTTAGAAACGGGTGAGTCCAAGCTTTATCAGCATCAAGACATTGAAGATGCCACTTCTTTAGTGCATACTATACGGGAGCGGTTACGGATTGCCCAGGATAGGCAAGCCAAGTATTATAATGCCAAGCATAGGAACGTGGAATTCAGTGTTAGCGATTGGGTGTACTTGAAGATCAAGGCGTTCAAGGGTGTCTCACGGATTCGACGCTTGAAAAAGTTGAGTCCGAGATACCTTGGGCCATTTGAGATTCTGGAGCGGATCGGAGAAGCAGCTTATAGGTTGAGGTTATCAGCAGAGTTAAGTGCTTTGCACGATGTATTCCACATCTCGGTTTTGCGGAAGGTAGTGCAAGAGCCTTCGCAAGTGCTAGCGGCCGACCAAGTACCGGTTGAGGAAGGGTTGACAACGAAAATCAAGCCCATATCTATTGAGGATTTCGAAGTCAAGCGGCTTCGGAACAAGGAAATCAGAATGGTGAAGGTCCGTTGGGATAACTGCGGACGCGAGGAGCTCTCTTGGGAGCGAGAGTAGTCAATGCGCGAGGAGTACCCCGAGTTGTTCCCCTCAGGTACTCGTTATGTTTATGTTTTTGTGTAGTCTCTGTTCTTAATTTCGGGACGAAATTCTCTTAAGGGGGAGGGAGTTGTAAGACCCCAACCTCGGAATTGATCGCGGGGCGATCAATCAGTGCTTTTGGAGGTCTGAACAGGGGCACACGGCCAGGAACACGGCCGTGTGCCTACCCGTGTTCAGTGGTTTTGTGCAGTCTCGAGTCAGAGAAGTACACGGTATGAGACACACGGCCGTGTCTCAAGCCGTGTGTGGGGCACACGGCCTCGAACACGGCCGTGTTCGAAGCCGTGTTCATGAAGCCCGACGATCGTTCTGAAGCTCCAGGTAACACGGCCCGTAGCACACGGCCGTGTTAGGACCCGTGTCGATCGGCGAATGAGCTACACGGCCAGGCACACGGCCGTGTGCCAACCCGTGTTCGGCCCAGATTTTGTTATTTTGGATCTAATCTCGGCCGTTCATTCCCTTGGATCTGGATCTGACGGTGGGGGCTGCTCCTGGGGGGTTATTAGCCGGGAAATGGGGGGAGAAACCCTCATTTTCATCTTGAGTTCTCTTTCTACATCCTAGAGAGAGGGAAGAGCTCCATTGGTGGTGTGAGGCAAAAATCCGGCCGTCAGAGGAGGTTCGAAGCTCCAAATCGCGATCCGAGCCCAGATCCGCGGAGGCGACGACGTTGCGAAGCTTTCTAGCCGCGTAGTTTGCGATAGCGCCGCGGAAAAATGCAAGGGTAACGATTCTTTATCTTGGGCATGTGAAGCCCTCTTTTCCTTGCATAGGAAGCCCGCTCTCGCGAGTGAGCGAAGAGTTGGAGCGCTCCTTGGGGTAGATATGTGAAGTCCCCCTTGTGTAGAGTCCGTATGCGTAAACAGACATAGGCATTGTGTGTGAAGCCTATTCGGACGTGTTGGTCCGAATCGGCGATGTTGCATTGCATTTGAACCGGGCAAGACTCCGGATGTTTGGGTGTTTTCGGGTTCTTCTACGTGGTAGATTGCATCAGGGAATCTTAGAGATTAACTCTAAGGTGCACCCGGAAAACTGGGCAAAAGCGGGTTTTGCCAACACGGAGGCCGGGGAGCCAACGTGAACATAACTGGGTTATGTGATTTTGTAGCGGAAACGGGACTCGGCGAGTCTTGACCTGCGCATATGGCTTAAATTGTCGTTGCGGTATGAGCACGGGTCAAGCGGAACCGTACCCGGTCTATGTCGTTCGGTAGGACCGTTGGCATGGACGAGGGTCTTCGGCGGTCTATGGCTTAAATTGTCGTGACCAAGGCTAAGGAGACAAATTGCTCATGTGGATGACCGTCCTAGAGGCGGTGGTGGATCGGGAACGTCTATGGCTTGAATTGACGTGACGTTGTCCGGTTCGCCGAGAATGTGCCCTGAGTGCACGGGGTGTGTGGCCGTGCGAGCCTACGCCTGTGGTGATGTGCAATTACCTTTTATAAATGCCTATACTAATAAAGTGCAGGGAAAGAGCATCCCCGCCCCGATTGTGGGGGCGGGATCGTTACAATTTGGTCAGCTTTGCTGACCGTTGCTATTGTTTGCCACCGGGCGGTGGTGTGTTGCTTGCAGGTGCTGCGGAGCCGAGCGGGAAATAGCGGGCTAAAGCCCTTGTTGCTGTGCCGGCCCTCGAAGGCCTAATTTGTTATGTTTTTCCCGTTCATTCATGTATGGCCGACCTGCGAGCCGAGGTCTGAAAACACTATTTTGTTAAGTGAACAATGTAAGGCCTTAAGGCCAGTTCTCTTTTGTATATGTACTCATTCCTGGGTTGTAGTGGACATTCATGCTTTGTGGCAGGGTTCTTATCTTTTTGCAACTTTATTAAATTGCTTCCGCTAGGTGTTGTGTAGGACGCTCTGATTGGTTGTATGGTCTCAACGCGTAACCAACCGGTCTGTCCGTAGTATATGGCGTCGGGCCCCGGCCGGACCTACTGCTATATGCTATGTGACGGATAGGGGTGTTACAGAGACATTTATAAGTCTCTTAAGAGGCAGATTTTGAACTAATCTGCTAAGAAGGATTAAGATCTATTTCTGAATTCTAAGAAGGAAGCTGGCAACCAGTCAACTTCAAAGAAGATCAACCCTACTGAGTTCAGATTCAAGAAGCTTTGAAGAAAGCTAAGAATAGGTTAATCTCAGCAATCAGTCTTATCAAGAGCTGATCAAGAATCCTTTTATCCCTTCTCTCAATAAGGGTAAGAGTCAATCTATAAGATTTTTTCTGTAGGATCTTTCAAGATCTGAGTTGTAAGCCTATTATATAAAGGCTGAGTGTATGAGTTATAGATCTCTGAGTGGTAGGACTTTTGAGTCTGAGTGTAGGAGAAATCATTCTCTGAGTTGTAGGCCTTGTGACAAGGCTGAGGTAGGGCTGTTAGCCTAAGTTGTAGGAGTGTGGATACATTTTGAGTTGTAGGAACCTTTCAGGGTTTTGAGCTATAAGATCTGAGGATCTGAGAAGAAGGAAGAAGTTAGGCCGAATCTAGCATACTGCTGGATAGGCGAAGGGAGAAAGTGGATATACCCAGACCTTGGGGAACCACTATAAACTAGTATGCAATCAGTGATATGTTGGTGATTGTGTATTCTGTACTGTGATTGTTGTGTTAGCTACAGAATAGTTAGATTCTATTTAAAGAATTGAATTCTTATTCTGCCTTAAGTGAAAAAGAACAAAAACCTATTCACCCCCCCCCCTCTAGGTGTTTGGGTTATCTTGAAATCGATTCTATCAAGTGGTATCAGAGGCAGGTTACTCAAAGAAGGACTTAACAGTCTGAGTAAGATCCATAAGGCAGATTCAAGATCAAGAAAATGGGTTCAGGAGAAAATCATAAGGAACTAGGTTCTATGAAATTACCCATATGCAGGAAAGAGATATTTGGAATATGGAAAGAAAGGGTCAGGCTTTTCATGGAGGCTTCTGATCCAAGGATCTACATTATAGTAAAGGAAGGTCCCTATATTCCAATGAAGTTGTCAGTTCTAGATGCAAATCAAAGAACTCCCAAAGGTTTTTTCAGAGATGACTAAGGAAGAGATCATCCTGGCAACTATGGATAAAAGAGCCTAGAATATCATAGTAAGTGCCATAGATGATTCAACCTTTCAAAATTTGATTCACTGCAAGACCTCCAAGGAAATGTGGGACACTTTGATAGTCTACATGGAGGGTTCTGAAGAAGTCAGATAAGATAGAAAATCTATGCTGAACCAGGAATATGAGAGTTTTAGACAAGGAAAGTCAGATGGTATAACTGAGTGTTATAAAAAGTTTCATAGAATAGTAAATGAGCTGATGTCTTATGGAAAGATCTTCAGTACATATGAACTGAATGATAAATTTCTAAGATCCTTGACAAAGGATTGGGACACTAATATCTGTGCCATTAGGGAAGTGGCAAAACTTGCAGATATCTCTCCTCCAAATTTGTTTGGAAAATTGCTGTCATATGAGATGCAGCTGATGGCTAGGAAAGAGGAAGAGAAAAGTACAAAAGGGGAGCATAGAGAAAAGTCTGTGGCCTTCAAGGTGGAGGCCACTAGGAAGAATAGGAGGATGTCTCCATAACCTCCTAAGATAGTTGCTGAAATTACTTCAGATAATTCAGACAACCAAAGTTCAGACAGTAGTGACTCAGATAAAGACTTTGCTGCCTTCACAAGGTAGTTTCAGAGATTCCTAAAGAAGAAGCAGTGAAAGTTTAGGCCCTCCACATCTTAGCCTGTGGATGATTATTATCAAAAGAGGAAGTCATCTAGGAAGGACAGGAGCAGGTCTAAGCTTAACAAAACTACAACATCAAAGATAGTTTGCTACTGCTGTAATAGGCCTAGACATGTTGTGGTTGAGTGTCCAGAAAAAGGAAAGGAGTCTGCTGATAAAAAGAAGACTCAACAGAAGAGCAAGAAGGAGAAATCCTTTGTTGCTAAGAAGGAGAAGAGCTTGACAGACCAATCATCTTCAGAGTCTGAATCTGAAGCTGAGGCATACGTTGGTCTATATGCAGCAGATGAAGAAGTTCAGTTTATGCAAGTACTGAAATCTATCTATGAACAAGAAGACCATCAGTGCATGGGACTGATGGCTGTGTTAGAATAAGAAAAGTGCCAGGATCAGCCTAGTCCTAGTAAGGTACAATGTATTTCTAGAAATTCAAATTGTAGTATTGGTACAGAGTCAGCTATATCTGCATCAAGTGATGTGGATGGATCTGAGTCTGAAGGTGATATTCATCAGCTGATAGATGAATATGGGGACTTGTTGCATGCACTAAAGAAAAGCAAAAACCTAGCAAAAACTCAGGCTAAGGAAATTGCAGATCTTAAGATGGCTGCATCTAATTTAGAGAAAGAGTTGGACCAAAAGTGAATGAGATTGCCAAACTGAAAACTATAACTGTTATTCAGATGGGCACAATTACATACAAAAATGATCTAATTTAAAGTCTGGAAGTCAGACTTCAAAAAGAAAAAGATTTGGTGGCTAGTTATTCCAAGCCAAAATAAGTTTTACCCTTAATAGATGAGTTTGTAGCTCAAAAGGGTAAGGCTGGAATAGGATTTAAAGGTAACACCAAGGCTGTCTAATTTAAGAGAAAGGGCAAAGCCTCAGTCCAGCCACTGAAATTTAAAGTCCCTATAGCTTTTAGAAAGGTACAAGAGCCTTCTAACAAGTATGACCTTGAGAATCCTCATGGTCATAATAAGACTAAAGTTCTGAATGACAAGGGTGTTTATGTCAATGAGGCAGCCCAGGTCCATAAACCCCATGTTGTTGAGAAAATAGTGGGTGTAGCTGCAGTAGTACCAGCACAATACAAAAGATTTGTTGTCAACCAGACTGCTAAGAATGTATCTAAAAATAGATACAACAAGTATGAATGCTGGTGCTGTGGCAAGACAGTCCATTATGCCATAGACTACTGGCACAACATTAGTGTCATGAAAAATAACAGCCTACCTGTTAGAAGAGCAGCAGGTAGATTTATTAAGTAGTAAGCTAACTTGAACCAAGGACCCAAGACTTACTTGGGTTCTAAGGTGAGGTAATTCTTTATTGCAGGTGAGTCCAAGATACCATGCCCCTATATGGTACTTGGACAGTGGATGTTCCAAACACATGACTGGAACAAAGGTATTGCTGAAGGAGTATTTACCTATCATAAATGAGCCTAAAGTAATCTTTGGTGGCTTTGAAAAAGGAATCATCAAAGGATTTGGTAACATTTCTAGTAACCACATTACTATAACTCAAGTGTCCTATGTGAAGGGTTTGAAACAAAACCATATAAGCATAAGTAAGCTGAGTGACTTAGGATATGACATTTCATTTATTAAGAATGGATGTCATATCAAAAGGTCAAGTGATCAAAAGGTCATATTGACAGGATATAGAAAAAGAAATGTGTACTGTCTTAATTTTGAGTGTGAGAACAAAGGTTCTCCTATTTGTCTTGTAGCCGATGAGAGAGCCTCTCATTGTGTCAAATGGTACAAGAAGCTGGCCCATCTTAACTACAAAACAATTGGCCAACTTTTTAGCAAAGAGTTAGTGAGGAATGACCTAAAGTTAAGTGTATAAAGGTTGGGATATGCTCAGCTTGTCAAAAAGGCAAGAAGACAAAATCCTCCTTTTATAGCCTTGAAATCAAGGATTCAGTGAGGTGTCTATACCTCTTGCATATGGATCTATTTGGTCCTATGCCAGTTCATAGTCTAGGTAGGAAGGTCTACACTTTTGTGGTGGTAGATGACTTTTCTAGATATTCCTGGGTGTTCTTTTTGAGACAAAAATCAGAAACCCCAAGTGTTTTATATAGTTTTGTCAAGCAAATTCAGAATGAACTTGACAGTACAGTGGTCAAAATCAGAAGTGACCAAGGCACTGAATTTCAATTTGAGAGTATGACAAAACTGTGTGAAGAATTTGGGATTTTTCAAGAATTCTCCTCACCTAGAACACCACAGCAAAATGGTATTGCTGAAAGGAAGAATAGAACACTGATTTAGGCTGGTAGAACTCTATTGACTTACACTTCTCTCCCAGAATATTTCTGGGCTGAGGCAGTAAATACTTCATATCATGTGATCAATAGGGCATCTATCACCAAAAGCCACAAAAAGACTCCCTATGAGATCATGAAGGGTAGAAAACCAAACTTATCATATTTTAGGATCTTTGGTTGCAAGTGCTTTGTCCTTAACAATGGCAAGTCTTATCTAACTAAGTTTGCTGCAAAATCCCAAGATGGGATATTTGTTGTGTACAACAACAATAGTAAGGCTTATAGAGTCTACAACTTGATTACTCAAGTTGTATAAGAGTCTGTACATGTTGTCTTTGATGAAACAAGACTGATTAACAGTGAGTTGCCTTGTAGCTCATGCAGTTCTACTGGTATAAATGAGAAAATGGACAAGCTTACCATTACAGAAGAATCAACTGAAGATCAGGAAGTGGAAAATGGTTAATACTGTCCATGGGGAGTACAGGACTCCCTCGTTGCTGTTGATCAAAAACTAAGAGGTGCAACATATTGATGAGACAGGAGATGTTCAACCTGAAGATAGTTTACCTCCAACTGTTAGACACTTAAAGGATCATCCAACAAATCAGATAATTGGTGATCTAAGACATGGAGTGCAAACCAGAAGCAGGAACTTGAACACAGTTCTTTGCTCAAGCTACCTATCTCAACTGGAGCCAAAGAGATTTGAAGAAGCTATTCTAGAACCACATTGGATTGATGCCGTGCAAGAGGAGCTGAATTAGTTCAGAAGGTGCAAGGTCTGGGAGTTAGTTCCTAAACCAAAAGACCATAACATCATTGGAATAAAGTGGATCTTTAGGAAAAAACTGGATGAGAGTGGGATCATTGTGAAGAATAAAGCAAGACTTGTTGCAAAAGGATAAAGGCAGGAAGAGGGTATTGACTTTGATCAAACCTTTGCCCTAGTAGCAAGACTGGAAGCAATTAGGATGTTCCTTGCCTATGCAGCATATCAAGGCTTCAAGGTATTCCAAATGGATGTAAAATCAGCATTCCTAAATGGAAATCTAAAAGAAGAAGTCTATGTAGAGCAACCCTCAGGTTTTGTTGATTCTCTCAAACCTGATTATGTTTATAGACTTAGGAAAGCTTTATATGGGTTAAAGCAAGCCCCATGGGCTTGGTATTAAACCTTGTCTACTTTCCTTATTGAGAACAAATTCTCAAGGGGGAAAATAGACAAAACTCTATTCCTAAGGGAGTCCAAAGGAAAGATAATCTTAGTCCAGATTTATGTAGATGACATAATATTTAAATCTACAGAAAACAACCTTCGCAAGAAGTTTCTTAAACTTATGCAAGGGAAGTTTGAGATGAGCAGCATGGGGGAACTTAAGTTTTTCTTGGGACTCCAAGTAAGACAGACTGATGACGGCTTGTCCATATCCCAGTCTAAGTTCACCAATGAGTTAATTAAGAAGTATGGTATGGAATCATCCTCCACCATGAGAACTCCTATGGGAACAAGTTTGTCTATATGCAAAGATGATGCAGGTAAACCTGTGGATGAGTCTTTGTATAGAGGAAAAATAGGTTCTCTTCTATATCTGTCTGCTAGTAGACCAGACATTATGTATGAAATATGTGTCTGTGCTAGGTACCAATCATGCCCTAAAGAATCTCATTACACTACAGTAAAAAGGATTTTGAGATATCTAAAGGGAACACCTAATCTAGGCCTTTGGTACCCTAGGAATGGAGTTTTTTTACTGACAGACTATTCAGATGAAGACTTTGCAGGTTGCAAAGAAGATAGAAAAAAGAATAACAGGCACCTGTCAATTTCTAGGAGGAAGATTGGTGTCTTGGAGCAGTAAGAAGCAGACTAGTGTGGCAATTTCCACAGCTGAGTTTGAATATGTGGCAGCAGGAAGTTGCTGTACACAGCTGTTGTGAATTCAGCACCAGCTAGAAGACTATGGTATTCAGGTAAGTAGAACACCTTTGTTTTGTGATTATACTAGTGCTATTTCTATTACTAATAATCTGGTTTCACATAGTAGGACTAAGCATATAGAAATTAGATACCATTTTCTTAGAGAACATGTAGAGAAAAATGACATCTCACTAGAATTTGTCAAAACAGATTATCAAATTGCAGATGTGTTCACTAAGCCTCTAGGTGAAACTAAATTCAATAAATTTAAAATTGAATTAGGAAGGTTGAACATAGATTAGTTTAACAAATTTTGCAAAGTAAATCTGTGTCGACACATTCAGAGAAGTGATGTCGGCACTTCAGTAAATCAGTGTCGACACGTCCAGAGAAGTGATGTCGACACTTCAGTAAGTGGTGTCGACACATCTAGAGTAGTAGTCTCGACACATCCGAAAATTGTGTCGACACTTACAATAAGAGTCGACACAAAATTTCTGATGAACTTCTAAGTATGTCAAGTGTCGACACATCATCAATTGGTGTCGACACATAGAAGTCAACACCGTTGTCGAGACATTAGAAGTATGTGTCGACACATTTCAACAGTATCAACACATTTAGGCATTTTTTGCCCGCCTTTAGACCTTCTTTGTTTAAAAGGGTATAAATAGGTCAAAAACAATCTTTGTCGACACACTCTCCAGATTTTCGAGACCAAAACCTTGTGTCGACAATCTCTCTTCTCTCAATCCAAGCTTTCTCACCATTCTAATGGCGCCAAAGGTAGAAGATAACATCAACGACGGATATGAGTTGGTTCTCCATGCCTTTGATGGTGCAAACTCAGAGATTAAAGGAGTAATTACCCTAATTACTGACAATGGTTTGGAGTTTTTGGTTTCCGAACCCACCAAGATATGGAAGAAAGAGATAGTTGAGTTTTATGGCGTGACTGTAGTAGATTCATCTGGCCTTAAGATTAAATAGACGGTTCATGGCGCTAGAGTCAAAGTGACCTTGAAGAGTTTGAGGAAAATTCTTAATCTTCCAAGGACTCAGGATGAAGAAACCAGTCTCTAAGACAAGGGAAGCGCTACAATGGTGTGGATTGGATCCCACCATGAAGATTGGATCAGCTATAAACAGAAAAGGGATGAATTAGCAAGGGAAATTCCTCTCATAAGTGGTTGGAAAGGTAATTCTCTGTAAGCTAGGGGGACATGATAGGATTTCAGCCTATATGTTCAGCCTAATGACAAGGATAATTTTTAGACTAAACACAGATTGGTCTATAGTACTATTTGAGAAGATTAAAGAAGGCATAAAGAAGCCTAATTTGGCTAGACTGATGAGCTTATACTTTGCTGGAGCAATTCCAGAAGTAATGCACCAGATTTCTTGTTCTAAAATTAATCATATGAGAAAAATTGACATCAGGATTATCTCAGGATGAGATTGGGTCCTAACAAAGGACATACTAGATATAGAAAGATAAGAAGCTGCTGAGAAATCACCTGCACAGGACATTACAGATACTGCACAGGTGCAAGGGGAGCCAGATAATACACAGGCACAGGACAATACTGATAATGAACAAGAACAGGGGGAACTAAATACTGCTCAGGTACTGGAAGAAGAGTCAATACACTTGGCAAGTGAGATGGCTTCACAAACTATTCTTGAGAGACCTCATGTCAACAGTCCAGCACAAGATGTTATCATGGAGGATACATCTGTAGTTGATGATGCTCCTGAGAAAGAAGTACCACCAGTCCACACTCAACAGGAGTTTACTCTTGAGGAGTTGTTTCCTGATATTGAGGGAGCACCATGTAAGGGGGAGAAGGCTGACATTGAGGGGGAATAGAATAGGACTGAAAAGGAGCTCCCTCCTAGTCCTAAGGAAAGAGTAGACATTCTCAGTACATCTGCTTCAGAAGAAGAAGAAATTACAAGTACCAAGAAAAGAAAACTTATGGTTTTCAAGAGAAGGAGCCAAAACTATAAGAAGACTTTGCAAACTACTGCTCCACAACCTGCCCAGAGGCTGAATATAGCTCATTATTGGTGGCTTTGCAATTTAAATTAGATGAGCAGAGAATGGCTCTAGAGAAGTATGTGGATGAAGGCCATAAGACACTTAAATTTTTTCTGGCTCAGGAAATCAAATCCATAAGGTTTGAAGTAAATCTACATAAGAAAGAGATGACAGATTGCTTCCACAAAGGGGGCAATGTTGTAGTATTTCTAGCTAAGCAGCAAGCAGAAGTCAAGGCTAAAGTGGATGACATTGCTATTAAACAAGGATATATCCTTGAGAATCAGATTAGAATGAATGATAATCTGACTGAATCTCATAATGAGATAGTAACTAACATAAAGAATTCAGTGATTGCACTGACTGAAGAAAGAGCTAAAGAGAAAGAGGAGTTTGACAAGAAGCTACAAGCTGCCTTAGACTCATTTCAGACAGAAATTACTACTTCTCAGAAATCAATATCTGACAAGCTTCTCAAGTTAAAATCAATTTATAAAGATGGTGTTAATTTTCTTGATGGACAAGTAAGATTTCAGAAAGATGACTTAAGAGATCATATTGAAAGAGAAGTCATAAAGGGGGAGAGAGTGTTAGTCAAAGCAGGCTCAGATCATTCCAAATGGATATCCAATAGCATCAGAGCCACTCTGGGATATCCACCCCTTTGTGATGATGATAATGTTGCTGAGTCTGGTGTGCAAACTACTTATGTTGAAGGTGATCAACCTGAAGTTGCTCAGGTCATCTACCCTCCTGCAGATTTTGATATGATTCAACAACAGGTTTAGTCAATGTACAGTCCTCCACAGGAAATTGATAATGTTGTTATTGAGAAAGTAGAAATGCCAGAAGCTGCCTTGAAAGCTCAGCAGGAAGCTCAACTATCAAAGAAAAGATTCAGAGAACAGGCTGAATTAAAGCCTGATTTTGAGCAGTGGAGCCCCACTTCTAGGAATATCATTTTGACTTCCTGGAAAGCTGTGAAAGATCAGATCCATGAAAGGGGTAAATGGTATAATGAACAAGAATGGCAGAAATATGAAACAAGGTAAGAAGCCATTCTACAGTATAGAAGAAAGGCTAAGATTGGGAAGCAACCTCCTAATGCTCAGGAGCCTAGCAAATACTTCCCTAAGCCTTTTCATTATTTTGAAAGGCAGAGGATTAAGGCTGAAGCACAGAAGAAGGCAGAGTTGAAAGGGAAGAAGCCCATTGATGATGCAAAACCTACTGCGTAGGCTTAGATTAAGCCAGGAAAAGGCATAGTCATTAAGGAGCCTGATCAGCCTTAGTATAGATTTACTAGATTTTACAAGAACAATGTAATCTTTAGTGTTAAAAGAAATCTATGTAATCAGTTGTTAAGAAACTATTTTGATAACTATAAACAAAATAATGTTTCATGTTCATTGAGCTTGTATTATTATTCTATAATGTCATATTGGTATGTGTTTTGTTTATAAGTTGCCCTATCATATAATGCTTATATACATCATAATGTTTGTTTGTTATAAATGGTGTATATCATTGACTAAAGGGTTATGACTTCTCCAAATAGGGGGAGATTGTTGGGTACATAGGAAAATGTGTACCTTATTTGAAGAAGCCACACTTAGCTCATTGATATACAACAAGGTGTATTTGATGTTATTTTGAGTTTATAAGTGCAGGTTAAAAATTTGCTAAAATACAGAAAAAGTTTCTAAGTCCATGAGTCGACACTTAAGAAAGCCTGTGTCGACACTTGGAAAAGCAGTGTCGAAACATGAAGAAACTGTGTCGACACATAGAAGATTTTAGTCGACATCAACTGTGTCAACACCAGGAGGTAGTGTCGACACATAGAAGATTTTAGTTTACATCAACTATGTCGACACCAGGAGGCAGTCTCGACACACAGAAGTTCTAGTCGACATCAACTGTGTCGACACCGGGAGGCATTGTCGACACACAAATTCTGAGACTTTATCAACTGTGTCGACACACAACAAAGTTTCAACAATGTTGATTGCTGTGATGTGAAGAAGTGTCTGTGTCGACACAAAAAAGTAGTGTCGACACATTCTACAGATGCAGTGTCAAGAAGCTGTGTCAACACCATAGGAGCTGTGTCGACATCACTAAAGCTTTTGTCGACACTTAATCTACTTATGCCGACACATAATGAAGATCAGTCTCGATGCATTGCTGATGAATACAAAGGTTCAAGAAATGACTGAAGACTTGACAGCTGTGTATTCCAACAAGTTTGCTGAAGCTAACAAAACTATCAGAAGTTGGTTAGAAACCAGATCAGCCGGTTACCATTGATGAAGTCTATATAAAGACGGATTCTGTCAAAGCAACAACACGAACAACTATTGAAGTATTGATCATTGATCAAGAAAGAGCACGTCACACAGAAGAAGATTTTTGTGAGAATATCTAAGAAGTTAATCTGAAGTGGAAATCTACTCAGAATTTGTCTAAAGAGAATTCAAGCAAGAATTCTGAAGAAACTTCAGAAGTTCTGGAGAGTGAGAGAGATCTCCAGCTGTTGAAGTAAAGAAGGAGACATTTACAAGTCTCTTAAGAGGAAGATTTTAAACTAATCTGCTAAGAAGGATTAAGATCTATTTCTGAATTCTAAGAAGGAAGCTGGCAGCCAGTCAACTTCAAAGAAGATCAACCCTACTGAGTTCAGATTCAAGAAGCTTTGAAGAAAGTTAAGAACTGGTTAATCTCAGCAATCAGTCTTATCAAGATCTGATCAAGAATCCTTTTATCCCTTCTCTCAACAAGGGTATGAGTCAATCTATAAGATTTTTTCTGTAGAATCTTTCAAGATCTGAGTTGTAAGCCTATTATATAAAGGCTGAGTGTAAGAGATATAGATCTCTGAGTGGTATGACTTTTGAGTCTGAGTGTAGGATAAATCATTCTCTGTGTTATAGGCCTTGTGATAAGGCTTAGGTAGGGCTGTTAGCCTGAGCTGTAGGAGTGTGGATACATTTTGAGTTGTAGGAACCTTTCAGGGTTCTGTGCTGTAAGATCTGAGGATTTGAGAAGAAGGAAGAAGTTAGGCCGAATCTAGCATACTGCTGGATAGGCGAAGGGGGAAATTGGATATACCCAGACCTTGGGGAACCACTATAAACCAGTGTACAATCAGTGATATGTTGGTGATTGTGTATTCTGTACTGTGATTGTTGTGTTAGCTGCAGAATAGTTAGATTTTATTTAAAGAATTGAATTCTTATTCTTTCTTAAGTGAAAAAGAACAAAAACCTATTCACCCCCCTCTAAGTGTTTGGGTTATCTTGAAATCGATTCTATCAAGTGGTATCATAGGCAGCTTACTCAAAGAAGGACTTAACAGTCTTAGTAAGATACATAAGGAAGATTCAAGATCAAGAAAATGGGTTCAGGAGAAAATCATAAGGAACTAGGTTCTATGAAATTAAATAGAATTAGGAATGTTGAACATAGATTAGTTTATCAAAATTGGCTAAGTAAATCTGTGTCGACACATCCAGAGAAGTGGTGTTGCCACTTAAGTAAATCTGTACCAACACATCCAGAGAAGTGATGTCGACACTTCAGAAAGTGGTGTCGACACATTCAGAGTAGTGGTGTCGACACATCCAGAAATTGTGTCGACACTTGCAATAAGAGTCGACAATGAATTTCTGTTGGACTACTAAGTATTTCTAGTGTCGACATATCATCAATTGGTGTCGACACAAAGTAGTCAACCCTGGCAAAACACACTTCTTTCTTGCTGTTCCTCTTCCTGATCAAATCAAACAAAATCTGTCCCCAATTGACTTTCCTCTTATTCACCAGCGCAACCATCACCTGAAACTGCTGCCTGGAGATGTAGTCGTGGGCAGTGTGCTTTGCAAACAACACTTTCCCCACTACATCTGTAAGAAACTTGTACGCAGGAGACAAGTTCTTTTTCCATAATTTGTTAGAGTTTTCACCGGAGTGACCCATAACAACTAGCAAATTCTCAAACTCATCATCATCCATATCCAAATCTTCTATACCATTCTTACGTTCAAAAATTTCTATAAGAACTGCGGGAGAGAGTAACCTGAGTCCCGCTGATGTATCCTGTCATCTCTTCCTCAGTAGAGGACAATGAGAATACCCACTCCTTGATTGCGGCGGTTGGAAGCTTGATGCTGTTGGTCATAAACGATTTCAGCTTTTGATCTTCACATAGTTGCAGAATTTCCTGAAATATTTGATCAGATTGGTAGAATGAATCAAAATCAAAGTCAAAGCCCGTGTCGAACTTCATTCCTGCCGAACCAGATGCAGCCATTTCTGAATACTTTTGTGAAACGAGAGTACCTGCAAAAGGAAACAAACGATCAAGTGCAGGAGGGGAATTCTGAAAGCACGGGATTGAAGTCGAAGAAGAAATCTTATAAAGGGTTTTTAGAATACGAAACGACATTCTCAGCCCGGCGAAAGAATAAAAGTTCTTCGATCACAGGTCGACGAAGATTTCATTAAGGGATATGTTCGTCAATCTCAGAAAGAAGAGATGGAAAGTTTTCGTCGTTCACATGAAACATTCCCGAAAAAGAAATTGTCGTTCTCCGATCGACGAAACTACTTCAACAAGAGATTTCATCGATCTTAGGTCGACGAAAATTCTCAAGAACAGTTATCGGTTCGTCGATTTCAGTTCGACGAAGAGAAACAATTCTTCGACCACATACAGGGCATTAGATTAAATGTTGGCCATTTATCATTCCAAGATGATTTATAAAGAATAGATGCTTGGTTAGATCCAATGGCTTGGTGAAGATGTCTGCTCTTTGCAAATCAGTAGAGATAAACTCAAGTTTAATCTTTTGCTTGTCTACACAATCTCTAATGAAATGATGTCTAATGTCTATATTCTTTGTTCTTGAATGCAATACTGGATTTTGTGCAATGAAAATAGCACTAGTATTATCACATAGTATGGTTGAATTATTTAAGTTGACACCATAATATAGAAGTTGGTTTTGTATCCACAAGATCTGTGAACAACAACTTCCTGCAACCATATATTCAGCTTCAGCAGTGGATGTTGTAATAGATGTTTGTTTCTTACAGAACCAAGATACAAGTATGTCACCTAGGAATTGGCAAGTTCCAGAGGTGCTTTTCCTGTCTACTCTACATCCAGTATAGTCAGTATTAGAAAATCCAGTTAACTCAAATGTTGACTCTATTGGATACTAGAGTCCTAGATTTGGGCAACCTTTTATATATCTCAAAATCCTTTTTATAAAAATAAGGTGAGATTCTTTAGGGTTCACCTGGAACCTAATACAAAGACATGTGATAAACATAATGACTGGTCTGGTTGCTGTTAGATATAATAGGGATCCAATAATGGCCCTATACCTAGTTTGACCACAATGTTTTCCAAGCTCATCAGCATCTACAACAGCATTGGCAGCCATGGGAGTCTTCATTGAAGAGGCATCATTCATCCCAAACTTCTTAATAAGCTCTTTAGCATATTTATACTGAGAGATGAAGATCCCTTCAGAGGATTATTTCACTTGGAGACCAAGGAAATAAGACAGTTCTCCCATGCTACTCATCTAAAACCTTGAATGCATTAGATCAGAAAATATTTTGCACAGTTTAGGATCAGTAGAACAAAAATTATATCATCTACATATATTTGTTTTAATAATATTTTATCATGATGGAGTTTTGTAAAAAGAGTTCTATCTACCATGCCTCTTGAAAAACCATGCTCTAAGAGAAAGCTGGCTAAGGTCTCATTCCAAGATCTTGGAGCTTGCTTTAAACCATAGAGAGCCTTATGCAATTTGAAAACAAAAGAGGGATGAGTTGGAGAAACAAAACCTGGAGGTTGTTCTATGTAAACCTCTTCTTTGAGTTCTCCATTTAGAAAAGCACTCTTCACATCCATTTGGTAGACTTTGAACTTTTATATACTGCATAAGCTAAGAAAATTCTTATTGCCTCTAGCCTGGCAACTGGAGCAAAGGTTTTATCATAATCAATACCTTCCTCTTGCCTATATCCTTGAGCAACAAGCCTTGCCTTGTTCCTCACTATCACACCTTGGGCATCAAGTTTATTCCTAAACACCCACTTAGTCCTAATTACTGGATAGCCCCTAGGCCTTGGAACTAAGTCCCACACTCTACACCTCTCAAATTAATTGAGCTCCTCTTGCATTGCAATAATCCAGTGTAGATCTTGCTCTGCATCAGTTATGGATTGAGGCTCAACTTAAGAGAAAAAGCAGGCAAGCATCACATCAGGGGTTAGTTGATGCCTTGTCTGCACACCCACTGATATGTCTCCAATCACTTGAGATCTAGGGTGATCTCTAAGTGTGACAAGATCATTAGGTGGAGTAGGTTCAACAACAGTTATTTGATTGAATTCCTCTTATGGAGTTGTATCAATTGTTGAAGGAAGTTGAACTGCTTCCACAGTTTCTTCATCAATATATACTTATGCTTCTGATTGTGGAGGAGGATGTGATTCAGCCTTTGGGGTAAGGTCTAGATCATCTAAATTCTCACACAAATTTGAGACTTACAAAGTATTATTGGTAGAAATGTTTTTCTCCTTATAAAACATGTTAGTCTCATCAAAAGTTACATGCATAGACTCTTCAATCTTCAAAGATGATTATTAAACACCCTATAAGCTTTGCTAACTTGGGAATATCCTAGAAAAATTCCCATTTCAGCCTTTGCTTCAAATTTTCTAAGATACTTCTTATCATTATTATGAATATAACATACACACCCAAATACTTTAAAATAAGTGATTATTGGTTTCTTCCCTTTGAGTAGTTCATAGGGAGTCTTAAGCTTTAGTTTATATATTAAACTCCTGTTCAGGACATAGTTTGCTGTACTTACTTCCTCTGCCCAATAGTTAGAGACATGTAAGAATCTGTAAGTAATATACCTGTAGCTTCAATGAGTGTTCTATTTTTCCTTTCAACTACCCCATTTTGTTGAGGAGTTCTAGGAGCTGAGAAACAGTGCCTGATACCTTCCTTATCACAGAATTCATGCATAAGAAGAGATTCAAACCCAGTGCCATGATCACTTCTGATCAATGCAACTTGAGTAGAGTACTTATTCTATATGGTATTGAGAAAATCTGTAAGAACCTTAAATGTATCTGACTTAGATCTTAGAAAGAATACCCAAGTGAATCTAGAGAAGTCATTTACAACTACTAAGGTATAAGATTACCCTCCTAGGCTTTGTACAGTAATAGGGCCAAAAAGGTCCATATGTTGCAAGTACAATATCCTAGGTGAATCACACTTATTAATAGATTTGAAACTAGATTTAGTTTGCTTGTCTAGTTGACAAGCCCTGTAGAGGCCTTCCTTCCTGTAGGGGCCAGAAGGTAAACCTCAAACAAGATTATCCTTGGATAACCTAGCTATATTCTTATGGTTTACATGACCTAATCTTTTTTTCCATAAGCTAGTTTGACTACTAACAGAATTAAATAAATAAATTTCAGAAATAGCAGATTCAAAATTGACTAAATAAATGTTGCCTTGTCTCATTCCTATTAAAACAGTTTTGTTGTTTAAGGAGATAGTTCATAAGGAGTTGGTGAAGTTTACTTGATAACCTGTATCACACAGTTGGCTTACTGATATTAGGTTATGCTTGAGACCATTGACATAGGTCACCTTCTTGAATGTAACATCTCCACATCTGAAATCTCCATAGCCTTCTGTCAATCCAAAGCCCGAGTCGCCAAAAATTACTTTTGGGCCAGCCTTGGCTTTATAGTTGATAAGGAATTCCTTGCAACCTGTCATATATTTAGAGCAACCACTTCCCAGGTACCACTTTATTTGAATGACAGGGTTCTATTTTAACTGTAAAGAAAAAGATTAGAGGTTTCTGACCCAGGATATCTTGGGTCAATGTTGTTTGACAAAACCATAACTTGAAATAAAGGAACATTCAGGCTGATATTTATATCCTATAGGATGATACCTTCTAGGGGGTATAATCCACTGACTAAAAGGATTAAAATTTTTATCAGCTTTTATGTTTCTCTGAATATGAACTGGGTTCGGCGAAGTTAAGTGAGTTTGTCGAGCTGAGTTCGACAATTTGGGTTGAGTTCTTCGATCTCTGCTCGAAGAATGGAAGTATCCATTCTCAGAGCCCCTAAAACGTCGATCTCTAGTGGACGACCCAAACTGATTTCGTCGATCGTAGTTTGTAGAATAATTTGGGCTATTATTTGCGTTCAGAGTTCGTCGTTCTGAGTTCGACGAACCGTGCCCATTTCATCGTTCTAAGTTTGACGAAAATTGCTGAACATAGTTATTTCTATGATTTCTCTTTCTCTCCTTATTAAGGTTGGTTTTCTTAAGTTCTAGTTGCTTAAGAATTTCATTTACCTGGTTAACCTGTTTAATATTTTTCTTGCCTTTATCAGATATAAAATTTACTGGTTTTGACAGGTGATTCTTCCTAATTAGAATTGGTTCACTTGAGGAAGCACCTAATCCTAGCTTACTATTATTTATTCTGGCATTTATAGTGCTAGTTATGTCTAACAGTTTTAATCTTCTTCCTCTAAGAGTTTCTTTTAATTCTTTATCCTTACTTAATTCAGATTTTAGAAAGGTTATTTGATGGTTAGCAGATTTTAGTTCTTCAGAGAGTTTGACATTTTCAGCAATAATTTTATCTTGCTCTAATAGCTTTTCCCTGAGAAGTTTGATTTCCTTCTCAGATCCTATTAGGTCTAAACACAAGCTTTTGAATTCTACTTTAAATTCTTCTAATTGAAAATCATAAGAAGCAATTACCTGATCCTCTTCAGAGAGGAGTTCTTCATCATCTGATTCTTCTTAATCTAATCTGCTGCTTCCATCTTCTATAGCCATGAGATAAACTTCCTTTGACTTCTTCTCCTCTTCATCTTCACTAGAGCCGGAGGAAGTTGATTCCTCTTCAGTGTCACTCCATGTTTCAGTAACAAAGCCCTTTTCCTTCTTCTTGTAATTGTATTTGTTGGAGGAGGCTTTGCTGTGATGACTTCTTCTGGAGTCCTTTTCTTTTCTCCTATCCTTCTTTTGGACTTCTGGACATTCAGAGATGAAGTGTCCTAGTTTTCTGCAATCAAAACAGACAACCTCTTTAATAGGGGTCTTGTCATACCTGGGTTTGTCTTCACTTCTAGATGGCCTTCTCCTGAAATCCTTTCTAGCCATCTTGTAGAATCTCTTAGCAAAGAGACTCATAAGTTCATCATTCACTGGCAGACTTGGTGATTCTTCTACAGCTTTGAATGATAGGCTATGCTCCTTTCTTGTTGGTGTTGGAGCTTTTGGTTCTGCAGCTGCTTCTCTTGATTTCACCAACTGCTCATAGGACTTGAGCTTACCCAATAGAGATTCAGTCGATATCTCTGCCATGCTCCTTGCTTCTCTGATGGGCCATATTATGGAATCCCATGTGCTGGGGAAGCACATCAAAATTTTGTCATTGACCACTGTCAGAGTAATCTCCTTGTCCAAGGTTCTTAGTTCACTGATGATGGATCCAAGCCTATTGTACATTGCTTCAACTGTCTCTGCTTCATCCTTCTTGAAATTTTCATACTGTGTAATGAGGTTTAATCTTCTATCTTTCCTCTCATCTGCTGATCCAGCCACCATTTGGTACAAGGATTCCCAAATGGACTTAGATGATGATCACTTAGCAACCTTTTGAAAGATTTCATCAGACATTGTTTGAGCCAATATGTTCATGGCTCTGGCGTCAGCTACCTTTGCCTTTTTCTATGCATCTATCCATCAAGGGGGTGGGACTGCACTAATGTCAGTTGATGTAGATGGAATTGAAACCACTGGAGTTGGTGGTCCAATTAAAATAGAGTTAAAAATATCTTCATCAATAGAGTTCATGTATAACTTGATTCTTGCCTTCTAGATTGTAAACTTAGAAAAGTTGCACACTGGAGGTCTGGTGCTAGCATAATCCATGTTTTGTGCCATGATATCAAAATAACAAAATAAAACAATGAGTTATTCAGAGTTTATCTGGAGGTTCTTGGTTTGTCCAGGTGTAAGCCTGTGAGTGTGACAAACCTGCCTCTGATACCAATTGAAAGAAATGGGGACTAGACTCTGATTAACTCTAAAGGGGTGGGGGGTGAATAGAGTTCAATCCAATCTTTTTAAACTTTTGCGGAATTAAAATATCTTTTATAAAATAGGTGAATACGATATATGTGTACAAGTGTACAAGTGCAGCAAACTAATAGAAGAGATAAATCTATGATACACAACACAAATATCACAGCATAAGCACAAAAGAAAATACAACCACACAGACAACACAAGAAATTTATAGTGGTTCCCCAACTGGGTACATCCACTCTTCTACCACCCTAGGTAGGAATCCACTACAGGATTTGATTAGGTGCCTGTACACCAATGAGCTTTTGATCAGGTGCTCAAAAACCAAACCTCAAGTGTTTTGGTTAGGTGACTTGCAACTAGGAATCACTTTTTAAGGGAAAGATAACCTAGTATAGAGAGGGGAGAGAGAGGTTGATGATTACTTCTCTATTCTCAAAGAAAATTAAGAGAAGCCTTGTGGATTCTAATGATTGTATCAAAGCTCCCCTGAGATTAGTATATGTTCAGGCAGGGAAACTTTGTTAGGGATGGTAGGTTTTCTTGCTGCAAGTTCAAATCCAGGATTCTCTTGACTGATTGAAATGGTTTGTCACTGAAGATCCTGGAATCAGAGATAGAAGGAAGAAAAAAGACTCTTGATATATGATTGGTGTTCTTTTCTTCTTCTTCTTAAGAGAGCAATGAGATCCTGCATAGAAGGAGTATTAGAAAGTCTGGAAGCTTTTTCTCTAAAAAACTTTTTCTGTCACTGTGTTGTTTTTCTTGAGAGTTGTAAGCACAATTTTTTTCTCGTGTTTCTGTTCTCTTTGAGTGATTGATTCCTTTCTCGACCTGCCGAGAGTATATTATAATAACAACTATTCCACAATTACAATTTGAATTCCTGCCATTAAAGGTAAGCAGAAAATCTGGGAATAGAAAACGTCAAGAATGTTAATTAAAATATTCCATTCCCCAACTGTCCCGGGATATTTGTCAATTTCATTTACTGATGAAAACCATAATCAATGCTGCCAAATAACGGCTATAAAATGAGCATTAATTACTAATTAAAATCATGACTTATAATAGAAATAAATGGGAACAGATAAGGAAAGAATAAGTCAAAAACATCTTACAGTTTTTGTAGACTAGAGATCAGAGATCGTCGACCTCAGAAAACACATTCTTCAACCTTGGCTCTGCGAATAAACTTTTCAAAACTTTGACCGAGTCTGAGCTGGAAGATCATTGAGCTTAGAGCTGCACTGCACTGGAAGATCACCGACCTTAGAATAGATAACTTCTTTGACAAGTTTGCAGACCACAAAACTCTTGTTATTCATTTAGAGTAAGTCGACCTGAGCTCTAAGAATGTCGAGCTCAGAAATAACTTCAACACATAACTTCTACGGCTGATATCTGATACTGTCTTCAGGCAGGTCCTTGATGCTGCAAGCTATAGGACTAACCTAGGACTAAGAAGATAAAGTACTTGATCCAACTATACAACATGGGTCACACCCTAAGAAGTGAACCTATCCCAAATCACCTGGGGTTCCAACAGATAGTGATGGAGACAGCGAACCCGGCGTTTGCTAGGAAGTTGGCATGGTTGACGGAGGTGGATTCGAGGGAACCAGGAGGAGCGAGGCAGTAGGAAGGAAGGAGGAGGGAAGAGCTGAAGGGTCCGATACATCAGTAGTTGGGTTGGAGGCAGCTGGGAGGCTCTGTTCAAGGGAAGGGAAGAGGTTATCCCCAAGGGGGAAGAAACTAACTGGGAGGACCAGGGAGATTCAATCAGCTAGGGTGGGGACATGGTCCTAGACCAATCCCACCCCTGCCTCAACAAGCTATGGCCATCAGCTGAGGGCGAGGAAGAGGAAGAGAGCAGGGAAGAGCGGGAGCTAGAGCAGGGAGAAGGAGGAACCACCCGGAAGGAAGACGGGAGAGGGAGGTAACCTTACCGTATTATGACTTCCACGAGGAGGAAGGTGACACGACGGCTACCTGCCCAGAGTTTCTGGAATTGAAAAGGGGTAGAGGAGCAGGAGAGCAGCAGCTATCAGTGCGGATAGTAGAGATGATCGGGACCGGGGAGGAAGATCAATGTGTGTTCCGATCAGATGCGGGAGATCGAGGAGGGATCAGGGTGATCCATGGGGGTGGGGGTGGGGAATTAGGCTACTCGTAAGGCTAGCCTTCATACCATGCATCGTCGGAGCGTTGCCTCAACATCACAAGCCCCTCCCCGGATGAAAAAACCACTTTCTCTAGGAAGGACTTGCCGGATCACGAAGATCCATTTTGAGATGCATTGGTGATTCGTACCGCCATCAAGAACATCACGGTTTCGAGGATCTTCGTGGATAATGGGAGCTCGGTGAATGTCATTTTCAAGAAGGCATTAAACGAGATGAGAGTAGAGGCTAGGAGGGTGTTGGCAGCAGACGGAACACTGTTCGGGGTTTCAGGAGAAAGGAGGGAAGTCGAGTGGGGAGTGGGACTTCAAGTGACACTGGGAGGGCTGTCCAAAAATTGCCTCTTAGTGATAATGGATGCTCCCAGCAATTACAATGCCATCTTTGGGCGCCCTTTGATCAACGCGTTCAGGTACGTCCCATTGTCCTTCCATCAATGATTGAAGCTCAACTCAGGGGGAACTTAAATCAGGGTGAGAGGAGATCCAAAGGCAGCCATAGAGTGCTACGTGACAGCAGTAAACACAATTTTTTAGCAAGGTGATGCTGAGGAGCTGGAGTAGAGGATGGAGCAGTGAGAATAGGAGGTCGGAGGATAGTTAGGAGTGTAGAGTTGTATTGTGGGGGAGACAGAAATGGCAGGAGAGCAGGAGGTCGGAGAGGAGGTAGAAGTGGCGATAGAAGCCATAGGAGTGGAGAGTGGCATTACGGGGAGTCAGAAATGGCAGGAGAGCAAGAGGTCGGAGAGGAGGTAGAAGTGGCAGGAATAAGAAAAAAAAAGATAGGGGAAGTGGGGGAGTCATCCAGGAGGGAGGCTCTGCCGAAAAGACGAGGAGGTTCTTCACAAGGAAGGGGTGTTGATGAAGAGGTGGAGAGGTTCTTAAGGGAGGTGGTTGCGACCATTGAGGAGCGTGAAGCCATAAAGTGTGAGCTCAGGGAGTAGGAGGAGAGGCTGAGGGAGCAGGAGGGAGAGGAGGAGCCTTCGAGACTGAAGGCGGTAGTTGAGGTGCTGGAGGTGGAAGTCCTCACCAAGGAGGGAAGGAAGGAAAAAATAAAAGTCAGTGGAGTGCTCAGCCCCGAAGATTAGGAGAATATCAGGAAGTGCGTACAGGAGAACAACGACATCTTTGCCTGGAGCGCAACTGACATGCTGGGGGTCGATGCGGACGTGGCATGCCATCGTATCAAGATTGACCCCAAGGCTCGTCCCATTCAGCAGAAGAAGAGGGCCATCGCTTCCAAGATGGCCATGCCCATCAGAGAGGAGGTGGAGAAGCTGCTCCAGGCGGGGTTCATATCCGCAAATAAGTACCCGAGGTGGGTGAGTAATGTTGTAATGGTGAAAAAAGGGGAGGGAAGTGGAGAATGTGTGTCGATTTTTCCCTTTTTAATAAATCATGCCCTAAGGATTGTTACCCTCTGCCTCGAATGGACACACTAGTTGATTCAGCCGTCGGTTTTTCACTAATAATTTTTTCTAGATGCCTTTTCAGGATACCATCAAATACGCATGCACCCCCTAGACGTCAAGGATGTCACCTTCGTCGCGGAGGATGGGTGCTTCAGCTACAATATGATGCCCTTCGAGTTGAAGAATGTAGGGGAAACTTATCAAATAATGATGGACTGGATCTTCTGGAAGCAGAAGGGGTGGAACCTTGTGGTTTACGTGGATGATCTGATGATCAAGAGCAGGGACCTCAGGTTTCATGTCCTAGATCTAGAAGAAACCTTTGTAACTATAAGAAAGTACAAGATAAGGCTCAACCCTCTGAAGTGCGTATTCGGGGCCAGCAGGGGGAAGTTCTTTGGACAGCTCCTCACCCCCTCAGGAGTAGAACCTAACCCAAACAAAGTGAAAGCGGCAAGCTGGCTGGATTGAGTAGGTTCCTCTCCAGGGTAGGAGAGAGGTGCTTGCCCTTCTTTCGAACATTGAGAGGAGGAAGAAATTTGAGTGGACCCCTGAGAATTAGAAGGCTTTCCTAGCTCTGAAGCAACAGCTCACCCAAATGCCACTACTCCAAGGGTCGCAAGAGGGAGAGTGTTTATTCCTTTACTTTGGGGGTAGGGACGGGAGCAGTAAGCTCAGTTATTGTACGAGAAGAGGGTAAAAAGTAGCTCCCGATTTATTATGTGAGCAGGGTCCTGAAGAAAGCAAAACTAAAATATCCTATCCTTGAGAAACTGGCCTTCGCCCTCATCATCTCAGCTAGGAAGCTCAGGCCATACTTTCAAGCTCACTCTATCCAGGTCATGACAGTTCATCCTCTATGCCACATACTGGAAGGGGTGGAGCACTCAGGAAGGTTGGCCAAGTGATTGATAGAGCTTAGTGAGTTCGATCTCACTTTCATCCCTCGGGTGGATATCAAGGCACAAGTGGTAGCGTATTTCTTGGTAGAATACGTGGTCGAGGTCGAAGTAGCTGAAGCATCTCCTATAGCAACTTGAGAGATGCTTGCATATGGAGCCTCAGGAAGAAGCTCTTTTGGAGGAGGGATGATTCTAGCGAGTTCGAAGGGACAAGAATTGAGCAGGCCTTGAAGATTCACTTCACCCTCACCAACAACAAGACAGAATACGAAGCCATCATTGCAGGGCTCAGGCTGGCTCGGGAGCTCGACATACAGGACATCAAGGTCTCCACAGATTCTATGGTGGTTGCAGGACACATTAGTTGGGAGTTTGAAGCGAGGGATCCCACCCTCCAATTGTACCTAATGAAGGTGAAGGGAGTCATCGGGCAGTTCTGCAGCTTTTCAATTCAATATGTCCCAAGAGAAGAGAGTACTCAGGCAGACCTACTGACCAAGCATGACCCTCGGGCTGGAGGAACTATGATAAAGCTCTTCAGGCTTCCATAGAGGAGGGAGAGTTGATGGAAGTGGACCAACAAGGGTCCTGGATGGATCCCTTCATCGTCTTTTTGACATCGGGACGTCTACCCGATAGAGACCTTGAGAAGAAGAGGGTCATGTGCAAATCATCGTATTACCTACTGAAAGTAGGAACCTTATACCGGAAGACGCTATCAGGCCTACTGGCTTGGTGTGTATCTGAGAAAGAGGCCTTAAGAGTACTTGAGGAAATTCATTCAGGAGAATGTGGGAGCCATTCTGGGACTCGGACTTTGGAAGGAAGGGTACTGAGGCAAGGCTACTTCTGGCCTACCCTCAAGAGGGATGCTGAAGAATTTGCAAAGAAATGTAAGAAGTGAAAGGAGTTCGCCCCTCTTCAACTCCTCCCGGCCCAAAGGTTACGCACAATCATGGATCCATGGCCCTTTGCCATATGGGGACTAGATCTGGTTGGCCCGTTCCCCCAAGCCAGTGGCCAGAGGAAGTTCCTGCTGGTCATGGTGGATTATTTTTCAAAGAGCCCTGAGGTGAAGGCATTGGTGAAGGTGATGTCGTAGGTGGTCAGGAATTTCGTATGGGGAGAGATCATCTGCCAGCATGGGCTTCCTTTAGCCATCGTCATGGACAATGTACCACAGTTCGCTAGTAGGGAATTTGTGGACTTCTGTGTCAAGCTAGGCAGAGATCTTTGATTCGCCTCGGTTCATCATCCTCGAAGCAATGGGAAGGTTTAATATGCGAACAAGGTCATCGTGAACCTCTTGAAGAAGAAGGTAGAGAACTTAGGGGGAAGCTGGGTAGAGCAGCTCCCCTCCGTCCTCTGGGCTTTGAGAACTACACTAAACACTGCCACGGGAGAGACACCATTCAAACTTTCCCACGGTTCGGAGGCTATTATACCTGTGGAGTTTGAGGTTGAATCTTCCAGGGTGGCATCGACAAAGAGAGGAGACAAAGGGTGGCGCACAGAAAATAAGGAAGAGCAGAAGCTCTCCCTTGACTTGGTGGAGGAGCTCAGGGAGCTAGCATCAGTCCGATAGGAGGAAGTCAAGCGCCGAATGGCTAAGTATTTTGACAAGCACATCAGGGTTAGGCAGTTCTAGAAGGGTGACTTGGTCCTCAAGAATGTAGATGCAGCGGGCAGAGGAGCCTCTGTGGGGAAGCTCAACGCCAACTGGAAGGGTCCCTTAAGAGTGAGGGAGGCCTTTAAGTCAGGAGGGTATCACCTCCAAGATGTGGACGAGGTACCTCTCGATCGCGCTCGAAGTGGCGACAACCTGAAGAGATTCTACCCTTGATATTTTGTCTTTTCCCATACTTATTATTTATTTTTCCCAATACTTGATGTTTTACCTTTTCTAATACTTGTAAATTTTGTACGGCTTCCTGATATAATGAAGTTCCAGGTGTATTCTTCCATGAGATGAGATTGAGATGGTTGAAGAGGAGACCCCGAGAAGACCCGCTGACAAGGTTCTCATCAAGCTGGCAGGGTTGTAGGCTCACTCGGGTGTTGGAGTTGGTTTGGAGAGGAGACCCCGAGAAGACCCGCTTACCACGCTCTCATCAAGCTGGCAGGGCTGTAGGCTCACTCGGTGGTTGGAGTTGGTTTGGAGAGGAGATCTCGTGAAGACCCGCTTACTAGGCTCTCATTAAGCTGGCAGGGCTGTAGGCTCACTCGGTGGTTGGAGTTGGTTTGGAGAGAAGACCTCTAGAAGACCCGCTGACAAGGATTTCATAGAGCTAGGAGGGCTGTAGGCTCACTCGGTGATTAGATTTAGTTTGGAGAGGAGACCTCGAGAAGACCCGCTGACCAGGCTCTCATCAAGCTGGCAGGGCTATAGGCTCACTCAGTTGTTGGAGTTGGTTTGGAGAGGAGACCCCGAGAAGAATCGCTGACCAGGCTCTCATCAAGCTAGCAGGGATGTAGGATCATTCGGTGGTTAGAGTTGGTTTTGAGAGGAGACCCCGAGAAGACCCACTGACCAGGCTCTCATCAAGCTGGAAGGGCAGTAGGTTCACTCGGTGGTTCGAATTTTTTGGAGAGGAGACCCTGAGAAGACCCGCTGACCAGGCTCTTATCATGCTATTAGGGATATAGGCTCACTCAGTGGTTGGAGTTAGTTTGGAGAGGAGACCCTGAGAAGACCCGCTGACTAGGCTCTCATAAAGGTAGCAGGGCTATAGGCTCACTCAGTGGTTGGAGTTGGTTTGGAGAGGAGACCTCGAGAAGATCCACTAACCAGGCTCTCATCAAGCTTGCAGGGTTGTTGGCTCACTCGGCGGATGGAGTTGGTTTGGAGAGGAGACCCCGAAAAGACCCGCTGACTAGGCTCTCAACAAGCCGACAGGGCTGTAGGCTCACTCGGTGGTTGGAGTTTGTTTGGAGAGGAGACCTCGAGATGTCCCGCTGACCAGGCTCTCATCAAGCTGGCAGGGTGTAGGCTAACTCGGTGGTTGGAGTTGGTTTGGAGAGGAGACCCCGAGAAGACCCGCTTACCAGACTCTCATCAAGTTGTTAGGGTTGTAGGCTCACTCGGTGGTTTGAGTTGGTTTTAAGAGGAGACCCCGAGAAGACCCGCTGACCAGGCTCTCATCAAGCTGGCAGGACTATAGGCTCACTCGGTGGTTGGAGTTGGTTTGGAGAGGAGACCCAAGAAGACTCGCTGGCCAAGCTCTCATCAAGCTTGCAGGGCTATAGGCTCACTCGGTGGTTGGAGTTTGTTTGGAGAGGAGACCTTGAGAATACCCGCTGATTAGGCTCTCATCAAGATGGCAGGGCTGTACGCTCACTCGGTGGTTAGAGTTGGTTTGGAGAGGAGATCCTGAGAAGACCCACTGACCAGGCTCTCATCAAGCTGGCAGGGCTGTAGGCTCACTCAGTGGTTGGAGTTGGTTTGGACAGGGGACCCCGAGAAGACACGCTGACCAGGCTCTCATCAAGCTGGCATGGCGGTAGGCTCACTCGGCGGCAGGTTGAATGATAGGGCCCTAAGAAGACATGCTGACAAGACTCACCAAGCTGGCAGGGTCATGGGCAGGTTAAGTGGTAGAGTAAGCGATGAGATCTCTTAAAAAACATCCCTACGAGTCAACAAATGAGGAAAGTTCATAAAATGATATGGGGGGAGGAAAGAGTTAGAGCAGTGCAAGTGAGTGCACTCTCAGCCAGCCACCCAGGCAAAGGTCTCGCCTATGGCGAGTCGGCAATCAGGGAGAAGGATGGCCCTGCCTAAGAAGGGGGCAGGTTTACCCCTCAAAACCACTCACGCCGGAGGCATCTTAAGGCGAAACGAGAGGGAAAAATAAGTCGGTCTCACGCACAAGAGCCGTGGGGGGTGGTGACTCGCACTCTGAGCAAAATCCACTCTTTAGCAAGGTGGCGATACGAGGAACGACCCCATCTCACAAGCGTAGGCAAACCTAAGAATCGTCTCGCAATAAAATAAAATAAAATAATAGAGTAGATAAAGCAAGAGTTTATACACTTGATCAATATAACTGTTCATTACAAAAAGAAACCAAGTACAATGTTATAGAGAAGCAAAAAGGGAGAGAGCCCTAGATCTCGCCAGAAGTATTTCATTCCTCCTCGCTGGAAAATGAGTCATCACCCTCCTCGCCATAGATCTCTTGCACGAGATCGCACGCACTGACATTTTCGAACTCTTCCTTGACGACCCCCAGCTCCTTCATCATTTTCAGAATGAGCTCGGCCGTCCTAATGTTGGAGTCTTGGCAGAGCTCTTCGACCTCCTCATAGGAATAATGAGGGGGAGGAGCCTGGGGAAGTGGTGAGCGAGAAGACAACAGAGCACTATTCCGAAGGTGGACGATCTGAGACTTCAAATCTTTGATCTCCTCCTCCAGGGACGCTATGTGCGATTGCAGTCGCTCTGCCGTCTCGGCATCCTGTAGGAAGCTTATCAGTTAGCCAGAATCAGACGTGAGAAAAGAGGACAGAAGGTAAGATAAGGCTTACCACACCACCCCGGGCCTTTGCAATGAAGGCTTCAGTAATAGCAAGCGTCCTTTCGAGGTCCCCGGACTTCTCGTGCTTCGCCACTAGGTCCACCTCAGATTCTTTCCATTTCCTATTATTAAAAATCAGGCGGCGCGAGAGCCAGTGCAAAAGCTCCAAGGTGCGCAGCTGAACGTGCATAGTCTTCAGAACCAAATCTCACGAGGTTTCCCTCTCGACGGAATCTGACTCTGGACCCCCATAAAGGCCGAAGCCCAAGGAGAAGGCGTGGCTTGTGGGCAGGTCCTGCTCCTTCCATGAGGGAAGGAGGGTGGAGATTGACACCCGATTCGCTTCCCTCTCCCATTGTAAAACTGGGTCGTTAACGGCATCTTGAACCAAGGGGCCCATGTTAAAATTTTGATGAGAAGAGGTGATAATTTAACTTTCAAGACAGCCTAAACACCTAGAGGGGGGGGGGGTGAATAGGTTCTACTTATTTATAAAAACTTCTAGGCAGAATTCAATTTAATGGCTAACACAATAATCACAGCAATCACAGAAAATAAAACATCACAGATTGCACAATGTTTTATAGTGGTTCCCCAAGTTCTGGGTACATCCACTTTCCCCCTTCACCTATCTAGCAGTATGCTAGATTCGGCCAAACTTCCACTAATCTCAGATCAACAGATCCTACAACTCAGAACCCAACTGGTTCCTACAACTCAGGCACAACAGCCCTACCTCAGCCTTGCCCCAAGGCCTACAACTCAGAGAAGACCCTTCTCCTACACTCAGGCAAACAACCCTACCACTCAGAGTTCAACACTCCTACACTCAGCCTTTATAACAAAGGCTTACAACTCAGATCTGTGTAAACAGATCCTACAGAAATATAAAAAAGATTATTTAACCGTCTTGCCTAAATTGAGAGAGAAAAGGCCAAGACAATTCTTGATCAGTTGATGAAATCAACTGTATCTGAGCTTTCTTCAAAGCTTCTTGAATATGAACTTAGCTGAGTTGATTTCCAAACAGCTTCTTGAGAATCCACTGGTGGTTTCTTTCTTCTTCTTCAAATTCTGGCTTGATCTCTCTCTATCCAGCACTTTGAATGATTCTTCTGAATTCTGATTAGAACTCTTCTTTGATCTATCCTTAGATAGTCTTCTTAGATCTTCTGGAGAAGATCTTCTTAAGTGCCTAGCACTTTCTTGAAATGAATTGGATTGTAATCCTTCTCAACTTTTTGATTCTTATCAATGTTTTTCAAAAGTTACTTTCTCCTTCTGAATCTGTCTATTTATAGACTTTCTTCATGGTAACCGGCTGATCCGGTTTCTAACCATTTTCTGACAAGTCTGACAGCTTCAGTTAACCGGTGGCAACCCACAGCTGTCAAGTCTTCAAACAAGTCCTGTGCCTTAGTCTTGAACCACAAGTTGTCGAGATAGTCTGTCAGAAAGTGTCGAGACCATCTGTCTATCTGTGTCGACACAATTGACCTTGGTGTCGACACAGTCTTCAGTGATGTCGACTAAGTTGCCTTTGAGTCGACACAGCTTCTTCTGAAAATAACTTGGTCTTGACTCTTCAGTGTGTCAATACAAGTCCTGTGTGTCGACACAGTTGTTGTAGAATCATAACTTAGTAAGTGTCGACTTAGCCTTCAGGTGTCGACACAGTCTTCTTTTAACTCTGCTATAATGTGTCGACTCAATCACAATGTGTCGACACATTCTGCTGGTGTAGACAAACTTGAGGTCGACTATATTCTTCTGTGTCGACACATTTTCCCAATGTTGAGGTCGACGCTTTTCTTCTGTGTCGACACAAATTCCCAGTGTTGTGTCGACTTACTTCTTCTGTGTCGACACTGCTTCCCAGTGTTGTGTCGACTTACTTCTTCTGTGTCGACACACTTTCCCAGTATTGTTGTAGACTAACTGTTATGTGTCGACACTGCTTCCCAGTGTTGTGTCGAGTAATTTCTTCTATGTGTCGACACATCCTTCTCTGTGTCGACACTTGGACTTAGAATTTTTCTGCATACTTTATTAATTCTTCACCTGCACATGTCAACTCAAAACAACATCAAATACACCTTGATGTATATCATTGAGCTAGGTTGGTCTTCTTCAAATTAGGTACACATTTTCCAATGTACCCAACAATCTCCCCCTATTTGGAGAAGTCATAACCCTTATAGCCAATGATATACACCATTTATAAATCGTACTAAATGATGATATATGACAAAAACACAGGGCTACTTAATTATAAACAAAATAATAAAAACATCATAGATAAAACAATCTATCACAGATTTAAACAATATTTTGTTTATTACTGGGTAATGTTTGATTACATTGTTTTACATTTAATGATCACATCACAGCATTACAAAACATTATGAAGGAACTAAAACACAATCAGGATTGATCAGGCTCTTTAATGATAATCCCTTTGCCAGATTGAATTTTAGCTGTCACAGGAGCTTCTGATTTTTCAGCTATCTTCTTTCCTTTTAGATCAGCTTTTTTCTGAGCTTCTTCCTTGAGCCTTTGCCTTTCAAAATAGTGAAAAGGCTTTGGGAAGTACTTGCTTGGCTCCTTAGCATCTGGTGACAGCCTCCCCATCTTAGCTTTCCTTCTGAATTGTACTATAGCTTCCTGTCTTGCCTCATACTTCTGCCATTCTATCTCATTGTACCACTTCCCTCTCTCATGAACTTTGTCTTATACAGCCTTCCATGCAGTGAGTATTATGTTCCTTGAAGTAGGACTCCACTGCTCATAATCTGGCTTAAGTGCAGCCTGCTCTCTAAATCTCTTCTTTGCTAATAGAGCATCTTGCTGTTCTTTCAGGAAGGCCTCTGGCATTTCAACTTTCTCAATCACAACATAATTCACCTCCTTTGGAGGACTATACATATCCTGCACTTGCTTATCCAGAATATCAAAATCAGAAGGGGGGTAAATAACTTGGGCAACCTCAGGTTGGTTGCCTTCAAGTAGTCCTGCTTGAATGCCTGATTCAGCCATCATATCATCATCACACAAGGGTGGACATCCCAAGGTGGCTCTTATACTATTTGTCACCCATTTAGAGTGCTCTTGGCCTGCATGAATCAATAACCTCTCCCCCTTTATGACTTCTCTGGTCATATGATCTCTGAGATCTTCCTTTTGAAATCTGATTTGTCCATCCAGATAATTGACACCCTCTTTAAAAAATGGTTTTAACTTTTGAAGCTTTTCAGATATTTCTTTTTGAGAGGTAGTGATTGCAGTCTTAACAGAAGCAATAGCAGCTTGAAAGTTCTTATCAAAATCTTCCATTTCTTTTGTTTTATCTGCAGGCAGGCCTGGAACAATCTTTTTCAATTCCTTTATGATATCATGATGAGATTCAGTTAAATTATCATTCATTCTTAACTGATTTTCCAAGACATAGCTTTGCTTCAGGACAACATCATCTACCTTTTTAGTAATAGCCTCCTGTTGTTGAGCTAAGTAAACCACAGCATGGCCTCCCTTTTGGAAGCAATCTGTCATTTCTGTCTTATGCATGTTGACTTGAAACTGGATGGACTTTATATCCTGAGCTAAGTCAAACTGCATAGACTTGCTATTTTCATCAACATACTTTTCCAGAGCCATTCTTTGTTCATCCAATTTCACCTGTAGATCTACCATAAACTTGTTATGATCAAAGGCAGGAGATACTTGTTGAGGTGTTGTCTGTAAAGCCTGCTTATAATTCTTGCTTCTTCTCTTAAATACAACAAGTTTTCTTTTCTTGGCCATCCTGGCTTCTTCAGTTTCAGTATCAGACGAAGTATCTAGGAGAACTCTTTCTTGAGGAGGATGAAGTGTATCTGTCCCAGTGACCTGTTGCTCCGTCTCAACATCCACTGGCTCCCCCTCAACCTGTGGCTCAACTTCAGCTTCCTGATCAATTTCCATACCTATGGACTTCTCAATATCTGGTCCTCCTCCTACTTTATCAGTAGTAGTATCAGCATCAGGGAATAACTCCTCCAGAGTAAATTCCAGTTGAGCTGTTTCTTCTGCACCAGTTAAATCTTGAGATAAGTCTAACTGTGCTTCCTCTTGCACTTGTACTGACAACAGCTTCTCCTGTACTCGTTCAGTAATTGTAGTATCTAGAGTAGGAGTGGACACTAGCTTCCCCTGAACCTGTGCAGTAATAAGAATATGAGCAATGTCTTTTATAGTAAAATACATTAGCTTCCCCTACACTTGTACCTGATCAGGAGTAGATACATTTTGAGCAGGAGAGTGAACTGGCTCCCCCTGCATCTGTGCAGGTGTTGACACTTGCTGGACTATAGTTGAGTCAGGCTGTTCTTCAACCTGTGTCCTGAGTGGGTCTTCTTGTTGTTGTTCAGTTTCTTGAGTTTGAGAAGGGGATTTCACAGGGGTGTCTGGCCTGCTCTCTTCAGGCACATCCTTGGACAGCACCCTATCCCACCTAGAGAACAGTCTCATATCCATCCTTCTCATATGATTGATCTTGGTCCCTGGCAGTTGCTGCATCACTTCAGGAATCACTCCAGTGAGATATAAGCTCATGATTCTAGCCATGTTGGGCATCTTGATTCCTTCTTTGATCTTGTCAAAGAGTACTCCTGACCAATCAGTAGGAATTGTAAAAACACTCCTGGTCATAAGGCTGAACATATAGGCAGAAATCCTATCATGTCCACCTGTTTTGCAGAGGATTACTTTCCCAACAATTTCAGACAAGAATTTCCCTTGCTGATTCATACCCTTCCTGTTGAATGCAGCTCCAATCTTCATACTCGAGTCCAGTCCACACCATTGAAGGGCTTCCCTTGTCTTAGAACTAGGAACTTCCTCTTCATTCTCAACTACTTGTAATTGAAAGATCTTTCTTAAAGTTCTTGGAGTAATCTTCACCTTAGTCCCTTGAACATTGGACTTAATCTTAAGGCCATTTGAGTGGACTGATGCAGAGATAAAGAATGCGTGCACCTCCTTCTTCCAGATTTTAGTCGGTTCTGAGAGTAGAAATTCTAACCCTGACTCGGAGAGGAGGGTGATAACCCCTTGAACATCTGGCGGCGCATCTGCAAAGGCCTGGCGCACCAACTCATACCCTTCATTGACGTTGTCTTCAATCCTTGGCGCCATCGATTCGTCGAGAAAGCTTGAGAGAAGAGAGAAAGATAGACTGTCGACACAGGGTTTTAGTCTCGAAAACCTTGGAAGCGTGTCGACAGAAAGAGTTTTTGACCTATTTATACCTTCTGTTGAAAGAAGTTCAAAAGGCGCCAAAAACAGACTAAATGTGTCGACACAGACGGAATGTGTCGACACAAACTTCTATTGTCTCGACATTACTTCAGCCTACTATGTGTCGACACTAATTTGTGGTTATGTCGACACCTTGGATACATAGTAGATAGACAGAAATTCTGTGTCGACTCTAAGGATAAGTGTCGACACATATTCTGTAAGTGTCGACACCATTATCCTGGTTGAGTCGACATTACATTTCTGGTTAAGTCGACAATATAACTCTTAAGTGTCGACACATATTCTCTGTGTCGACACAATATTTCTGACTTGTCGACATTATTTCTCTGAGTCGACACATAATTACTGAATGTGTCGACACATTCTTACTTAGCCAATTTCTGTTGGTTCAACACCACTTGTAAGTGTTACTTCAATGTGTCCTTTTTTTAACACTTAATTATGTTGTTATTACTTTAACTTACTTACATACCACTTCAATTGCATTGTTAATGATTTTGTTAATACATTAATCAATGGTTAACATACCTAATTCAATTTTGAATTTATTGAATTTGGTTTCATCTAAAGGCTTAGTAAATACATCTGCTATTTGATAATCTGTTTTTACAAATTCCAATGAGATGTCTCCTTTTTCTACATGTTCTCTAAGAAAATGGTATTTGATTTCTATATGCTTAGTTCTACTATGAGAAACTGGATTATTAGCAATAGAAATAGCACTCTTAGAATCACATAAAAGGGGTGTTCTACTTACCTGAATACCATAATCCTTAAGCTGATGCTGCATCCACAATAGCTGTGCACAGCAGCTTCCAACAACAACATACTCTGACTCAGCTGTGGAAATTGCCACACTGGTCTGCTTCTTACTACTCCATGATATTAGTCTTCCTCCTAGGAATTGACAAGTACCTGTAGTACTCTTTCTATCCTCTCTACATCCTGCAAAATCTGCATCTGAATAGCCTGTTAGTTGAAAATCTCTATTCCTAGGGTACCAAAGACCTAGATTAGGTGTGCCCTTAAGATATCTCAGAATCCTTTTGACTGCAGTATAATGAGATTCTTTAGGACAGGCTTGATACCTAGCACAGACACATGTTGCATACATAATGTCTGGTCTACTAGCAGTGAGATATAGTAGAGACCCAACTATTCCTCTATACAATGATTCATCAACAGGTTTACCTGCCTCATCTTTGCATATAGGCATACTTGTTCCCATAGGAGTTCTCATGGTGGAGGATGACTCCATACCATATTTCTTAATTAATTCTTTGGTGAACTTAGACTGGGATATGGACAATCCATCATCAGTCTGTCTTACTTGGAGTCCCAAGAAGAACTTAAGTTCTCCCATACTGCTCATCTCAAACTTCCCTTGCATAAGTTTGGCAAACTTTTTACAAAGGTTGTTTTCAGTAGATCCAAAGATTATGTCATCAACATAGATCTGAACTAAGATGATCTTACCTTTGGATTCCCTAAGGAATAGAGTTTTGTCTATCTTTCCTCTTGAGAATTTATTCTCAATGAGGAAGGTAGACAGGGTTTCATACCAAGTCCTTGGAGCTTGTTTTAACCCATCCAAGCTTTCCTAAGCTTATACACAGAATCAGGTTTAAGAGGATCTACAAAACCTGATGGCTGCTCTACATATACTTCTTCTTTAAGATCACCATTCAGAAATGCTGACTTCACATCCATCTGGTATACTTTGAAGTCTTGGTAGGCTGCATAGGCAAGGAACATTCTGATTGCCTCCAGCCTTGCTACTGGAGCAAAGGTTTGATCAAAGTCAATCCCTTCTTCCTGCCTGTATCCTTTTGCAACTAACCTTGCTTTATTCTTCACTATTATCCCACTTTCATCTAGCTTGTTCCTATAGATCCACTTGGTGCCAATTATGTTGTGGCCTCTTGGTTTAGGAACAAGCTCCCAGACTTTGCACCTTCTGAATTGATTCAGCTCCTCTTGCATAGCATCAATCCAGTACTGGTCTTGGATAGCTTCTTCAAACTTCTTAGGTTCCATTTGAGACAAGAAACTTGAATGCAAAACTGTGCTTTGATTTCTGCTTCTAGTTTGCACTCCTTGTCTTGGATCACCAATTATCTGATCAGCAGGATGATCTCTTTGATATCTTATAGCTGGAGGAAGATTCCCTTCAGGTTGAGCATCTCCAGCTTCTTCATTCTGCTGAACCTCTTGGTTTTCATCAGCTTCCATTATCTCTTGCACTCCCCCTGGACAGCAGCCTTCATTTTCCAATGCTCCATCTTCCTTTGAAGCTTCAGCAATGGAGAGCTTGTCCATCCTCTTGCTTATACCTATTGAGTCATTTGATCTACAAGACAACTCACAATTGATTAATCTTATTTCATCAAATACAACATGCACAGATTCTTCAACAACTTGAGTAGTTAAGTTGAAGACTCTATAGGCCTTACTATTTGTGCTGTACCCAACAAATATCCCATCCTGGGATTTGGCAGCAAACTTAGTCAAATATGACTTGCCATTGTTAAGTATATAGCACTTGCAACCAAAGATCCTAAAATAGGATAGATTTGGTTTTCTGCCTTTCACAATCTCATAGGGAGTCTTTCTGTGGCTTTTGGTGATAGAAGCCGTATTGATGACATGACAAGCAGTGTTAACTGCCTCAGCCCAAAAATATTCTGGGAGAGAGGTGTCACTCAATAGAGTTCTACCAGCTTCAATTAATGTTCTATTCTTTCTTTCAGCAATTCCATTTTGCTGAGGTGTTCTAGGTGAGGAGAACTCTTGGAAAATCCCAAAGTCTTTACACAAGTTTGTTATGCTTTCAGATTGAAACTCAGTACCATGGTCACTTCTGATTTTGACCACTGTACTATTCAGTTCATTCTGAATTTGCTTTACAAAATTAAGTAATACACTTAGGGTTTCAGATTTTTGTCTCAGAAAGAACACCCATGTAAATCTAGAATAGTCATCTACAACCACAAAAGTGTAGACCTTCCTACCTAGACTATGAACTGGCATAGGACCAAAAAGATCCATATGCAAGAGGTATAAGCACCTCACAGAATCCTTGTTTTCAAGGCTTTGAAAGGAGGATTTTGTCTGCTTTCCCTTTTGACAAGCTGAGCATATCCCTTCCTTCATACACTTAATTTGAGGTCCATTCCTCACTAGCTCTTTGCTAAAGAGTTGGCCAATTGTCTTGTAGTTTAGATGAGCCAATCTCTTGTGCCACTTAACACAATGAGAAGCATTGTCATCAGCTACAAGACAGATGGGAGAAGCCTTATTCTCACATTCAAAATTAAGACAATATACATTTCTCTTCCTATACCCAGTCAATATGATCTTTTGATCACTTGACCTCTTGATATGACATCCATCTTTAACAAATAAAATGTCATATCCTAAATCACTTAGCTGGCTTATGCTTATTAGAGTATGTTTCAAACCTTTTACATAAGCCACTTGAGTGATAGTAATTAGGTTAGAAGAAATGTTACCAAACCCTTTGATGACTCCTTTTTCAGATCCACCAAAGATCACTTTAGGTCCATCTTTGATAGATGAATACTCCTTCAGCAGCCCCTTTGTTCCAGTCATGTGCCTGGAACAACCACTATCCAAGTACCATATAGGCGCATGGTTACTTGGATTCACCTGCAATACAGAATTACTTTCCCTTAGAACCCAAGTAAGTCTTGGGTCCTTGGTTCAGGTTAGCATTAATAAAGCTATCATAACTTCTTCTAACAGGTAGACTCTTATACTTTATAACACTTGTGTTATACCAGCAGTCTAATGCAAAATGGCCTCTCTTGCCACAGCACCAACATTCAAACTTATTGTATCTAGATCTAGATACATCCTTGTCAGAAGAATTTCTGTTCATTGCTGGTGCTGTTGCAACTTCACCTACTGATTTCTTAAAACCATTGGGTTTATGACCATAGGTAGGCCTGCTTGCATTTACACCCTTGTTCTTCAGAACATTAGTCTTAATATGACCTTGAATGTTTTCATGATCATATTTGTTAGAAGGAACTTTCACCTTACTAAACTTTATGGGGACTGAAAGGTTTAGTGGCTGAACAGGAGCTTTGCCTTTCCTCTTGAATCTGCCAGCCCTGGAGTTACCTTTAAATCCTAATCCAGCCTTACCCTTTTGAGTGACAAATTCATCTATCAAGGGTAAGACAGATTTTGGCTTAGAGTAACTAGCCACTAAATCCCTTTCAATTCTAAGTCTGGCCTCCAGACTCTTCACTTGATCATTAGTATAATTAATTGTGCCCATCTGAATAATAGTTATATTCTTCAGCTTGGCAATTTCATTTAATTTTTGATCAATAACTGTTTCTAACTCAGTTGTAGCAAACCTTAGTTCAGCAATTTCCTGAGCCTGAGATTTAACCAGGTTCTTGCTTTTCTTAAGGGCCTGCAACAGGTCCCCATACTTGTCTATCAATTGATAGACATCTCCTTCAGATTCAGATGCATCTACATCTGTTGATGCAGATGTAGCTGATTCTTCACTTGTACAACAAACAGATGTAATAGAAGGACATTGTACCTTATTATGACCAGATTGATTCTGGCATATGTCCTCTTCTGATCCTGCCATTAGCCCCATACACTGATGATCCTTTTGTTCATTGATGGAGTCTAGCAACTGCAGAAACTCCTCTTCTTCAGATGTAGCATATAGTCCAATATATGCTTCAGCTTCAGATTCTGACTCTGAAGTTGACTGGTCTGTTAGACTCTTTTCTTTCTTTGCAACAAAGGATTTCTCCTTCTTGCCTTTCTGATAAGTCTTCTTTTTGTCTGAAGATTCCTTTCTCTTATCAGGACAGTCAGCCACTACATGTCCAGGCCTATTGCAACAATAGCAGACAATCTTGGAAGTAGTGGCTTTGCTGGGCTTTGATCTGCTCTTCTCTTTCCTTGATGACCTCTTCTTCTTATAATAGTCATCAACTTGCTGTGATGGGGAAGACCTAGACTTCCACTGCTTCTTCTTCAAGAACCTCTGGAATTGTCTTGTGAATGCAGCAAAATCTGCATCTGAATCACAGCTTTCAGATCCCTTGTTTGAACTTTCAGAACTATCTTCTGTAACTTCCTTAGGAGGAGATGGTGATTTCCTCCTATTCTTTCTAGTGGCTTCTGCATTGAATGCCACAGCCTTTTCTCTATGCTCTCCTCTTGAATTCTTTTCCTCCTCCTTCCTCACCATAAGTTACATTTCATAGGATAGCAACTTTCCAAACAGGGTTGGAGGAGATATCTCTGCCAATTTAGCCACTTCTCTTATGGCACAGATCTTTGTATCCCAATCCTTTGATAAGGATCTTAAGAATTTGTCATTCAGTTCATAGGTACTGAAGACTCTTCCATAGGATATTAGCTCATTCACAATTCTATAGAATTTCTTATAGCACTCAGTTATGCTATCAGATTTTCCTTGTCTAAAGCTTTCATACTCCTGATTTAGCATAGACTTCCTGTCCAGCCTTACTTCTTCAGATCCCTCCATGTAGACAATCAATGTGTCCCACATCTCCTTGGAGGTCTTGTAGTGAATCAGATTCTGAAATGTTGAATCATCTATGACACTAACAATAATGTTCTGAGCTCTTTTATCCATGGTTGCCAAGATGATTTCATCCTTGGTCATTTCTGAATAACTCTTTGGAGTTTGGATATTTGCATCAAGAACTGATACCTTCATTGGAATGAAGGGGCCTTCCTGTACTGTGATGTAAATTCTTGGGTCAGATGCTTCCATAAACAGTCTGACTCTTTCTTTCCAGATCCCAAAGATTTCCTTCCTGCATATGGGTAATTTCATAGACCCTAGCTCCTTATGATTCTCTCCAGAACTCATCTTCTTGAATCTTGAATCTGCCTTTCAGATCTACCTCAGACTGTCAAGTCCTTTTTGAGGAACCTCCCTCTGATACCACTTGATAGTTTAACTTTCAAGACAGCCTAAACACCTAGAGGGGGGGGGGGGGGTGAATAGGTTCTACTTATTTATAAAAACTTCTAGGCAGAATTCAATTTAATGGCTAACACAATAATCACAGCAATCACAGAAAATAAAACATCACAGATTGCACAATGTTTTATAGTGGTTCCCCAAGGTCTGGGTACATCCACTTTCCCCCTTCACCTATCTAGCAGTATGCTAGATTCGGCCAAACTTCCACTAATCTCAGATCAACAGATCCTACAACTCAGAACCCAACTGGTTCCTACAACTCAGGCATAATAGCCCTACCTCAGCCTTGCCCCAAGGCCTACAACTCAGAGAAGACCCTTCTCCTACACTCAGGCAAATAGCCCTACCACTCAGAGTTCAACACTCCTACACTCAGCCTTTATAACACAGGCTTACAACTCAGATCTGTGTAAATAGATCCTACAGAAATATAGAAAAGATTATTTAACTGTCTTGCCTAAATTGAGAGAGAAAAGGCCAAGACAATTCTTGATCAGCTGATGAAATCAACTGTATCTGAGCTTTCTTCAAAGCTTCTTGAATATGAACTTAGCTGAGTTGATTTCCAAACAGCTTCTTGAGAATCCACTGGTGGTTTCTTTCTTCTTCTTCAAATTCTGGCTTGATCTCTCTCTATCCAGCACTTTGAATGATTCTTCTGAATTCTGATTAGAACTCTTCTTTGATCTATCCTTAGATAGTCTTCTTAGATCTTCTGGAGAAGATCTTCTTAAGTGCCTAGCACTTTCTTGAAATGAATTGGATTGTAATCCTTCTCAACTTTTTGATTCTTATCAATGTTTTTCAAAAGTTACTTTCTCCTTCTGAATCTGTCTATTTATAGACTTTCTTCATGGTAACCGGCTGATCCGGTTTCTAATCGTTTTCTGACAAGTCTGACAGCTTCAGTTAACCGGTGGCAACCCACAGCTGTCAAGTCTTCAAACAAGTCCTGTGCCTTAGTCTTGAACCACAAGTTGTCGAGACAGTCTGTCAGAAAGTGTCGAGACCATCTGTCTATCTGTGTCGACACAATTGACCTTGGTGTCGACACAGTCTTCAGTGATGTCGACTAAGTTGCCTTTGAGTCGACACAGCTTCTTCTGAAAATAACTTGGTCTTGACTCTTCAGTGTGTCGACACAAGTCCTGTGTGCCGACACAGTTGTTGTAGAATCATAACTTAGTAAGTGTCGACTTAGCCTTCAGGTGTCGACACAGTCTTCTTTTAACTCTGCTATAATGTGTCGACTCAATCACAATGTGTCGACACATTCTGCTGGTGTAGACAAACTTGAGGTCGACTATATTCTTCTGTGTCGACACATTTTCCCAATGTTGAGGTCGACGCTTTTCTTCTATGTCGACACAAATTCCCAGTGTTGTGTCGACTTACTTCTTCTGTGTCGACACTGCTTCCCAGTGTTGTGTCGACTTACTTCTTCTGTGTCGACACACTTTCCCAGTATTGTTGTAGACTAACTGCTATGTGTCGACACTGCTTCCCAGTGTTGTGTCGACTAATTTCTTCTATGTGTCGACACATCCTTCTCTGTGTCGACACTTGGACTTAGAATTTTTCTACATACTTTATTAATTCTTCACCTGCACATGTCAACTCAAAACAACATCAAATACACCTTGATGTATATCATTGAGCTAGGTTGGGCTTCTTCAAATTAGGTACACATTTTCCAATGTACCCAACAAGAGGCGGCTGGGCGACTGGAAGAAGCAGCTTCGCGAGATGGAGACCCAGTTGGTTGAATCGAGGTGCTGGTAGGTTGGTCGGGCAGTGTCATCTCACGGATAGGCGAGATGGCCCATTGGGGAGACAACCGAGGAGGTGATCAAGGGGACTGAGATCCTTTGGAGATAGGGCTCAAGGACCCCGACGTCTCCTTCTTCTCATATGGGCCTTCTCCTTTTTCTCTTTAGGGAAGGACAAAACCTTCTTCATCTTTTTCTTGGGGCTTGAGCGAGACGGAGCGGTACCTTTAGCGGGCCTTTTCTTGAGGGAGGGGGCCAAGGACTCTTTTGTCTCCTTGGCCACCATGTTGGCGAGAGCAAGGCCCTTTGATGGCTTAACATTGCTCTTGTAAGGGGGGTGGACGGGGACGTTCATCTCTCCTAAACAAACAATTGGGCGATAAGAGGGCGAGATGAAATAATAAATGCGAGACCAAATGGATGCGGGCATACCTTCGTCAAGGAACACAGGAGGGAGGGAGTCGAGGCCCCAACTCAGGAATTGAACTTCGAAATTCTTGCCGACGAAGAAGTCATAGAGGAGCTTATCCATGCCGCCAACCTGTGGGTACACGTAGAACACCTCGGCAAGCGACACCGTCACGACCGGGATGCCCCCTAAGTTACCGCGGATGAAGACAAAGCGGGTGAGCCAGTGATGATTCTTGTTGGGTGTCTCACATACCAATAGACCTTGCCCAGTGAAGTAGGAGACACCATCGTGGTTGGCGTGGTAGTCGAACAGCTTACGAAAGACTGTCAAGCTGAACTCGATCCGATCCCGACGCTTGTAGCTGGAAAAAGCAACTAACACTGAGATGGCATTCGGGTTTAGCTGCACTGGGACTGCGCCGAAGTACTTCAAGACCTGTTTAACATCCGGCCAGAGGGGCAGTCTCAGCCCCGCCTCAAAGTGCGAGACAGGGAAGGCGAGTTCCCCAAGGTAGAAGGTATTGATCGCCTCGCCGACCTTTGGGGACGGCGACTCAAATTCCTCTGTCAAGAACTCGCGGGTAAAGAGGTTGTATTCCTCTTAAGAGATTCTGCTGGGGGGGGGATGTTGTGGTCAGCAAATCGTCTCCCATACCGGCTGCGCCCCTCGGCCTCTTCGACCTTCTTCTTTACCATCTAAGGTGAGACAGTCAAAGTGGGTAGCAAGAATAAGAATCGGCGAGACGGTCGAAGGAGAAAGGAGCGAGATGAAGTTAAAGCGAGAGCAATATGCGAGACAGATGGAGCAAAAGGATGAGAGCTGCGGCGCAATAGAGGTGAGAGTGTAGCTCTGATCCGGGGTGAGGGGGTATTTATAGTAGACGTGGTCAGCGGAGGAAATAGTTGGGAAAAATATGTAGAAGAAGGGGGAGAGTCGACCGACGTTTCATACTCTCTCTCCTGACCTCGATTTGCGCAGCCCGGCGCGGGCTTTCTCAGCAAGGCAGAACAGAAAAAGCAATAAATAAAGCAAAATTAATTGAGCCTGGTGGTGATCGATTTCTGCATAAGAAAAGAGAGCCGAACTAGCAATCCAATTAGTCAAGTATACCTATCAAACTGTAGCTAGGGGACACAAGTGTCGTATTGAAATCCGGGAACCGTTGAGTAAACTAACTCACACGAAGACTATTATTTTATCGACGAAAATCTTTAGGGTTGAAGGGAAATCTAAACGAACTAAAGAAATGAAATATTGCAAAAAAAGAGAACTAATACAGTTAAATAGAAAGCATAAAACAAGCGATTACGATAAAGGATTAGAACGATGAAATGGAAATGCACTAGATCGAGAATCACCTCGGCTAAAGTCGATTAAAAACACGATAAATAAACCGAAACTTAATAGGGTAAAGGTCCTTGACCGTGGAGGTTCCTAATGTTTAAACACGCTTCTCTCGAAGTCGTGCCCAACTGAGTTTAAGAAGGTCCGACCGACTCTCGTCTAAATCAGAGGCCTAAATCTCGTTTTACGTGGTGAGCCCCACAATTAGATTTTACTCCAATCCGGGATATTTGGACATCTTCCTCTCTCGAGGGGTGCGTATAAATCTCTTTACACTTGAGTGCTCACTTCAATCTATCAGCCTCTCGGCTAGCCAAGAATGAAAGCTAAGATGGAAAATATATATCGATGATATATCTCCAGGCAAAGGTTAATCAAGAGTAATCCAAGGTCTAAAACCCTAAAAAGAGAAGGTAAATTCAAAGCATCATAACTTAATCACTCGAACCTCGGATCATCAAGATAGAGTACAAGGAGAATTAGTTAATCATAGAGAAGTGGAGTGGGAGGGATGTGTAGTAAAGCATTAAGAATACAAAGTAAACAAAGGGCACTTTTATATTAATATAGAAAGTTAACTATACTTGAAATGAAAATTACAATTGCATGGAAATTGAAATCCTATTCTAGCCATATAATTAGCAACTAGAGCAAGCGCAAAAAATACACAAAAAACTAATACAAAGAAAGCACTAAGATAGGGTTAAGGAAAAACATAAAATGAGAAAGTGAGAGAGAGAGAGAGAGCGGGGGAAGAACACTAAAAAAGACAAGAAACAAAGGGGCAGCACATCCCCCTCTCAGCCCGAACTTTTTCTGGACACCAGGGGACATTTGAATTTATAGAATTTTCCATGGGTTGGTCACGCCCGTGGAGGGCATGTCAGGGGGCGTGACACGTACGGGGTTGACCTCCGGTTTTGGATTCTGGCGGGAAGGATGATTGCTTCTGTACGATGGTTGACATGCCCTCGGTCATGCCCGTGTAGGGGAGGGGGGGTGACACGTATATCGCATTGAAATCATTGGTCGGAAATTCGTTAGTCTTGGAAAAGGGGGGCGAACACGCCCTGGGTCACGCCCGTGTAGGGGGCATGTCAGTTCTGTTGGCGTGCTGAGGCAAAAAAGTATTTAATGCAGCAGCAGGCTTCGGGAAGAGGGAGACACGCTCTGTGTCACCCCCTGGGACATGCCCGGGGAGGGCGTGTCAGGGGGCGTGACAGCCGTTTTTCTTATTATTTGATCTCTATCAGCAAGCTTCCTCAGGATCGGGTGACATGCCCCGTGACATGCCTAGGGAGGGCTTGACATGAGGGCATGTCAGGTCATTTTTGGCCAAAATTCTGGAAACCTGCAAAAAGACAAGAAAATGTTAGTGACAATAATATTTACATAAGAAAGATAAAAATTAAGCTAATAAGACAAGATTAGCGCCTTCAAAACTAGAAAATACCCTAATAGTTTAAACTAAAAAATGTACTATCAAATTCTCCAAAGCTTAAGCTTTTCTTGTCCCCAAGCAAAAATATAAAAACTACATAATTATAAAAAAAGTGACTAATAAAAAAGTTCTAATTATGCCTACACAAGTACTATGCGAAATTCTAAATAGGGAGAAGGTGAAATGTAAATATAAAACAATTATTTAGGTATAATTTAACTTTTATAAACTTTACTTAACATAAATAAATCATGCAAAATTTTGACGAAATTCTTTAAATAGATTTAAGCAAAGCAATGAAAATGAAAAACACATTGAGTTGTTACTAGATCCAAACAACTCATTATAATTATATCAATTAAATAACAAAAATCTAAGTTTAAATCCAAAACTAATACTAATTTACTTTTCTTCTTTTCTTAGTTATTAAATAAAATTCAAAAGCATGAATCAAAAAGACTTAATAGGACCGAAACGTTTGGTTTAGGATTATGATTAGTAGAATTCAAAGATAAACAGGGAGGCTTAAAATCACACTAAACCAAAACAAAGAGTTTCAAAAAATTTATTATATTCAAAATAGTTTTCTTTCTTTTTTCTTTTCCATTTTTTTTCTTTTTCTTTTTCAAAACAAAGGTCATAAATTTTTTTATTTTCATTTTGAATTGGCCAAACAAAAGCAAACATTTCTTTTGAGCATTCTTTTTCAAAAACTTCTCCAAAAATATCACAAAATAACCTATCATAATCATGGAAAAGTTTTTATGAAACTCAAAAAGGCTAGTGTGATTAGATAGGTTGGAAATTTTGGCTTTGGTGAAAATGATATGAAAAGAGGAGCTATCAAATGAAATTGGAAAAATGGCTCAAAAGCAGCTAATTAGTGGTGAAAGTTTTTAGGTTGGCAGGAAAGCTCAAACGAAAACATAGATGGCCTAAATCATTTTCATGCTTTTAAATTTATTTAAAACATAGATTTGAAAAATTTCAAAAAGCCAGTCCTAGATAATAAAAGAAGATTGATGAAATTATCTTGAAAATAGAAATAATAGGTGACTTGGATCGTTCACATCTACTACGCTATTCAAAAGTTGACCTTACAAAAATTATCCAAAAATGAAAAGGAAAAAGGTGGATGATGAATTTTTGAGAAAGTAAAGAAAATAAAGAACGAAAACCATAATGGAAATGCGAGTTTTAGAGAAACCTTTTTACGTTAACATGCTACCGCGAATTAGAAACACAGCATGACCAACATTTTACTGGCGAAACATAATTAAAAAGTGCATTAGAAATATTATAATAAATTAAGTTATTTATATGAGATTTTGAGAAAAACAAAACAAAAATAATGGGTACTATTGAAATACCAAAATGTTTAAACTATTAAAGTAATGACAAAAAGCATATATTTTTTTAAATTTTGAAATATTTTATCTTTTTTTTGGATTTTGGAAATATTTTCTTTTTTTGGAATTTTGAAATATTTTCACAAAAAGCAAAATATTCACACATAGCAAAAAGAAAAAGGAAGTCCTCCCCCAAGCTTAAAATGGACATTGTCCTCAATGGAGAAAGGAGGTTAGAGAAGGAGAGAAACTGAAATTACAGAATTGAAAAACAGGTACTTCCCCGAATTTATTCGCTGTGAAAGCTGAGTGATGCCGCTCCCCTGTACTTGCGCTTTGGATCTTCATGAAATGTCTTCTTTGGACTTCGTGATGGATTTAGCAATGTTGGAGAAGGCGATCGCAAAAGCTTCAGCTTGTCGGAGCCGTCTGGGGAAAATATTGTAAAATAACGAAAACAGAAAAAGATAACTTGGGTTGCCTCCCAAGAGTGCCCTTCGTTTAAAACATCATTTGAGCTCGACGCAACAAAATGATATTGTCCAAAAAAATATTTTGTCCAAAATAATAATAATTAAAGTTTTAACAAAAACAAAATAGTATTAAGTTATTACAGTTCGTGCAGCAAAAATTTAATAATGTTTGGACTGACATCATCATCACCAGAAAAATAAAGGTACAGATGCTGACCATTTACTTTGAAATCACCCTTATCATGGTGGGAAATTTGAACAGCACCATAAGGAAAAACTTCTAAAACATAAAACGGCCCAGACCATCGTGACTTTAACTTGCCCAGAAGTAAACGTAAACGAGAATTATACAAAAGAACTTGGTCGCCCAGCTTTAAGATTTTTTGGTGCCTAAGGTGTTTATTGTGAAAACGTTTCGTCCACTCTTTATAAAATTTGTTGTTCTCGTATGCGTAAGAGCGCCACTCGTTGAGTTCGTTAAGTTGAAATTTTTTAAGGTCACCGATAGAGTGGGGATCGAAATTTAAAAACCTTAAGGCCCAAAAAGCGCGGTGTTCTAGTTCTACGGGTAAATGACATGATTTTCCGTAAACCAACCGACATGGCATACATCCGAGGGCGGTTTTGTACGCTGTTCGGTAGGCCTATAGAGTGTCGTCTAATTTGGTTGACCAGTCCTTTCTAGATGTTGAAACAGTCTTTTCTAAAATTCTTTTAATTTTTCTGTTCACAACTTCGACTTGTCCGTTAGTTTGGGGGTGGTAGGCAGTTGAAAGTTTATGCGTAAAGCCGTATTTAGTAAGGATTTTAGAAAACTGAGCGTTATAGAAATGTGAATCCTTGTCATTAACGATGGCTCGTGGCATACCGAATCGAGAAAATAATTTTTTTAAAAACGTAACTACGACTCGGGCGTCGTTTGTAGGAAGAGCTTGGGCCTCTGCCCATCGCGAAACATAATCGACAGCGACTAAAATATACTTATTCCCGAAGCTAGAAGGAAGAGGGCCAACAAAATAAATTCCCCAGAGGTCGAAAACTTCTCCCTCGAGGAAATAATTTTGTGACATTTCATTTTTAATGGAAATATTGCCCGACCGTTGACAACTATCACACCTACTCACAATGGCTTGCACATCTTTAAATAGGCTAGGCAAGTAAAAACCCGCGCTTAGCACTTTGTGAGCGGTGTGAGCAGCTTGATAGTGCCGACCTGTCAGTCCTTCATGCAAATGCTTTAAAATATCTGATCCTTCTTCAAATGAGACACATCTCCTTATCACCTGGTCCGTACAGACTCAGCAAAGATGCGGGTCCTCCCAAAAGTAGTTCTTCAACTCAAAAAAGAATTTCTTCTTTTGTTGAGAGGAGAAATCTTTTGGGAGCACACGAGCTACTAAGTAGTTGGCGATGTGTGTAATCCAAGGAGAAGTAGATATTTTAATTGAAAATAGCTTCTCGTCAGGGAAGATATCATTAAAAGATTTTTTATCTAATTTTTCAATAAACGGATTATCAATTCGGGAGAGATAGTCGGCGCCCAAGTTCTCGGCTCATTACTTATCACAGATCTCTAAGTCAAACTCCTGGTTGAGTAAGACCCAGCGAATCAATCGCGGCTTGGCATCCGATTTAGAAAGAAGATATTTGAGGGCCGAGTGGTCTGTAAAACAATAATTTTTGAAAGCATAATATAAGGGCGAAATTTATAAATAACGAATACTACAGCTAGGAGCTCCTTCTCGGTCGTGGTGTAATTTTCCTGTGCAAATGTAAGCATTTTACTTACATAATAGATGGGGTGGAAGTTTTTAGATATACGTTGACCCAATACAGCTCCTACCGCGAAACTACTTGCATCGCACATGATTTCAAATGGAAGGTCCCACACCGGAGCTATCATAATCCAGACATTAATTAATTTTTCTTTTATTAAATTAAAAGCAGCCAGGAAAAGGTCATCAAAAATAAATGGGGCGTCTTTTTCTAAGAGATGGGTAAGGGGCTTGGTGATCTTGGAGAAGTCCTTTATAAAGCGGCGGTAAAATCCAGCGTGACCTAGGAAACTTCTTATAACTTTTACGTTCATAGGCGGCGACAGCTTCTCGATGACTTCTATCTTGGCTATGTCTACTTCAATTCCTCTCACAGAAATCTTATAACCCAAAACTAACCGTTCCCTCACCCTAAAATGACATATTTCCCAGTTTAGGGCAAGGTTAGTCTCTTCGCATCGTTCTAAGACTTTTTCTAAATTTTCCAAACCACTATAAAAAGCGTCACCGAACACGGAGAAATCAACCATGAATACCTCCATAATTCTTTATAGTACTTGTCAAAGATAGCGAGCATACATCGCTGGAATGTAGCTGGCGCATTGCACAATCCAAATGGCATTCTTCGATAGGTGAAGGTGCCGAAGGGACAAGTAAACGCAGTTTTCTCTTGGTCCTTGGGGGAGATGGGGATTTGAAAATACCCCGAGAGGTCATCGAGAAAACAATAAAAGCTATGGCTGGATAATCGTTCTAAAGTTTGATCAATGAACGGCAAGGGAAATGATCCTTACGGGTGGCGTCATTTAACTTACGATAATCTATACACATTCGTCACCTAGTAACAGTCTGTGTCGGGATTAATTCATTATTCTCATTACTAACTACCGTTATCCCTCCTTTCTTCAGCACTACCTGGACTGGGCTAACTCACTTACTATCAGATATAAGATAGATAATTCCTGCATCTAACAATTTCATAACGTCGCCCTTAACTACTTCTTTCATGTTGGGATTTATGCGGCTCTGAGGTTGGATTGAATTACGTGAATTATCTTCCATTAGGATTTTGTGAATGCAAAAAGATGGGCTTATGCCCTTGATATCTTAAATTTTCCAGGCAATAGCTCAATGATGTTTACGTAAAATTAAAATAAGTTTATCATTTTGCGCATCCGTGAGGTGGGCCGAAACTATTACTGGTAGCTTGGAATCCTTTTCTAAGAAGGCATACCTAAGATGTTCCGGTAGTTCATTCAATTCTAGGGTAGGGGGGTCTTCATATGAGATTTTATAAATCCATTCTTTTTCAAAAACTATGTCCTCGTAGACTTTTTTAAACAAAAAATTAAAAGAGGTGGGGCTAGCGGCCATGGCGGCTTCTTGCAGCGATTCAGTTGGAAGAGTAGAGGAGGAACAAAAATCAAAAAATTCTTTTTCAAATTCAGAGATGCGATAGGAGGATTCTTCACTTAGGTGCATCGATTCAGTTAGAAGAGTAGAGGAGGAATAAAAATCAGAAAATTCTATTTCAAATTTAGAGAGGCAATAGGAGGATTCTTCACTTAGGGCATCTACGAAAAAACAGGAGTCGTTATTTGCTAGGGTGTTCTTCATCGAGGGGGTGATAGAGAAAGTCACTTCATAGTCGCCAACTCGAAGGAAGAACTTACCATTGCTTACGTCAATGATAGCTCGAGAGGTGGCAAGGAAGGGTCTTCCAAGGATAAGAGGAACCTCGACGTCTTCTTCGATGTCCAATATGACGAAGTCCACCGGGAAGATGAACTTGTCAACTTTAATTAAGACATCCTCCACGATTCCTAACGGGTATTTGATGGATCTGTTAGTGAGCTGGATAATCAGGCCTGTGGGGTTGAGGCTACCAATTCCTAACTTCTTAAACAACGAGAGGGGCATTAGATTAATACTCGCACCTAAGTCAGCCAATGCGTTCTTGACAAAAAGATCACCGAAGACACACAGAATAGAAAAACTACCCGGATCACTAATTTTCTTTGGTAAACTGTTTGTCAAGACCACAAGGCACTCGATTTTTAGTGTGAGGTGCAAAAGCTTCTCTAACTTCTTTTTGTTAGTCAGGAGGTCCTTAAGGTACTTAGCGTACTTCGGCATTTGGGAGATCGCTTCGTGGAAGGGCAAATTTATGGGGATTTGTTTAAACATTTCTAGGAAGCGGGAGTATTGATCATCCTGACGTTGTTTATTAAGTTTGGAAGGGTATGACGTGGTTGTATAATTTTTAAAGATGGGTGGTGGAGTTAGATCTTTTCCTAATGCAGGGAGAGGAGTTATAACTTCTTCTTCAGTAGAGGGTGGAATTTTTAAAATGGGAGCGGAGCTTTGATTTTTTAAAACGGGGGCGGAGCTTGCCTCAGGCTCTTCACTAACCATACCGGAAACTTGCTTCCCACTCCGAAGAGTTATAGCTTTCACTTCCTCTCTCGGGTTGGGCTCGGTATTGGAAGGAAGAGACCCTGCGGGTCGCTCAGAAATTATTTTTGCGAGTTTTCCTACTTGATTTTCTAGACTTTTAACGCTTCTAGTTAAAGTTCTTATAGTAGCGTCATTTGTGGTTATATATTTAGAAAGTAACTCCTCCAAGCTTGGAGGTTTTAGATAGTTTTGAAGAGGTGGTGGTGGTGCAGAAAAATCATTTTGTGGTGGCAGGCGCATTGCATTTGAGGGGTTACTCCACAAAAAATTCATGTGATTTCTTAAAGCAGGATTATAACTATTTGGAAAAGCAAAACCAGGAGCATGAAAATTCGCAACAGAATAATTATTAAAAGCATTTCTAGTCATATTATTAACATAATCTACTTATTCGGGAGCAGGAGTTGCAGATTCCCATACCTGAGGGGCGGAGGCAGCAGTCATCTCCGTAAATTTTTTGCTTAATATTTCAACTTGTAGAGCGAGCTGGGAGACGTTGTCCACCTCAAAGATACTTGCAGGTTTGTTTGGGCGGGACCTAGGCACATTCCATTGATAGGTGTTCATGGCCATGTCCTCAAAAAGCTCAAGAGCTGCTTCCAGGGTCTTATGGTTTAAAGTACCGCTAGAGGCTGCATCTATAATTTGCTTTGTGTTTTCATTTAGACCGTTATAAAATGTTTGCACTTGTAACCATATAGCAAGCGCGTGATGTGGGAATCGTCTTAACAATTCTTTAAATCTTTCCCAAGTTTCATATAAGGATTCAAAGTCTATTTGTCCAAAAGCAGAAATGTCGTTCCTAAGTTTTGAAGTTTTAGTTGGCGGAAAATACTTCGCCAAAATTTTTTCAGTTAATTGATACTAGGTTGTGATGCTATTTTTAGGTAGAGTTTTCAGCCACTGCTTAGCCTTAGTTCTTAGAGAGAAGGGGAAGAGTCTTAGCCTAATAGCATCATTTGTGACACCATTTATCTTGAAGGTGTCACAAATCTCAAGAAAGCTTGCTATATGTGCGTTCGGATCTTCATCTTGAAGTCTGTCATATTGCAAATATTGCTGCACCATTTGAATTATGCTAGCTTCAGTTCAAAGTTATTATTAGCTATAACAGGGCGCACTATACTAGATTCTGTACACTCTAGATTCGGCCGTGCATAATAGGACATAGGGCTATGCATGACTTCCCCCATGTGGGGTTCTTCCATTCTTAAAGTAGAGAATGACTCAGAGTCCTCAACCTGTATTTGGAGAGTAGGGCCTTGAAATTGCGATCTTCTCCAATGAGTACGCTCAATTTCGTGGTCCAAGTCCAAAATAACCGACGGACTCCCGCGGGTCATGCACTAAAAGAAGAGAAGAGAAGAAAGTGAAATAAATAAACTAGAAAAAGAGAAGCTTGATTTTTTTTGAAATAGATTTTTTAAAGATAATTTAACTCCCGAACTTCCCAAGGACTACCCAATGAAGGGTTCGCAAGGTACTAGACAAGATATGACATTTAAAGCCACATTGTCCTTTTCGAGAGAGTTAGGTGGAGTAAAAAAATGTGAAGTGGGTTTCTATTTAGAGCGTTAGTAAATTTTTTGATTTTTAATTTTTAGGAGGATGAGAAAGAGAAATGATAAAAGTAATAGGTTCGTGTTTTCGATATATCAACAAAAGTTGCTCCCCGGCAACGACGCCAAAAACTTGCTTATCGCTTTACGCTAAAGAAAAGAGAGCCGAACTAGCAATCCAATTAGGCAAGTATACCTATCGAACTGTAGCTAGGGGACACAAGTGTCGTATTGAATTCCAGGAACCGTTGAGTAAACTTACTCACACGAAGACTATTATTTTATCGACGGAAATCTTTAGGGTTGAAGAGAAATCTAAACGCACTAAAGAAAGGAAATATTACAAAAAAAGAGATCTAATGCTGTTAAATAGAAAGCATAAAAGAAGCGATTAGGATAAAGGATTAGAACGATGAAATGGAAATGCACTCGATCGAGAATCACCTCGGCTAAAGTCAATTAAAAACACGATACATAAACCTAAACTTAATAGGGTAAAGGTCCTTAACCGTGGAGGTTCCTAAACCTTAAACACGCTTCTCTCGAAGTCGTGCCCAATTGAGTTTAGGAAGGTCCGACCGACTCTCGTCTAAATTAGAGGCCTAAATCTCGTTTTATGCGGTGAGCCCCACAATTAGATTTTTCTCCAATCCGGGATATTTGGACGTCTTCCTCTCTTGAGGGGTGCGTATAACTCTCTTTACACCTGAGTGCTCACTTCAAACTATCGGCCTCTCGGCTAGCCAAGAATGAAAGCTAAGATGGAAAATATATATCGATGATATATCTCCAGGCAAAGGTTAATCAAGAGTAATCCAAGGTCTAAAACCCTAAAAAGAGAAGGTAAATTCAAAGCATCATAACTTAATCACTCGAACCTCGGATCATCAAGATCGAGTACAAGGAGGATTAGTTAATCATAGTGAAGTGGAGGGGGAGGGATGAGTAGTAAAGAATTAAGAACACAAAGTAAAAAAAGGGAACTTTTATATTAATATAGAAAGTTAACTACACTTGAAATGAAAATTACAATTGCATGGAAATTGAAATCCTATTCTAGCCATATAATTAGCAACTAGAGCAAGCGTAAAAATTACACAAAAAACTAATACAAAGCAAGCAATAAGGTAGGGTTAAGGAAAAACACAAAATGAGAAAGAGAGAGAGAGAGGGAAAAACACTAAAAAATACAAGAAACAAAGGCGAAGCATCTCCCCCTCTCAGCCTAAACTTTTTCTAGACACCAGTGGGACATCTGAATTTATAGAATTTTCTACAGGTTGGTCACGCCCTAGGTCATGCCCGTGGAGGGTGTGTTAGGGGGCGTGACACGTACGGGGTTGATCTCGGGTTCTGGATTCTGGAGGGAAGGATGATTGTTTCTGTACGATGGTTGACACGCCCTGGGTCATGCCCATGTTGGGGGGGGGGGGGGGTGACACGTACGTCGCATCAAAATCATTGGTCGAAAATCCGTCAGTCTTGAAAAAGGGGCGAACATGCCCTGGGTCACACCCGTATAGGGGGCGTGTTAGTACTGTTGGCGTGCGGAGGCGAAAAAGCATTTAATTCGGCGACAGGCTTCAGGTAGAGGGTGACATGCCCCGTGTCAAGCCCTGGGACACGCTCGGGGAGGGCGTGTCAGGGGGCATGACAACCATTTTTCATGTTATTTGATCTCTATCAGCAAGCTTCTTAGGGATCGGGTGACACGCCCCGTGACATACCCAGGGAGAGCATGACGGGGGGGGGGGGGGCGTGTCAGGTCATTTTTGGCCAAAATTCTGGAAACCTGCAAAAAGACAAGAAAATGTTAGTGACAATAATATTTACATAAGAAAGATAAAAATTAAGGTAATAAGACAAGACTAACGCCTTCAAAACTAGAAAATTCCCTAATAGTTTAAACTTCAAAACATACTATCACCAGGCTATGTGATAAATACTAAGCATTTTGGAAGTAAACAGGATAAACAATAATTATTAAATTGTCCCATCCCACACAATGGCGGGCAGCGTGTTCGCAGGGCCTAAAGTATAGGCGAGACGAAAACATAAAATATATTACAGAATCATGAATAAAAAGAAAAAGGGTAAGAATATCTAAACAGGCGAGATAAGGCGAAGAGTCTTCAGTGTTTGTGCCATTTCCAGCGGCCACCGCGAGACCCCACACAGGGGGGGTTGGCCAGCGATATGAAAAGCACGAGCAGCGTCGACACCACGACGCGCGAGACGAAGTTTATGGTCGACATCATTTAAGATGGCCTGAGGGTCGGTCTCATCTATCTCGATGCCAGAATCGATCTCTGAGGACAGGCGAGCACATTCAATTTCCAGTCAGTCGATTCGCCCGTCGGCCGCTTTCTTATCTTGTTCCAACTCGCAGATAATACGCACGTACTTCCGGAACATCTCAGCTATCCTACGACGAGTTGCCTAGAGAATTCTTCAGTAGGCGAATCGACCTGGATGCCTGTGTAAGGAGTTGAAGGGTAGAGTAAGGGAGGTTCTCGCAGTAGTGTTTGGGAGTAGCGAGCGGGACAGAGGAACGAGAGGGAAGGTTTTTGACAGGGATAGTGAGAGGTCCTAGCAGACTGAGAAGGGTCATCCTTCCTCGCGCTTGGAGGAGTATATTAAGGGGTGGATGGCTGAGGCGAGTCAGAAATTTGGCGATGGGCGACGGTGTCATCCCGCGGACTCTCGGGTCGATGTTGAGGTACGAGATCCCCCTGAAAGTAAATAGTAAATGAAAAGATGCGAATGAAGGAGAAATAGGAATAAAAGGCAAAAGTTCACCTCTTTCTCTCTAGGATATGCGGGAGGAGGAGTGGCGTGGATTTCCTAGGAAGTGCGAGAGGTCTCCTCTGTCGAGGAGGAGGGTCAGTAGTTTTTGCCTTCTTCGGGCGAAACGATGATGATGGTAAGGAGGGGGGGGGTGTGAACCGGAACCATGGCCAGAGCGGCCACGTTGGCCTTGTTCTCCTTGCGCACCATCGCAATGCATTCGCGGAATCTCTGGCTGTGAAACATGGTGGCAATAGAGCTAGAGAAGGATGAAATGTGGAAAGGGGGCACTCTCCACACGGGATGGAAATCCTATATTTATAGGCTCTGGTGGAGGCCCCCCCCAAAAAAAAAATATTCCATCATAAATTTACTTTAATGACACGAACCTCAGTTAGACATTCTTTCCGAGCTTGAGGCAACCTCGAAATTAGCGGGTATTGTGTACAACCTCGGGCTCGCAGGAGCGGAAGGTTGATGGAAAGAAAGGCGAGATGAGTTTAAGGAAACAGCTATTTACTAGGCAAGATGGTCCCAAGCGAGAGCCTACTCGCTAGGCGAGTGCATCCCAGGAAAAGGGCCACAGGAGGGCCGAGAGCTGCTCACTGGGAGAGAGGGGTCCAGGAGAGATCCATACCGTTGGCTAGGTGAGTGGATCCCAGAGAGGCTACTCGTAGGGCGAGGGCCGACTCGCCAGGCGAGAGGGCTCTAGAGGGGAGAGTTCTCGCCCGTGAGGCGACGCTCTCGCCAAGCGCTGGTTCGGCGAGAGGCTTAGTGCCGGTTCAAAGTTTGGTCAAGGGCCAGTTCAGGTGGAAAGTGGTTCACCTTTTAGCCCACGGTGATTTTACACTTTTTCTCTTGGTGGTCTGCATATAACCCTTCAAAACAGCGGAGTTTGGCTGTTGGCAGACCCGACTAAGGGCATTTTGGTAATTTCAGGTCAGTTCAGTTTGGTTATTGGCAGTCCAAACTCAGAGGCCTATAAATAGACCAGTAAGGTGCCTTATAGAAGGTTGTTGACCCTTCTTTTTCTTCCACTAAGGCACCTAACTCAGCATTGGTTAGGGAGGGGGAGAATTTCTAATTCTTCTTGGTAAGAGGTGGGACCTCCGAGCTGAAGCCCACGATCTATTCCTTTGAGATTCTCATCTAGGGAGGGGTTCAAGAAGAGTAGGTGTAAGCTACAACTTTAGATCTGAGCTTTAGGAGGAGCTAGGTTTACTAGCTTCAACAAAAGACATCAGGCTTGATTTTGTCCCAATAGACAAGCAAGTGGCTGACATCTTCACTAAGCCACTAGATGAAGCCAAGTTTTACACCTTCAAATTTGAGTTGAGTATGTTAAACTTAGAATAGCTTCAGTTGCTCCTCATCTGGTTGCAAACTATTTGGCATTATGCAGATAGGGTGGTCCTTTAAAGAAATGATGATTCTCCAATTGAGGGGGAGCAAGTCCAGCACAATTCCAACATTTCACTACTGCCTAATTGAGGGGGAGCAGGTGATAAGATAATCAGTTGATCAGGTGCATCCTACTAGCTAATTGTTGCAGTCAAAAAGGGGGAGAGGATAAGATGATCAGGTGATCAGATAAGCAAGACAGCTGCAAGACAGCAGCAATTCAGGGGAAGCAGATGGCAGATGCAGTAATGTTCTATTCTGCAGTAAGGGAAGTGTGGTAACTATAGATCACATCTTTACTAATTAATTTTCTTTTATTATGCCTTGTGCTGCATGGTACAGTGTATGTCAATTATTTTGCTTAAGAGTTTTGACTTTCTCAAATAAGGGGAGATTGTTGGGTCCATTGCCCACAATGTCCTGGATTTGAGTGAAGTCATTCTTATCAATGATATACACATATCTGTAGATGACTTGATAGGTAGGGTAACCTAAGTGACTATGTCTGGTAAACACTTACCTAAGGTGTGGGATGACAAAAATCTATCTAAGTACACAAGTGTTGAGTGAAGTCAACTCACTCAACGCCATGCTACTAAAGAGAAAGTTGGCTAAGTGTTTTGGCGTTGAGTGATGAAGACACACTCAATGCCATTCAGCAAAAAGGCTGTTAGTTGAACTGGTTGAACTAAGTTCAGAGTTCATCGAACTAGTTTAGAGTTTGTGAAGCTCAGCTCACCCTTCGTCGAGCTAAGTTCAAAGCTTGAGATTCTGAGTTCATTGAGCTCAGTTGAGAGTTCATCAAACTGAGCTCAAAGTTCGTCGAACTCAGAAAGACAGTCTGCCCAGTTCTTATTAAATACAAGAAAATTGGTTAAGGCAGAAAGCGTTGAGTGAGGCATATTCACTCAACGCTCTCAACGCTTAATTTGTTGAAGGAGCAGAAATTTGGTTAAGGCAAAAGTGTTGAGTGGAGGTTACTGACTCAACGCTATCAATGCCTAGTGAAGATTGTATTTTTTCTAAGGGGTTTGGCATTTAGTTATGCTTACTCACTCAATGCCAAGCAGTTCAATGCTAATAAAGCAAGATTGATGTTGAGTGGAGCTAAATCACTCAACGCCTAGGATCAGACTTCATATTCTAAGTAGTTTGGTGTTGAGTGAAGGTTACTCACTCAACGCCAAGAGACAGTGAATCTGTCTAAGTGTTTTGGCATTGAGTAATGCTTACTCACTCAATGCCTATTCTCTGATGCTCGATTTTGGCTAAGTCCACTGGTGCTAATGTCAGCAAAATCTACAAAGTTAATTAATGTCAAATCAAACATGGGAAGCTATACTACACGACAAAATTTGCCGATAAGCTACTGTATGTCTTCTTACGTTAAAGCAAGGCGCAACTGTAAGCTGCAGGTGGGGCCCACCAATCTCTAAGGTCTGTTGATCGACGAACTACAAAAGGAAGAGATAGGGACAAGACAAAAAAAACATTTAGGGCATACAATATTCAAAAAGGATAGCAGCCGTCTTCATCTTCTTCACCATTACTGCATGTGAAGAGCTTCAAGCTCTCTAGCAAGAAAAGTTCAGATAGCTGTGCAAGTCTTCATCTGCCACAATAGATTCAGAATCTTTTCTGAAGGAAGAAGAACCCTAATCCTTTGGAAGGTTTAGTAAACTGTTTGAAGACTCAAGATCAAAAGATTTTTAGCCTTCAGCAGCAATTTCAGAAGTTATCTTCTGAGTTCCTACAACAAATCCCCTGCCTGCTGTGAGGAGAGTTAGAGCAGAAAGTTTTTTACTCAAGTGGTTGACACAGAGAAATTTCTCTATGTCAAAATTAATTAATCTATTTCTTTTTGTAGGATCCTTCTGGATCTGAGTTATAGGACCTTTAGTTCTGAGGTTGGGAAAATTTGCCTTAGCTGTAAGAGAGTGCTACTCTCTAAGGTAGGTGAATTTTACTCACTAAGGAGTAGGGCAGTTTTCCTGAACTGTAGGAGAGAACATCTCTCTGAGTTGTACGAGCAAGCTTGCTCTGAGATAGGGAAATCCTCCATAACCTGAGTAGTAGGGCTTAAGTGCCTGAGGTAGGTGATACATGTATCACTCAGTGTAGGCCTTTGTGGCTAAGGTGTAAGTCTTGGAGGAGACTGAGAGATCTTGAGGGATCTGAGATGTAAGCTCCTGTGAGCACTGGTTTGGAGAAGTGCCTTGACTAACAGGAAGTTAGTAAGGTGGGAGGAGAGTGGATGTACCCATAATTTTGGGGAACCACTATAAAATACCTGTGTGCCTTTCTGTGTTTGATTTTATTCTCTCAATTGCAGATGCTAAGGACAAGCTCTAGATCACTGTAAACTGAAACCTAAAATAAACAATCAAGTGATTGAAAAAGACTCTCAAAAGACCCAAGCAGACCTATTCACCCACCTCTAGGTTGCTAGCTACCTTTAAAATAAGATCTTTCAAAGGTAATCGAGAGTGTTGTTATATTCTTTGACTAGAGCTCGGTGATCCTTATTTAGTGAGTAAATACTTGCGACTTCCTCCCTCAGAATGATCTCCTTAGCCTTAAGGGATTTTATTTCCTTGGTCTGAGTTCTAGCAACCTTTCTGCATCGGCCATAGACTTTGATCAGCTTTTTGTACTGACCCATGAGTTTTGATTCATCATCAGATGAACAGTCCTCATGGTCATTATTAGGAGTATATGATTCAGAGAGAATGTTGTGAGCATTTACCTCCCCATGAAATTGGTGGACATCTCCTTATTCGTCAGAGTGAGCCATGAGACCGAAGTAGGCTTCTTAATTCATCTAATACATCTTAGTTTCTTTTGAAAAACAAATACAAACTTAATTCATCTTAGTTCAAGGGTGACTTCACACAAAGCTGGGTTATTGTGGATATAATACCCAACAATCTCCCCCTATTTGTAGAAGTCAGAACCCTCTATACTATGGTGAATTACATCAAATAATCAAATAATTAACTAGTAAACATAATAATGATAGCAATGATGATTAAGAAATAATATATCAGCAAAATTCAATTTCATATATATATATATATATATATATATATATATATATATATATATATATATATATATATATATATATTGTCCATAGAGGAATCCAGGTCCACAACATTCTATATTATGGAATTGAGTCAAGCTTACTCACTCAACGTCTATGGACTTAGACAGATTTTCTGTCTCTCCACCGGCCTACCTTGTGACCACCTGTCACCATCACTTAGACAACTTGTCTAATCATGTTCCAAGGAACATCCTACACAAATAAAGCTTGTGAAAACTATTAGATTACACATATGTGTATACCCTTATCTAATAGGACTTCTTCAAATCTTGTACATTAGGATCAATGGACCCAACAGTATGCGAGACTGTAAACAAAAACCAACACTTGATCACAAAGTTTGTTACATCAAGGGGAATTTTGGCAACATCCCATACTCGCCCATTCAACAAGATGAAGCGACATATCGCGACCAGCAAGTGGAAGGTCAAGAATCGAAACTTCACTAGTTATTTCTCCAGAAGAACTTTGAAGCCTCCTACTTGAGGCCAAATGTTGACATATTACTCCTAGTACTCCCAGGAGAAGTTATTGCCCTGTTTTTTCCCTCCTGATCTTGCCCCATGCTATTCTTCCTTTCACTAAATCTTGTTATTGTATCGATGCAGGGGAAAGTCTCCTCCCAGTGAATCCCACATATACGAGTGCTAGGGCGCCGACTTCTCAACTTTATCATGCTAATGTTATCATGGCAGTGTGCCATAGCAAGCCAGAGGCATCTGCCCCCCCCCCCAAAGGGAAAAAAGTGGGCTATGCCCGTCGACCTCGACTCGCCTACAACATCAATCCTACCGAAGAAGTAGAAGAAGACAACGACGAGTAAGGAGAAGCGAGTTGAGAATGCCCCTCAAGAGGAAAATCAGCCCGTAGGAGATGTTCTCGGGTCTTCTACCGGAGTGGGAGAGGGGGTTCGCGAAGAGGGGTAGCTTGATGCGGACCGAACCTTTGGCTTAGGTCAGAAGCCTGTAGAAATTTATGGTGAGCCAATGATTCTTTGGGATTTGAAGGTGAACCGAGTTTTGATCTTTTCGCTATTTCCATCATGGTAAAGACTTAGTTTTCCCAGTGGGCATGCCTATGTCTGAGGTTTTGGGCTCTATAGGTGGGAGGATGCAATGATATATGACATTGCGACCACATGGAGGTTAGTACATGAGTGTGTGTGAGCGCATATTCATACCTTCAAACTCTCTCACATGTGCTGACACCATAGCCTGAGCCTATATAAGAAAGTGGGTCAAAGTTGATATTGTGCGAGAACTCACGGCAGATGTGGTAAAGGATCTGAAGCAAAGGTTGGAAGTTATCGAGAAGCTGCTCGCACAGAGCTTTGGCGGAGTGGTAAGTGTTGTTTCTTTAAAAAAATCTCCATTGCTTAACCTTTTTTTGCTGAACTAGTCTCTATCTGATTCTCACACAATATAAAGATGATAGATAGTACGCGTTCACGGGTCGTAGACTTGGAGGGAGAAAATAAGGAGCTTAAATCCCAACTTGCCAGAGTTCTCTCTAGCACTCTGCCGCCAAGTTGCAGTGAGCCTTCCAGTAAGTTGCATCAGTACAACTCTCGAGAGCTAGACGGGATGATGAGGAACATTGCTGTCAATGCTATGGAGCACACATTCCTCATTATGTGGTGCCTTGAGTTACTGAAAGAGGACTGCGAGGATATAACCTTGAAAGACTTGGTACTAGAGCTGTTCACCCACCAAGGAGACTTGATCACTATAATTTTATATATATTTTTAAATAATTTTTATTTAATAATTAATAAATTTTTAGTTATATTTTATTAATTAAGTTCTTAATTTATTTCTATTTATATTTCAGGTTAATATTTTCTACAAATAATATTAAGGATGGTAGAATTGACCAGGCGAAAATTTTGAACAAATCAAGAAAAATCCCAAGTACACGCCCTAGGGTCATATGCGTGACTAAGGGTTGGGACCTATGTCATGAGTTATGCCTGCTTTCAGTAATTTCAGATCACTTTCCACGACATTAAAAATACATGCCCCTTAGTCATGGGCATGATATGGGGGCGTGACTCCATTCACGGGGCGTGAACCTATGTTAGAAATCTAGATTCCATTGTTACATCGGATTAAATTTACAGGCCTAGTGTAAAACCCCCTCCCAGAACATAAGACACAACAGAGGGGAGTTTTATGCCCAGAATAGCCGCCTTGTGGAAACATAGGCGCACGGGCTAATCTTTACTACAAGTCGCCTATTTTGCCAGCTAATTTTTGATATCACAATGCCAACCCAACCGAAAAGAAGAATACAAAAGTCATGATCCACAAAAGTAAATGTCCAAAATAGTACAATATAACAGGAAGGGACATCAACTCCGGTAATATATGAGTACACAAAACTTCCTGAAGGCTACATCAAAACACTCAAAACCTCACATCTATTATAGAGGGAAGTGAAGGTATCGTCATATTAGGCGCCGTCTCCCTGGCCTGACTGTCCTCCTAAATTAGGTGTTGTTGCTACATTGTCTGCGGGGTGTCCACCTAAAATGGTAGACGTAGCAACCGTTAGTCATAAATATTAAGTGACTTCACATCCGCTCACCCCGGAGAATCTTAGGCACCGTGCGAATGAAAATAAAGAGGAACCCAATATAACAGTAATGTAAATTTCAAACATGTGACAAAAGAGCATTGTTGAATCTAGCAGTACATGTATATAACAATACACCAATTGTAAGTAGGTAACAATAGTAGATATCAATATATGTAAAGGAACTTCTATTCTATTAACATATCAAATCATAAGTACAGAATTTAACTTAACTTATAATGATGGCCATAAAAATTTATAAGTTAAGGATAAGATACATCAAAGTAACTCATCATATAAAAGTGCCCATACAAATTTATATGATGAGGATATTATGTGGTGCAATGTAATGAAATGAAATTAATGTAATATGATGACTCACATATGCTTACACACACACACACTTTTGCTATGTCATCATAGAACTAAGTTTCCACTTTTCGTGAGGTAGCGTTCCTCTCCGGCATCACCCGTCGTGGCCAAACGGGGATAGTTGAGCGAGCATCTTCACAAATAGGCTGGTATCCACACCACCAAGCCTTGACCTCCGTACGCCTCAACTCTATCGTCCTACAACAACCGAAGCTCCTACGTACACGTCACAGGAGGTGTCTTGTGTAGATGAGCACCAAGATCCCAACCCAACAGGCCTAACAACATGGAAGGGGTCTTTGGGAAGTAAAAAATGAAGAGCCCAACCCAACTGGCTAAACAATCATGGAAGGAGTCTTCGGGAAGTAAGCACCAAAGAGCCCATCCCAACCGTCCTTAATCTAACTGTCGGCTTCCGTCGGTGTGATGACTAGCAAGCCCATTGACTTGCCACACTAATTCTCAACATAGGATCATACACCGCGTGTCAAGACACATACACATGTTGGATCTAGTGGCCAACCTTAGAGGGGGGGGGGGTGAATAAGGTTTGAAGCATTTTATGAAATTTTAGTATAATTCATTCCAGGAAGTCGAGTTCTAGAACCTACCGCGGGGCGTTAGGAATATAACGTGCGGCAGTAAGTCTATGAACTCATTTCCTGTACGGATTTTCTTGTACACCACACACCAAAAATTAAACTAACGTTCACAACATAATCATAGAAGAAATAATACAGAAAATATATTTCATTCAAGAATTAACAGAAAATGGTTTTACAATTACAAACTTGTGATCCTTGTGATGCCGGGGATCAAAGGTGGTGAAAATGAAAACTCTTTTGTTTTCTATACCGACCCGCTCCACAGACTGGTTGGCTCTCTCCTTTTCCCTCCTAGAAAAGTCTTCGAGCTTGCTCTTCACCTCCTCACAAGGAAAGGTCTTAGAGCACCGCTAGATCCTCTGATCTAGACGTCCCTATCCCCAGGATGATTTACCGCGGAATCCTACCCAGATTCCGATGACCCTTACCTGTCAATTTTCCTCTCTAGAAGATTTAGAAACAATGAAAAAAGTACAAGAGTAAAAGATGTAAATAATCTAAAGGATGAAGTTCTCCCTCTTGATGACTTCTCCGTTGAGTGATCTGCGGCCGGTGCTTGAGATCTTCGTTTGCTCGCAACCGGTCGATTCTTTGTAGTCGATGTAGATCTTAGATCGTCGGAGTTCTTCGTTCACTAACGGGAAGAAGATGACTCTCTTATTCTATAACAGAGACTTTTGGAATGGTGCGCAAGAAGGCGGCCGAACCCTAGAATTCACGTACTCTAGTCCTTCAATCATAATCGCTCGATAAGAACAGAAACAAAGACGGCCTTTTATATGTCTACATGAAAATAGGCTATCGCCGGTGGTAAGGCTAGCGCCCGGCAGTAGGTTCGCGTGCTTGCTATGCCAGCTGTCCTCTAAATCATGAAAGAAATATTCAAAATGAATATTTTCCGTTTAAAATGTGCTAGCATCGCACGGTTACAGCTTTTGCCGCACGGTAATGTTGGACACAACGATTCGAGAGCAGTCATGTCGAGTCGTCAAGAGGCTATCACGATGCGCTAGGGCTAGATCCAATTTCTTCCTGAGCGCTAAGTCCAAATAATTCATTTCTATAGCGCCTGCGGTAGTACTAGCGCTAGGCGGTAAGACAGTGTCTCGAGAAGGCTGTCTTGAAGTTTGTCAATAGGCTAATGCAGTGCATTAAGTGATAGCGCCTTGCGATAGCCCAGTAACTCGACGAACTCGGCTCGACGCTCGTCGAGAGGATAGCGCGGTGTATTAACAACAAGCACTGTCTGATAGCTTCCTGAGCGCCATGTTGATTTAATTCCTTGGGCTAGCGCGGGCGGTAGTACTAGCACTTTCCGATAGTTTCTCGAGCACCATGTCCAGTTAATTCCAGCTACCGCACAACGGTAACTGTTATCGCCCGGCGGTATCCAGAAGAGATTTCCTTTCCTTACACCTGTCAACCTGCACACTCTATCAACACAAGACGTGATCAAATACAACCTGGGAGTTGATATTCTTAAACACAAGGAATGTGAAACATCGGTTCCAACAAACTCCCCCTTTTGATAATATCAACTTCTGTTCATGAGAAATAATAAAGATAGAGTGCATATAAAGAATACGAGTTATATGTTATCATAAGGTTGCAGCAGGTTCTCTATATGGTTTCCCTACACACGCTCCCCCTATCTACATGTTCGATATGATCCCCTTATCTATGTGCACTCCCCCTACATGTGACCTCTCCTAATCCTATAATCAAGAGCATAGAGCGTACTAATGAACACTTTATTCTTCCCCTTTGATAATATCAAAAGGGTGGGTGAGGCCGACCAGCCATGCAAGATGAAAAAAAGTAGAAATGATGAGCGTTGAGACAAATATCAAGTAGTGCACACACAAAGGTAAAGATAAACATGATACATATAGAGGTGACTCAAGAAAAATGCATATCAGAGAATTTCAAGCACATGAGTCACATAATGGAGCAAAGTACACAGACATAGAATGTTTCGGTTTGGCAGAGTTAATATGTATTGGACAACACAAACGATACTAGGCACACAACGAGTATGACTATAATGTTATGAGAGTTATTAATTAAATCAAGTTAAAAACATTGTAAGCGTCATGAGTGTAAATCATATGCTAGTACGTATTGTGCTAAAACCAGATAGTGTAGTTTCAGTCCAATTCTTATGCGCAGAAGTCTTAGATAAGACAATGATGTGTAAGTTTAGAATCAATAGAGAGAAAACACCAAGTCGAAATAGCATATGTTATATGTTTTATCTCGATATTATAAATGCAAACACAAGAGAAATAGAGTGAATGATCACGTCACATAGCTATATATGTCATACCCAGATTTGAACTAGGGGCACTAGGATTAAGTTTGGGTCTATACACAAGATCGAAATGACTCTTTGAACCAAGGTGCTCAGCCTCACAATGCTTATAAAGAATTATCAGGAGGAATGAGTGGTGCTTGGGGGGGGGGGGTACTTGACTTGACATTTGATAGCTTGCATAATTTTCCTTTTTGTTTGCTTTTAGCTATCACTTTTTATATATTTCTTAATTCAAAGAGCCCCAAGTCAATCTAAATATATCCACCTAGATAGATACACTTTAACTTGTATACATAAGACCTTAGCACTAGAGATTTGGCCCACTGTTTTAATCTTTATACAAGCACATATGTATCGTGACATTGATTATTCAAAGTATTTCTAACATGTTAAGGGACAACGTCACGAGTTATAGCATGTAAATCTAGCATTTGTCTTGAGTGCTTTGTCTAGCGATGTGTGGAACGTGTGAAGTCGTTCCCCTATCTAAATCCTCACACATACTTAGAGGCATAGTCAACAAGCACTAACTCGGCTTGTCGCACTCAATAGCTACGCACTTATAGATTTATCCCACTATGACCGGAGGACAATGTTTGCATAGATTAAAAGTCTTAACTCAAAACATTGTACATACGCATTATGGTCTAAGTCGCAGTCATGTGAGCCCCATGCATTAGTTCTACAATAGTTTTTAATTTTTTTTGTTTTGTAAAATGAAAGTGAAAACATAATTGCAAGGTTGTTTTTTTTGTGTTGTTTTTTTAATGTTTTTTAAAAAAATTCAAACGCACAACTTAAAACAGATTGCAAACACCCCAACATAAAAAATAGAAGGTAAACACAAAAAACATAAAAAAAATCTAGGGTGAGAGATCCAGAACTCCTAGCTCGAGTAGATGTAGAGAAAATCGTGCATCTGGGAGAGGTTTAGTGAAGATGTCCGCTAGTGTATCATCGGTGCCAATGAAGCTTATACTGACGTTCTCCTTTTTGATATGATCACAAATGAAGTGGTGAAGCACGTCAATATGTTTTGATCTAGGTGGTGCACTGGATTGTATGTCAAGTCTATGGCACTCTAGTTGTCACACCTATGTGTAACATTCCTACACTTGAGGCCAAAGTCTTCTAATGTTTGAGACATCCATAGTGCTTTAGCGCAACAACTTCCTAAGGCACAATACTCAGCCTCAGCAGTGGAGAGAGCAACCGAGTTCTGTTTGCGGCTTGACTAGGAGACTAATGTCGGTCCTAGGAAATGGCACGTACCGCTTGTTCTCTTGCGATCATGTGAACATCCAACATATTCTTAGTCAGAGTAACTGTGATGGGTGAGATCGGTGGTATGTGGGTTCCAGAGTCTATGTTTCTATGTGCCTATAAGGTACCTAAATATATGCTTCATTGCTTTCAAGTGATACTCATTCGGGTCGGCTTGGTACCTAGCACACATTACTACCGCAAACGTGATATCTGGCCTAGATGCACTCAAATATAATAATGAACCTATAATACCTCTAAACATAGTTTGATCGACAGAAATACCATTTTCATATTTTCCTAATTTAAGAGAAGCACTCATAGGAGTTTTTACTTGCTTCAGATTCTCATATACAAAATGCACGAGCATATCTTTAACATATTTTGATTGATTTTTGAAAATCCCATCTTGGTGTTGAGAAATCTGGAATCCTAGGAAATAGGTAAGTTCTCCTACTAGGCTCATTTCGAATTCAGATTTCATGAGGGTGACAATTTCTTCACACATCTTTTCATTTGTTTCCCCAAAAATGATATCATCCACATAGATTTGTCGGATAATTAGATCAGGACTCTTGGTTTTTACAAATAGAGTTGTGTTCGCACTATCCATCTGTAAGCCTTGATCTAAGAGAAAAGTAGTGAGCCTATCATACCAAGAACGAGGTGCTTGCTTCAATCCATATAGGGCCTTCACCAACTTATATACATTGTTGGGTAAGCGACATTCATGAAACCGGGTGGTTGCTCGACATATACCTCTTCCTTAATATATCCGTTTAGGAAGGCACTCTTAACGTCAATTTGGTACAATCTAATTTTCTTATAATTAGAGAATGCTAAAAACATATGGATGGACTCAAGACGAGCAACCGGGGCAAATGATTTGTCAAAATCCACACCCTCTATTTGAGAATACCCTTGAGCCACCAACCTCGCTTTGTTCCTAATTATCCTAGACTCACCATCAATTTTATTTTTGAACACCCATTTCAAGCCTATGACCGGATGTTTATCTTGACGTTCCACTAACACCCATACCTTACTTTTCTCGAATTGGTTCATCTTCTCATTCATCACCAAGAACCATGATTCATCTTTTAAGGCTTCTGAAGTGTTCTTGGCTCCAGTATCAGATAGAAAGAACAAGTTCGAGAATTATTCATGAAGTGCGGACCGAGTTCTAACTCCTTGATATGGCTCTCCTATGACTAGATCACGGGGATATTGCTTTGAGAAAAATCAAGTTACTAGGAGCCCTATAACCTTGTTCAAAACTATAAGTTTTACTCTCCACGATTCTCTCATCATTCTCACCTCCAATCGACACACTTTCTTCAACCGCCTCTTCATTATCCTTCGGCTCGTTAGTTGGGGAATTCTCATCGAAATACACATGAGCCGACTCTTCAACCACTAAGGCCCTCTTATTGTATATCCTATAGGCCCGACTCTCGCTTGAGTATCCTAAGAAGGTACCTAGATCTGATTTTTCGTCAAATTTCCCTAGATGATCTTATGTTTTTAGTTATCTATCTAAATCACCTAGAGGGGGGGGGGTGAATAGGTGAGGTCTACGACTTTTTGCAGAATAAAAATTGAATGAATGAAGCGAAGAAAATATATACACACAACACAGAGAACACCAGATCTAAAGTGGTTCCCCAATCTTGGGTACGTCCACTCTCCACCTCACTGATCTAGCAACACGCTAGACTCGGCTACTTCACTATTACCTCAGATTGAAAACCAATCCAACAACTCAGAGAAATGCCCCTAAAACTCAATCCACTACACAAATCTACACTCAGAAGAAATAATTCCTACAACACTCGGAGACACAATCTCCTACAAGATAAAGATTTTGTAAATAAAATTATACAAACAAAATATCTCAGATCTGAATCTTCAGCATTTCTTCTTTCTTGATTCTTTGAAGCTTTCTCAGAAGTTGGTCGAAGAAGACAAGTTGAAAACTGTTCTGGATCTGAAAACCTAGATTAGCATGATCAAGATGAGGATCTATGAGAACAAAAATGCCTTGATCTGTTGATCTAATCTTGCACTGAATCACAGAAATCGGAGAAGCGTGGCGGCGAGATCGTCGATGAAGAGCGGCGACGGCTTCCCGATTTAGAATATTAGACGATTCAGAAAACTTTATATTCCTCAGATTTTTCTTCTGATACTCTTCTTAGGGTTAGTCGAAATGATTAGACCTTTTATAAGAATAGGCTAACGGTCATAATCATAACGACATAACACGTGGACTAATAATCATGGAGATTAATTTGAAATCTGGTCCCGTCACACTTAACGAATTTTCAGAGAAATATTATCTGCCTTACTCGAGTGGAATATGATTACTTGAGTAATCACTTTGACTTCTCTAGAAAAGATGTAGAGTTATCCAGAATAATCCTTAGAGAAAAATCTGGAAATAACTTCTGGCTACTCGAGTAATAGAATTGACTTCTCGAGAAGTAGTTGGACTTCTCGAGTACTAATGCTTCACTACTCGAGAACTAGATATACTTCTCGAGTACTCTTCTTCTATTACCCAAGAAAAGGATAAATTTCTCAAGTACTCGACTTCTGTTACTCGAGACAAAGTCGTGTACTACTCGAGTAATGGCCTTAGCTACTCGAGTACTACACATAGAAAAATTCTGAACTAGACTTTTCTGATAACTCGATAACAAGAAAAAATGTACTCGAGTACTACACAGTTTCTCGAGAACTAAATTTAAATCATCTCGATAACTACTTCAGTTACTCGAGTTCTAGACTTAGCTTACTCTAGAATGGACTATAAATCTACTCGAGTACTAAAGTTGTTTCTTGAGTAAAACACTTAGAAAATTTTTCTTTCTGAAAATTGTCTTTCTTTAAGGAAATCTGTAACTAGTCTATCTCCTACAGGTTTAGTGCTTGAAAGTGAAGTGTATCCCAATAGAGAGGCTACACATGAGTCAATACCATGGATCACACAATGAGGGATTACATTGTATGGTCCTGTGTTTGATGACTCATTGTAGACTGACATTGGTCTACACTTTGGCAATTAAGTCCTACAAACACATAAATCAAACAAGAAATCAAATACAACTTAATTTATTTTAGTTTAAGGGTGACTTCATACAAATCTAGGCTATTGTGGATACAATACCCAACATGATCCTTAGTGTTAAGAATGTAGCACGGGCATCCAAAGAACCTAAAGTGCGATACCGATGGTTCCCTTTCGAAAAACAACTCGTATGGAGTTCACTTTAAAGTGGACGAAGTATGACTCAGTTCATCACATAGCTATCCGTGTTAACCGCTTTAGCCCAAAAGGATTGTGGTAAGCTGAACTCGATGAGCATAGTGCGTTATAATTCTCGGAGAGTACGATTCTTTCTTTCTACAACCCCGTTATATTGTGGAGTGCGATGGGCAGAGAATTCGTGCTTAATTCCCATGGTGTCGCACAAGTTTGAGAAGTCCTCATTCTCAAACTCCCCTCCATGTTCTGATCTAATATATTTTATCTTTAGCTCCTTCTTATTTTTAAGTCGCATGCAGAGATTGAAGAATTCACTCAAGGTGTAAAATTTGTTTGCCAGAAATATCGTCCAGCAATAACGTGAATAATCATCTATGATAACGAATGTGTATCGTTTTCCACCTAGACTACATGTACATAGAGGTCCAAACAAGTCCATGTGAATGAGTTTGAGTGGTATAGATGTGGAAACTTTATTTTTGCTTTTGAAAGAGGTTTTGAAAAATTTGCCCTTTTGACACGGACCACATAAGACATTTAAAAGACCGCTTAAGTTGGGGAGTCCCCTAAAAAGTATCCTTTTCGATAGTTTTACAATAAGCTTGCTACCAGTATGTCCTAGTCTCCTACGCCAAAGGTCTAATTCCTCATTCTTAGTAACTAGGCATTTCAAATTAGATATAGACATATCATCAAAGCTAACAGTGTACACTTTAGGATTTCGGTGAGCTACTAGTAATACACTAGAAGTTTTGGCATCAATAATCTTGCAAGTGTTTGTAGATGACTCAAATAACACATTTAGACCTTTATCACACAGTTGGCTAATAGATATGAGATTATGCTTAAGTCCATCTACATACAAAACATTAGAAATAGAGAGCGCCTTATTACCTATATTGCCGCTCCCAAGTATTCGTCCTTTGTTGTTGTCCCCAAATGTCACCATTCCACCCTTCTTCTTCTCCAGGCTAAGGAACTTGTCTTTATCTCCCGTCATGTACTTGGAGCAAGCAGAGTCCAAGTACCACATGCTCTTTGTGTCCTTAGCCTGCAAACAGACCTAATAAGAAAATGAGGGTAAAGTTCTGGTTACCCAAGTTGTCCCACCCATAAGATAGGTAGAAGACTTTGGTAGTAAGACATGCAAATTTTTTGTGGCACCTTTCCTCAAACACGAGCAAGATGTGTGACCAAACTTATGACAGTTTGACATAATATGTAAGAAATGGATGCTGCCTTTATCGGGTTGCTTGAGCTCTTACTTGAGGTTGGAGATAGCCCTCTAGATCCCTTAACCTTATCTTTAGATTTCTTAAAAATTGACTTGGGCTCAGAGTGATGGTGATTTCCACTCGGTGGTGATGTTGGACTCACATATACTAGAACAAACTTCGCTGATCCATGACACTGTGCACCCAACAATATATTTAAGGACTTTTGGCATATACCAAACTTTTGGATGACATCGTTTAGATCATGGATTCTCGACTTTAGGGCGGTGTTTTCTATCACAAGCATCACACACTGATTGGCAAATTGTTTCTTGCTTTCCTCGGCCTTGGCAAGAGACAAGTGAAGTCTCTTCTCCAGGACATTCTTTTCATTCGTGAGACTATTCGTTCTCACTAATGACTTGGAGAGACTTGCATTTTGTTCTTCGATCGTTGTCATCAAGTGAGAGCACTTAAGACATTCGATCTTCTCTTTGCAAGTTCTAATTACCTCACTTTTCAATTTTTCTAAGTCCTTTTTGATTTTCTTATTCTCGGCTCTCAAGGACTTTTTCTCAGGAATAACGCTTTCTAATTTATCAACTAAATTTTCATAAATCTCGAGAAGTTTAGTATAAGTAGGTGGAGTTACCTCAGTGTCGCTTTGGACACTGGACTCATCGTCAGAATCTTCTGGACTCTTTTCCATTAGGCATAGATTATCCTCGTCTTCACTGTCGTAGTCTGTGGTGCTTGATTCTTCAGATCCATCATCATACCATGTGAGCGCCTTCAGCACCTTCTTATTCCCTTTGTACTAGCTTTCCTTTTCTTTTTCCTCCTTCTGGAGTCTTGGGCATTCTCTCATAAGGTGCCCTGGCTTATGATAGTGATATCATTCCATCTGAGACTTCTCATCATCGCTTCCTATCTCCTTTGATGGCATGTTCCACCTTCTGCCTTCTCCAACTCCTCTCCTTAGGATTTTCTTGAATTTTCCCTGCTTCTTGGGATTCCTCATTAATTTCTTGAACTCCCCGACATAGAGTCTCTCCTCCTCTTCCTCCTCAGAATCCTTAATAGCTTTTCTCTCCTTCGCGACTTTCAACGCAATTCCCTTCTTCATTACTTCCCTGGGATACTCCTCTGCTTGAATCTTCAATTCAAGTTCATGTGTCTTCAGATTTTCGACGAGGCTCTCTATCTCCAGGGTGCTGATCTTATGAGACTCAGCAATAGCTGTCACCTTTGGGTTGAAGCGAGGAGGCAAAGATCGCAGGATCTTACTCACTAAGTCACTATTTTGAAAGTTCATTCAGAGAGATCTTGATGTGTTGACGATCTTGGTAAAGCGTGTGTACATGATGTCCACATCCTTGTCGATCTCCATCCGAAACTGTTCATATTCTGATTCGAGTCAGAATAGCTTCGACTCCTTTAACTGCAAAGTACCTTCATGAGTGAGCTCATAAAGACGCCATATATCATAAGCAGTCTCGCAGTTACATATCTTATTAAATTCAGTCTTGTCAAAGGCACAAAATAATGAGTTCATAGCCTTGGCATAATTCATACATCTAAGCTTATCTGCGTAATCCAACTTATCACATGGTTTTTCTACGGCAGTATCCCCAACCGTGACCATGGTTGTAGTGTACTCTGTCTCAATCGTGGACCATTCATCCATGCTTTGAGTCATCAACAATATTTTCATCCGAGTCTTCCAGTGACTATAGTCACTCCCCATGAACAGTGGAAGTCTACTCAGACCTTGACCCTCATTGAATGCGTGCACAAAGTTGACCATCTTACTTCAGGTTTTGTAAGCCTTTATGAAGTAAACTGCCTCTGATAACATTTGTTGGATCTAGGACCAACCTTAGAGGGAGGGGGGGTGAATAAGGTTTGAAGCGTTATGTGAAATTTTAATATAATTCCTTCCAGGAAGTCAAGTTCTGGAAGATACGGCGGGGCATTAGGAATCTAACACATGGCGGTAAGTCTATAAACTCGTTTCCTGTATGAATTTGCTTGTACACCTCACACCAGAAATTAAACTAACATTCACAGCAGAATCGTAGAAGCAATAATACAGAAAATATATTTCATTCAAGAATTAACAGAAAATGGTTTTACAATTATAAACTTGTGATCCCTGTGACGCCGGGGATCGAAGGCGGTGAAAATGAAAACTCTTTTATTTTCTATACAGACCCACTCCACGGTCCAGTTGGCTCTCACCTTTTCCCTCCAAGAAAAGTCTTCGAGCCAGCTCTTCATCTCCTCACAAGGAAGGGTCTTAGAGCTCTGCTAGATCCTCCGATCTAGACGTCCCTATCCCCAAGACGATTTACTGTAGAATCCTACATGGATTCCGACGGCCCTTACCGGTCGATTTTCCTCTCTAGAAGATTTAGAAACAAACGAAAAAAGTACAAGAGTAAAAGAGTTAAATAATCTAAAGGATGAAGTTCTCCCTCTTGACGACTTGTTCGTTGAGCGAGCTGTGGCCGGTGCTTGAGATCTTCGTTTGCTCGCAACTGGTTTATTCTTTGTAGTCGATATAGATCTTGGATCGCCAGAGTTTTTCGTTCACTAACAGGAGGGAGATGACTCTCTTCTTCTTCTTCAACAGATACTTTTGGAACGGTGCGTAAGAAGGATGTCGAGCCCTATAATTCTCGTACTCCAATCCTTCAATCAGAATCGCTCCATAATCACAGAAACCAAGGTTGCCTTTTATATGTCTCCATGAAAATAGGCTACCGCCGGCGGTAAGGCTAGCGCCCGACGGTAGGTTCGCGCGCTTACTGTGCCAGCTGTCCTCTAAATATGGAATGAAATATTCAAAATGAATATTTGTCATTTCAAATGTGCTAGCACCGCGCAGTTACAGCTTCCGCCGCGCGATAATGTTGGACGCAACAATTCGAGAGCAGTTGTGTCGAGTCGTCGCTAGGCTATCACGGTGCGGTAGGGCTAGCGCCAATTTCTTCCAGAGTGCTAAGTCCAAATAATTCAATTCGGTAGCGCCTACGGTAGTACTAGCACTATGGGTAGGCCAGTTTCTCGAGAAGTCTATCTTGAAGTTCATCGAGAGGCTAACACAATGCGTTAAGTGATAGCGCCTGGCGATATCCCAGTAACTCGACGAACTCGGCTCGACGCACGTCGAGAGGATAGCATGGCGCGGTAACAGCAAGTGCTGTCCGATATCTTCCCGAGCGTCATGCCCCTTTTATTCCAGCTACCACGCAGTGGTAACTTCTATCACCCGGCTGTATCTCTAGAAGATATTTTCTTTCCTTGCACCTGTCAACCTGCACACTTTATCAACACAAGACGTGATCCAAATAACCTGGGAGTTTATATTCTCAAACACAAGGAATGTGAAACCTCGGTTCCAACAACACATACAAACCCACACATTTCCATACTCCCAAGAATCCAAGGTCTCCATCCGAGTACCTTCATATTACATCTTACTCGTTCCCTTAAGCATGCAAGGGCTCTACCCCAAGTCCTCTTTCCACTTTAATATGGGATTATTTGTACATAATGTTGTATCCTCAGTACTGGGGGCCAATTACCACCACTGCCATTTAGTCAAGGGTTATTTCTCTTCAAGCCCCTTTTTTGATGTTTAGCATACCTCTTTTAAATAAATACGTAATCATTCTCACTGAATCACATGTTTCGATCTTCCGTTATATTTGCTTATGTCACAAGAGTTTTAGACAATACGATTTAAAAAACCCGCAGTAAATGCTCTTTTAAAAATATTAACCAGGCGAGGTGTGATCTTTAATATCATCAACAAAATAATCTCAAAATCTCATAAGCTTTTGGTCAATAATATAAGAGAATCAAACTAAACATCAACACATCACTGTTGTGCATCATAGTTTATTAAAACTGGATTTCGAGAAGCTACATTCCACCAAGAATTTAGCTACACTCCAAATCAGAAAGGTATTTTCAAGAGCTACAACTTCCATGTTAATCCTGGGGTCCAAATCAAAATCCATCATGCCTGGAATCGGGTTTCAGTCTTGATGTGTATACTTGGACAAAACTCATCCTATACAAATGTCATTTCAACGCACAAACTTCGGTCACAATTTTAGGGAGCTACAAAACTCCTCAAAAAACTTATAACCATCTGTTAGAAAGGTATTTCAAAGGGCTACCGCTTTTATGTTGAGCCCAATACTTGAATTTGATAGGATCATACCAAAAATCGGCCTTAAATCTGTTGTGCACAGAGAACATATTTCCGTTTAGTACTTTCTGCACGCATCGTAAAGATGGACGAATGACATTGGTTTGCCACCTTCCTCCAGCCTTCGCACAAGGCACACCCAACTTCTCTCCTCCCTTTCTGCCTCATTAGACCACTGATATTCATGAAATCAAGTCTGCCATCTTCATAATGAAGAGAAGAGATGATTACAGACATTCTCGCGGCGATCGACGCACTAGAACAAAAGTTATAGCATGGTCCATTCCTAGAAAAACTCCATTAAACTCTCAAACCAAGCTCACTTGAGCCGATGTCTCTCCTACATTTTGGATCTAAAGATATAGCACTAAGGGAGAGGGTAGGAAGCTCACTTGGTTTTCGGCCATGGACCGAGTGCTTCTTTGCAGCATATTAGTGTTTGGCTTCCAGTAGTATAGTTCTGTTCATCATTCTTTAAGGGCATGAGTTGGCTCGGTGAGTGAGATGGGCAAGATCTGATTTAGAAAGAATGACTGATTAGATTTAGGGTTGAAAGTTTCCATGTCATATGTCACTCCCTTATTGGACCTAACTTGGTTATAATATAAAAATTGGACATAGAAAAGGTAAGGCCTTTAATTTCGCCGCTCTTTATAAGCACAGAATTTCCATAATCTTCCCCAGGTCGTGAGTAATCAAGGCAATACGTACGCAATTCGCCAAGTCCATTCGACGTGCATACTTGACGAATCATTGGAATCACACGACGAATCGTCGAGTGCATTGAGTCCATTACGAGAGTCATTTAGACAAAATCATGAGTCCTCTCGTCGAATTTCGTTGAACCCTCTTGATGAAGTCACGAGTCCTTTCGACGAATTCACGAGTCCTCTCGACAAATCTCTGGACAAATTTCACCGAACCCTCTTGACGAATTCATGAGTCCTTTCGACAACTCTCACCACAAATTTCACAAGTCCCCTCGAGTTCATTCGACAAATTTCCCGTATTCACTCCTTGCCTGGTCTAACTGCCGACCCGTGGCCTAGGGTTTTCTCCAAACATTTTCTACCAGCTCAAGCCTCCATAGTGACACCAAAACACATACAAGGGGTCTAGCTCAAAATGGGACGTTACATCCTATCACTGGCATGACTTGTAGGCATGATAACTTGGGCATGGGCACCAGCTTAGGGGCGTGACTCAACCATTAAGAAGTTAGTTCCCGCCGCAAGTCGTTTTAGCTTACATGCCCTGGTCAAGGGCGTGACCAGGGGGCGTGAACTCTTCTGTAACCGCTAGATTAACTCCCTCTAGGCGTCGTAACCGCTAGATTAACTCCCTCTAGGCGTCATTTTAGCTTACACGCCCTATGTAACGACCCTAGCCGATCCAACGTGCCAGTGCCACGGCTCCGCTCTAGGCGTCGCTACCGGGTTGCAGCCCAAGCACCCCAACCCCTATCCCTCCACAGGCGGGTTGTTGGTGGCCACAGCCTCCCTTTGATGAGCGAACTCGACAGTTAAGTTGGGCCGTACGGGGACTTCCCAGGAGGTCACCCATCCAAGTACTACTCTCGCCCAAGCACGCTTAACTATGGAGTTCTTTCAACCTTCATCACCAATTGAGCTTTTTTTATTGTAACAACCCTAGCCGATCCAACGTGGCAGTGCCACGACTCCGCTCTAGGCGTCGCTACCGGGCTGCAGCCCAAGCACCCCAACCCCTCTCCCTCCACAGGCGGGTTGTTGGTGGCCACAGCCTCCTTTTGATGAGCGAACTCGACAGTTAAGTAGGGCCGTACGGGGACTTTCCAGGAGGTCACCCATCCCAGTACTACTCTCGCCCATGCACGCTTAACTATGGAGTTCTTTCAACCTTCATCACCAATTGAGTTGCAGCCCTACTTAACTGTCGAGTTCGCTCATCAAAAGGAGGCTGTGGCCACCAACAACCCGCCTGTGGAGGGAGAGGGGTTGGGGTGCTTGGGCTGCAGCCCGGTAGCGACGCCTAGAGCGGAGCCGTGGCACTGCCATGTTGGATCGGCTAGGGTCGTTACAATAAAAAGTGCACTTTATATTGTAACGACCCTGGAGCGTACGTAACAGCGTTACGGCTCCGCTCTCCAGGCATCGCTACCGGGCTGCAGCCCAAGCACCCCAACCCCTCTCTAGCCCACTGGCGGGTTGTTGGTGGCCACAGCCTCCCTTTGATGAGCGAACTCGACAGTTAAGTTGGGCCGTACGGGGACTTCCTAGGAGGTCACCCATCCCAGTAGGTCACCCCTCTCCCTCCATAGTTAAGCGTGCTTGGGCTGGAGTAGTACTGGTATGGGTGACCTCCTGGGAAGTCCCCGTACGACCCAACTTAACTGTCGAGTTCGCTCATCAAAGGGAGGCTGTGGCCACCAACAACCCGCCTGTGGAGGGAGAGGGGTTGGGGTGCTTGGGCTGCAGCCCGGTAGCGATGCCTGGAGAGCGGAGCCGTAACGCTGTTACGTACGCGCCAGGGTCGTTATAATAAAAAGTGCACTTTTTATTATAATGACTCTAGCCGATCCAACGTGGCAGTGCCACGGCTCCGCTCTAGGCGTCGCTACCGGGCTGCAGCCCAAGCACCCCAACCCCTCTCCCTCCACAGGCGGGTTGTTGGTGGCCACAGCCTCCCTTTGATGAGCGAACTCGACAGTTAAGTTGGGCCGTACGGGGACTTCCCAGGAGGTCACCCATCCCAGTACTACTCTCGCCCAAGCACGCTTAACTATGGTGTTCTTTCAACCTTCATCACCAATTGAGCTGCAGCTCAATTGGTGATGAAGGTTGAATGAACTCCATAGTTAAGCGTGCTTGGGCGAGAGTAGTACTGGGATGGGTGACCTCCTGGGAAGTCCCCGTACGGCCCAACTTAACTGTCGAGTTCGCTCATCAAAGGGAGGTTGTGGCCACCAACAACCCGCCTGTGGAGGGAGAGGGGTTGGTGTGCTTGGGCTGCAGCCCGGTAGCGACGCCTAGAGTGGAGCCGTGGCACTACCACGTTGGATCGGCTAGGGTCGTTACACCCTAGATCATGGGCATGACCTAGGGGTGTGACCCAGGGGCGTGACTCACCGAAAATTTTTACTATAAATTTACGACAAGACCAGGAGCTGGGAGTTAGATTTTGGTGTTAATTTTCAGTATTTTTGCAATACGTTTCTGTATTTTCCATTTCATAGTGTAATGTTTAGCTTTCGAAAATTTTAATTCAAGTACACTTTTCATTTGTAATCATGTCTTTTTCTACCTTCTTGTATAATTCCCTTTTCATAATGAGTAGTTAAACTTCATTTAGCACTTGATCATGATGAATTTTGGAATAAAATAAATTTGCTTTATTTTTCTCAAAATTATCAAGCTCTCTACTTTTTTTACTTCGATTAATCTTAGAATTTAATTGTGTCGAATTCATATGTCACGAATATGTTTTTCGATCTATGATCCGCATGCTAGTTGATGAAGAGATTCGTGCAAGCGAGAAGATCACTCAAAGATAAAAGGAGTTGGCTGCACTGCTCGAGAGAGGATGACATAAATCTCACGTATTGGAGTCAAATCCAATAGTGTTGTTCACCGCCTAAAGTAAGCGTGAGGGTTTCGACTGGCCGAGGGGTCTTAATCGATCAACCTAAGGTTAGTCAAGAGCATATTCTCGAGAGAGGCGCTTTCGTATTTGGGAACCTCCATGGTAAAAGTAAGTAGTTTAGAAGCTTACATTTTATTATTTCATGAAAATTTATTTTAATCCAAAGAAATTCAAGATCAAATGCTAAACTTTATTTCATCAAATTTCTCTCAATAGTATAATCATACTTTTTATCTTTTTGCAAATCAATCGCTCTTTTATATTTGATAAAATAATAACACTTTCTTGTGAGTACAAGTACTCGATAGACCTTGAGTCTAAATAAGACACTTGATCTTATACTCTAAAACGATAGATATACTTGGCTTATCGATTTAGAATTGCGCTATAGCGTGAATTTTTATTTAATAAAATTTTTTGCGCCGTTGCCAGGGAATATCTTTTGTCTATATTTTGAAAGCAAGGTTCTATTAATATATTATTTTTTTCTCCTCTCCATTTCTCTTTTTAATTTTTCTTTTTAAATTAAATTTTATTAAGCGAGGATTGTTTTATTTTCTTTTTAAAAAATGCTATCTCAATTGGCCGCTAAAATTGTCGAGCTTCAAATTAATGCTATTCTTTTAGAAGCCTCACTGAAGCACCAAATTATTTGTCAATATTGTGGTGCGCCTCATCAAAGTAATAACTATAATTTTTTTTCTTATTCTACAAATTATAATCTACAAATTAAATTATGGAAATAATTTTTCCCAATCTTATGCAAATAATTTTGATTATTATTATGATCATAATTTTTCATCTTTTAATGAAAATAATTATTCTAACTTTGATGAAAATAATATTTTTAATTTTTATGTAAATAATTTTTAAGATTTTAAAGGAAATAATTTTTCCAAATTACATTAAAATAATTTTTTGAACTTTAATGAGAATAATTTTTCCGATTTTAATAATTTTTCTTCTAACTTAGACGTTGATTATTTTCGGTGGCAAGATCACCGGAAAGTTTCTCGAACAATGAGGATAATTGTTTAGATCTGAATTTTTGTTCTTACTCTTTTGCACCGCAAATATCGTCTTCTAATTTAGGGGAATTTTCTCAATTTCAATTTCATTCTCCTCCCCATAATTTAGATGCTATTATTTCTTGTACTAGTGATTTTTCTCCATCTTCAATTTAGCTATTGAGGGAAATGATTTTTTGTGTAATCACATAGTTTCTTATACAGAAGAGCAAAAAAAATTTTTGTGTCAAGCGTATATAAAGGTTATGGGCGCATCAAATGAAATAGAGGAAGAACAAATTTCTTCTCCTACTCTGCCCAAATCTTTTAGTTTGTGTCATGAATTTTGACAGAGTCCTCCTATTTTTGTTGAAAATAAAATTCATGAAAAATTCGTGCACAAAAATTTTATTTCGTTTGGTTTTTCACTAGAATTTTCTAATGAAAATTTATTTTTAGAAAATGAACAACAAGAACTTGATCATATAGTTTCACAAGAGCCTCATCCTTGTAAAAATTTTTCTGACACGTTTATTTTTTGATTTTCCTTGTACTAACGATTTTCATATAGAAGATGAACCGTTGCAATCAAACTTCATCAATGATCCATTTGCCACTCATCTACAAAATTTAAAATCTCCTCAGGTATGTATATGTGATTTGGATTTACATTTTCAAGCGCACCATCAAAAGACAAATCAAATATCAAGCGGAGGAGTAGTCAGACGACTGACTTCACCACATTCACCTAAGCGTGAATTAAGGGAGTTGTCTGTACACTTTAATTTTTATTTTCCTTTTTCCTAACAATAACTGTCTAGCTAAAAGATGAGAAAAAATGCTCTTGGGAGACACCCCTTAGTTATCATTTTTTTCTTACAATTTATTATTTTTTTTGCAATTTTCTTTTCCCCTCCTACTTGACTTATAAACATTGAGAACAATATTTATTTTTAAGTATGGGGGTGTGATCTCTTATTGTTGTCTTTTTTAAAAAATCAAATAAATGATGAAAAGTCTTTAAAATTACAAGGAAATGTTTTTCATTTCATCATTTTGCAAAAAAACAAAATTTATTTAATTTTTTTCTTTGTTTCTCAATTTTAATTTTGTTATCCTTTTTATTTTAATCAAAATTAAAATTTAATTTCTTGGAAATGTCCGTGTTGGCTTTCATCCCACAAAACCGTCTATTACCTTGAGAACCAGTCATTGGGTAGTCCCCGAGAAGTCTAATAAATAACAAAAAATTAGGTTTAATTTTTATTAGAGAAATCATTATTTTTATATTTACTCACATGTAATATTTCTAGTAATTTAACGTTTACACGGTGTTTAGATGATTTTCATGCTTTAATTGAATTTTGAATTTTGGAGTTGAATTGTTGGCCATATTGTGTACTTAGTCAAGTATATGTGTTAGTAGAATTTTATGTAGAACTAAACATTCAGCATACAATTAGACTTTTATTTTTCTGAATGCGTGGAAATAGTTTACTTTACTTTCATTTTGAAACCGGTGAAATTAAAAATTAATTTAGGTGAGTATGTAAAAGGTTACTGGAGAAATATTTCGCGAATCAAGAGAAAAGGTTTTCTTTCTCAATGTCTAGAACTTACCCTCTAGCAATTCTCAAGACTTTGCATAAGTTAAACTGATTAGCATGAATAGGATATAGGCACCTCCTTTTGCAAGTTTGAGCCTTTGAACCCATACCTAGCATTTTATCTTTTTTAAAACAACTTTGAGCCTATTACACTACCTTTTGTTTCAACTCCACCAAATACTTCAACAAGGCATAAAAAACATCCTAATCGCACATCTAAGTCCGAGCTCGATAATGGTTATTTAAAAAAAAGCATTGTGAGTGATTTGGAGCAATTTTATTTTGGTTGCTATTTTTATTGAAAAAAAGCTGATTTGTTTCACCCTCCTTTGAAAATATTAGAAAAATTTTAAAAAGAGGAAGGAAGAAAAATAATTAATAAAAAAATGTTGATGAAAAAAATTTGAATGAAAAAAGAAAAAAATAGGTTTGGGAATTGCTGTGTTCTTAAAGCCATGACTATTTAGTTTTTGCGAGCGCTCTTTAGGTTTGGGTGTTACTTGTCATCATTTTTATCTTTGATTATAAAACCTAAGCCTACGTTTCAGCCTAGTTAAGTCCTATTGATTTGTGCTTATGAGTTAGACTAGTGTTGTGCCGAGAGTGTGAAAGAGCAAGCCTATAGCCATCGATATTGATGGATTTCTTTGGGGGGGAGGGTATCTCGATCTTTGATTTATGTAATGTCAATCTTAGGACACACGCTATCTTCTCCCTAAATATAATTTTAAAATTTATTGGAATTTCAATTTAAAAGTAGAAATAATAAGTGGAAACGCATTCTCAAAAATATAAGCTAATTTATATGCTGAGTAGGTTTTTCGGCTAAAATAACTACTGGCATAAGTGTAAGACGTCGCATTTTTACTACTTAGGTTCAATTTTCTTTTCTAGCATTGAAATTTTTCTGCTTCTTATGGAAAGTTGTTTGCTCGGGACTAGTAAACGAGTAAGTATGTGGGTTTTTGATAACTCTAATTTTATCCTTATTTTTATATAGTTGTTATTTAATAATTAATTAATTAATTGTTATATTTTATTAATTAAGTTCTAAATTTTTTTTATATATTTCTAGTTAATTTGGGCTACAAATAATTTAATGCAGTTTGCATAATTGATTAGGAGAAGATTTTGAGTAAATTAGAAAAAATCCCAAGTACATGCCCAAGGGTCATGGGTGTGCCTAAGGGACGTGACCAATATCATGGGTCGTGCTTGTTGTTGGTGCTACCATAGTGATCTAGAAGTGATCAAGCATGTAGCCTCATTGCCAACTCAGTATGAGCCTATCAGGGTCGCACTTAAGATTATGGAGAAATTGGGAGTTTGGATATGTATGGTATATCTCATATGATGAGCAAATGAGACTGAAATATTCTAAGGTAAAAGCGTTGAGTGCATTGAGACCTGTCAACGCTTTCGTCGGGTTAAGTGTTAACTCGTCTAATGATGGAGTTGAGTGTGTTGAGTTGACTCACCGATTCGTCGAGTATCAAGTGTTGATTCGTCGATTGTCGCACTTAAGCATTGAGTGCGTTGAGTCCACTCAGCGATTCGTCGAATAAAGGAGTTGACTTGACGAGTCTCGGTCTTAGGCATTGAGTGCACTCAACTCCATTGTCGAGTAAAGGGTTTACTCGGCGAATCTGGCACTTAGGTATTGAGTGTATTGTATTCACTCAACGCCATTCGATGAATCTGGCTTTTGGCATAGAAGTCATGCCTCGTTTGACGAGTGAGTTTGACGAATGATTTCGAAGAATGCAGTTCGACGAATGTAGTTCGACGAATGCAGTTCAATGAATGCAGTTCGACGAATGCAGTTCAATGAATGCCGTTCAATGAATGCCGTTTGACGAATGTCGTTCGACAAATGCAGTTCGACGAATGTGAAAGTCTTGCTTTCAAGGTTAGCTAAACACCTAAAGGGGTGGGGTGGGGGGGGGGTGAATAGGTATTCGTCTCTATTTAACTTTTATAACTTGTTATTAAATTTCAGTGCCTGTGATTAGGTTAGTTATCACCTTTAAAGAACATTCACTAACGACACAACAATTTTATACTGGTTCCCTAATCTTGGGTACATCCACTACCCCTCTACGCCTATCTAACAGTGTGTTAGATTCGGCTCTCCCTCAAAAACTCAGCTACTTAATATCTTACAACATAGATCCCATAGGACCATACAGGTCACACAGACCTAACACTTAGGCACTAAGCCAACCCCAGGTCACAAAGACCTTTCACCTGACACAAAGCCAAATATAGGTCACAAAAGAACTTAGGCTTTATAATATAGACTTACAACTCCAGATTCTCCAAGAATCTTTACACAAGAAAAAGTAAAGAATGAAAAGATTAGATACCAGAGCAAGATCTCTGTGTCTCTTTCTTCCTTGACAGAGCAGATATCAGTCCAACCAATTGCTGTTGAAGAAAACAGGCAGGCAGTAGAATCTTTATTCAAACAGCTTACTTTTCTCTGCAGAATTTGAAAATCGTCACCCTCAGAATGGATTCTGATCCTGCTATTGCAGATGGTAATTACTTCAGCTATCTACTTCCCAGCAAGGTTCTCTGTGCAGAATAACTTCTTCAAGCTCGATGAAAATGGCGAGGAAGAAGATGAAGTTCGGCCGCACTTTTTTTTTCAGAAAATCTAGATGAGGAATTGATTGTTGTTCTTTTTTCTCTGGCCAATTTGCTACCTTTTATACTCTAAAGGCCATTGTAGCAGTGGGTCCCACCACCAGGATTGATGGCTGATATTAAGCCATCCAGTGCATGCTTTCTCTTTAATCTTGATTTAACGGCTCCTTGCTGTGTGTTGGCCCCAACACTTTATGATGGAAATATTCCTTGGGAAGTGCAGAAGATGATGACAGCTGGCTGCCAACGTCTCGGACAGTAATTCTACACCATTTGAATTTTGGTTGACAAATTTACTTTGTTGACGTCAGCATGACTCAACATCTCTCTGGCGTTGAGTGAGCTTGCTCCACTCTACGCCTGTGGACTTGGTCAATTTTTGTTATGTCCAATAACCACTTATTGTGTCCACATGTCCAATCACCGTGATATGGACTACCTGCACTCAAGACCTCAAATACACATCAAATACAGTTGATGTGTGTGTCTTTGAACTATTTTACTTCTCAAAAATCAGGGACTTTGGGAACAATGGACTCAATAATCTCCCCCTATTTGAAGAAGTCAAAACCCTTATCAACCCTTATCAAAAAAAAATGATTTCTTTCCTTGGTCAATAATACACACACCCTATACAATAAAATAACTATTGAAATTTTGATAAACTATAAGTAAATGTACCTCATTTCCTGTATGGTGAGCATCACTTACTCCCCCTATTTTGCTGCAAGGTTTACTTGAGTGCCACATGTCTTTCTTTCCCCTTTGCAATCTCTCCCACTTGCTAAGTCTCCCCCTTGCTAGGACCTTCTCTCTTCTCTCCCCGTTTTTGACTTCTGCAGAATAGGTAGATGGGGGCTGGACCTTCCATTGGCTGACCTTTTCTCTTCTCTCTAGAGTAACTGAATCCCCCTCAATAGAAGCATCAGTGAACTGATACTACTTGGTAGTCTGTATGTCCCACAAGCGGAGCAATACCTACACCAAAAAAATGCAAAAGGCAGTGCCTGAAGCTATGCCAAGTTTAACATACCTAACTAAAATTTGAGGGTGTTGAACTTTGCATCATCTAATGGCTTAGTGAAGATATCAGCCACTTGCTTGTCTGTGGAGACAAACTCAAGACTGATGTCTTCCTTCTCCACATGCTCCCCAATAAAATGATATCTTATTTCTATATGCTTTGTCCTTCTATATAAGATAGGATTCCTAGTAATAGAAATAACACTTGTAGAATCACAGTAGGGAGGGGTTCTACTTACCTGAATTTTGTAATCCTGGAGATGATGTTGGATCCACAGTAACTGAGCACAACAGCTGCCTCCTGATATATATTCTTACTCAGCAATGGATATAGCCATACTTGTTTACTTCTTGCTACTCCAAGAAACTAGTCTTCTCCCTAAGAACTAACAGATTCTAGTAGTTCTTTTCCAGTCTTCTTTACAGCCTGTAAAATATGCATCTGAAAATCAAATTAGATCAAAATCCCTATTTCTAGGGTACTATAAGCCAAGATCTGGTGTGCCCTTATGATACCTCAAGATTCTCTTTATAGCAGAGTAATGAGATTCTTTAGGGCAGGCCTGATACCTAGCACATACACATATGGCATACATGATGTCATGCCTACTATTAGTCAGGTATAGAAGGGAGCCAATTATCCCTCCTTAAAAAGACTCATCAACAGGTTTCCCTGGCTCATCTTTGCCTATTGGCATACTTGATCCCATGGGAGTTCTCATAGTGGAGGCATTATCCATACCATACTTTTTGATTAGCTCCCTGGTGAACTTAGACTGGGATATGGACAAGCCATCATCAGTCTGTCTTACTTGGAGTCCCAAGATGAACTTGAGCTCACCCATGTTGCTCATTTCAAACTTCTCTTGCATAAGTTTAACAAACTTTTTTGCAAAGGATGTCATGAGTAGATCCAAAGATATTGCCATCTGCATATATCTGGACTAGGATAAGCTTGCCCTGTGATTCCCTTAGAAATAGGGCCTTGTCTATTTTCCCCCTTGAGAATTTGTTCTCAATGAGGAAGCTGGACAATGTTTCATACCAAGCCCTAGGGGCTTGCTTTAGCCTATATAGAGCTTTCCTAAGCTTATAAATAAAATCGGGAGAGTTAGGATCTACAAAACCTAATGGTTGATCCACATATACTTCCCCTTTTAGGTCCCCATTCTGGAATGCTGACTTGACATCCATCTGGTAGACTCTGAATCCCTGATGGGAACCAAATGCAAGGAAAATCCTTATGGCTTCCAATCTGGCTACTGGGGCAAAGGTCTGGTCAAAGTCTATGCCCTCTTCTTGCGTGTAGCCTTTATCCACAAGTCTAGCCTTATTCTTGACAATAATGCCGTCTTAGTGCAACTTGTTCCTATAGATCCACTTAGTCCCTATGATATTTTGTCTTTATGGTCTGGGGACCAACTTCCAGACCTTACATCTCTTAAATTGGTCCAGTTCTTCTTGTATTACTCCAATCTAGAACTGGTTCTTGATTGCATCTTCAAACTTCTTTGGCTCTTCTTGAGACAGGAAGCTTGAGTAGAGAGCTGTATTCATGCCCCTGTTTCTGGTCTGTACTCCATGATTTGTATCACCAATGATTTGGTGTACTGTATGGTCCCTTAGATGCCTGATAGATGGAGGCAATCTAGCTACAACGTGCTGATCTTAAGGGTTTTCAGCTAGCTGGTCTTCATTTTCAACAAGTATGTTGTCCCCTTCTCTTGGAGTAGGCAGTCCATCATCATTTTCTTGGACTGTGGGGGGTAGCTTCCTTGATGGTCATCTTGTCCATCATCTACTCTGTACCTACAATACTATAAGAGGAGGAGCTTGGTAGATCCTAGTTAACCATGTTGGATTCATCAAAAACAACATGCATTGACTCTTCTACAACTTGGGTAGTTAAGTTGTAGATTCTATATGCCTTACTATGAGTGTTGTACACAACAAAAATCCCTTCATGGGTCTTGGAAGCAAACTAAGTTAAATGGACTTTTCCATTGTTGAGCACATAACACTTGCAACCAAAGATCTTGAAATAGCTCAGGTTTGGTTTTCTTCTCTTCAAGATCTCATAGGGAGTCTTCTTGTGGCTCTTGGTGATAGAAGCTCTATTAAGGACATAGCATGCAGTGTTAACTAGCTCAACCCATAAGTATTCTGGGAGGGATGAGTCACTTAGCAAGGTTCTACCAGCGTCTTTGAGAGTCCTATTTTTTCTCTCAGCAATTACATTTTTCTAGGGTGTTCTAGGGGAGGAAAATTCTTGATGAATCCCTAGCTCTTCACAGAACATTGTTATACACTAAGACTGAAACTCAATATCATGGCCACTTCTGATCTTCACCATAGTGTTGTTGAATTCAATCTGAATTTGCTTGACAAATGTCTGAAATACATCAGGGGTTTCAGATTTCTTCCTTAGAAAGAACACCCAGGCAAATCTGGAAAATTCATCAACAACCACAAGGGTGTAGACTTTCCTACCTAGACTTTGAATTAGCATAAGATCAAACAGATCCATATGCAGGAGGTATAAGCACCTCACCGAGTCTTTGGTGCCAATGCTCTTGAAGGAGGTCTTAGTCTGTTTTCCCTTTTGGTATGCAGAGCAGATACCCTCCTTAGTGCATATAGACTTAGGCTCAATCCTAACCAGTTCATTGCTGAATAACTTGCTTATGGTTCTATAATTTAGATGGGCTAACCTCTTATTCCACTGGACACAGGAAGAGGCTTTCTCATCTGCAACAAGGCATACAGGTGAGTCTTTGCTAGAGCATAGGAAATCTAAACACTACACATTTCCACTCCTAGTGCCTATTAAAATGACCTCTTGGTCACTTAACCTCCTAATTTGGCACTCCTCCTTGTGGAATACTATTTCATAGTCAAGATCACAGAGTTGGCTAATGCTTATTAAGTTGTGTTGCAACCCATCGACATAGGATACTCTAGTGATGGTGACTATGCCATTAGAGATCTTACCATAACCTCTAATCACCCCTTTTTCTGACCCACCAAAGATAACCTTTGGTCCATTTTTTACTGGAGCATAATCCTTTAGCATGCTCCTTGTTCTAGTCATGTGCTTGGAACATCCACTATCCAAGTACCATATACGTGTATGAGCACTTGGACTAACCTGCAAAACACAAATTAATAACCTTAGGACCCAAATTTTTATTAGGTCCTTGGTGCATGTTAGACTGAAAATAATTCTACCTGCCTGTAGCTTTTCTGGCAGGTAAGCTAACATTTAATGCATGCACACTATGATTGTGCCAACAATCAACAACAAAGTGGGCTACCATGCCACAACACAAATAATCATGGATGTTATACCTTCTTTTTGGAGAAGGTATAGTGGCTGTGTTAATAGTAGCTCTGGGTCTAGAAGGAGTAGCATCAGTCCTGTTCCATGGTTTTCTAGCTCCAGTCTGACAAGTGGTGGGTCTGGCAGTAAAATTGCTTGGGATATCTTGAGCCCTTGTAACATCAGCTTTCTTTTCAGGAAGCATACTATTGATGGCCTCAGAGATGCCCAGGTCTAGTCTACTGATAGCCTTGCCCTTTGTCTTAGAGTGGGCTGGAGGAATTGAAGAATAGTCAGCAGCTTTACCCTTAACTGAAGGGGCTGTTACACCAAACACATATAGTCCAGGATGGGCCATTTGTATTTTCTCATAGGCACTTGCACCTTTGCTGTAATTTCCACCATATTGTGGAACATCTCTGTTCACATAAGATGGTCTAGCATGATTCCAGTGACCATAAATACTCTCATGGTCATGGATGTTGGAAGGAAACTGCACTCTAACAAATTTTACAGGAGGCTAGAGGCTAGTGGCTCCACTTGAGCTTTGCCCATTCCCTTGGGATTTGCAACTCTTGTCCTTCCCTTAAATCCCAACCCTTTCTTTCCCTTTTGGGAGGAGAATGAGTCTATCAAGGGCAACACTGTGTTAGGCTTGGAGTAGTTAGCCACTAGTTCCCTCTCCTTTTGGAGCTTACCTTCAAGATTCCTTATATAGTTATTCTTGAATGTTTTGGTGCTCATCTGAATGATTGTTACATTCTTCATTTTGCTAACTTCTTGCATCTTCAGATTCAATAATTTTGCTGATTCTGAAGCAGCAAGCTTTAAAAAACAATTTCTTGAGCCTACTGTTTGTCTAGGAGCTTGCTCTTCTTTAGAGCCTACAGAAGTTCACCATAATTATCAATCAATTGATTGATGTATCCCTCAGATTCAGAGACATCATCAGCACTTGCTGCAGAGGCACAAGAATCTGGAACTAATTCATAATCTGAATATGTAGAGATAATGATAGAAATTACCTTACTTGGACCAGGCTGATCCTGGCTGGTTTCTTCATCAGACATAGCCATCAGCCCAAGGCAGTAGCTGTCATCTTCAGAATCCACCTCTGAATCACCATCAAATTGTGATAGAGGGGCCCTATCTTCAATCTTGGCAGCAGGATGAACCTTCTCAGCTTCTTCTTCTAAAGCAGCCAGCCTTTTGATGCAGTCTGCTTCTACATCTCCTTCTTCAATAGAGTACAACCCAATGTAGGCTTCTTCTTCTTCTGACTCTAATGTTGAGGAGTCAGTCCATCTTCTTTGCTTCTTGGCAATGAGGGATTTCTCCTTCTTGACTTTTTTCTGGTGGTCCTTTTTCTCATAGTGTTCCTTTTTAATGACTGGGCAGTCAACTATCACATGCCCAGGTTTTCTGTAGTGATAACAAGTCATGTTAGATAAAACATGTTTACTAGTTTTAGAACCATACCTGTCCTCCTTAGAGGTTTTTCTTTTGCCCTTGTAGTAGTCATCCTTGGGATGAGAGGAGGTGGAAGGCCTACCTCTCCAGTGCTTCATCTTTAAGAACTTTTGGAATTGCCTGGTGAAGGCAGCAAAATCTTCATCAGACTATTGACATTCTGATGTGCTGTTCTCTGATTTTCCAAAATCAGATTCAACATCTCTCCTTTGTTGAGAGGGAGACTTTCTTCTGCTTTTGCTGGAGCCTTCAGCTTTGAAAGCTACAGTCTTGTATCTTACCTGAGACTTGTTATTGTTCTCCTCTTCTTTCCTTACAGCCAACTGCATCTCATATGGCAGCAACTTCCCAAAGAGGGTGTGAGTAGTAGTGTCACCCAATTTTGCCACCTCTCTGATAGCACAGATTTAGTGTCCCACTCTCTAGAGAGATATCTAAGGAACTTGTCATTCAGTTCATAGTGATTGAACACTCTTCCATAAGTCTTCAGCTCATTCATAATCCTAAAGAACCTTTTATAACAGGTGGTTATGTTGTCCCCCTTGGATTTCCTGAAAGCCTCATACTTTGGTTGAGCATGGACTTACTATCATCTCTAACTTCATCTTTCCCCTCCATGTAGATCATAAGTGTTTCCCACATTTCCTTTGCTGTTTTACAATGGATCAGATTCTGAAGTGTAGAGTCATCAGCAACACCCATAATGATATTCTTTGTTCTCTTATCTATTGAGGCCAGGGACAACTCATCCTTGGTCATCTCATCATATGTCTTGGGGGTCTTGATATTAGCATCCAGTGCAGAGACCTTCATTTGGATGTATGGGCACTCTTCAACTGTAATATACATCCTAGGGTCAGCAGCTTCCATGAATTGCCTCACCCTTGCTTTTTAGATGCAAAAAATATTCCATCCTATAGATTAGAAGTCTCATAGCACTCAGCTCCCTATTGGTCATTCCTGAACCCATGGAGAAAGACTTCTAGCTAACCTTGGAGATCTACTCAGACTGTTAAGCCTTTAAAGAGTAACCTCCCTCTGATATCACTTGAAAGTCTTGTTTTCAAGGTTAGCTAAACATCTAGAGGAGAGGGGGGGGGGGTGAAAAGGTTTCTGTCTCTATTTAACTTTTCTAACTTGTTATTAGATTTATGTGCTTGTGATTAGGTTAGTTTTCAGCTTTCAAGAACATTCATAGATGACACAATAATTTTATAGTGGTTCTCCAAACTTGGGTACATCCACTGTCCCTCTGCTCCTATCTAACAGTGTGTTAGATTCAACTCTCCCTCCAAAACTCAGCTACTTAATAGCTTACAGCACAAATCCCGCAGGACCACACAGGTTACACAGACCTAACACTTAGGCACTAAGACAACCAAGGTCACAAAGACCTTTCACCCGACACAAAGCCAAACACAGGTCACAAAGACCTTAGCCTTTATAATATAGGCTTACAACTCCAGATTCACCAAAAATCTTTACACAAGAAGAAGTAAAGAAAGAGATGATTAGATACCATAGTAAGATCTTTGTGTCTCCTTCTTCCTGGACTGAGAAGATATCAGTCCAACCAATTGTTGTTGAAGACAACAGGTAGACAGTAGATTCTTTCTTCGAACAGCTTACTTTTCTCTGCAGAATTTGAAGATCTGCACCCTCAGAATGGACTCTGATCTTGTTGTTGCAGATGGTAACTGCTAAATGAAAGAACCCTTTTTTTCTCAAGTTGTTGCTTCAGCTATCTCCTTCCCAGCAAGGTTCTCTGTAAAGAAAATCTTCTTCAAAATCAACAAAAATGGCGAGGAAGAAGATGAAGTTCGACCGCACTTTTCATTTTTCAGAAAACCTAGACGGGGAATTGATTGTTGTTCTTTTTTCTTTGGCCGATTTGCTTCCTTTTATACTCTGAAGGCCAATTTAGAAGTGGGTCCCACCACCTGGATTGGTGGCTAAGATTAAGCCATCCAACGCATGCTTTCCATTTAATCTTGATTTAATGGCTCCTTGCTATGTGTGGGACCCATCACTTTATGATGGAAATATTCCTTGGAAAGTGCAGAAGATGATGACAGCTGGATGCCAACGTCTCAGGCAGTAATTCAGCACCATTTTAATTTTGGTTGACAATTTGACTTTGTTAATGTCAGCATGATTCAGCATCTCTCTGGCATTGAGTGAGCTTGCTCCACTCAACGCCCTTGGACTTATTCGATTTTTGCTATGTCCAGCAACCACTTATTGTGTCCACATGTCCAATCATCGTGATATGGACTACCTGCACTCAAGACCTCAAATGCACATGAAATACAGTTGATGTGTGTGTCATTGACCTGTTTGACTTCTCACAAATCAGGGACATTGGGAACAATGGACCCAACAGAATGTAGTTTGACGAATGCCGTTCGACGAATGTGGCCTTTGACGCGGAAAGTGTTGAGAGCTTTAAATTCATCGTATATGCTATAAGATACTCAATGATTCGTCGAGTATAAATTGATACTCGACGATTTGTCGTATATCCTATAGATATTCAATGATTCATCAAGACAAACTTTTTTCTGGCCGAAGGTCTATTTTGTCTAAGTCCTGGGTCTGTGAATAGCGGCCGGAAGTTGTTCTACTTATCTCCTGGAGTATAAATAGGATGTTTTAGGGTTTACTATTTATGATTTTCTATTTCTGTCTAAGCACACGAGCCGTACTGTGTGATAAGACTGATAACCCTAAAAGCTGACGGATGCATTCCACCGATCCCGTCGCTGAGCCTGCTCCCGATCCCAACGAGTATCGCCGCCGCCTCTCCTTCAACAGACCTAGCAGTCTGTGGAGATGCTGAGTGTCCTCTCCTTACCTAGAACTTGTGCGACAAGTTGCTACAGGTTCTCCCGATCGTGTGGATTTCCTATAGAGGCGCAGATAAACTTTCTACGCTCAATACTCAAGCCGCTAGTAACTGGTTGGAATTTCTGGAGCATCTAGGTTGAGTATTGACTCAATCCCTCGAATGAAATTTTATTAAAGCATGCTTACTTCTTGATTCATGAATATTGCTAGATCCGAACTCGTTTGGGTTTTTCTTGTTCTTAATTTTGCTGCGTGCAAAAGTGTTTTGCTATCCCCCAAAACCAACAGTGGTATCAGAGGCAGGTTGCCGACAATATTCATTGTTTCAGAAGTTGCTAAATCCATGGCGTATAGATTTGGAGATTTAGAAGTGTTCTAAATGCCCAAATCTAGTCTTGGATCTTCCAAGAACGCTGGTGATTTATTTGAAGTTTACTTCTTAACAGTAACCATCACTTTGTTGGTTTGTGAAACTAAGCATGTGTTATATTTTGAATCTCACATGAAGTGACGAGCTTGTCTACTGTGTAAGTGGAGTTAGTGTTGCTTATGTCCTATGCATGTAGGTCTGAAGATTTAGAAATGTTCTAGATGTCCAGACCTAGCCCAGTTCATCAAGTGTTGATGATTCTAGTGCTCATCTCAGATGCATTTGGGTTATGACTGTTGTATTTTAGTTTTGCTTAATATGCACACTGGTTAAGTGTTAACCATGATTAAAGAGTTAATCAACTGTCTAAAATCCCTTAAATAATATTAAGTATTCAGATGCCTTCCGATGGGTGACACTCTTCTTGCCTAGATCGATGAAGTGTTGGCTTGCCAAAGCAAGGTGCATTAATCTATCTTGGTAAGGGTGAGAGCGGATAATTATGATATCCCACTATCGACATCAGGTCAGCTTAACTGGGTGACCTCAAAGGTTGAGTGCCCATAGGCATGGGGTTGGCATACACCATATGATGGATGCGAATAAAGATTTATTCACCAGCCATACAAGAATTGCATAGTGATGCAATTGGCAAGCGTTGCCTACCTAAATAGCTGCATTGTGAGAGAAAAGCCAAAGCTGACTCATAGTGTTAGTGAAATATATATCTTTTCCACTAAGAGAGTTACTCACATAAATCTTCAAATTGATATCGAGGGTTATTAGTTTGATAAAAATAGTCGGAGCTATTTTGATTAAAGTCCAAATCGAAAGAATAAAGTTATATTTTGAAATGTTGTACTAATGTTCTTTTCTTGTATCCTTATAGAATTTACATGGCAAGTGGTTCACACTCCACCCTGTCCCTCAGAGCAATCCTTTAGAAGGAAAAGCTGAGCGGGACTAATTATTTGGTCTGGTACAGAAACCTGAGAATTTTTCTCAGGTAAGAGCGCAAGCTCTATGTTTTGGAAGAGGTATCCCTTGATGAGTCTGCCGGGAATGCGTCCCGTGCTGATAAAGATGCTTACAAGAAGTATCTTGATGACTCCTTAAACGTCAAATGTCTACTGCTTGCTACCTTGAACTCTAAGCTCTAAAAGCAACACGAGAGCATGGGTTGCAAGGAAATTGACGAGCATCTCAAGAAAATGTTTCAAGGGCAAGCTTGTCAAGAGAGATTCGATGTCACTAAGGCGCTGTTCCAGTGCAAGATGGGAGCTTGGCACCTAGTAGGGACTCACGTACTCAAGGTGATTGGGTATATCGAGAACCTTGAAAGACTAGGGTTCCCTCTGGGGCAAGAGTTGGCCACAGACTTGATCCTTCAATCGTTGCCAGACAATTATAAGCAGTTTGTCTTAAATTATAACATGAATGCAATAGAAAAGACACTGCCCGAGCTCCTAGGTATGTTGCAAACTTCTGAGATAAACATGAAGAAGGCCAAGCCTGCTAGCCCCATATTGATGGTGCATAAAGGATGGGCAAGGCCAAGGGCTTCAAGAAGACGAAGGTAGGACCTAAGTCTGGACTGGAGGACAAGTCATCTGCATTGAAAAGGAAATGCTCAGGGAAAGAGGGAAAGTTCCACCACTATTGCAAGGCTGGTCATTAGAGGAGGAATTGTCCTTCGTACATAAAGGTTCTGCAATAGATAAGGGGAGGTTTGACTTCCTCTTAAGATATATATGTTATAGAGATAAACCTTTCTGCTCCTTCATCATGAGTATTAGATACTAGATTTGGTTCTCATATTTGTATAAATGTGCAGGAACTGGGAAGGAGAAGATTGCTGAGTAAAGGAGAGGCGGACCTGCGCATTGGCAATAAAGCAAGAGTTGTTGCTGTTGCCGTGGGGGTTTATCGTCTTGATTTTCCCAGTGGGCCTATAATAGAATTAGATAATTGTTATTTTGTTCCTTCCATAACTAGAAATATCATATTCATAGTTTGGACATGGTGGGTTTTTCTTTTATTATTAAGAACAATTGTTGTTCAATATTTAAGAATGATGCTTGTTATGGTGTATCCCAAATGATTAATGGTCTGTATGTTTTGAACTTAGACCATCCGATCTATAATATTGAAAATACTAAAAGACTAAGAATAAATGACTCAAACCCTACGTACCTTTGGCACTATTATTTGGGCCATATAAATGAGAAATGCATATCCAAGCTCCATAATGATGGACTATTGGACTAATTTGATTATGAATCATTTGAGAGATGCGAATCTAATTTGTTAGGCAAGATGACTAAAGTCCCTTTCATTGGCTTCAATAAGAGAGCTGATGATCTCTTGGGTATAGTACATAGAGATGTATGTGGACCCATGAGTTCTATGGTTAGAGGTGGGTACTTCTACTTTATTACATTTACTGATGATTTCAGTAGATACAAATATGTGTATCTTATGAAGTGCAAATCTGAGATCTTTGAAAAGTTCAAAGAGTTTAAGAATGAAGTAGAAAAACAATTGGGTTAGAAGGTTAAAGCACTCCGATCTGATCAAGGTGGAGAATACCTAAGTCATGAGTTTCGTGATCATCTGAAAGAGTGTGGTATTATATCACAACTCACTCCACCTAGAACACCACAACATAATGGTGTGTCTGAGCGGAGGAATCGAACCTTGTTAGACATGGTGCGATCGATGATGAGTCATGCAGATCTACCTATTTCCTTTTGGGGTTTTGCTCTAGAAACTGCAGCTTTAACACTAAATCATGCTTCAACAAAAGCGGTTCTAAAGACACCATATGAGATATGGACTTGGAAGCGTCAAAGTATGTCGTTCATTAAGGTTTGGGGCTGTGAGGCATACGTGAGACGTCAAATGCCTGATAAGATGGAACCAGAATCAGATAAGTGTTATCTTGTGGGGTATCCTAGGGAAACCAAATTGTACTACTTCTACCTACCGTCTGAGGGCAAAGTGTTTGTCGCGAGGAATGGTGTCTTTCTTGAGAAAGAGTTCATAAGTAAAAAGACTGCTAAGGTAGAACTTGAAGTAGTTCGAGAACCACAAACAGTGAATGAACCGGAATTGGAACTTGAGCCAGGACTACAAGTTATTGTAGCTGGAGAGCCTGCTCAAGAAACACAAGTTCCACATAGATCTAGTAGACCAAGGTTTGAGCCTGAGAGATATAGATTTCTCGTGTCTCAAATAGGTAATGTGTTTCTTTTGGATCATAGTGATGAGATTACAACCTCCCAAGAGGCTATGCATGGATCGAACTCCGAGAAGTGGCTTGAGGTCATGAAATCTAAAATGGACTCTTTGTATGAAAACCAAGTATGGACTTTTGTGGAACCACCAGAAGGGGTAAGACCCATAGGGTGTAAGTGGCTCTTCAAGAAGAAGACTGAGATGGATGGGAATGTACAGACATTCAAAGGGCGACTGGTGGCTAATGGTTTCAAGCAAATTCATGGTATTGACTATGATGAGACTTTTTCTTCTATTGCCATGGTTAAGTCCTTCAGAATTCTGCTTGCTATTGCTGTGTATTATGACTACGAGATCTGACAGATGAATGTCAAAATGGCTTTCCTTAATGAGAACCTCCTTGAGGAAGTGTACATGACACAACCCGAGGGTTTTGTATCTCCAAGTGAAGCCACTAAAATATGCAAGTTGAAGAGATCCATTTATGGGTTAAAACAAGCTTCTAGAAGTTGGAATCTTCGTTTTGATGAAAAGATCAAAGAGTTTGGTTTTATCAAGAACGAGGATGAACCGTGTGTTTATAAACGAATTAGTGGGAACATTGATGTTGAAAGTGAGGGCATAGATCTGACTAGCTTTAGAGTGGGGGTGAATAGAGTATTTTAAAAACTTGATTAGTTTTTATAGCGGAATTAAAATAATTGATAGTAATATATATAAAGAGAGGTAAAAAAGGAACTATCACAGCACAATAGAAATAAAGAAAGGAATAACCAAACGACAAAAGAAAATTATAGTGGTTCCCCAAAACTGGGTACATCCACTCTTATACCACCCTGGTAGGAATCCACTAATAGGTTTTTGATCAGGTGCCCTGCCACCACAGGTTTTTGCTCAGGTGCCATGTAACCACAAGATCTATTTTAAGGGATATCTCACAACACTTTAGGATTTCTATCAAGTGCCCCAAAACCAAATCAAGTCTTTTGACAAGGAGACTTGTCAACCAGGTGATAACTTTTGAAGGGATTTAGAAACACTTTTTATAGTGGGAAATGAAAAGTGAGGTTGTCTTATCTTTCTCAAACAACTGAGAAGACTTTAGTGGATGCTGTTGTCAAATCTCCCCCTAAGATGTTGAATGGTTCAGGAAGATGAAAGCTTTGCACAGGGTGTAGGTCTTGATGAAGATCTTCAGATACTTTTTGGACTGGTGTTGATGAGTTGTCCCTTTGAAGCCTGAAGCAGAAACTAAAGAAGACTAAAGATCTGTGTGTGAGGTTCTTCTTGAATTTCCTTAAGAGAGCAATGTTTTTCTCTGTATCAGTTGTCTTTAAAAATTATTGTTGTTATTTTTTAAAAAAGTTCTTTTTATATTCTGAGTGGATTTCTGCCTTTGAATTTTGAATATTATCCTTGATTTGCTACTCAGAATCTGGGAGTTGAAATAGCTGGAAAATGTCTTAAATGTATTTCCTCAACTGTCCCAATAAATAAGTCATGTAATTAACTCTATGAAATCCATAGTCAATGCTGCCTTGGAACGACTATATTCTTGAGAATATAAGCATTAATTATCAGAGAATTACTGCCTTAGAATAATACCAATTGAAATCAAAATGACAGAGAAATCACCAAAACTGATACTGACAGAAATCGTCGAACTCAGGACAGATTTTGTCGACCTGAACTCAAAGTTCGTCGAGCTGAGAAATCGTCTTCGTCGATCATAGCTCAAAGAAAATTGATCTAGAAAACATCTGTCAAGGATGAGCTCCAAGTTTGTCATTCTGAGGTAGAAATTCGTCGACTAGAGAAACTGAGTAGAGGAGGGAGTTTGTCGACCTGAGCTTGTATTTTGTCGAGCTCAGCTCAGAGTTGAAACTCTGAGTTTGTCAATCTGCGATCGACGATTATCGAGCTACGTTCGAAGAACTTTAAACTAATTTCTAAACTCTTGAAAACTATAATTCTTCTAAGTCCGAGTCTCTGAATTCTCTGAGGGCTTGATCAAGGATTGTCTAACTATGTCAGACTGACCTAGACCTTAGAAATAACAAATTTGACACTGGGCTATACATGATGGGTCAATAACCTAATAGTGAACCTAGACCAACTCCAAACTAGGAATCCAATAATCTCCCCCTATTTGGGTGAGGTCACTAAACAAATGTAGAAAAGCAAAAAAACACAGAACAATATAAATATCTAACAGAATTTTTAACAATTCAGCAGATATAATATAGCTAAGTTTAATACAAGGATATCACAGAGAAATAAATGTTCAAGATTTGCCAGAGGGAGGAGCGGAAGATGATTTAACAAAAACAATTGTCCTATGAGCATTCTCTGCTTCATTCTTAGACATTTTTATGTCTTAAACTCCAAGAACTGTAATAGATGAAGCTCTGGGTACTACAACTTCAAGATGTACCTGCATATATTCATTTGGATCAAATAAATGTTTGTCTACCTGAAATTTATCAAATTCTTTCTGTTTGTAAGTAGAAATTGTAGTGAACTTTGATGGATCTCATCCTTCTGCTCTGGCTTTGTTCATCTAAGATAAACCAATCAATTCTTGAAATCTAGCCATTCTGAAATTTGGATCTAAATAAGGTTCATAAGCTGAAGAGATAGGTCTCTTTAGATAAGTTGTTGGAGCATCCTGAACAGACTTTTGAGAATTTCTGAAAATAATAGATTGTTGTTGGAAATTTGTTGGAGGAGGAGACTGATGAGACTGGCCTAAATAGTAAGACTTTGGAGGTCTGTATTGACTGTACTTCCCAGCAGGTCTAGAATACTGATGGGAGGCTGGCCTTAGAGTCTGAGAACTGCTGGAAGCTAGCTTTTGAGCTTTTGTAACACTTCTTGAAGCACCTGCAGGAGGAGGAGGTGGAGGAGGAGGTCCTCTCCTGGTTTGCTTAGGTGGGGATTTGTATCTTCTCCTTTTCTTCCTTTCCTTTTGCTCATTTTTGGTTAACCACATTCATTGAGGCATTTCTGGATATAGAGTAATATTATGCAGAATGTAATAAGGTGTGTAAGCTGTAGGATTAGGCTTAGGAATAGCCTTAGAAGGAGCCTTTCTCATCTTAGATTTTATCTTCTTGGAATTTGATTCATCAGAATCATCAGAATCAATAGAATCCTCCTCATCATCAGATGATTCAGGAGGATTATCATATAAATCATCAATTTCTTATAGAGCTTCTTTAGAAATTTGCTTCTCAGTCTGAGGCTATACTTGAATTTCTGGCTCTGCATAACTTTCAGTAACAATTTGATTTCCTTCCTCTTCTTCCATGTATGCAAACATAGTACCATCCAAATCTAGCATAGGGGACTAAGCCCACATACGAGGTGGAGGGATGCAAACATCTTCAACAACTAATATTTCTATAATCACAGGAACTACAAAACTTGCCCTTAGTTGATCTACAACTGCAGGACTTATTGGAGCTGTATAACATACAATGGCTTTGGAGTAATCAACATCAACACTAGGCAAAACAATTCTATAAATTGGATTGAAAGAATCAAGTAAATAATTCCATTTAACTGTGGTTTTAATAATGAAATCAAGAACAGTTATAATTTCTGGAAAAACTTCTAGAGGAGGTGCTGGAGGAGAAACTACTGCTGCTGCTGCTAGAACTGGAGCTACTAGAACTGGAGCTTCTTCATTGGACATCTCCCCCTGCCTGTCTTCAGAGGGTCCTGAAGTCAGGCACCTAGAAGAAGGGACAGTAGAGAGGGAAGCAATTCTAGTAGATTGAGAATTGATAGAGGCAAATAGAGGAGCAATAGCATTTGCTATTAATTTCTCTAGAGATGGAGAGATAAATTTTAGAAGATCATTAGAAATATCAGAGAAATTTCAATATAAAGGTTCTAGAGCAGAGGGTTAAGTGGTATGATGGCCATAATTGGGACATATAGAGAAAGCTTGAGGGAAGTCTGTATGAAGGAATTTAGGGAATGTGGAGGTAGGGTTAGATGGAATAGCAGTAGAAGTGGTGAGAATGGAGGTAGTAGGAATTATTGTGGTAGTTATTGTTGTTGTGGTGATTTCCTGAGTGGGAGATTGACTTGGGGATTGATGGATTGGAGAGTTTTAAGGAGATGGTTGAGGAAATAGTAGATTGAAGTTAGGCTGTGGAGATGTGGATGGAATGTCATCCAGATGAGTTTGAGGTTGAGATAGAAGAGGAATGAAATTAGTCATAATTTCATCCTGATGTGGAGATTGAGATGATGAAATGTTCTCAGGGATGATGACTGGTGATTGTGTAGGTGATGGTGGAGGAAGAGTTAAAGCTGGAGGGATAATTTATGATGGTTGTGGTTGTGAAGGAGGAGAGGCAATTCTAATGGAGGGATTTACTTCTTCTAGAGGTGGAGGAGTGGCTACAATTTCCCTTGTGTCATCAGAAGTCCTGGAAGAGGAGGCCCTTGAGGGCTTTGGGATAGTCTTCTCCCATCTACCAAATAGGGCAGATGTAAGTCTCTTGGATGCATTAATGAATATGGTCTGGGAGACCAGTAATTCAGATGCCTTGGCCTAGAGGAAAATTCCTAATACCCTCCCAAAACACACCTCTTTCTTAGAATTCTTCTTTTTAATCAACTCAAATAATAACTTTCCCCAGTTTACTGCCTTCTTATTTACCAGAGCACACATCACTAAGAACTGGTGCCTGGTTATATAGTCATGGGTAGTGTGTTTGCCCAGCAACACCTTTCCAACAACATCAGCAAGGAATTTGTACTCAGCAGATAAATTCTTTTTAAGCAGTTTATTAGGGTTTCCGTTAGACTGACCCATTTTGATCAGCATATTATCATATTCAAAACTATCTATTTCAATATCCTCTTCTCCATTTATCAAACCAAAAATCTCTGTTAAAATAACAGGGGTTAGGGTAACTGATTTCCTGCGATGGTTCCAGTCATATTATCTGCATTAGGAGTAGTTGAAGTATAAACCCATTCTCTTATTTCATTTGTTGGCAACTTGATCCTGGTGGTCATAAATTTATTCAGTTGATGTTCCTCAAACAACTGTAGAATGTCCATAAAAATCTGATCGGAGTGACGAAAAGAATCGAAGTCAATGTCGAAGCTGGTGTCGTACTTCATGCTGGAGAGGGAAGTCGCCAGAATCACCATTATTTTCTCTGCAAATATGAAAGAGAGATCAAGTGCAAGAGAAATAAAAAGTGCGGGATGGAGCTCGAAGAAACCTAATTATAAGGGTTTTCGGAATATGATGTGGCAGACTCCTGCAAAAATAAAACAAGTCTACGTTCTCAGGTCCATGAAAAATTTCATGAAGAAATGTATCGTCGATCTCAGTTTGAAGAGGGGAAAAATTTTCGTCATTCTTAGGTCGACGAATAATTTTTTGAAGCAAGATCGTCGATCTCAGCTCGACAAAAATAACTTCACACAGAGAGTTCATCGATCTCAGGTCGACGAAATTTCTCAAGAATAGTTCTCAGATCATCGATCTCCGTTCGACAAACTATGACCAATTCTTCGAACTCAGAAAGAAAATTAAATTAACCTTCTCCATTGATCATACCTAGCTGATTCAGAAAGAACTGATATTTCTTTTCATCTAAAGGTTTAGTGAAGATGTCTGCTCTTTGGAAATCAGTAGAGATAAAGACAAGATTAATTTTCTTTTTGTTCACATAATCTCTAATGAAATAATGCCTTACTTCTATATGCTTTTTCCTACTTTGATGTACAGGATTTTGTGCAATGAAAATTGCACTAGTACTATCACAAAATACAGTTGAATTATTTAGATTATAATCATAATCCAGAAGTTGGTTTTGAATCCACAATATTTGAGAATAACAACTGCCAGCTGCAATCTATTCAGCTTCTGCAGTTGTGGTGGACACATAAGTTTGTTTCTTACAAAACCAAGACACAAGCCTATCACCAAAAAAATGACATGTTCCTGATGTTCTTTTCCTGACAACTCTACATCCAGCAAAGTCAGCATCTGAGAATCCAGTTAATTCAAATTCTGACTCAGTTGGATAAAAAAGTCCTAGATTTGGGCAACCCATTATATATCTAAAAATTCTTTTTAGGAAAATAAGGTGAGATTCTTTAGAGTTCACTTGGAACCTAGCACAAAAACATATAGCAAACATTATGTCTCGCCTACTAGCTGTGATATACAACAAGGACCCAACAATAGCCCTATATGTTTTTTGATAAACTTGTTTGCCATGTTCATTAGAATCAATCACAGCATTGGAAGACATGAGTGTTTTCTTAGCAGAGGCATCAGTCATCCCAAATCTTTTAACTAATTCCTTAGCATATTTGGATTGGGAGATGAAAATGCCATCAAGGGATTGCTTCACTTGGAGACCAAGGAAGTAAGAAAGCTAACCCATGCTACTCATTTCAAACTTGGAATGCATCAGGTCAGAAAACCTTTTGCATAGTTTGGAATCAGTAAAGAAAAAAATGATGTCATCTATATATATTTATACTAATAATATCTTATTATTATAATGCCTAGTAAACAAAGTTTTATCTATAATGCCCCTAGTGAAATTATGCTGTAAAAGAAAGCTAGCTAGGGTCTCATACCAAGCTCTTGGAGCTTGCTTTAAACCGTAGAGAGCTTTATGCAATTTCAAAACAAAAGAGGGATGAGTTGGAGAAATAAAACCTGGTGGTTGTTTAACATATACTTCCTCTTTGAGTTCACCATTCAAGAAAGAACACTTGACATCCATTTGGTAGACCTTGAACTTTTTATAGGCTGCATATGCAAGAATTATTCTGATAGCTTGCAGTCTTATAACAGGTGCAAAGGTTTGATCATAATCAATTCCTTCTTCCTATCTATATCCTTGTGCTACCAGCCTTGTTTTATTCCTGATGATGGCTCCTTGTGCATCCAATTTATTTTTGAATACCCACTTAGTTCCAATAACTTATGAGTCTTTGGGTCAAGGAACTAAGTCCCAAACTCTGCATCTCTCAAACTGATTGAGCTCCTCTTGCATTGCAATGATCCAGTGTGGATCTTGCTCTGCATCTTTTATGGATTGGGGCTCAAGTTGAGATATGAAGCAAGCATGCATCAAATTTTGGTTGAGTTGATTCCTTGTTTGCACACCAACTGATATGTCTCCAATCACTTTAGATATAGGGTGATCTCTTAGTGTGACAAGATTAGTTGGAGGAGTTGGTTCAGCAATAACATTGGGAATTAATTCTTCTTGTGGAATTAAATTTGCTATTGAAGGTTCAACAATTTTATCACTGACCTCTTCTTCACTGTCTTCATCAATGTGTGGAGAAGGATGTGATTCAACCTCATTGGTGAGGTTCAGATCATCCAATTTCTCACATAATTGGGGTACCTGCAATACGTTACTGGTAGAAGAATCCTTCTCCTTGTAATACATGTTAGCTTCATAAAAAGAAATATGAACAGATTCTTCTATTTTCAAAGTAGATTTATTAAATACCCTATAAGTCTTGCTGACTTGGGAATATCAAAGAAAAATTCCCATTGCAGCTTTTGCCTCAAATTTTCAAAGATGTTTCTTGTTGTTAATATGAATGTAACATACACAACCAAAGATTCTAAAATAGTCTATTTTAGGTTGTTTCCCTTTGAGTAATTAATAAGGAGTCTTGCCCTTAAGTTTATGTTTCAAACTTCTGTTCAGGACTTAATTTGTTGTGCTTACAACCTCTGCCCAAAAGGATTGGGGCATATGAGCATCTGCAAGCAATGTTCCTGCATCTTAAATCAGAGTTCTGTTTTTCCTTTCTACTATCCCATTTTGTTGAGGAGTTGTAGGAGCAGAGAAACAATGCCTGATATCTTCCATCTCACAGAATTCTTACATAGGAAGAGATTCAAACTCAGTACCATGATCACTTCTGATCAATACAACTGGAGTAAGAGTACTCAATCTTTATGCTCTTAAGAAAGTCTGTAAGAACTTTAAAGTTATCTGACTTGTTTATCAAGAAGAACACCTAAGTGAACCTAGAGAAGCCAACTACAATAACTAAAGTATAAGATTTCTCTCCCAAGCTCTGTACAACAATGAGTTCAAATAGATCCATATGTTGCAAATTGATGAGTCCAAATTATACACTTATTTTTGGACTCATTTGGGCTAGTTTTCTCGTTATTGCACTACACTTGAGAGCCATAATTGCTTATATTCATTTCTCTGCCCATTTCTTGTTAAGTGCACTATAGGACCATTTTTAGTATGGTTTCATTGTTTCTATACTTCCGCTCTTTACTTGTTGTTTCGCTGTGTCCGGAGAAGGTGGTGTGCACATTTTGGTGGCCTTTCTGTTTTTACTGCAGGTGCATGGGTCGCATGCGTATTCCGGGATTGTTCGGGAAACCTCGAATGGTACAGTAATACTGCGCACGATCATTGGACTTATTGTGCACGACCACTGATCGTGCACACTACGTTCCCCATTTTCCTAGTTCCGTCTCGGCGAACGCACGATCACTGGACCTATTGTGCACGACCACTGGTCGTGCGCCAGTGATCGTGCGCTCTGTCTTCTCCATTTTTCTTGTTCTGCCAAGGTAACCGTATGAGCACTGAACATTGTGTGCATGACCACTAGTCGTGCGCCACTCCTCGTGCGCGTTTACCTCTTTTTTATGCTATTCTGCCTTTGCCAATCTCATGATCAGGAGATTCAGTGCGGACGACCACCGGTCTTGCGCCACTAATTGTGCGCGTATATAATGATATTTCTGTCCAGCTGCAGGTTTCTATGGGGCATTGCGCACGATCATCAACCGATAGTGCGCACCACCACTAGTCGTGTGCCAGTGATCATTCGCTCTGATTATTCTTCTTCCTAATTTAAAGCCCTATTCCGCGATTTAGGTCAATGCTTGTCATTTTTTCGATCCATAGTTGTGCAGCAAGCGCTGTTCCACTCCTCCACAGGTCCTCCACCCATCTACACACTCCGGGAAGCATTCTCCATCCATTCAAAGCAATCTTCAACCTTCAGAGAGCTGCTGGACACCAGCAATGAACAACGAGAACGTTTGGTGCAACTCTTCTGGACAAAAGGAAGAAAGGCCTGAAGACAAGGAAGGAAGACGGAGAAGAACAAGTGGATTGACGACCCACTTGCATCCGGTAGCAACCACGGTCAGAGTCGTGAAGTGGATTGACAACCCACCACTCCGGCCAAGCACCTCCGGCTATGCCTTTACCTCTTCGGTTTAATCTACCTTTTCTCATTATGGATTGTACTTCAAGCTTGTAATCGAACTAAACTTACTTTTAATTTGTCTATGAATGAAGTATGTTTTGTTAGTTACTTTTCCATTGTAGTTGTGATGCACTCGCCTCCGCTTACTCCAACTCACTTACGCACTTGAATCCACTCTACCAAGGGTTAGAGTTGGTGTTTGAAGAGGTGTTTACGCCCTCACTCTCGCACTTGCTCTCCTTGTCCGCCTACTGAAGCACGACATAGCAGCCTGCACTCACTCCTTCCACCAAATTAAGTGGTGCCGGCGACCCGCAGTAGTTTTATTTCTATTCTATAGCATTAGGAAATCAAAGAAAAACCCCATGTTGTTTATTTTCACTCTTAGTGATGATCTTCACACAACGCTATCACGTACTGTAAGATCCGTTTTCCCCCTCTCCGGGGCTAACCCGGATCTTATGCCCAGAACCGCCGCCTTACGATTACACTAACACACGGGTTAGTCGAAACCGCAAGTCGCCGATTCTGCCGGCTAGTACGATCATAAACCTGTTTGGCCAATATAAGAAACAGAAGTATAAAATAGAGTAAACACAGCATAGTCCACAGTCACAGTACTAAGTCATATAAATCAAATGAAAAGTACAACAATATATAGTCCAATAATGAGTACATGAATATGGAGGGCTTAAGCCCGGTACATCAATATCCTCACTACAGATCTCTCATGCGGAAGCAAAATAAAACAACTACTAGAATTCAGGACTCACGGTCCCAGCTGGCTGTACTCCTCCATGTTGGGCTCCACGATTCCCTAATATGATTTGGTTCGAAAACTGTTAGTCTATAAGACTAAGCCCTATCGTCCCCCACCCCTTCCCCCGTGCTCCTAGGCACCGGGCGGGGAGGAAGAAAGGAAAGGACGTGAAAGTGGAGAGTAAAACAAACAGGTGACAGGGGGACCTAGCTAATAATTTTTATAAACATATTATAATAGTTAAAGTAAGAAAGGAATTTAACCTTCACTTATGTGAGTACACATAAGTCAAGGGATCTTCTACAAGGCTCCCATCGTATAAAATGTCCCATACCACTCTATATGTTGGGGTGTCGGTTATCACAAGCAGTATATATATATGTAAATTGAAATAACCTTAATTTATAAACTTGCCCACACAAGTTTATAGACCAAGGGGTCGTTTAGCAGGTCCTAATATATAAGCGTCCCATACCACTTATACATTAGGTGTCATAGGTTATTATGAATGATTATGATATGCATCTATATGGTGGGTATGATATGAACAAGCAGTGTAACTCACACACCCGACTTTGTGCACACAAACCTTTAGTTCCCACTTTTCGAGAGCTAGCATCACTCTTAGGTACCGCCGTCATGGCTCCGGCAGCAGTAGATCGGGCTTCTCCGGTTTCTAGGCGGGTATACACACTACCAGGCCAAGACCTCTCTTGTACGCCTCTGTACACAGACAGGTGCACTCTAGAGTCTCTGTGTACTATTGCTAGCTACCTGCTAGACTTTTAGGTCGGGTATACGTCTTCAGGGATTGTCTGCCTGACCGCAGTATTAAACAACATACTGCCCTTCCACCCGTACACCTCACCCGAGTCACCGTACAGCCATCGGTGTGATGATTGGCCCAGTACCATATGACCCACCACCATTTTCTTTATGCACATGCAATTATTTCAACTAGAGCCTCCAGCTCGCAGGACCAACCTGTCCTGATTCCTCTAACCCAACACGGGTGAGCAGGTAAATCAATCATTTCCCTCCAACTCAGCCCGGGTGAGCAAGTAGTCAATAGACTCCAAGTCCCTCCAACCCGGCACGAGTGAGCATGTAAACCAATCGTTTCCCTCCAACTCAGCCCGGGTGAGCAAGTAGTCAATAGACTCCAAGTCCCTCCAACCCGACATGAGTGAGAACATATACAACTTACTTAATCTATTACACTACTCTTGTCTACCGATGATTATACCTAGTAATTTAGGGTTAATCCCAGGACTGCCCAAGGTATGCCCAATGAAGGGGTCTCGAAGGCACTAAGAACCAAAATGGGATGACAAGCCCAAAGTTCCCTTTCGCAAGGATAATTACTTTTAGTTGATGTCTACCCATGATCCACAACCAACTCTCATTGTTACTTTAGAACTATCCTAATGACTTAAGGTATTATTATCGGAAGGGCGACGGTTTTCCGCCGGCCTCAGCTCTAGTGGTTACCCAAAGACTTGCACTTTTACTCTCATCACTAAGACGACACTAACCACCAGGGTTATATTTCCAATCATATTCCCTAGTTCAATTGTCGATCTATCCACTGGTGGGCCTTATGGTACAATCTACTTTTATTATGCGCAGCCCATGACCTAATACCACCCCGAAATCGAACTTCCAATTCCTTGCGCCACCAACCCCCAATTATTTATCCTAGGGTGGTATGAACTAATGAAATGAGCATGGTGATTTTTATGATTTTCCTAGGTCATTAAGGCCTCTAATTAAATCATTCAAATTCTTCCTTAGGTCATTTTACACATGAAGTGGTATCATTTAAAATCTACTGACCTAAGGGAATTTTCCTGAATTGCATATGGGTAAAACATTGCTGTCTACAAAATTTCATAATTTTCCTTTAAATATTTCTATTTATCCCATAATTAATACAAATTCTACATAAATACCATTTTCCAAATGAAGTAGAAGAAATACATAAACCAAAATTCCAGGAAAATTAATGAGAAATTATATCATTGATTCATGACTAATGGCAGAGTTTCATTAACTTCTATAGTATAATAGCCTATCAATTTCTATTCTTAATTATTTACCAAAATGCCATTTTTCTAACTTAATAATTATCAGTGTGTCCAAAAATTCTGAAATAAATCTACAAAACTAATATTACAATTATACAACTCTAGAATTATTTCTACAATTTTCTAACATGTAATTCCACCAATTCATGATTAATTACAAAAAAGGGTAAAATAGTAATTTCAAGGTATTTTGCTCAACCAGTTCTCAAACAGAGATATAAAATTTTCTTATGTCAATTAAAACATCATTCTTTGACTTGAAAGAATTTGGGAATTTCCTTTGGTTAAAATCTATTTTTCCCAATTTATTTTTCAAAAAGACCTATATTTTGAAAATTCCAACTAATTGGATTTTTGATCCCGAAATATCCCATAATTAATTCTAGGGGTGAACTTTACCCTAATGAAGCACTGAAATAGATTCCATGATTTTTGGATGCCTCAACTAGGCTAAATACACAATATTTCATTTCTTGCTAATAGCACCCCATGGTTATAAGTAGCCAACACATGCAAGTGGGTTAACCAAACATGCAGTGTTCCAATTGTTCTTAAATTTCTACCAAGCACCAATGATGTCCCTAAGGACCTGCCACCAAACTTTGGGGCCATTTGGAGGCTTAACACTCCAATTATACCATTTATTTAATTATTGATATTATGACCAAAACTATAGGAATTTTGTCTCCAAAAATTCTCAATTTTTGGCAGGGGCTAGCTCTGCCCAAATAAGCCATATGCCCAAAATTTCAGGTCAGTTGGACATCTAGTTTGGCATGGGCTTCACTTTTAATTTCTGCCCTAGCCTAGGACCAGTCCTAGTAAAATGGCTCTATAGAGCAGTATACTTAACCAACATTTTTGTGTAACATATCAAATTAAATCTAACTCAAAGACCTATAACTTTTATGTTGAGCACATTTTATGCAAAGGGCTGTAAGTGCCCTAATTTTGACATGCAAAAAGACTGTTTTATAAGACCAGATTTTTCACTATTCATAGATTAAATAAATACAGGATTTATATATTTCTGCATGGCACAAATCTCAAAGCAGATCGTACGGCTGCTGCTTTTCTTCTCCATTTGAGCAGAATTCCAACCCGATAACCAGAGGTCATTACGGGTGGGTTTCCAGCGGCTACAGGCAGCGACTCCACCGACCATCTCCTCCTCCACCCTCACGGTGGTGGGGGCAAGCATCTCCGGCGGCTAGGGCGGCGGGAAACGCGGCGCCACCCACCCGGTAAGCTCCAAATCGCCATTAATGGAGAAAAAAGAGAAGCTTGGTTCGGGCTCATTCGAGCTCAAACCCTACCCTAACATTCCTAAGATCTATAGCATGAGGAAAGAGGTGAGGGAGGACCTTCCCGGCGGCCATGCGACGTGAGGAGCGGCGGGGAGCCATTTCCGGCGGTGGTGGTGTTTTTCTTTCGGGTTCCTTGCTTCCATCCATGGTTCAGCCCGACCTTGGCTTCTCTCTACTGCTCTCCTGATTTTGAGGGTGAAGTGGCCGAGGGGGGGGGGGGGGTGAGGGGAAGGAAGGAGATGAAGTATAGGAGGGGTGGGATGATACAACCTATGCAAAGGTGGCGATTTTACTTTGGTATTGTCACCATGCATGCATGGGTGGGCCCCACCCCATTCAAATCTCCCTAAGTGGCAGCAAGGGTCGGCCAGCCCATGTGTGGGTTGATGGCATGGGCCCAAGTGGGCCCAATCCACTATCATTCTTAAATATCCCCTTTCTCTCTCCTAATTATCCTTTATTTTGAATTTCTCTCTCTCTCTCTCTCTCTCTCTCCAAGTCACTAAGTGGATAGTCAATCCTCTAGTCTATTGGCAGCCTGCCCATGCATAATATACTAAATGGGGGGGGGGGGGAATGATATCAAGGCTTGTTGGTGGAGAGAGAGACCCTTGGTCATGAATATCCTTCCTCCAAATTTTCTCTCCTATTCTATTCAAATTCTCTCTCCTAGGTTAATTCTCAATTTATCCATACATGAAACCCATTTTCCTCCTCCCTATGGGGTATGAGTTGTCTTTGACCCATTGGGTGGCATTGGGTTAGTTTGGGTGGACCCAACCCAAGAAATAGGGCTTAGGGTCAATTTTTTGGGCTAATTAGGTCAAAGTGTTGACTGGGGTCAACATGGGTGTTATAGTTGACCCTAAGACCTTCCCTAGGGTCCACTTAGATTGTTTTTTAGGGTTAGGGCAATGTGGTGGGGTCATGGTGTGGCTAGGATCCCTTTTTAGGCTAGTTTGACTTAGTTTGACTTTGGTCCTATAGTGGACCCCACATGGCTACAACCTACTACCTAGGGTCAAACCTAGCTAATTTCCCTTAATGCCCACCCTATGCCTAACCCAATCTAGGTTAAGGGGGCCTAGAAGTAACATGGGATGTTACAAATCCTATAAACAAAAAAAAAATTTCGTCCCCGAAATTTAAGGTCGGGTCTACGTGGTTCTACTTGCAAGATTTATAAGAATCCTTAAGGCATAAATAGAAATGTATCTGATGTAAATAATACCGGGTGTTGCTCCAACATCAAATCCCTCGGCTCCCAGGTGTGCTCTTCCCGCCCAAGGTTGGACCACAACATCTTCACGAGAGGGACCTTCTTCTTCCGCAACACTCGGACAGTCGTATCGTCAATCCGGATCGGCTCCAATCTAACTGATCTATCAGGCTCCACCTGTCCGGCTGTAGTAATGATGTGCTACTCCGGCCAAAGGAGAGCTCTTCGCAAGGTAGAGACATGGAAGATGTCATGTAAGGTACTCAACTCCGGTGCAGCTGCAGTCGGTAAGCCAAGGGGACCGATCCGTTCCAGGATCAAGTCTGGCCCCATATATCGTGGACTGAGCTTCATATGTCTCCACACCCGAGAAACCCATGCACCGGACGTATCTACAAAAATACCTTGTACCCTACCTGGAACTCCACCTTCCAATGTCGCATCATAATACTTGGCCTGACTACTCCGAGCCTCCAGCATCCGGTACCTGATCAGTCAAATCTGAGCCTCTGTACCATCTATGTACTCCGGTCCAGTGCCCCAGGGGGGGGGTCCACATCTTGAACCCAAGAAAGAGGTATCCGGCACTTCTTCCTGTGATAAGCCTCATGGCTATTATTATGAGAAACCTATTAGAGGTAACAATCTTCTTCCAAATGTACTTTCATTATATTTCAGACTACTCTTCTTTCACACTGTTGAGGACTCATTTCCAAGTCCTCCGCCAATTAACAATCAAAATACTTCTCAATCGCAATTTAGATTATAGTCCCTTACGACCAACGATCATTCAAATTATATATAGTAGCTAACCAATCTTCCGAGATCATGGTGTGATGGAAAATTTATCATTTTGCTTTTCCCCAAATTCAAGATTTATCACGACTCAACCTAAACAGTAATACATAATTCATAGTGTGTTCACCTTTCGAGCATACATCAAGCGATCATTATTGATATTGATGTTCGTACAAATGACTCCCAATCACTTTTCACATATAGTCTAATTCATAACTTTATAAGTGTATCTTTTCAGAAATGGTGAGGTCTAGCACAAATCGATTCCGGCATAAAGAGAATCTTATTAATCACTAATTACTTCTCGTGTGATTTCACCGTATACGCCTTTGATAGTCAAGAACTATATATCATTGTCATGAATCCTCCTAACAGTGATTATAATGGTATCATCGTATGTATCCCGGTTCTTAACGCTATCATAATTAAGGGGTCATATATATGTGTATAATTTTAACTCATCATCCACCCCTTTTCAATTTGTTGAGTCCTTACATTTCAAATGTCATGCCACAAGAAATTAATCTTATTTACTAAAATATTACCTTATTTCAATTCTTAAGTTCCAATACAATGACTTTTGCTTAATTGAGTCATTCAAGGTTATAATTCATCATTATGATCAAGTAATCGACTATATCATGTAAGCGTGGATAGTACTAATATTTCATCATTGTGTTTAATTCTCCAAATCTCAGCCCCTTTTTGAATCAAGTAAGGTAGTACTAAATCATGCATAACCATAGTAAAATTTAATCATTATATCTTAAACACAAGACGTTATCTTATCAAGATTTCTGATTATAACTTAAACTATCTCTCAAGTATAATGGTAAATAGACCATTCAAATTGAAAAGGATTGATTCTTTGAGAGAACGCACCATCTGTAAATCATCATCGAACACTTTTGTTTTGATTCTTGTAATCATCAGAGTCACATCCACAAGACTATTCTTAGAGCATACATCCTTCAATTTAGTAAGGTTCTACACTTGATTCTATGTTTGCTGGGGCTACGATACTCTCATTGTTATAGGCGTAATCATTTGGATATTCTAGCATTTTCACTTCATGAACACTCATCCTATAATAGTTAAGATTTGCGATCATTCCTTCATATTAACGTGAAGTTACTTTGTCCTAATATGTATGTTTCCATCTTAATGACTTGTGTATGTCAAGTAGGCACGGGTAGTAGCGATCGCTTGTTTTGTTTACTTCTTCCAACCTGTGACTGTCGAAGTCACCTTCCTAAGAGCCTTAACTGTGCAAAAACCTTTTTAATTATTCTTCTTACTTGAAATGCATCCTCAATTCGCATTGATTCTTCCCGTGGTATAGCTGAGTTCCTTAATTATGTGTTACATTGATCGGTTCGAGGTGTTAGAGCATCTTGGAACATGCTTGTGGAGGCGATAATCAAGCAACCCTTAATTGTATGTAAATCCATCTACAACTCATACTGGTCCAAATTTGATTTTTGAACACAATTTCTTCGGTTTCACGTGTGTATGTAAATGACTTATACCGTGTCAGTATTAAGGAAGATCACGAGTGCTCATTAGAATGTGGACCAAGTAGTTACTTATTTCTTTAAACTCAAAATTGGGAAACTTATTGAAGTCTTAAACGGTCTCCCCTTAGTTTCAAGGTTATATATACACATCACTAAGCCACTCTTTATATATCTTTCAAGAAATTAAACTTACTGTTCTCCTTGTTCACTTACTCATATGGTGTTGGAGTAATTATGAGGGTGGAAAGCAATTCTCGAAACATTCTACTTTCCTACTTCATTCGTGAATTTGTTGCGTTCACAACTTGTCGTTAATAGTCTATACCACTTAAGGTAAATAAATAGTGTGAAATTCTTCGAGAGTCCTAACCTTCTAGGAAGAATTGATCATCATACCGGTCATGTATATATATAAACCCTTATCTTTACTTGAGCGATTTTCGAATAAGCCAAGTTTTTAGATCACTATGCTTGCGACACATGCTTTATTAGAGAGGAGCTTAGATAAATTCGAGTCGCTATGAATTTAGCCCTATAAACAATAGGATAAGCCCCCATATATTTTGGTTAATTTTCCTTTGACATTCACAATGTAGTCATCATGTACATGCCATAATCCTTAGGGCTAACAATCCTTGGCATGGATTTCCACTTCAGTTGATATGTTATCTACCTTAGGTCTTCAAGGTTATCGTATGACAATATGTTCAAGGTCAACATGTGACCAAACTAGGAAGTGTCTCTTCAAAAATATGAACTTTTATTCGACCTTTGATATTATCATCGAGGTTGTCTTGACGTAATCAAGTCTTCGGTACAAGGATTAAGCTTAAGAGTACCCGACTAATCCACTATAAACTTATGCATCAAATTATTCTCGAGGCAGTCCTTATCAGTTTGAGTAAGAATTGGTAATATCATTCGATATACGAAGTAGGGACATCGAGGTTTAATCCTTAAGTAGGGACTCTGGAATTAAGATCTTTCTTTAATCAATTTGGTTATCCTCGTACCGTAACTAATCTATATCCGAAGTTGATCTTTGGCCTAAGGTACGACACAAAATCTTCTTGGTAAGTCAAACTAGGGTGGTGTCCTAGTTGGATTGGCCTAACTCATTGCTTAATGGACTGTTTTATGTGACTTTTGCACATGGGCACACCATTGCTTCCGCTGCATAGTTTGTCCGCAAACTAATGCTCGAGCGGGGTGTTCGAATTTTGTGGACTTCTTTCTCATTTGATCGTTTGTTCAAGTGATACCAGTTTGTAAGATCTGTTTTCCCCCTCTCCGGGGCTAACCCGGATCTTATGCCTAGAACTGCCGCCTTACGATTACACTAACACACAGGTTAGTCGACACCACAAGTCGCCGATTCTGCCGGCTAGTACGATCATAAACTTGTTTGGCCAATATGAGAAACAGAAGTATAAAATAGAGTAAACACAGCATAGTCCACAGTCACAGTACTAATCATATAAATCAAATGAGAAGTACAACAATATATAGTCCAATAATGAGTACATGAATATGGACGGCTTAAGCCCGGTACATCAATATCCTCACTAGAGATATCTCACGCGGAAGCAAAATAAAACAACTACTAGAAGTCGGGACTCACTGGTCCCAGCTGGCTGTACTCCTCTATGTTGGGCTCCACAATTCCCTAATATGATTTGGTTCGAAAACCGTTAGTCTATAAGACTAAGCCCTATCGTCCCCCACCCCTTCCCTCATGCTCCTAGGCACCGGGCGGGGAGGAAGAAAGGAAAGGACGTGAAAGTGGAGAGTAAAACAAACAGGTGACAGGGGGAACTAACTAATAATTTTTATAAACATATTGTAATAGTTAAAGTAAGAAAGGAATTTAACCTTCACTTATGTGAGTACACATAAGTCAAGGGATCTTCTACAAGGCTCCCATCGTATAAAATGTCCCATACCACTTTATACGTTGGGGTGTCGGTTATCACAAGCAGTATATATATATATGTAAATTGAAATAACCTTAATTTATAAACTTGCCCACACAAGTTTATAGACCAAGGGGTCGTTTAGCAGGTCCTAATGTATAAGCGTCCCATACCACTTATACATTCGGTGTCATAGGTTATTATGAATGATTATGATATGCATCTATATGGTGGTTATAACATGAACAAGTAGTGCAACTCACACACCCGACTTTGTGCACACAAACCTTTAGTTCCCACTTTTCAAGAGCTAGCATCACTCTCAGGTACCGCCGTCGTGGCTCCGGCAGCAGCGGATCGGGCTTCTCCGCTTTATAGGCAGGTATACACACAACCAGGCCAAGACCTCTCTTGTACGCCTCTGTACACAGACAGGTGCACTCTAGAGTCTCTGCGTAGTATTGCTAGCTACCTGCTAGACTTTTAGGTCGGGTATATGTCTTCAGGGATTGTCTGCCTGACCGCAGTATTAAATAACATACTGGCCCTTCCACCCGTACAGCTCACCCGAGTCACCGTACAGCCATCGGTGTGATGATTGGCCCAGTACCGTATGACCCACCACCATTTTCTTTATGCACATGCAATTATTTCAACTCGAGCCTCCAGCTCGCAGGACCAACCTGTCCTGATTCCTCCAACCCAACATGGGTGAGCAGGTAAATCAATCATTTCCCTCCAACTCAGCCCGGGTGAGCAAGTAGTCAATAGACTCCAAGTCCATCCAACCCGGCACGAGTGAGCATGTAAACCAATCGTTTCCCTCCAACTCAGCCCGGGTGAGCAAGTAGTCAATAGACTCTAAGTCCCTCCAACCCGGCATGAGTGAGAACATATACAACTTACTTAATCTATTACACTACTCTTGTCTACCGATGATTATACCTAGTAATTTAGGGTTAATCCCAGGACTGCCCAAGGTATGCCCAATGAAGGGGTCTCGAAGGCACTAGGAACCAAAATGGGATGACAAGCCCAAAGTTCCCTTTCGCAAGGATAATTACTTTTAGTTGATGTCTACCCATGATCCACAACCAACTCTCATTGTTACTTTAGAACTATCCTAATGACTTAAGGTATTATTATCGGAAGGGCGACGGTTTTCCGCCGGCCTTAGCTCTAGTGGTTACCCAAAGACTTGCACTTTTACTCTCGTCACTAAGACGACACTAACCACCAGGGTTATATTTCCAATCATATTCCCTAGTTCAATTGTCGATCTATCCACTGGTGGGCCTTATGGTACAATCTACTTTTACTATGCGCAGCCCATGACCTAATACCACCCCGAAATCGAACTTCCAATTCCTTAAGCCACCAACCCCCAATTATTTATCCAAGGGTGGTATGAACTAATGAAATGAGCATGGTGATTTTTATGATTTTCCTAGGTCATTAAGGCCTCTAATTAAATCATTCAAATTCTTCCTTAGGTCATTTTACACATGAAGTGGTATCATTTAAAATCTACTGACCTAAGGGAATTTTCCTGAATTGCATATGGGTAAAACATTGCTGTCTACAAGATTTCATAATTTTCCTTTAAATATTTCTATTTATCCCATAATTAATACAAATTCTACATAAATACCATTTTCCAAATGAAGTAGAAGAAATACATAAACCAAAATTCCAGGAAAATTAATGAGCAATTATATCATTGATTCATGACTAATGGCAGAGTTTCATTAACTTCTATAGTATAATAGCCTATCAATTTCTATTCTTAATTATTTACCAAAATGCCATTTTTCTAACTTAATAATTATCAATGTGTCCAAAAATTCTGAAATAAATCTACAAAACTAATATTTACAATTATACAACTCTAGAATTATTTCTACAATTTTCTAACATGTAATTCCACAAATTCATGATTAAATACAAAAAAGGGTAAAATAGTAATTTCAAGGTATTTTGCTCAACCAGTTCTCAAACAGAGATAAAAAATTTTCCTAAGTCAATTAAAACATCATACTTTGACTTGATAGAATTTGGGAATTTCCTTTGGTTAAAATCTATTTTTCCCAATTTATTTTTCAAAAAGACCTTATATTTTGAAAATTCCAACTAATGGGATTTTTGATCCCGAAAAATCCCATAATTAATTCTAGGGGTGAACTTTACCATAATGAATCACTGGAATAGATTCCATGATTTTTGGATGCCTCAACTAGGCTAAATACACAATATTTCATTTCTTGCTAATAACACCCCAAGGTTATAAGTAGCCAACACATGCAAGTTGGTTAATCCAACATGCAGTGTTCCAATTGTTCTTAAATTTCTACCAAGCACCAATGATGTCACTAAGGACCTGCCACCAAACTTTGGGGCCATTTGGAGGCTTAACACTCCAATCATACCATTTATTTAATTATTGATATTATGACCAAAACTATAGGAATTTTGTCTCCAAAAATTCTCAATTTTTGGCAGGGGCTAGACCTGATCAAATAAGCCATATGCCCAAAATTTGAGGTCATTTGGACATCTGGTTTGGCATGGGCTTCACTTTTAATTTCTGCCCTAGCCTAGGACCAGTCCTAGTAAAATGGCTCTATAGAGCAGTATACCTTAACCAAAATTTTTGTGTAACATATCAAATTAAAGCTAACTCAAATACCTATAACTTTTATGTTGAGCACATTTTATGAAAAGGGCTGTAAGTGCCCTAATTTTAACATGCAAAAAGACTGTTTTATAAGACCAGATTTTTCACTATTCATAGATTAAATAAATACAGGATTTATATATTTCTGCATGGCACAGATCTCAAAGCAGATCGCACGGCTGCTGCTTTTCTTCTCCATTTGAGCAGAATTCCAACCCGATAACCAGAGGTCTTTACGGGTGGGTTTCCGGCGGCTACAAGCGGCGACTCTACCAGCCATCTCCTCCTCCACCCTCACGGTGGTGGGGGCAAGCATCTCCGGCGGCTAGGGCGGCGGGAAACGGCGGCGCCACCCACCCCGTAAGATCCAAATTGCCATTAATGGAGAAAAAGAGAAGCTTGGTTCGGGATCATTCGAGCTCAAACCCTACCCTAACATTCCTAAGATCTATAGCATGAGGAAAGCGGTGAGGGAGGACCTTCCCGGCGGCCATGCGACGTGAGGAGCGGCGGGGAGCCATTTCCAGCGGTGGTGGTGTTTTTATTTCGGGTTCCTTGCTTCCAGCCCTGGTTCAGCCCGACCTTGGCTTCTCTCTGCTGCTCTCCTGATTTTGAGGGTGAAGTGGTCGAGGGGGGGGGGGGGTGAGGGGAAGGAAGGAGATGAAGTATAGGAGGGGTGGGGTGATACAACCTATGCAAAGGTGGCGATTTTACTTTGGTATTGTCACCATGCATGCATGGGTGGGCCCCACCCCATTCAAATCTCCCTAAGTGGCAGCAAGGGTTGGCCAGCCCATGTGTGGGCTGATGGCATGGGCCCAAGTGGGCCCAATCCACTATCATTCTTAAATATCCCCTTTCTCTCTCCTAATTATCCTTTATTTTGAATTTCTCTCTCTCTCTCTCCTAGTCACTAAGTGGATAGTCAATCCTCTAGTCTATTGACAGCCTACCCATGCATAATATACTAAATGGGGGGGGGGGAATGATATCAAGGCTTGTTGGTGGAGAGAGAGACCCTTGGTCATGAATATCCTTCCTCCAAATTTTCTCTCTCCTATTCTATTCAAATTCTATCTCCTAGGTTAATTCTCAAATTATCCATGCATGAAACCCATTTTCCTCCTCCCTATGGGGTATGAGTTGTCTTTGATCCATTGGGTGGCATTGGGTTAGTTTGGGTGGACCCAACCCAAGGAATAGGGCTTAGGGTCATTTTTTTGGCTAATTAGGTCAAAGTGTTGACTGAGGTCAACATGGGTGTTATAGTTGACCCTAAGACCTTCCCTAGGGTCCACTTAGATTGTTTTTTAGGGTTAGGGCAATGTGGTGGGGTCATGGTGTGGCTAGGATCCCTTTTTAGGCTAGTTTGACTTAGTTTGACTTTGGTCCTATAGTGGACCCCACATGGCTACAACCTACTACCTAGGGTCAAACCTAGCTAATTTCCCTTAACGCCCACCCTATGCCTAACCCAATCTAGGTTAAGGGGGTCTAGAAGTAACATGGGATGTTACACGTACCCTTCCTGCATTCCCTCAAGATCAACATTCGGGGAAGCTATTCCCAAATTATTACTTGACAACGACCGACACACTTGCCGACAGAGCATCACAAATACAAAATCCTGGGTGAATCACTCTTATTAATAGATTTAAAACTATTTTTGGTTTGCTTGCCTAATTGACAAGCCCTGCAAAGGCTTTCCTTCTTGTAGGGGCAAGAAGGTAATCCTCTAACAAGGTTGTACCTAGAGAGATTAGCAATAATTTTAAGATTTACATGTCCTAATATTTTATGCCATAGTTCATTATTGTTACTAATTTGATTAAATAGACAAATTAATGACCTAGCAGATTTGAAGTTTATTACATAGATATTTCCTTGCCTAAGGCCAGTTAAGACAGTTTTACTATCTATAGAAGATATAATGCAATAAATTTGATTAAATAATACCTGATTACCTTCATTAAATAATTGGCTTATGGATATCAGGTTATGATTGAGACCATTTACATATGCTACCTTCTTGAAAGTAACAGCTCCAACCCTGACAATTCCATAGCCTTCAGTTTGTCCACAGTTGGAGTCACCAAATATCACCTTTGGACCAAGCTTGGACTTGTAGTTTGTAAAGTTGTCCTTGTTACCTATCATATGCTTTGAATATCCACTATCTAGGTACCACTATTCCTCTGTGGTAGGATAGTCTTTCACCTACAAAATGAAAAATTAGGTGTTCTTGACCCATGTAACCTTGGGTCCTTCAATCTTTTCAAATTTAAAGCTAGAAATATGTTGGAACACCCTAGTTTGGATTTGGGTCAGGATCACTATGTCTTTAGGACTATTAGATTGACCCATCAATGTATAACTAAGGGTCATAGAATGTGCTAAGTCAGAGTCTCTCAGAGATTGAAGAAATCAGCCAAGAGAAATCAGTTAAGAGAAGAATTCAGAATTCAACCTTGGCGTCGAGCTCAGATCGACGAGATGAGTTCAGGCGTCGAGCTGAGATCGACGATCTCTGAGCTCAGGTCTACGAGTCGTCGAACTCGGTTTGACGATCTTCGAAATCAGATCGATGATTTCTGTCTCAATTCTAGTTCCAGTCTCTGAGATCAGATCGACGATAGTCGAGCTCAGATCGACGATCATCTTGTTGAGATCAACGATTTCTGCCATCACACTGAACGAAAGTTCCCAGGCAGATCTTCAGGATAACCTTGGTCCAAACAAAGTGAGTTGTTCATATTCCAACACAGCTTTATTACAGGACAGTTACAAGAATGTATTTATGGAGATTATAGCCGTTGGAGTAACTAAGAGGCAGCAGTAATAAATGCAAGAATTCAAATGACCATTAGCCTCCTATCAGAATATATAAATAGAGATACAGAGGAACAATGAGAAGGAGAGGAGAAAGAGATACATGAATCAGAGTTCCAGGAAGAACTCAACATCACCTGTACAGCCAGTGCTCTTCTCAGATCTACTGTTCCAGGAAGCCTGAAGAGACAACTACTCTACATCAGTCTGAAGGCTTACTGGAAGATCAACATCATCAAGGCTTCATCATTCATACTCCAAGAAAACTCACATTTTATCATTTGCTAAAATCATCATTTGCTGGAGCAGTCATTCATTGAAGACCTATCACCCTTTGCAAAGCTTCCACTCCTTAACCAACTACAAATCTCAGGGGGAGCTTTGACAATATCATCAAAATCCACTTGTGCTTCTTTTTGATTGTTCAACATAGAAGACAACATCTACTCTCCCTTCCCCACTGTAAAAGGGTTATTGAACTCCCTTCAAAAGTTCTGCTTGGTTTTTGAGACCTTGTCAAAACTAAGTGGTGGTAAGACACCTGATCAAAAAATCCAGTTTGGTTTTTGAGCACCGTATCAAAAGCTCATTGGTGCCCAGGACCACTGATCAACTCTTCCTGCAGTGGATTCCTACCAAGGGTGGTAGAAGAGTGGACTACCCAAGTTTAGGGGAACCATTATAAATTTCTTGTGTCGTCTAGTTTGCCATTCTCTCTTTTCTTTATTATTCTTGCTGTGTGTTTGCTCTAATCTCTAGGATAAATCTCACCTTCAATTGGTATCAGAGGAAGGTTGGTTATACAAAAACTAAACCATCACTAGGTTGGTTATTTATACAGGCTAACACCTGAACCAAAAGATCTCTCTTGATCCATCCTAGTTAGATTAATCATTTTTTTCACATAGCAAGAATATGGAATATTCTAGCACCAGACCTCCTAAGTGCAACATAAACAAATTTGCACTTTAAAAGACAAGAATTAAGTCATTTATGGACAATATTGATGAAGAAATATTTTATTTCATTATGACAGGTCTCTCAACCTCAGCAACAACAACTAAAAAGGCCAGGCTAGCTGATGCCAGAGCCTTGAATATCCTAGCACAGTCATTATCTGATGACTTGTTCCAAGAAGTTGTTGAATGCTCAACAGCTAAGGAGATATGAGATTCTCTTCATCAAATGGCTTCTGAACCAGTGGATGGAACAACAGAAAGAAGCCACAATATCTTATTTGAAGGAGGAGAATCAGTAACCCTAGATGTTATTTGAGATGTATCAGATGATGAATCATCATTTGAAGATGAAGAGGAGGAAGCAAGGGCCAAAAAATTCTGCTTAATGGCCATCAATAATTCCTGCAGCAGTTTAGAGGCTGAACAAACAGAAGGAAAATGAAAACCTGAAGAGGATCAGGTATTATCTAACTTTGTTTTCAGTTCAGTTAACTTAGAACTTCAATTTTGCTGCCAAGATTCAATAAAAACTGAGGAGGAAACAAAACTTCTCAGAGGAATGTTTTCAGAATATATTCAAAGGAAGAAGAAACATTTTAATCGACGAAATGAGTTCAAATCGTCGAACTCAGTCTGCTTTTTCATAAATTTGATTTATAATTATAAGGATAAACTATCTAAAATATTTTCAAATCTTTTTCCTATTTGGAACAAATTTATTAGGAAACATGTTTTCTTAGGGCTGCTTCTATCTTTTTGATATCTTGTTCAAAATTATGTTAGGATTTCCTTATGAGAATTCTCTGTTAGATAACTTTATATTTCTTATAGATCATTTTCTAATTTAATTTAGATTGAGTCTTCTACTCTAGTTGCATTTGTTAGCAGTGATCATGACACTGAGTTTGAATCTCTTCTAATGAAAAGAAATTCTATAGGAAGGAAGATATTAGACTTTGTTTTTCAGATTCAAAACTCTAATAAAATTTGCTGGACAAATATCATTTTTTTGCTAACATATCATTTTTAAGGAGAGAGCAATCTCTACCATAGCTTTCTGTAGATACCATCTATAAGAGTTAGCTGGATGACTCAATCAAAATCCAATTTTCAAAGTCATTCCAGCCTCCTCCAATCACACTTACTGCATCAACATAGGGGGAGATTGTAATGAAAGCAACAGTCAGTTTTTAACAACAATAGAAGACAGCAATGCAAAGCTTTTCTTTTTTTATCTTATGCCATGTAATATTTATTGTAATATTTTCATTTTCATGTAAATAGTAATCCTAACACAAATATGGGGAGATTGTTGGAACACCCTAGTTTGGATTTGGGTCAGGATCACTATGTCTTTAGGACTATTAGATTGACCCATCAATGTATAGCTAAGGGTCATAGGATGTGCTAAGTCAGAGGCTCTCAGAGATTGAAGAAATCAGGTAAGAGAAATCAGTCAAGAGAAGAATTTAAAGTTCAACCTTGGCGTCGAGCTCAGATTGACGAGATGAGTTCAGGCGTCGAGCTGAGATCGAAGATCTCTAAGCTCAGGTCCACGAGTCGTTGAACTCGGTTCGACTATCTTCGAACTTCAGATCGACGATTTTGGTCTCAAGTCTAGTTCTAGTCTCTGAGCTCAGATCGACGATAGTGGAGCTCAGATCGGCGATCATCTTGTTGAGATCAACGATTTCTGCCATCATATTGAACGCAAGTTCCCAGGTAGATCTTCAGGATAACCTTGGTCTAATCAAAGTGAGTTGTTCATATTCCAACACAGCTTTATTACAGGACAGTTACAAGAATGTATTTATGGAGATTATAGCCGTTGGAGTAACAAAGAGGCAGCAGCAATAAATGCAAGAATTCAAATGACCATTGGCCTCCTATAGGAATATATACACAGAGATACAAAGGAATAATGAGAAGGAGAGGAGAAAGAGATACAGGAATCAGAGTTCTAGGAAGAACTCAACATCACCTGTACAACCAGTGCTCTTCTCAAATCTACTGTTCCAGGAAGCCTTAAGAGACAACTACTCTACATCAGTCTGAAGGCTTACTGGAAGATCAACATCATCAAGGCTTCATCATTCACACTCCAAGACAACTAACATTTCAGCCTTTGCTGAAATCATCATTTGCTGGAGCAGTCATTCATTGAAGACAAATCACCCTTTGCAAAGCTTCCACTCCTGAACAAACTACAAATCTCAGGGGGAGCTTTGACAACATCATCAAAATCCACTTGTGCTTCTCTTTGATTGTTGAACAAAGAAGACAACATCCACTCTCCCTTCCCCACTCTAAAAGGGTTCTTGAACTCGCTTCAAAAGTTCTGCTTGGTTTCTGAGACCTTGTCAAAACTCAGTGGTGGCAAGACACCTGATCAAAAAATCCAGTTTGGTTTTTGAGCACCTTATCAAAAGCTCATTTGTTCCCTGGACACCTGATCAACTCTTCTTACAGTTGATTCCTACCTAGGGTGGTAGAAGAGTGGACTACCCATGTTTAGGGGAACCACTATAAATTTCTTGTGTCATCTGGTTTGCCATTTTCTCTTTTCTTTATTATTCTTGCTGTTTGTTTGCTCTAATCTCTTGGATAGATCTCACCTTCAAAATATAAGAGTATTCAGGTTGGTTCTTATATCCTAGATGGTGAAATCTTCTAGGTGAAATTATCCATTGGGTAAATGGGTTAACAAAATCTTTTAGTTGATTAAATGTTCTGGAATAATTAAAGTTTCTTTTAGGCTGAACTGGGATCGACAAATTCTAATAAGTTCGTCGACCTGAGTTCGACGAATAGGGATGAGTTCGTTTAACTCCATTCATAGAATGGAAATATTCATTCTCTGAGCCCCAAAATCATCGATCTTGGCTCGACGAACCATATTGGTTTCGTCGATCGTAGTTCAAAGAATAATTATAATAAAAATCCGCGTTCGAAGTTCGTCGACTTGAGTTCGAAGAACTGTACACATTTCGTCGATCTGAGTTCGACAAAATTTGTTGAACATTGTTATGATTAAGGTTTTTCTTATTTTTTCTCTTTTTTTAGGTTTTTGTTTTAATTCAGTTGGTTCATTGTTTTCATCTACCTTTTCTTTACCCTTTTTGATATAAATTTTATTGGTGTAGAAAGAATGTTTTTCTGAATTAAATGAGGTTGGCTTGATGAAGCACCTAAGCTCAGCTTGTCATTTAGCCTGACATTTATTGTGCTTGTGATGTTCATCAATTTGATGCTTCTCCCATTAAGGGATTCTTCAAATTTCTTGGCCTCATTTAGTTTAGTTTTTAAAGAATTAATTTCTTCTGAAGCTATAACTAGTTTATCTTTTAGTTCAATGTTTTCAGATAATAGATTTTCATGTTCAGTTATCTTTTCTCTGAGAAGTTTGATTTCCTTCTCAGATTTGATCAAGTCATTACATAACAATTTGAATTCAGTTTTGAAGTGTTATGAATTAAAATCAAATGAAGATATTACCTGATCCTCTTCAGACTTAGATTCTTCTTCAGATTGCTCAGCTTCTGAAAAGCTTCCTAATGCATTGATAGCCATCAAGTAAACTTCTTTTGCTTTAGCTTCTTCCTAATCTTCACTGGAGCTGGAAGATGAAGATTCTTCTTCTGTCTCAATCCAGGTTTCTACAACAAAACCTTTCTCCTTACTCTTATGCTTGCTTGAGGAGGGCTTGCTATATTTCTTTCTGGAGTCCTTTTCTCTTCTTTTCTCCTTGATTTGATTCTCTAGACACTCAGCAAGAATGTGTATAGGTTTTTTGCAACCAAAGCAGACAATGTAACACCCCAAAAATCTCAAAACTGGATTTGAGGTGCAGGCTGCTTGACATGGCCTGGGACACGGGCGTGTCCCAGGGCGTGTCGGGGGTACACGGCCTGGGACACGGGCGTGTCCTAGGGCGTGTCACTCAATAAATAGCCGGTTTGAGTCAGAAATGTAAACGGCCCGGAACCAAGCCTTGAACACGGCCGTGTCAGATTTGACACGGGCGTGTCTGAGGGCATGTGCCTACCCGTGTACTGCTCTGACTGGTTTTTAGCGCTCGTTGAGTACCGTGTAACAGGGGTGACACGGGCGTGTCACATGAATGACACGGGCGTGTCAGGTTCGACACGGGCGTGTCGATGCCTGTGTTCTGGTAGTTTTCAGTCGGTACGTGTGCCGCTTAAGGGTACACGGCCTGTGACACGAGCGTGTCACAGGCCGTGTCGGCCAAAAAGTATAGTTTTCAGGAAGATCGTGGCCGTTCATTTTTCCTTAAAGAAGATCCTGTGGCTGAGACTTATTCCTGGGCTGATAAGGCCGGGAAAGAAGGAGGAAAGGCTCATTTTTGAGTTCATACTCTCCTTCTAGCTTTAAGAGAGAGGTGAGAGCAAGATGAGGAAGAAGAAGTGGAATCCGGCTGCCGGTGGTGCTTCGGTGGTCCAAATCTCAAGCCGAGTTCGGATTTGCGAAGGCAACGCTGCTGCGAAGGCTTTTATCCATCTCAAATTCTCTCCATGGCTCCGAAGCGAGTTCCTAGGGTAACGATTTCCTTCTCGGACATGTGAAGTCCTTAATTCCTGCATTGCATAGGGAAAACCCTTCCCCGCGAGTGTGCGGATGGTTGTGGCGTCCCTTGGGGTAGATATGTGAAGTCCCCCTTGTTAGAGTCCGGAATTGGAGTACGGATCTAGGCATGCTGTGTAAAGCCCATCTGGACATATTGGTCTGGATTGGTGATGCTTGTTTGCATATCGGAGAAGACTCCGTGATTATTGCTTGTATGCATGATGGATAAAGTACTGGAGGAAGTCCAGGAAATTGTGAGAGTTGGGTGAAACTCTTGTGGCCGTGAGTTGCCCCTTTGTGTGCGGTTGAGCGTTGGGCTGCAACTGTTTGAAAAGGCTTCGTGCCGAACAGGAAAGGTGAAACCGACCCGCGCCTTTAAATGTGGCCTCAGGTACGATGTACTTGGTTGGGTAAGGCGATTTGAGCAACGGGGGGTGGCTGATCTGTACCTGCGTTATGTAGGCTGGACATGAGAGCGCCAAGGCATTGGGCTTTCGTCAGCGGCATAATGAGAGTCCTGGGCCTGCGTGCCGGACTAAATGCTCAATGGTGAGATCCGGTGTTTCCGGTGCACCCGAGAGTGCCATGAGTGCACGGGACGTCGGGCCGTCGTGCTGGCGTTTGTGATATGTGTCTGTGCGGTCGTGCACGTCTTGCTTGAATTGCTATATATATCATATTGGAAGATTGCTATGCAGGGATGGAATTCCGCTGCCCCGTGCCAGGGGCAGGGTCATTATAATTGGTCAGTTGAATGTTGACCGTTGCCCTGTTTGCCACCGCTTGGTGGATTGGTTCTTACAGGTACTAGAGGTGCTGGTCCGAGCGAGACTTAGCGGGCTGAAGCCCAAAGCCGCGTTGCTGCCCTCGAAGGCATTGTTTTGTTTCTTTTGTGCATGTGTGGCCGGCCTGCGTGCCGATGTCTGTAATCCACACTCTTGTTAAGTGAAATTGGTGTAAGGCCTTAAGGCCAGACTCTTTTGTTGTATAATGTTTGTCTACATTATGTTATAGTGGACAGTATTCTTTATCTTGAGTTCAAAGATTCAACCGTGAAACTTCCGCTAGAATGCTCTGTGTTAGGACGCGTTGGTTAAGATATTAGTTCGCAGCGTCTCCGCTTGTTTGTGGAATATGGTGTGGGGCCCCAGCCGGACCCTTTATTATATTCTTCTTGACGGGTAGAGGTGTTACAATTTGGTATCAGCTTGTTGGTCGATCTCTTCCGAATTCGCGGACGAATTCTTTTGAGGGGTGGCGAGCACGTGTCAGTGCTGGCTGTCGTTATAACACTTAACTTGAACTCAAGATTGTCCACTTAGGAATGCAAATACACTTGTTTGTTGAACTTGTGTATTCTTTTTGTATGGTTGCCGTTTTCATTGGTCGTTAAACTGTGTATTTTACACATATAGGTGACCAGAAGTGTTGCGGGTCAATCCGAACCACAACGTTCTGTTGAGAGTGCGGCACCAGCCGAAGTGCCCACAACTCCTCCATCCGCTGAAACAGTCCGTCTCATCACGGAAACGGTACTTGCTGTGATGAATGCTCAGCAAGCTGGGCAGGCACATCCTGCAGTGGTGCCAACGCAAGCTGGGGTACGACAAGAACCGGTAGAAGCCGAAGTTGATCCGCGGGTAGCAGATCAACAATCGAAGCAATTCTTGAGCTTCAACCCTCCGCAGTTTCATGGGGCGGGTACACCAGCCCAAGCAGAGGATTGGCTTGCAAGGATCAAGAGGATTATGAGAGTTATCAAGGTTGAGGAGGAACAGAAAGTCATGTTAGCCACTTTCCTACTGGAAGGAGAGGCGCGATTTTGGTGGGATGAGATTGAACTGCATCACTTGGCCGGCAGGAAATTGGCAGAGATTATAATGGAAGAATTTTCTCGTTTGTTCTTAGCACAACATCTGCCGATGCAGCAAAGGATATCGATGGAAATGGAATTTCAACGGTTAGCACAGGGAGATCGAAGTGTGGATGACTACCTGCATGAGTTCACCCGTTTGGGAAGATATGCGGGCACGATCTTCGCTGAAGAAGAGCGTAAGACTAGTCGGTTTTATGCGGGACTGCGAGATGAGCTGCGGTATTTGCTCTCGAGTTATGTGAGTCAGGGATTCCAAGCCTTAGTCTGTACGGCTCGTTCTTTGGAGACAGGACATGAAACGGGGGCAAGCAAAGGGCAACTTGGCTGTTGCGAAGCCAGAGTGTAAGCCGCCGCGTCCGGAAAAGTTTGGCTACCGAAAGAGATGGAATAAGAAGTCTAAGTCTTCTGGACAAGCTCCTTCTGCGACTGTGATAGATACATCTGGGTTTGGATCTCGTGCTTATTTTACGTGCGGGAAGGTTGGACACTTCGCACGTGAATGTCGATCAGGTCCTCCAAAGGGTGATAAGAAGACGGGAGCGTCTTATGCGGAGAAGGGGAAGGCTGTGGTGGAGTCTTCTGCCTCGCATACGCAGCCCAGGGTCTTCAATCTTGGACAACAGGAGGCCATTAAACAGGCGGATGTCGTCACAGGTACGTGTAGGTCTTAATGTTCTTGTTTTTGATGTGCTGTGCTTGTTTTGTTTGTAATGTTATAGGGTTTGTTCTTATACGAGAGTATCCGGCGCGAGCACTGTTCGACATAGGTGCTTCACATTTGTTTCTGTCTGAGGACTTTGTCTTTCGTGTCGGGGTGCCTATCCGGACCACGACAGACAGTGTAAAGGTGTTGTTTCCTAACGGATGTTTGATGTGCGCGGATCGATCTTGCGGTCTTGAGGTCAAGATAGGAAGTCGGGAGTTCAAGGTGGAAACATTAGTATTGCCGATCAAGGAGTTTGATATAATCTTTGGTATGGACTGGCTTTCAGAGCAGCGTGCCAGTATCGATTGCACTTCAAAAGAGGTCACACTTGGGCAAAATACCGAACAAGAGACTAAGTTCATTGGTATGCAAGGGATGAGTGGGATGTTGTTATCCGCTCTCCAAGTTGTTAAGGCAGTTCGGAAGGGTGCGGAGTTGTTCTTCACACTCATAGAGGCGGTGGCGCCGAAGGCCAGTGTGAGTGAAGTGCCGATTGTGTCGGAATATGCTGATGTGTTTCCAAAGGACCTTTCGGGGTTACCTCCCCAAAGGGAAATCAACTTCGCTATCGATCTGGTGCCGGGTGTGAAACCTGTGGCCCGTTCTCCGTATCGGGTAGCGCCAAAAGAAATGGCCGAACTGAAAGTTCAGTTGCAAGAATTATTGGAGCAGGGATACATACGCCCAAGTATGTCACCTTGGAGCGCGCCTGTTCTTTTTGTGAAAAAGAAAGACGGTGGTTTGCGACTATGTATTGATTACCGCGAACTGAACAAGCTGACGGAGAAAAACAAGTATCCAATTCCACGGATCGATGACTTGTTCGATCAGTTAGCAGGCTCAACCGTCTATTCGAAGTCGGATTTGAAGTCCGGGTATTACCAGTTGCGGATTAGGGAAGGTGACATTCCCAAGACAGTGTTTGACACAGGCTATGGTCATTATGAGTTCACAGTGATGCCGTTCGGCTTATGTAATGCGCCTTCGGTCTTCATAGATCTCATGCATCGAACGTTCCGCGAATACCTGGATCTATTTGTGATTGTGTTTATTGATGATATCCTTGTATATTCACAATTGGAGGAAGATCATGCAAACCACTTGCGATTGGTATTGCATACCTTGCGAAGGAATAAGCTGTATGCCAAGTTCTCTAAGTGTGAGTTCTGGCTCTCGTCGGTGGCTTTTCTCGGCCATGTGGTAAGTGGAGAGGGCATAGCGGTGGATCCGGCTAAGATAAGTGCCATTCGTGATTGGCCAGTGTTGTCTTCAGTGGCCGAGGTCAGGAGTTTCCTTGGACTCGCGGGCTACTATAGACGGTTCGTGGAGAACTTCTCCCGGATTGCTTTGCCTCTGACTACGTTAACGAGAAAGGATCAGAAGTTCGTTTGGATGCCGGAATGCGCATGAGCTTTTGACGAGCTGAAGAGTCGTTTGACCACGACGCCTGTTTTGACGTCGCCATGTGGTATAGATGGTTTTGAGATATACAGCGATGCGTCAGGAAGCGGCTTAGGCTGCGTTCTCCTGCAGTTTGGCAAGGTGATCGCCTATGGCTCACATCAATTGAAAGTGCATGAGCGTAATTACCCCGTCCATGTCATGGAGTTGGCGGCGGTGATCTTTTCGCTAAAGTTGTGGCGGCATTATCTTTATGGCGTGAAGTGGATATTTATACAGATCATAAAAGCTTAAAGTATCTGCTCGATCAAAAGGAATTGAATATGCGACAAAGGAGGTGGATGGAATTCCTTGGGGATTATACCTTCGACATTCACTATGTTCCCAGGAAAGGGAAATGTGGTCGCTGATGCCTTGAGTCGTCGGACTCCGGTGCGGGCAAATTGGTTGCGGATACATGATGAGTGGTTAATCCAGGAGTTGGAAGCTTTGGAGATATCTTGTGTGGAAAGAGATTCTTCGACTGATGCATGTGTGAACTGGTTGGAGGTTTAATATGACCTTGCTGACAGGGTTCGGCGGGCAACGGAGTTGGATGAAAGTCTCCAACGCTATGCAAAGGAGGGGTCTGGTGATCAATTCTCCTGGGATGACGGTTTATTACGGAAAGATGGCCGATTGTGCGTCCCTAGTGCGGGTAACTTGCGAGAAGGATTGCTATATGAAGCACACTTTACAAAGTACTCAATTCACCCTGGGAGCACAAAAATGTACAAGGACATGAAGAAACTGTTCTGGTGGCCTGGTTTAAAGAAGGACATAGCCGCGTATGTGGCTAAATGTCGTACTTGTGCTTTGGTAAAGGCAGAATGTCAACGGCCGAGTGGTTTCCTGAAGTCGTTGCCGGTTCCGCAATGGAAGTTTGAGGATATTTCTATGGATTTCGTGCACAGATTGCCGAGATCTCAGCGTGGCCATGACAACATCTAGGTGATTGTAGACCGGTTGACAAAGGTGGCTGACTTTATACCGAACAAGCGGGACGATTCAATGGAAACGTTGGCAAAGCTCTATGTGGAGCAGATTGTTCGATTGCACGGTGTTCCCCGGAGCATCGTAAGTGACCGAGATGGGCTCTTTACCTCGAAGGATTGGAGATTAGTTCATCAGATGTTGGGCACAAAGTTAGCATTCAGTGCGGCCTTTCATCCGCAAACGGATGACCAAACTGAACGAACCAACAGAATGATGGAGGATATGCTCTGTATGTGCGCCATGGACTTCGGTAAGAATTGGGAAGAACATCTTGTTATGGTGGAGTTTGCCTATAATAATAGCCATCAAGCGAGTATAGGCATGGCCCCATTTGAAGCGCTGTATGGTCGTAAGTGTCATACACCGCTAGCTTGGGCAGAAACTGGCGAGACCAAACTTTTAGGCAAAAAGGAGGTCGAGGATGCTACCTCAACAATACGCTCTATTCGAGAGAGGCTCCTAATAGCCCAGGATAGGCAAGCCATGTATTACAATGCTAAGCACCGGAACGTAGAGTTCGCGGTGGGTGACTGGGTCTATTTAAAGATTAAGCCCTTCAAAGGCGTATCTCGGATTCGGCGGTTGAAAAAGCTAAGTCCGCGATACCTTGGTCCGTTTAAAGTGGTGGAGCGAGTTGGGGAAGCTGCCTATCGGCTAGCTCTTTCATCGGAATTGAGTGGATTGCATTATGTGTTTCACATCTCGGTGCTACGCAAAGCAGTCAAGAATCCAGCTCAAGTAATTGACAATGATCGAGTGCCGGTTGAGTATGGGCTAACGACAAAGGTGAAGCCTATACGGATCGAGGATCGAGCCGAGAAACAGTTGCAGAACAAAGTGATCGGGATGGTCAAAGTCCGATGGGATAATTGTGGCCGAGAAGAGCTAACATGGGAGCGCGAGCAGACCATGCGAGCCGAGTTTCCTGAGTTATTTTTGTAACTTGTTCGCTCGTTGTATATGTAATAGAAACATATAAATGTTTTGTTATTTTCTCCCTACTGTCTTCAAATTTCGGGATGAAATTTTATTAAGGAGGGGAGGATTGTAACACACCAAAAATCTCAAAACTGGATTTGAGGTGCAGGCTGCTTGACACGGCCTGGGACACGGGCGTGTCCCAGGGCGTGTCGGGGGTACACGGCCTGAGACACGGGCGTGTCCCAGGGCGTGTCACTCAATAAATAGCCGGTTTGAGTCAGAAATGTACACGGCCCGGAACCAAGCCTTGAACATGGCCATGTCAGATTTGACATGGGCGTGTCCGAGGGCGTGTGCCTACCCGTGTACTACTCTGACTGGTTTTTAGCGCTCGTTGAGTACCGTGTAACAGGGGTGACACGGTCGTGTCACATGTCTGACACGGGCATGTCAGGTTCGACACGGGCGTGTCGATGGCCGTGTTCTGGTAGTTGTCAGTCGGTAAGTGTGCCGCTTAAGGGTACACGGCCTGTGACACGGGCGTGTCACAGGCCGTGTCGGCCAAAAAGTATAGTTTTCAGGCAGATCGTGGCCGTTCATTTTTCCTTAAAGAAGATCCTGTGGCTGGGACTTATTCCTGGGCTGATAAGGCCGGGAAAGAAAGAGGAAAGGCTCATTTTTGAGTTCATACTCTCTTTCTAGCTTTAAGAGAGAGGTGAGAGCAAGGTGAGGAAGAAGAAGTGGAATCCGGCTGCCGGTGGTGCTACGGTGGTCCAAATCTCAAGCCGAGTTCGGATTTGCGAAGGCAACGCTGCTGCGAAGGCTTTCATCCGTCTCAAATTCTCTCCATGGCTCCGAAGCGAGTTCCTAGGGTAACAATTTCCTTCTTGGACATGTGAAGTCCTTAATTCTTGCATTGCATAGGGAAAACCCTTCCCCGCGAGTGTGCGGTGGGTTATGGCGTCCCTTGGGGTAGAAATGTGAAGTCCCCCTTATTAGAGTCCGGAATTAGAGTACGGATCTAGGCATACTGTGTGAAGCCCATCTGGACATATTGGTCTGGATTGGTGATGCTTGTTTGCATATCGGAGAAGACTCCATGATTATTGCTTGTATGCATGATGGATAAAGTACTGGAGGAAGTCCAGGAAATTGTGAGAGTTGGGTGCAACTCTTGTGGCCGTGAGTTTCCACTTTGTGTGCGGTTGAGCGTTGGGCTGCAACTGTATGAAAAGACTTCGTGCCGAACAGGCAAGGTGAAACCGACCCGCGCCTTTAAATGTGGCCTCAGGTACGATGTACTTGGTTGGGCAAGGCGATTTGAGCAACGGGGGGTGGCTGATCTGTACCTGCGTTATGTAGGCTAGACATGAGAGCGCCAAGGCATTGGGCTTTCGTCAGCGGCATAATGAGAGTCCTGGGCCTGCGTGATGGACTAAATGCTCAATGGTGAGATCCGGTGTTTCCGGTGTACCCGAGAGTGCCATGAGTGCACGGGACGTCGGGCCGTCGTGCCGGCGTTTGTGATATGTGACTGTGCGGTCGTGCACGTCTTGCTTGAATTGCTATATATATATCATATTGGAAGATTACTATGCAGGGATGGAATTCCGCTGCCCCGTGCCAGGGGCAGGGTCGTTATAATTGGTCAGCTGAATGGTGACCGTTGCCCTGTTTGCCACCGCTTGGTGGATTGGTTCTTACACGTACTGGAGGTGCTGGTCCGAGCGAGACTTAGCGGGCTGAAGCCCAAAGCCGCGTTGCTGCCCTCGAAGGCATTGTTTTGTTTCTTTTGTTCATGTGTGGCCGGCCTGCGTGCTGATGTCTGTAATCCACACTCTTGTTAAGAGAAATTGGCGTAAGGCCTTAAGGCCAGACTCTTTTATTGTATAATGTTTGTCTATATTATTTTATAGTGGACAGTGTTCTTTATCTTGAGTTCAAAGATTCAACCGTGAAACTTCCGCTAGAATGCTCTGTGTTAGGACGCGTTGGTTATGATATTAGTTCGTAGCGTCTCCGCCTGTTTGTGGAATATGGTGTCGGGCCCCGGCCGGACCCTCTATTATATTCTTCTTGACGGGTAGAGGTGTTACAGACAATTTCCTTGGTAAGAGTTTTGTCATATCTTGGTCTGTCATCTTGTCTGGATGACTTCCTCTTGAAATCTTTTATGGCCATTTTGTAGAATCTCTTGGCCAATAAGCTTATGAGCTCATCATTTGCTGGTGGAGCTTCTGGTCCATCAAATTCTTTGAAAGCAATGTTCTGCTCTTTCCTTCCTAATGAGGAGGTCTTCTGCTAAGCTGCTTCTCTAGACTTTTTCAGTTGCTCAAAAGATTCATCTTTCTGGAAATTCTCATATTGAGAGATAAGGTGAGATCTTCTGTCCTTTCCCTCATCTGCTGATCCTGCAACCTTTTAGTTTAGAGAGTCCCAAATGGCTTTTGTTGAAGTGCACTCAACCACTTTCTGGAATATGTCATCTGACTTAGTTTGTGCCAGAATGTCCATGGCCTTGGCATCATCAATTTGGCCTTCTTCTGTGCATCAGTCCACTCAGGTGGTGGAACTGCATTTATACTTGTTGAAGTAGTAGCCTCTTGAGTTGGAGGACCTGTCAAAATGGAGTTATAGATATCTTCATCAATAGAGTTCATTTATAATCTGATTCTTGCCTTCTAGATTGCAAACTTATTCAGATTGCAGACAGGAGGTCTGGTGCTTGAATATTCTTTATTTTGTGCCATGATATAAGAGAGGCACTAGAGATATTAAGATAGATCAAAGGAACTTTTGGTTCAGTTGTTAGGCTATGAAACCAAATGAAAACACACCCTCTAATACCAATTGAAAGAGAGGGGGATAGATCTTACTAACTCTGGAGGGGGGGGTGTTAATATAGTATTTTAAAAACTTGATTAGTTTTTATAGCGGAATTAAAATAAGTGATATCAGTGTATGTATAATGAGAAGTAACAAAAAGAAACAATCACAGCACAACAGAAATAAAGAAAGGAACAACTAGATGACACAAGAAAATTATAGTGGTTCCCCAAAATAGGGTACATCCACTCTTCTACCACCCTGGTAGGAATCCACTAACAGTTTTTGATCAGGTTCCCTGCCACCATAGGTTTTTTCTCAGATGCCCTGTCACCAAAAGATCCTATTTCAAGGGAGATCTCACAACCCTTTATGCTTTTGATCAGGTGCCAAAAAATAAAATCAAGTCTTTTGATAAGGAGACTTGTCAACCAGGTGATAACTTTTGAAGGGAGTTAGAAACCCTTTTTACAGTAAGAAATGAAAAGTGATGTTGCTTCTCTTTCTCAAACAACTGAGAAGACTTTAGTAGATGCTGTTGCCAAATCTCCCCCTGAGATGTTGAATGGTTCAGGGAGATGAAAGCTTTGCACAGGGTGTAGGTCTTGATGAAGATCTTCAGATACTTCTTGGACTGGTGTTGATGAGTTGTCCCTTTGAAGCCTGAAGCAGAAACTGAAGAAGACTAAAGATCTGTGTGTGATGTTCTTCTTTAATTTCCATAAGATAGCAATACTTTTCTCTGTATCAGTTGTCTGTAAAAATTATTGTTGTTATTTTTTTAAAAGTTCTTTTTATATTCTGAGAGGATTTCTACCTTTGAATTTTGAATATTATCCTTGATTTGCTTCTCAGAATTTGGGAGTTGAAACGGCTGGAAAATGTCTTAAATGTATTTCCTCAACTGTCCCAATAAATAAGTCAAGTAATTAACTCTATGAAATCCATAATCAATGCTGCCTTGAAACGACTATATTCTTGAGAATATAAGCATTAATTATCAGAGAATTACTGCCATAGAATAATACAAATTTTAATCAAAATGATAGATAAATCGCCAAAACTGATACTGACAGAAATTATTGAACTCAGGACAGATTTTGTCGACCTGAACTCAAAGTTCGTCGAGCTGAGAAAACCTCTTCGTCGAGCATAGCTCAGAGATAATTGATCTAGAAAACATCTGTCAAGGCTGAGCTCCAAGTTCGTCATCCTGAGGTAGAATTTCATCGACCAGAGAAACTGAGTATAGGAGGGAGTTCGTTGACCTGAGCTTGTATTTCGTCGAGCTCAGCTCAGAGTTGAAACTCTGTGTTCGTCGATCTATGATCGACGATCGTCGTGCTGAGTTCGATGAACTTCGAAATAATTTTTGAACTCTTGAAAATTTCAATTCTTCTAAGTCCGAGTCTCTGAATTCTCTAAGGGCTGGATCAAGGATTGTCTAACTAAGTCAAACTGACCTAAACCTTAGAAATAACAAATTTGACCCTAGGCTATACATGATGGGTTAATAACCTAATAGTGAAACTAGCCCAAATCCAAACTAGGGATCTAACAGTTGTCTTCCTAATTTTGTATGTAGATGACGTACTATTGATCAGGAATGACAAACCAACCCTGCAAGTTGTTAAGAACAACCTAGGGGACTGCTTTTCGAATGAAGGACTTAGGGAAAGCGACTTATATACTTGGTATTTAGATATATATAGATAGATCGAAGAAGTTGTTGTGTTTGACCCAAAGTACGTATAATGAAAAGGTGTTGAAACGGTTCAGTATGATTGAGACCAAGAAAGGATTCTTGCCCATTTCTCATGGTGTGAGTCTCTCTAAGGATCAGTGTCCTAAGTCTTATGAAGATAAGGACCGCATTAAGTTGATTCCATATGCTTCGACAATTGGGTTAATCATGTATGCAATGATATGTCCTAGAATTGATGTCTCTTATGCTTTGAGCATGAATAACAGGTATCAGTCTGATCCTGGTGAAGGTCACTAGATAGTCGCCAAGAATATCCTCAAGTACTTAAGAAGGACTAAGGATACATTCTTGGTATTTTGCGGAGAGGAAGATATTGTTGTAAGTGGTTACACAGATGCTAGCTTTCAAACTGAAAGGGACGAATCAAAGTCTCAGTCAGGGTTTGTGTATTGCCTAAATAGAGGAGCTGTTAGCTGGAAAAGTTCCAAGCAGGATAAAGTTGTCGATTCTACAACTGAAGACGAGTATATCACCGCTGCAAATACAACGAAGGAGGCTATATGGATTAGGAAATTCATCGGCGAGTTAGATATAGTTCCTAGCATTGTTCGTCCCGTAGTTCTCTACTGTGACAAAAACAGTACAATTGCACTTGCTTTGGAACCTAGATCTCATCAGCGCTCCAAGAACATACGCTGGTAGTTCCATCTAATTCGAGAGATTGTCGATCAAGGAGATGTGAGCATATGCACATACTTCTTGATTCATGAATATTGCTAGATCTGAACTCATTTGGGTTTTTCTTGTTCTTATTTCCGTTGAGTGCACAAGTGTTGTGCTATCCACAAAAACCAACACCTGCTTCTAGCTGTTCCAAAGTGCTTTCCAGGACATTTAAAATACACGCCCCTTAGTCATGGGTGTGACATAGAGGCATAACTCCTGTCACGGGGCGTGACTCCCCTGTAGAAGTCCAGATTCCTTTGCTACGTCAGATTAAATTTACACGCCCCATCACGGGAATGACCTATAGGCGTGATCGGAGGGGGGTAAATTAACATACCGTTTTGCACCAGACCCCTCACACATATTTTTGAGTCAAGGGAGTTGACTCGGGCTAGGGGTGCGCCATACTCGACAAGTAAAATTCATCGGAAATCATCGCGAATTTCCGACGAATTCGTCTAGTATGACTTGTGATTTGAGACCAATACTATTCGTCGAATATCGTCACGAATAACAAACAAATTCGTCAAATATATAAGACGAACTTGACATAGAATATTTCCTAGACCCATGGCGTTGAGTGCGCTGAGTGCACTCGACGCCATTCGACGAATTAGGCTTAGGCGTTGAGTGGACTCAACACCACTCAACGAATGTGGACTTCGAGGATTTTCTAAAAATGGGGCGTTGAGTGCATTGAGTGCACTCAACACCATTCGATGACCTATGTTGGTGCGCTGAGTGGACTTGACACAACTCAATGCCATTTGACTTAAGAAGATATCTAGGAGCAATCGACGCCACTGACGATTTTTCGAGCAAAGAGGGTATACTCAACGATTTAAACTCTGGAAGTGTTGGACTATATATGGCGTTGAGTGTTCACGATGAATCATGACGATTTGTCAAGTAAGTGTACGATACTCAACGATTCGTCGAGTAAGGATTCCTTACGTGACGATTTTGACTTGACTAATTTTCTGACGCAATTTTCTTGCTCTCACGAGCCCGACCTGAACCGGATTTTCGGAAATTGCGCCAAAACCATTGCATCAGACGCGTCTTCTCAATATGGTATATTTAAAGCTATAATAAGCGGTCCAATGTCAGGCCGACATGTGGCAAAGCAGTTAACCCTAATTTTTCATTATAAAAAGAGACTCGCGGAAAACCCTAGCCATCACTTTGCCATTTTGTCGAGTAATTAACTGTGCCGAAACTGTCGGAACCGAAGCAGATCGCCGGAGTCGATTTCCTTTCCGTAAAGCACGATACTAACAAGGAGGAAGTATGCTGCCAAGGAGAGTGACGAGATCCATGGCTGGAATCGACAAAAACCAGTGAGATTCCTAACCTCTCCCTTGGTGCTAAATCTCTAGTTATTACTTGGAGAGATATCGACTCAAAGGAGTCTTTATTCTTGAGAAGAAGTTTACTAGGAGGAGGCCATGCTAGGACTTGTGTCCTACAGATTAGATGTCTTTGACCACTCCTTCCTTCTATGTGAAGATGAGGACTTTGTTTCGTGAAGAAAGTTGGTGTAACATCCCATTTCCGGTTAGACCCCTAGGAGTCGGTTGGTCGTGACAGAACGCTAGGAAGACCAAAAATTGAAATAAATCAACCGAGATTTCGGGTCACGGGTTGGTCACGCCCATTACCGACCCGTCACGCCCATGACCTAGGGCGTGACTCCTTCGAAGATCGTCGATCTCAAGGAGACGATCGTCGGGCGCAGAATTTTCAACCCGGGCCTGTCACGCCCGTGACCTATGTGTCACGCCCGTGACCTAGGGCGTGACACCTTTGACGATCGTCGATCTCAGCGGGACAATCATCGAAGCGCAGAATTTGCGTCATGGCCCCGTCACGCCCGTGACCCAGGTGTCACGCCCCTGACCATGGGCGTGACCCCCTTCGGCGATCGTCGATCTCAGCGAGACGATCGCCGAGCGCGGAATTTGCCTGATGACCCTATCATGCTCGTGACCCATTTGTCACGCCCGTGACCTAGGGCGTGACCACCATTCGACGATCGTCGATCTCAGTTCGACGATCATCGAACTGAGAATTGGCCACCCGGGCCTGTCACGCCCGTGACCTATGTGTCACGCCCGTGACCAAGGCCGAAACGTCAGCCGGACTGGAAATTTCGGTAACCGACGTCGTAATCAATTCTGATTATGGGAAGTTACACCAGGAATATTTATGGGCCGTTTCCTACTCTAATTATTTAATAAAATAAGGAAATTTTGGTCCAATAGGAAATCGCCACCTGTCAAACACCTCCTCATTTCCAGCGTTTCAACTGCCCCTACCATAACCAAAACACCATTAAGAGGAGCCTTCATGACCATAATTGCTTACCTCTTTCCCCTCCCCATTTGTTGATCTATAAAAGACTCCTTAGAGCAAGAGGAGAAGGTTACATGCTCGATCAAACGGATTCAGATTCCTCCCCTTGCTGTTGAAGAATTTCCGGCGACGCCGCCACCACGCAAATGGCTTCCCGACGGTCTGCACGCCTCCAGCCCGCGAACAAGGTCCTCCCCTCCCTCTTCTTCTGCGGATAGATCTTAGAAATCATTAGGAGAGATATCGGGCTCAAAAGAGCCGGATCGGGTGGGCGTTTCCATTGTTTTCCGAAAATTTCATGGTGGCGGGTTCGCCGGAAACCGCCTCTCCGGCGGCTGTGCCGCCGCCCGATGGTAGCCCTCACCTCAACAGAGGAAGTGGTGGTGGTGGCCGGCCAGGGAGATGGCTGGGTGTCCAGGAGATGGCTTTAGAAAAGCTACAGGTTTCAAGCTTTTTTTTAGGTTGCTGGTTCAGGCTAAAGAAGGAGATGAACAGTAACATTTTATTATATTATATATTGCATAATTAGGAATTAATTCCATTTACTGTGGACTAGGTTTAAACTTGAAAATTATTGCCAGTAGGGGCTGAAACATAAAAAGTGGTCAACATAGAAAATGTAGCCCTTGAAGTCTAGTTTAATTCAAAATTGATGTCACTCGATTTGGAGTCCTGGTTAGACCACAACACACTTTTTGGTGAGATCTATCCAAAGGGCTGTCTTGACCTTAGAAAAATTCCCCACTCCAATCCAGTCATCAAAATGACTCGAAATTTGGGGTGTGGCCTAATATTATCTATATCTAGAAGTTATCCAAAAATTAGGATTTTTGGGAAATATTTTTCTATTGTTTTTAGAAAAATTCAATAATCCTAGCATAATTTAATTAGATGGCTAAAAGACTTTTAAACCCTCCCAAATTTTGGTGAGTGGTCCCTTGGGTTTATCATAAGGTTCTGGTAAAAATTTCATCTCATTTGTAGATGTTTTGGTTAGCTTTGTGTCCGACCCTAGGTTGATCCTTATAGGATAATTTTAGGATCAAACACCCCCTTGGTATTTGAGTGGCCATATCACCTCAACAGGGGCTGATATATTGGTCACTGACATTTTATGGCATGACACTCTCTCCAAGGGAGTTTGGAGTGGTTTGGTGTAGGGTAGCCTTAAAACCCTAGGGAAAATCCCTTAATGGTGGTTTTGAGGGTTGTGAAGGTCATGGGGTCAAATGACCTTGGACTGACTTAAAATTTGGTGGAGAGAACCATAGGACAAGTATAGTTATCTGAACAAAATTTTAGGGTATTTGGAGACAGCTAGGCCACCTAAAATCCTAACCCTAGTTTGGAGGTCACCAACTTTAATTTGAATTATTAAGCTATCTAATGCACTTCAAATCAAGTAAAATTTGGGCAAAGGGGTCTTCTGGTCAAAATAGCCATGATATAATTTTGTTGAGATTTTTGGGTTAATATATACAGTACTTCATTTACAACTCTAATTGTGCCCTAGATATTTATTTTGATGATTATAGAATTTCTGTTCACTAGAATATTATGAAATCTTGGATTAGGGCATCTTATAGAATGTTATATATTCTGTATTTTTCTTGGAAATTTTAACTGATTATTTCTAGTACATATTTCATTAACGTACTAATTGTGATATGTAGTCTAAAATATAGTTAAGGCCCCATTACTATTTGGAAAATTATAAAATTTGGTCAGTGGGTGTTTCCAAATTAAGATAGTCAATCTGTAATTTTCTATGGAATTTTAGATGGATAAAAATAGTACCTCCTTCATTAAGTTAGGAAAATTAGTATCTTACATTAAAATAAATTCAGAGTTCAAATGTTAGAGAAAAATTATGGTACTTGGTTTATGATGGTTGTACGTCACTATAAAGCTCCTATAAATTTTCGTGGGATTTTGGATACATATTTGCAGTACTTCCTTCATAATATGGTAGAAATGGCCTAAAATGGTAAATTAGAAAATATAGGCCTAAACACCTCTGGAATTTCTCAAAACTTGGAATTGCTGTTTAAATGTCTCATTGGATTTTTACTGATTTTATGATGATTTATTGTTGCATCATTAGTGCACTTCATGTTCATACTAGGGCATTCAGGAATCTTAGAATAAATAAATTAAATGCCCGATAAATAGGAAAATTTGGGAATCTTGGTCTTAGCTATATTATGTCACGATAGACCTCCAGTAAATATTATAGGAGATTCGGAAGACAAATTGGAGTACCTCCCCTCATACTCCTCACGTATCTTAGGATGGTCTGCAAATAGTAAAACCACGGAAACTGAACTAGAGCGGATAATGAACTTTGGGAGATGGAATTTTGGTAGTTTCTGGTTGGTTAGGACAAGCTAAGTTTAAGTCCATTATTGGAGTCAGGATAAGTAGAGTGTGAGAGTAGCCAGTGTTAAGTGGCGTTCGGGAACGACGAAAGATCGTCCACCCCGGGTAGGAATGGAAGAGTCTTAATACGCTAGGGCTAGATCTAAAGTAACTTAAAAAGGGATCGGGTAATGGAGATCAACCAATAATAATAAGTGCCTTGCGAAAGGGAACTTCGGGCCGTAATGCGGCCGTCTTGGTTCCTAGTGCCCTTTGAGAGCCCTTCATGGGGTATGCCGGGGGCAGTCCTGGGCTAACGTAAACCATAGGAATAATAAATTAAAAGAGCAACTAGTATAACTAGGGTTGCACATACACGCACCTCGGTAGCTAGGAAGGTAAAATAAGTTGCTTTGGTTGCCATTCAGACGGTAGCTCTGAAGGTAGATGCACGGACGGGATAGTCCGGGGAGCCGAGGGCTCGAGGGTTGGAGTACAGAATAAAGGTGGTGGGTCTTCGATATCTGATTTTCATTCACACCGGCATTGGTATGTTGACTCGGCGGTGTGGGACACTTAGCCAAAGAAAGTCTGGTGGGTATAGCCAGCAATAGTACGCGGATACTCTAGGTTGTGTTCTTCTAGGGGCGTACGGAAGGGCTAGGCCCGGTAGTGTGGATACCCGCCTAGGAGTGGGGGGCCCGACCCACTGTCTCCGTTTGCCACTATAGAGGTTCCTGGGAGTGAAGCTAGCTACCCGAATAGGGGGAACTAAAGGTCTGTGCGCATAGAGTCGTGTGCGTGAGTTGCACTTGCATGAATCATGGCATAGCATATCACTACACTCATATTTGCATACAACCGACACCCCAACGTATAAATCGGTATGGGACTTTTTATACGATGGGAGCCTTGCAGAAGACCCCTTAACTTATAAGTTTGTATGGGCATTCATATAAGTTAAGGTTACCTACTTATTTACTTACTGTTCTCTAGCTTCCTTTTTATACAATTGCTACTTATTAATTGTCCTCCTTATTACTTACTGCCGTAGGATTGTTAGACCTACTTTATTCTAAATAATTGTTAGATTAGCTCCCTTGTCATCTGCTTGATTATTCTCCACCTTTATAGCTTCCCTTTCCTCCTCTCCGCTCGGTGCTTAGGAGCCGTAGGGGGAGGGGTAGGGGATGATAGGGCTTAGTCTTTATGACTAATGGTTTTCGAACCACAATATTACAGGAGCTCCGGATGGGAGACAGGGACCAGCAGTCCAGGGACCAGCACTAGAGGAATACGGTGCGAATGGAGGTGGGACAGTCTAGCACCGGTGCACCTACGACCAGCTCCGTGAGTGATTAGTACTTTTATAGTTTTCTGTGATGAGTGACTTGTAGTGAGGACTCTGATGTACCGGGCTCGAGCCCATTTATTTATTTCCTGTTATTATCTACTGATGGACTGGATATGATTTCACTTTTATTTACATGTTTCTGTGGACTTGTTTACATTTTATGTAAAATTACTTCTCTCTCTTGTGATCGAAAAGGGCCGGCAGAATTGGCGTTTTGTAGTGGCGGCCTTCCCGTGAGTCGGTGCCACCGCAAAGCGGCAGTTCTGGGCTAAGACCCCGGTGTTTAAAAAGAAAAAAAAGGGGGTCTTACAAGTGGTATCAGAGGAGACCTCGATCGATCGAAATAGAAGTAGTCCACAAAATCTTGGGCCACCCCCGTGCGAGCTTAGTTTGCGGACAAACTAGCAGCGGAAGCAGTGGTGTGCCCATAAGGGAAATCACATGTGAGAGTCCATCCTAACCCTTCTTAAAATTCCATTCATTCGCTCTCTAACAAACGGAATTTTTACTTGTAGCCTGCGACGAACCCTATATCACAGCAGGGGACACCCCAGGCTCCAAATGTGGTCCCGCCTCCGCCGGCTCCAGCTCCGTTCCAGCAGACGGAGATGGGGCAAACACTGACGGCCATTCTGGAGGCCTTCAGAGCTCAGCAAGCCCCGGCTCCACAGCCAAACCCCGGGGCCAATTGGATGACTTTCTTCCGGGGACTTTCCCCTCCAGCTTACCAGGGGACAGAGTCTGCAGTACGTACGGAGGAATGGTTGGACACCATTTATGAGATGCTGGAAGGGATTCGATGCCCTACTGAGGAGGAAGTTGCTTTGGTGGTCTCCTGCCTAGAGTCACACGGAAAGAGGTGGTGGAAGTCTCAGCTTGACACCACCTTTGCGGGGATGGATTGCGCTGATATTACTTGGGAGGAGTTCAGAGCAGCGCTCCTGGGACATTTTGTACCTCAGTCGGCGAGGGATGACCTGGAGGATAGGTTCCTGCGGTTGAGGCAGGGGAACATGACTATGGTGGAGTACTATCAGGAGTTCACTCACCTGGCCCGCTATGCCCGCTTACCAGTTAGACGATGCTGGCTATGCCCGGAGGTTTTATAAGGGGCTTCAAGATGACATGAGATAGGCCCTCCTTTTCGTCTCAGAGGGGAGTCTGGCCAGGATTTTGGAGATGGCTAAGAAGAGAGAGGCGGATCAGCTTACAGTGAAGAGCCGGAAGAGACCGGTTGATGATACAGTGATTGGAGGTCGTAGAGACCGTCCTCGGGGCTAGTTTATTGGGGAGAGAAGGAACGGGGATCAGCCTCATCAAGAGTTTGGGCAGGAGCAGAGGAGTCAGGGGGTATTAGCTCCCCAGCCTATACAGATGCTGGAAATGCCAAGGACGGCAGAGCAGCCACCGGTATGCTATCAGTGCAACCAGCCGGGGCATATCAAGAGGAACTGCCCTGTGAGGCGAGCACCCCCACCAGCACATCAGGGCGCTCCACCTCCCCGACAGTTTGGCGGACGAGGACAGGACCGAGGACGAGGATTTTAGGATCGAGGCCGCAGGCCAGAGAGGGAGCAGGTGTATGCTCTAGACCTTACACAGCCCCGGAATCCGGAGCAGGTTATCACAGGTATGGCAGTACTTTTAAATTTTATTCATATAAACTAGTATTCTAGATATAACCTAGTTAGAAATTAAGAGAAGACAACTGCAACAAGAATACTAAGACACTTAATTACCCCAGGCATAGTCTTCGTTAGCGGCAAGCCCGCTCACACCCTCTTCGACACGGGTGCGTCGCAATCGTTCGTGTCGGAGGATTTCGTGAAAGGACTGGAAGGTGTGGAGCCATTCACTGGGAAGATGATGAGGGTGCGCCTACCCGATGGATCAGAGATAATGACCTCTGCTCATTGCAATATGGAAGCGAGGATCGGCGGGAAGGCATTTGAGGCACCAGCGACGATTCTTAAGATACCAGATTACAATCTGATCCTGGGCATGACTTGGCTGTACTGGAACCATGCCCAGATCGACTGCATGGCGAAGAGGATCACCGTGAGGCACAGCGACTCCTTCATTGTCATCGAAGGTAATATACCAGCACCTCGTACCTTATTATCGTCTGTGCAGTCCGTTAAGGCCCACCTGCAGGGGGGAGAAGTTTATCAGGTCCTTTTTGAGGCGGTCGTGGCCAAGGACTCCATTTCAGATATTCCAGTAGTGCGGGACTTCGCCGACGTGTTTCCGGAGAAGCTACCAGGGCTACCCTCGCACCGAGAGAAGGACTTTCAGATTCAGCTCATACCGGGGGCTAAGCCAGTATCCAGAGCTCCCTATCGAATGGCCCCAAAGGAGTTGGTGGAATTCCGAAGCCAGCTTCAGGAGTTAGTGGAGGCCGGGTTCGTTCGCCCTAGCTCTTCACCATGGGGAGCTCCGGTGTTGTTCGTTAAGAAGAAGGACGGGACCCTTCGACTGTGCATAGATTACCGTGCCCTGAACAGGTTGACGGTCCGGAATACTTATCCCTTACCAAGGATAGACGAGCTTTTTGACCAGCTGGAGGGAGCCCATTGGTTCTCAAAGCTGGATCTGAGGTCAGGATACTACCAGCTTTGCATTCGGGAGGAGGACACCCTGAAGACGGCCTTCAGCAGTAGATATGGGTTGTACGAGTTTACCGTGATGCCGTTCGGGCTCACGAATGCACCCTCCGCATTCATGGCCTTGATGAATCGGGTATTCGAGGAGTATCTGGATGTCTTCGTCATCGTATTCATCGACGACATCCTTATCTATTCAAGGATGGAGGAGGATCACGCGAGACATCTGGCCTTGACCATGGGGAAGCTGCGGGAGCATGAGATGTATGCCAAGTACAGCAAGTGCCAGTTCTGGCTAAAGGAGGTGGCCTTTCTGGGCCATGTCATCAGTGGAGCAGGTCTGGCAGTGGATTCGGTGAAGGTCCAGGCAGTATGGGAATGGCCACCACTAAAGTCAGCCTCGGATGTTCGAAGTTTCTTGGGACTTGCCGATTACTACCGGAAGTTCGTAAAGGGGTTCTCTCAGATTGCCCTCCCTCTTACGTCTCTGACAAAGAAGGAGTCCCCTTTTATCTGGACGCCTCGATGCGAATCTGCCTTCCAGGAGCTGAAGGATCGTCTCACCTCGGCTCCCATCCTTGCTCTTCCATCAGGGAAGGAGGGATTCCAGGTGTACACAGATGCTTCCTATCAGGGGATGGGTGCCGTTCTGATGCAGAACGGGCACGTGATAGCCTATGCCTCCCGTTTGTTGAAGCAGTACGAGCAGAACTACCCCGTACACGATTTGGAGACGGGGGCAGTTATTTTTGCTCTTAAGATCTGGCGACACTATCTCTACGGAGTACATTGCGATATCTTCTCCGACCACAAGAATCTGAAGTACGTCGACACCCAGAAGGAGTTAAACATCAGGTAGAGATGCTGGGTGGAATTTCTGTCGGACTACCAGTATACCATGCACTACCATCCGGGGAAGGCGAACGTGGTCGCGGATGCTCTGAGCCGGAGAGTGAGTACGACAGGAGTAGGCCCGCAGCTGATGGCCTTGGAGTTGGTTAGATCGTTCGAGGAGATGCAGATTTCACTATTGTCTGAGGATGACCCGGACCTATACAAGGAGTACCTGGGGTCGATGGTTACCACTGATGATATTCGAGACCGCATTAGTGATGGGCAGATGCTGGATGAGAGAGCTGAGCCGATATTCCGAGCCTTGGAGGAAGGCACGACAGGAGATTACTCTTTGAGGGATGGTCTCCTGTGTTTCCGAGGCAGAGTCTACATACCAGCAGGAGGACGGATCCGGGAGGACATTTTGACGGAAGCTCACTGCAGCTGGTACTCGGTACACCTGGGGATCACCAAGATGGTAAAGGATTTGAAGAGGAAGATGTACTGGCTGGGTATGAAGAAAGATATTACGTACTTTGTGACGCCTTGCGAGGCCTGCCAGCTCGTGAAGGTGGAGTGTAGGAACCTGGCAGGCTTGCTGCAGCCGCTTCCAGGTGCTGGAGTGGAAATTTGAGGATATAGCCATGGACATCATACATGGGCTACCTCAATCCCGTGCGGGGAATGACTCGATCTAGGTGATAGTGGACAGACTAACAAAGGTGGCCAGATTCATTCCAGTGGCTAAGGACGCACCGGATAGTGTATTAGTACGGAGGTTCATTGAGCAGTTTGTGTGTTATCATGGGGTGCCCAAGACTATCAATTCGTATCGGGATGGGCGATTTACATTCAGGGAATGGAGGTCAGTCCATACCCATTTGGGTTCTCGGTTGACATTCAGCACAGCTTTTCACCATCAGACCGACGGGCAGACAGAACGCACCAACCGTACACTAGAAGATCTGCTGCGACTGTGTATTTTGGAGCGTGGCGGGCATTGGGAGAGATTGCTGCCACTGGTCGAGTTTTCGTACAACAACGCCCATCAGTCCAGCATAGGCATGGCTCCATACGAGGCGTTGTACGGAAGGAGGTGCAGGACGCCACTATCATGGGTTCAGGATGAGGATCCGCAGGCACTAGGCTCGGAGTTTGTGGGAGATACAGATGCTCAGATTAGATTGATCCGGGACAGGATGTTGGAATCTTAGAGCAGACAGGCCAAATACTACGATGCGAGGCATCGTCAAGTGGAGTTCCAGGTGGGAGACCGGGTTTTCTTGAATATACGGCCGATGCACGGAGTCTCGCGGGTTCGCGGGCGGAAGAAGCTCAGCCCAAGATATATGGGGCCTTATAGGATCCTGGAGCAGATCGGCCTCTTAGCCTATAGACTAGAGCTACCACCGGAGTTAGCGGGATTGCATGACGTCTTCCACATATCCTCACTTCGAAGAGCTCTGCTACGCCCTGAGCAGCTGATTTCCTCGGCAGATGGCCCGGTGGCCTCAGATCGGTCAGTCAACTTGGAGCCTATCAGGATTGACGATACAACAGTGCGGGTCTTGCGAGGGAAGAAGGTTCCGTTAGTCAAGGTTCTGTGGAACAATCATGGGCAGGAGGAGCATACATGGGAGCCACAGGACTTGATGCGGCAAAAATACCCGGAACTTTTTCGTTAGGTATACCTCACAACCCCTTTGGACAATCAATTTGCCTTCCTGTTTTAAACCAATAGGACTGAAATTTCAAGAATAGGGGCTAAATCTTTTGTTTATTGGGGTGTATATACCTAGTTAATTGGGCGAATTAATCTTAGATTTGAAACCACACAAAGCAAACATAACGTAGAGATGTAATCTTTCTATTTTCATGGGATGTTACAAGCTTCTTTTTCCCGATTAGAGTCTCATAGGCTTAACCATGATTTCGGGGATGAAATCTTTGTTTTGTTTATTGGGATTTGTAACATCCCATTTCCGGCTAGACCCCTAGGAGTCGGTTGGTCGTGACAGAATGCTAGGAAGCCCAGAAATTGAAATAAATCAACCGAGATTTCGGGTCACGGGTTGGTAACGCCCGTGACCGACCCGTCACGCCCGTGACCTAGGGTGTGACTCCTTCGACGATCGTCGATCTCAGGGAGACGATCGTCGGGCGTAGAATTTTCAACCCGGGCCTGTCACGCCCGTGACCTATGTGTCACGCCCGTGACCTAGGGCGTGACACCTTCGACGATCGTCGATCTCAGCGGGACAATCGTCGAAGCGCAGAATTTGCGTCATGGCCCTGTCACGCACGTGACCCAGGTGTCACGCCCGTGACCAAGGGCGTGACCCCCTTCGACGATCGTCGATCTCAGCGAGACGATCGCCGAGCGCGGAATTTGCCTGATGACCCTGTCACGCCCGTGACCCATTTGTCACGCCCGTGACCTAGGGCGTGACCACCCTTCGACGATCGTCGATCTCAGTTCGACGATCGTCGAACTGAGAATTGGCCACCCAGGCCTGTCATGCCCGTGACCTATGTGTCACGCCCGTGACCAAGGCCGAAACGTCAGCCGGACTGGAAATTTCGGTAACCGACGTCGTAATCAATTCTGATTATGGGAAGTTACACCAGGAATATTTATGGGCCGTTTCCTACTCTAATTATTTAATAAAATAAGGAAATGTTGGTCCAATAGGAAATCGCCACCTGGCAAACACCTCCTCGTTTCCAGCATTTCAACTGCCCCTACCATAACCGAAACACCATTAAGAGGAGCCTTCATGACCATAATTGCTTACCTCTTTCCCCTCCCCACTTGCTGATCTATAAAAGACTCCTTAGAGCAAGAGGAGAAGGTTACACGCTCGATCAAATGGATTCAGATTCCTCCCCTTGCTGTTGAAGAATTTCCGGCGATGCCGCCACCGCGCAAATGGCTTCCCGACGGTCTGCACGCCTTCCAACCCGCGAACAAGGTCCTCCCCTCCCTCTTCTTCTGCGGATAGATCTTAGAAATCATTAGGAGAGATATCGGGCTCAAAAGAGCCGGATCGGGTGAGCGTTTCCATGGTTTTCCGAAAATTTCATGGTGGTGGGTTCGCCGGAAACCGCCTCTCCGGCGGCCGTGCCGCCGCCCGACGGTAGCCCTCACCTCAACAGAGGAAGCGGTGGTGGTGGCCGGCCAGGGAAATGGCTGGGTGGCTAGGAGATGGCTTTAGAAAAGATACAAGTTTCAAGCTTTTTTTTAGGTTGCTGGTTCGGGCTAAAGAAGGAGATGAACAGTAACATTTTATTATATTATATATTGCATAATTAGGAATTAATTCCATTTACTGTGCACTAGGTTTAAACTGAAAATTATTGCAAGTAGGGGCTGAAACATAAAAAGTGGTCAACATAGAAAATGTAGCCCTTGAAGTCTAGTTTAATTCAAAATTAATGTCACTCGATTTGGAGTCCTGGTTATACCACATCACACTTTTTGGTGAGATCTATCCAAAGGGCTGTCTTGACCTTAGAAAAATTCCCCACTCCAATCCAGTCATCAAAATGACTCGAAATTTGGGGTGTGGCCTAATATTATATATATCTAGATGCTATTCAAAAATTAGGATTTTTGGGAAATATTTTTCTATAGTTTTTAGAAAAAATTCAATAATCCTAGCATAATTTAATTAGATAGCTAAAAGACTTCCAAACCCTCCCAAATTTTGGTGAGTGGTCCCTGGGTTTATCATAAGGTTCTGGTAAAAATTTCATCTCATTTGTAGATGTTTTGGTTAGGTTTGTGTCCGACCCTAGGTTGATCCTTATAGGATAATTTTAGGATCAAACACCCCCTTGGTATTTGAGTGGCCATATCACCTCAACAGGGGCTGATATTTTGTTCACTAACTTTTTAGGGCATGACACTCCCTCCAAGGGAGTTTGGAGTGGTTTGGTGTAGGGTAGCATTAGAACCCTAGAGAAATTCCCTCAATGGTGGTTTTGAGGGTTGTGAAGGTCATGGGGTCCAATGACCTTGGACTGACTTAAAATTTGGTGGAGAGAACCATAGGACCAGTATAGTTCTCTGAACAAAATTTTAGGGTATTTGGAGATAGGTAGGCCACCTTAAATCCTAACCCTAGTTTAGGTCACCAACTTTAATTTGAATTATTAAGCTATCTAATGAACTTCAAATCAAGTAAAATTTAAACAAAGGGGTCTTCTTGTCAAAATAGCCATGATATAATTTTGTTGAGATTTTTGAGTTAATTTATACAATACTTCATTTACAACTCTAATTGTGCCCTAGATATTTATTTTGATGATTATGGAATTTTTGTTCACTGGAATATTATGAAATCTTGGATTAGTGCATCTTATAGCATGTTATACCTTCGTATTTTTCTTGGAAATTTTAACTGATTATTTCTGGTATATATTTCATTAACGTACTAATTGTGATATGTAGTCAAAAATATAGTTAAGGCCCCATTACTATTTGGAAAATTATGAAATTTCGTCAGTGGGTGTTTCAAATTAAGATAGTCACCCTGTAATTTTCTATGGAATTTTAAATGGATAAAAATAGTAGCTCTTTCATTAAGTTAGGAAAATTAGTATCTTGGATTAAAATAAATTCAGAGTTCAAATGTTAGAGAAAAATTATGGTACTTGGTTTATGATGGTTTTATGTCACTATAAAGCTCCTATAATTTTTCTTGGGATTTTGGATACATATTTTCAGTACTTCCTTCATAATATGGTAGAAATGGCCTAAAATGGTAAATTAGGAAATATAGGCCTAAACACCTCTGGAATTTCTCTAAACTTGGAATTGCTGTTTAAATGTCTCATGGTATTTTTACTGATTTTATGATGATTTATTATTGGCTCATTAGTGCACTTCATGTTCATACTAGGGCATTCGGAATCTTAGAATAAATAAATTAAATGCTCGATAAATAGGAAAATTTGGGAATCTTGGTCTTAGTTATATTATGTCATGATAGACCTCCAGTAAATATTATAGGAGATTCGGAAGACAAATTGGACTACCTCCCCTCATACTCCTCACGTATCTTAGGATGGTCTGCAAATAGTAAAACCACGGAAACTGAACTAGAGCGGATAATGAACTTTGGGAGATTGAATTTTGGTAGTTTCTGGTAGGTTAGGATAAGCTAAGTTTAAGTCCATTATTGGAGTCAGGATAAGTAGAGTGTGAGAGTCGCCAGTGTTAAGTGGCGTTCGGGAACGACGAAAGATCGTCCACTCCGGGTAGGAATGGAAGAGTACTAATACGCTAGGGATAGATCTAAAGTAACTTAAAAAGGGATCGGGTAATGGAGATTAACCAATAACAATAAGTGCCTTGCGAAAGGGAACTTCGGGCCGTAATGCGGCCGTCTTGGTTCCTAGTGCCCTTTGAGAGCCCTTCACGGGGTATGTCGGGGGCAGTTCTGGGCTAACGTAAACCATAGGAATAATAAATTAAAAGAGCAACTAGTATAACTAGGGTTGCATATACAAGCACCTCGGTAGCTAGGAAGGTAGAATAAGTTGCTTTGGTTGCCATTCAGACGGTAGCTCTGAAGGTAGATGCACAGACGGGATAGTCTGGGGAGCCGAGGGATCGAGGGTTGGAGTACAGAATAAAGGTGGTGGGTCTTCGATATCTGATTTTCGTTCACACCGGCATCGGTATGTTGACTCGGCGGTGTGGGACACTTAGCCAAAGAAAGTCTGGTGGGTATAGCCAGCAATAGTACGCGGATACTCTAGGTTGTGTTCTTCTAGGGGCGTACAGAAGGGCTAGGCCCGGTAGTGTTGATACCCGCCTAGGAGTTGGGGGCCCGACCCACTATATCCGTTTGCCACTACGGAGGTTCCTGGGAGTGAAGCTAGCTGCCCGAACAGGGGGAACTAAAGGTCTGTGCGTATAGAGTCGTGTGCGTGAGTTGCACTTGCATGAATCATGGCATAGCATATCACTACACTCATATTTGCATACAACCGACACCCCAACGTATAAATCGGTATGGGACTTTTTATATGATTGGAGCCTTGCAGAAGACCCCTTAACTTATAAGTTTGTATGTGCATTCATATAAGTTAAGGTTACCTACTTATTTACTTACTTATTTACTTATTGTTCTCTAGCTGCCTTTTTATACAATTGCTACTTATTAATTGTCCTCCTTATTACTTACTGTCGTAGGATAGTTAGACCTACTTTATTCTAAATAATTGTTAGATTAGATCCCTTGTCATCTGCTTGATTATTCTCCACCTTTGTAGCTTCCCTTTCCTCCTCTCCGCTCGGTGCTTAGGAGCCGTAGGGGGAGGGGTAGGGGATGATAGGGCTTAGTCTTTATGACTAATGGTTTTCGAACCACAACATTACAGGAGCTCCAGATGGGAGACAGGGACCAGTAGTCCAGGGACCAGCACCAGCGGAGTACGGTGCGCATGGAGGTGGGACAGTCTAGCACCGGTGCACCTGCAACCAGCTCCGTGAGTGATTAGTACTTTTATAGTTTTCTGCGATGAGTGACTTGTAGTGAGGACTCTGATGTACCGGGCTCGAGCCCATTTATCTATTTCCTGTTATTATCTACTGATGGATTGGATATGATTTCACTTTTATTTATATGTTTCTGTGGACTTGTTTACATTTTATGTAAATTACTTCTCTCTCTTGTGATCGAAAAGGGCCGACAGAATTGGCGTTTTGTAGTGGCGGCCTTCCCGTGAGTCGGTGCCACCGCAAAGCGGCAGTTCTGGGCTAAGACCCCGGTGTTTAAAAAGAAAAAAAGGGGGGGTCTTACAGTTGGACTTTTGAGGATGAATAAGGGAGGAGGAATCCTGGATGTGATTTGGGAATATCGGTTATAGGAGGAAGACAAACTGATGTCGTTCGTTTCGCTTTAAGATGCGCGCAAATATCTATTTTCTGCGTGCAGCGAACTTCGAGACCGTTTTCGGGCACGACGCGTCCAGTTCTGGGCTTTGGACAAAACACGAAAGTAGTAGCACTTGGAAATACCTTTCCAACGAGTGGTTTCCTGTATTCATGCAAGGTTTGTAGCCACGAGAAAATATGATCAAACTTTTTGGGTTGTTAACGTGCAGAAATCTGTTTTCTGCACGCAACAGACTTCGAGGCTGATTTCAAGTACTCTATTGTCTGATCTGGGTGATGGACTGAATATCAAAGTTGTATTTCTTGGAAATACCTTCACAATGGATAGTTACATGACTTCATAAGAGTCTCGTAGACTCGGGAATGGCCGATCAAATTGGCTATACAGTCAAGTCTTATACTTAATACTCTCGAGTTAGCTTAGTATTGGGCTTTGTTTGAGTAAAGAAATGGTAAGGATATTTGTAGGGGTTTCGAGTGAATTTTTCCCTATGAGAATGTATTAAAAAAAGGATTGGAAACATAATTGGGCATGATTGTAATTTGTGAAATGGAATGGGTTTGGAGGAAGATTTGACGCTTGGTAATTGAACGGGTAAACCGTGTATTCATGCTAATGAAAGGGGTGAACTATCTTATGCTAATGAGATTACCGTGATGGAAGCATAATGATTGGTGGATTCTTGTCCCTTAAAATAAAAATAAAGAGGTTGATACATGGCAATGATATGAGTTAAATAAGGAAGGTGTAAAGTGGTCCACTACTTAGAGCCGTGTCTCCCTACAGGTAGCGGTGTGGAATTAATGTGTTGTGCAAGGTGGCTTTCCACCTGTGTTAATAAAGAACACATGCATGCTCTGAAGTATGGGAAATGTGGAATGGTGTAGTGCATGTGTTTGACCGCACAGGATGGATAATGATGAAAAGAGGCTTTGGTCGGTTGGGCTTGGTCCTTGGTGTTCACTCCCGAGGCTCCTTCCACACCGAGTGGACGGTTGGGCTTGGTCCTCTGGTGATATGATCCCATAGACTCCTTTCGTGCCACGGTGATGTGAAACTACATGCGGTGTGATTCGACATGCGGTGTCGTAATCCTAGGTTAAGGATAGTGTGGCAGGTCTACGGGCTTGCCAGTCGTCACATCGACGGGATTTGACAAATAGACCTTAGGTTGTTGGGCTTGGTCCTCGGTGCTCATTCTCGGGGCTCCTTCTATGCTAAGTGGACAGTTGGGCTTGGTCCTTTGGTGATACGCTCCACTAAGCTACTTTCGCGCCACGATGATAGGCCAATAAGGCTTGGTCCTTAGTGCACACCTACCCAAGGGTCCTTCTGAGCCGCAGTATGCATGTGAGCTCCGGTGTTGTGTTCTTAGCATTAAGGCGTACAGAGGCCTAGGCTTGGTAGTGTGGATGTCCACTTAGTAGTATAGAAGCCCGCTCTACTATCACAGTCTGACCACGACGGATGACGCCTAAGAGGTTAGCTACCTGCTCGAAAAGTGGGAACTACAAGTCTGTGTCAACATAGTTATTGCATGTGCATAATCATGGGTGAGTCATTGCATTGCATTCATATCATTACATACATTACATATACAAGATCCTCATCGAATAATTTTGTATGGGCACTTTTATACGATGAGATACTTTACTGTTTAGCCGATCCTTAACTTATATGTCTATATGGGCACTCATATAAGGTAAGTTACTTCCTGTCATAGATTCATATTTTATACTGTTGATGGTAGAATTGCTAGAGTAAATTGCTATACTCATTTGATGTACTTACTCTGATATTCACTAATATTGATGAATCCTTTACCACCTGTTTGTACTACTGTTTATATATATATATTATACCCTTGTTCCTTTCTCTGCCCAGTGTTGAGGAATCGTCGGGGGAGCGGATGTGATTGCCAATTAATATTTATGACTAACAGTTGCTACGTCTTCCTTTTTTAGAAGGAAACCCCGCAGATAGAGCAGCAGTAGGTTACACAACAGGGCAGCCATGTTAGGATGACAGGGCCTGAAGTGATGATACCATCGCTACCGTTAGTGACTGATGTGAGTTCTGAGAGACACATCTTATAGCCTTTTTGGCTTGTACTATGATATTGTAGAAGCCTTGTTGCTTCTCTTATTTGATGTATTTGTTTTGGACTCATATTGTGCTATTTTGACTTCTGTTTATATTCTTTATGTTGGGTTGGCATGAATGATATGTTTAGCTGGCAAGATAGGGGTCTTATAGTACAGGTTAGCCTGTGTTATAACGCTACCGTAAGGCGGCTATTCTAGGCATAAGACTCCCCTCATACCGTGTTTTGTGTTCCAAGAGGGGGTCTTACACGTAACCACAAGCTCAGGGGCGTGACTCACCCATTAAGGAGACAGTTTCCGCCACAAGCCGTTCTAGCTTACACGCCCTGGTCACGTGCGTGACAAGGGGGCGTGACCTCTTCTACAATAGCCAGATTAAATACCATCATTCCTTTTTACCACCATTTTTTGAAATAGTCAAGACACCATAGGTCACGGGCTTGACCTAGCGGCATGATCTACCAATTTACACAATTTTGGCAGTTTTCCCCAATGTTCCCAGGCTTTCAAGATGTCGGTTTTATACCTTACACCCCCTAGGTCATAGGCCTGACCTTGGGGCGTGACTCCAACAAATTTTACTATAAATTCCAGGCAAAACCAGGAGCTGGGAGAATGATTTTGGAGTTTATTTTCAGTATGTTTGCATTACTTTTCTGTATTTTCCATTTCATTGTGTAATGTTTAGCTTTGGTAATTTTTAATTCAAGTAATCTTTTCATTTGCAATCATATCTCTCTTTACCTTCTTGTGTAATTCCCTTATCATGATGAGTAGCTAAACTTCATTTAGCACTTAATCATGATGAACTTTAGAATGAAATAAACTTGCTTTATTTTTCTCAAAATCATCAAGCTCTCTACTATGTTCACTTTGATTTATCTTTGAATTTAATTGCGTCGAATTCATATATCGCAAATATTTTTCCGATCTAAGATCCGCATGCTAGTTGATCGAGAGATCTGTGCAAGCGAGGAGATCACACAAAGATAAAAGGAGTTACATGCACTCCTCGAGAGAGGATGACATAAATCTTCCAGATTGGAGTCATGTCCAATAGCGGGGTTCATCACCTAAAGCAAGCTTAGGGGTTTCGACTGACCGAGGGTTCTTAATCGATCAACCTAAGGTTTGTCAAGAGCGTATTCTTGAGAGTTGCACTTTCGTATTTTGGGAACCTCCACGATCAAAGTAAGTAGTTTATAGGATTGCATTTTATTATTTCATGAAATTAATTTTAATCCAAAGGGATTTTAGATCAATTGCTAATCTTTATTTCATACAATTTCTCTCAATAATTTAATCACACATTTTCTCTTTTTGCAAATCAACCACTCATTTATATTCAATAAAATAATAGCTCTTCCTTATGAGTACAAGTACTCGATAGCCCCCAGTCTAAATACGACACTTGATCTTATACTCTAAAATGATAGGAATACTTGCCTTATCGATTTATAATTGCGCTCTAGCGTGAATTTTATTCAACAAGACTAGTCTGAGAAAGAGTTCGACTCACTTTTTGGTGATGAAGGCGACGACTAGGATGATTAGGCCTAAGGAATATCCTAAGAGATTTTTGTTCCCGTCTTTATTATAACTATAATTTTTTGTACACTCGCAGACAGAGCCATTTTTGTAAAACCATAATATTTATAAATAAAGTTTGCTCTTTGGTTTCAATTCTCTCATTCTTTATGAATTTATATTAACTTTTATCACTTGCCACTTTTCCCCAAACCCTAGGCTCACCTGTCACGGACCCTTGATGCTCAGACTATACTTACGGTATAGTTCATCAAAAATCAGAGTCCAGCGGTATTCAAGACATTCCTTATGCACTCGCACTCGATAGGGCTAGGTCAATCCCAGTGGCTAGTCGGCTTTTTGCACTCGCAGCTTTAAAGTTTTATGCGCTATTAGCTCGACACCTCAGGAGTAAGCGAGTGCATAATGGACGTGAGTAGAGGGGTATTGTTCTACTCGTGTTTTACCATGCTTTTTTTATTCAATGTTGGCATTCCTGGAGAGTGGCGAGTGCCCAATTAGTGAGAGTGGACCTAAAATGACCCCACTCGCCTACTTTTTCATGCTCATGTTTTTTTATCTTGCTTTTGAATTGACCATAGCTTCTTGTTGCATCATGTATCTCGAGTGTTCCCCCAACCCCGTTGACTAGTGAGTGCCCGTTCAGCGGGTGATGTTTTTAGTTGTCAACCAAAATCATCTAGAGGGGGGTGAATAGGTGAGGTCTGCGTCTTTTTGCGGAATAAAAATTTGAAAGAACGGAGCACGAAAAAAAACCAACAAGCCACAGGAGACACAAGATTTTTATTGGTTCCCAACCTTGGGTACGTCCACTCTCCACCTCACCGATCTAGCACAATGCTAGATTCAGCTACTTCACTATTATCTCGGATTGAAAACCAATCCTACAACTCGGAGCAATGCCCCTACCACTCAGATTCAAAATGCTCCTACAAAATCTTGGAGAACAAAGCTCCTACAACTCAGAGAAGAATCTCCTACAAGATTAAATTATTGTACAGAAAAATATACAAACAAAAATTATAACAGATCCTGAGTCTTCAGCCTTTCTTCCTTCTTAAAACTTGAAGCTCTGTCAGAAATGAATCGAAGAAGACTGTGGAAAAATCTCTGGGTCTGAAAGCTTAGGATCAGAACGATCAATATATAGGTCTGTAGAAGTTGAACGCATTAATCTATTGATGCCTTCTTGTTCTGAATCAATTGGATCAGAGAAGAGCAGCGTCGAGAATGAAGAAGAATAGCGACGGCCTTCCCGATTTATAATGAATAGTACGATTCAGAAAACTTGATTTATTGTTGTTAGGGTTAGTCAAATTTGAAAAGACCTTTTATAGGACTTACCTAACGGTCATAATCATAAATGACTGCACACGTGGACCAATAAGAATCAAGGTTAAATTTGAAAACATTACCATCTGGACTTAACAAAAATTCATGAAATGAACTTCATTACTCGAGTGAAAAACAGACTACTCGAGAACAACATTAGTTTCTCGAGAAGAAGGTATAAGGTTCTCTAGAATAAGTCCTTAAGGAAAACATGGAAATGAGATCTGGCTTCTCGAGAAGTAACTTATATTACTCGAGAAATATATAAAGTCTTCTCGAGAACTAACTGGACTTCTCGAGAACAAATAAACTTCTCGAGACTTAACTTCTTCTTACTCGAGAAATATATAAAGTCTTCTTGAGAACTAACTGGACTTCTCGAGAACAAATAAACTTCTCGAGACTTAACTTGTTCTTACGTGAGTGATAGACTTCTGCTTTCTCAAGACAAGGCTTGGCCTTCTCGAGTAATGATTTCTGTTACACGAGTACAAGACTTAGAAAATTTTTTACGGAGTTTTATGTTAACTCGAGAAAGAGGTAAGTCTTACTCGAGTACTATATGGCTTTCTCGAGTAGTAAAGAAAGCATTCTCGAGAATAGCATCTGCTACTCGAAAACTACACTGAGCAGACTCGAGAAATTTCTCCAACACTACTTGAGTACAAAGATGTCCTTCTCGAGTAATGAACTTAGAAAATTTTTTGACTTTCTGAAAAATATTTTTCTTTAAGGTATTCAGCAACTATTCTTTATTCCATTACTTTAGTTCTTTAAAAATTAAGTGTGTCCTAATAGAGAGGCTACACATGAGTCAATACCATGGATCACATAATGAGGAATTATATTGTATGGTCCTGTGTTTGGTGACTCATTGTAGACTGACATTTGTCTACACTTGGCAATTATTGTAATGACTCCATCAGTTAAATAACATATAATAGAATGTTCGGTCGGGGCCCTCACACTATATTATACAAACAGGCGGCGAGGTCACGGGTTAATACCAAAACAGGTACGCATCCTAACAAAGAGCATACTAGCGGAAGATTTTAACGTTAAAACTGAACTCAATCCATGAATGTCCACTATATATAAACAACCACATATATATATATATATATACTCACGAAGAAATGTATAGCAAATACTCAAGAGTTTGTCCTTAAGGCCTTACAGTTATGCTTTATAAGTGTGGATTACAAACATCGGCATGCAGGCCGGCCACACATAAACATAACAAAAGACTTTGCTCAGCCTTCGAGGGCTAGCAACAGTAGTAGTAGGGACTTCAGCCCTCTATTTCCCGCTCGGCTCTCCAGTACCTGCACAGGGACAGCCCACCATAATGGTGGCAAACAAAGCAACGGTCAATATTCAGCTGACCAATTTATAATGACCCTACCCCTTTCCAGAGGAAGTGGTATTCCTTCCCTGTAGGCATAGCATTTCACAAGCTGATATATCATACAATGTGCACTCACACACAATCAACATATCACAACCGTCGGCCACGCGGCCCAACGATCTGTGCACTCAGGGCACATTCTTGGTGTACCGGCAAACCAGGGTCCCACCACCGTTCAAGGTCCGAAATCCAACAGTATTGAGAATTTAGTCTTAATGGCGCGTAGGCCTAAGACTCTCATTATGCGCTCCAATGAGACTAATAACTAGGTCTACCAGTCAGTTAGACATAATGCGGTCCGATTCAGCCAATCCCATTGCTCAAATCGTCCAAAATGATGCGGGTCAGCTTTCCCCTTATCCATTCGGCATGAAGCCTCGAAGAGCTCGCAGCTCACAATAGCCACAATATTCACCAAGGACTAGTTTCATAAACCAAAAAGGGAGTTAGTGCCAGCGTTCCTCACGGTTGCTTGGCAGGTTCAACAGAACTCTCTTTCTGCACCAAAACTCAACCCAAACATAACATATAACACAATAATTACGAGGGTATTTTCCTGGGATTCCACTCTACTACTTCCTGTTACTACCCTTCACAGGCACAACCCCTCGACTCCACAACATACAAGTTTATACGCGGAGTCTTCTCCGGTCCGCAAAATGAAACATCACCAATACAGACCAAACTGTCTAGATGGGCTTCATACAACATGCCTATTCCGTACTAAACATTTTCGGATCTATATGCATGACTGGGGATTTCAAGAATCAACCCAATGAAATCCCTCAACAGCCACCTTTTGGTTGGGGAAATCCATATACATGCCAAAACGAGGACTTCACATGTCCAAGAAGGAATATCGTTACCCTTGACGACCTCTTTGGATTCATGGAAATCTAGCTGGATAGAAAGCACCGCAATGCTCTTGCCTCCACAAATCTGGACTCGGCTCGCAATTCCGAACGCTGAATCTCCACCGGCGGCCGGATCTCTTCTCCTCCTCCTTCCTTGCTCTCCCTTCTCTCTATCTCTTTTAGAAAGAGAATGGCCAAGATTGAATGAGAGTTATCTCTTAACCCCTTGCCTTATATAGTAGGGAGAAGCCTGGTCCATTAGATCCCAGTTGAAGGAAATGGAAGGCCACAAATTGCCCTGAAATAACTTTTCCTGGGCCGAAAACAGCTTGTGACACGACCGTGTCCCAGGCCGTGTGCATTAAGTGGCAAAGAAAACGACTAATCTAGAACAGGACACGGCCATGTGACACGCCCGTGTAATAGGCCGTGTGCCCTGACATGGATTTGAACACACCCGTGTCCAGCCCGTGTTCACCAGGCCTCATTGCCCCGGACAATACCCGAGGAAGACAAGGCCTCTAACACGCTCATGTCGCTGGCCATGTACCCTCTCGACAAACGTCGAGAGTATTTTTTCGAGTACTCAAGACAATATAGAGCAGGACACGGCTTGGGACATGCCCGTGTCCCAGGTCGTGTTGCCCTCTCTACAAACGTTGTGTGCTTTTCGTCGAGCACACAACAGGTTGTGTGTCCACTTGACAACACAGAGCATGACACGTCTTGGGACACGCCTGTGTCCCAGGCCGTGTTGCCTAGCCTGCACTCACTCTTGAGATTTTGGGGTGTTACAACCCTCCCCTACTTATAAGAAATTTCGTCCCAAAATTTACACACAGTAAGGAAAACAACAATCATGACTTTATAACTTCCCAAAAGTTTGATACAACTTTACACGCACTGTAAAAAAGTTTACACAAATAGCTAGGGAAATTCAGCCCGCATGGTTTGCTCTCGCTCCCATATTAGCTCCTCATGGCCACAGTTGTCCCATCGGACCTTGACCATCCCAATTGTCTTGTTCCACAACTGTTTATCAGCTCTATCCTCTATCTGAATGAGCCTAACTTTCGTCATTAGCCCAAATTCGACCAGTACACGATTGTTTGCAATCACTTGAGCTGGATCTTTCATGAATTTTCGAAGCACTGATATGTGGAACACATCATGCAATCTACTGAATTCTGCCGAAAGAGCTAGTCGATAGGTAGCTTCCCCCACTCGCTCCACCACTTCAAACGGACCAAGATATCTCAGACTTAACTTTTTCAGATGCCGAATCCTGGACACACCTTTGAACGGTTTTATCTTCAAATATACGCAATCGCCCACTGCATATTCCACGTTCCGATTCATGGCATTGTAGTATTTGGCTTGCCTATCCTGGGCTATCAATAGCCTCTCCCGAATAGAGCGTATCGTCGAATTAATTTCTTCGACTTATTTATGCCCATATTGTTTATATTCGCCTGTTTCCGCCCAATCAAACAGTGTACAACATTTCCTACCATACAAAGCTTCAAATGGAGTCATACTTATGCTCGCTTGGTAGCTATTATTATAGGCAAACTCTGCCATATAGAGATGATCTTCCCACCTCTTTCAAAAATCCAAGGCGCACATTCAGAGCATGTACTCCATCATTATGTTGGTCCTCTCAGTTTGGCCATCAATTTGGGGATGAAAGGTTGTACTGAATTTTAACTTTGTGCCCAACAATTGATGGATTAGCCTCCAATCATTCGAAGTGAATTGCCCATCACAGTCACTTACGATGCTACGGGGAACACTGTGCAATCGTACGATTTGCTCAACATAAAGCTTTGCCAAGACTTCCATTGAATCATCCCTCTTTTTCGGTAGGAAGTGAGCCACTTTAGTCAACCGGTCTACGATCACCCAAACCGAATCATTTTCGCGTTGAGATCTCGGCAACCCGTGCACGAAATCTATCGAAATATCATCAATTTTCCATTCCGGAATAGGTAACGACTTCAGGAAACCTCCGGGTTTCTGGCATTCTGCTTTCACCAAGGCACATGTTTGACATTTAGCCACATAATGTGCAATGTCTTTCTTTAATCGTGGCCACTAGAACAACTTTTTCATGTCCTTGTACAATTTTGTGCTCCATGGGTGAATTGAGTATTTTGTAAAGTGAGCCTCATACATCAATTCTTACCTCAACTTACCCATACTTGGGACGCACACACGACCCTCTTTCCTTAAAAGGCCGTCATCCTAGGAGAATCTGTCATTTGAACCATCCACATCATAGCGTTGGAGACTTTCATCAAGTTCCATTGTTCGTCGAACCCTGTCCGCAAGGTCATACTGTACCTCCGTCTAGTTCAAGCATGCATCGGCTATGGAATTATTTTCAACACAAGAAATCTCTAACGCTTCCAACTCCTGGATCAGACACGCATCATGCATCTTCATCCAATTTTCCCTTACCGGAGTCCAATGACTCAAGGCATCTGCGACCATGTTTCCCTTCCTAGGAGTATAATGAATATCAAAGGGGTAGTCCCCGAGGAACTCCATCCACCTCCGTTGTCGCATATTGAGATCATTCTGATCCATTAAGTATTTTAGGCTCTTATGATTCGTAAAGATGTCCACTTTGACACCATATAGGTAGTGCCACCACAATTTTAGTGCAAAGATCACCTCCACCAACTCGAAGTCATGGACAAGATAATTCTGCTCATGCACTTTCAACTGGCATGAGCCATAAGCAGTCACCTTACCAAACTGCAGAAGAACACAACCTAAGCCACTCCCTGAAGCATCACTATAAATCTCATAGCCGTCTGTACCACATGGCGATGTTAGTACAGGCGCCGCAGTCAAATGACTCTTTAGCTCTTCAAAAGCTCGCACATACTCCGACGTCCAAACGAACTTCTGATCCTTCCTCGTTAATGTGGTAAGAGGCAAAGCGATCCGTGAGAAGTTTTCCACAAAACGTCTGTAGTAGCCTGCCAGTCCAAGGAAAATCCTGACTTCGGCCACCAAAGACAACATTGGCCACTCTTGTATGACACTTATCTTTAATGGATCCACAATAATGCCCTCTCCACTTACCACGTTGCCAAGAAAAGCCACTGATGACAGCCAAAACTCACATTTTGATAACTTGGAAAAGAGCTTATTTCTTCGCAGAGTATGCAACACCAACCGTAAAAGGTTCGTATTATCAGCTTCAGATTGAGAGTACACTAAGATATCATCAATGAATATGATCACAAACAGATCCAAGTACTCTCGGAACATTCGGTGCTTTAGATCCATGAACACCAATGGCGCATTACATAGCCCAATCGACATTACAGTGATCTCATAATGACCGTAGCGTGCTCCAATTACTGTCTTGGGAATGCCACCTTCCTGAATGCTCAATTGGTAATATCCAAATTTTAAATCCAACTAAGAATAGACAATTGATCCCACTAGCAGATCGAAAAAGTCATCTATCTGTGGAATCAGATACTTGCTTTTCTCTATCATCTTATTCAATTCACGATAATCAATACACAACCGTAGACTACCGTCTTTCTTTTTCACAAACAAAATAGGTGCACTCCAAGGTGACATACTTTGGCGTATATAACCTTATTCAGCCACTCTTGCAACTGAACTTTCAGTTCTGCCATTTCCTTTGGCGCTACGCAATATGTCGAGTGGGCCACAGGTTTTGCACCTAGCACCAACTCAATAGTGAAGTCAATCTCCCACTGGGGTAATAGCCCAGGAAGATCATTAGGAAACACATTGGCAAACTCCGACACAGTCGGAACATCATTGATACTGGCCTTTGGCTCAACATCCTGAATAAGAGTGAAGAATAACTCAGCGCCCTCCGAGCAGCATTGATGACTTGGAGAGCAGACATCAAGGTCCCGTCTACTCCTCACATACCACCGAAATTAGTCTCAAGCTCGGTATTCTGGCCCAGTGTGATCTCCTTTGAATTGCAATCAATAAAGGCACGCTGCTCCGAGAGCAAGTCCATACCAAAGATCACATCAAATTCCGATATTGGTAGCACAGATGCACTCAAGCAGAAATCCTGGCTTCCTATTTGCACTTCCATGCAGCAAGTCTTAACCGCACACATCACACATCCAGTTGGTAACAACACCTTCACATTATCTGTTGTCAAAGGACTAGGTACTCTGATTAGCGCTACGAAGTCCTTAGACAGAAACGAATGCGAAGCACCCGTATCAAATAGTGCTCTCACCGGATTGTTCCGAATCAGGACAAAGCAAAAGACAAACACATTATACACAGGCTACACACAAGGTATGCAATATAAAAAGCAATCAATATCTTAAATCGTACCTGTGACGACATCACTTTGCTTTATGGCCTCTTGCTGGCCAAGATTATATACTCGGGGCTGCGCCTGGGATGTAGAGAACTCCACCACTACTTTTCCCTTCTCAGCATAAGACGCTCCCGTCTTCTTTTCCACTTTTGGCGGACCAACCCGACAGTCACGAGCTATATGTCCCACTTTGCCTCTTGTAAAGCAGGTACGATACTCTTGCGTTGACGTTGCCCCCGATGCAACTGAAGAAGGAGCCTGTCCAGAAGATTTGGATCTCTTGCTCCACTTCTTTTCATAGTTCGATTTTCCAGGATGGGGCGCTTTGAACTCAGACTTCGACATAGCCAAGTCCCTCTTTTCTTGCACCCATTTCATATCTTTCTCCAGTGCACAAGCAGTATCAACCAACGTCTAAAATCCTTGGTTCACCAAACTCGAAAGAAGGAATCTCAACTCATCCTGCAACCCTTCGTAATACCTACTAGTTTTCAGTTGTTCATCAGCGACGATAGAACCCGCATAACGGCCCAACCTTGTAAACTCATGCAAGTAAGTATCAACCCTACTTTCTCCTTGCGTTAGACGTTGGAACTCATTTTCCATGGCGATGCGTTTTTCCACTGGTAGGTGCTTTGCCAAAAATAGTTGCAAAAACTCCTCGATCGAGACTTGTGTTAATTGCTTGCCCGCTAAGTGGTGTAACTCTATCTCGTCCCACCATAGCTGAGTCTCTCCTTCCAACAAGAAGGTGGCCAAGGTGACCTTCTAATCTTCCTCCGTCCTTATCATCGTCAATATTCACTTGACGCACGACAACCAATCTTCTGCCTGTACTAGGGTTCCCACACCCGTAAATGTCGGAGGATTGAAGCTCATAAAATGCTTCAACTGCCGCTCAACTGCTCGAGGATAAAAAGCCTCAATAGGTTATGGTCTTACACCAACCCATTCTGGCACCACTGTCGGCTGCGCTTGCCCAGTAGGCTGTGCATGAATCATGGAAAATAGCGCCTCAGCAACTAAGCGGACTATTTTTGCAACAGGAGGAGGTATGGGCACCTTAGTTGGTGTCACACTCTCATCAGAACACTAGGGCTCAGACTGCCCAACAACACTATGAGTCACCTATAGGTGAACAAGTCACACTTTAGTGACCTTGCACAAGCAATCACAAAAATATAGGAACGCGCAAGTTCCTCAAATAGGTGTATTTGCATTCTTTAGTGGACATTCAAGAGTTCATTAATGTTAAAGAGGGTCGCACTGACACGTGCTCGCCACCCCCACAAAAGAATTCGTCCACGAATTTGAAAGAGGAAGATCGAGACAAGATGATACCAAAATATAACGACTCCATCCGTTAAATAATATATAGTAGAAGGTCCGGTCGGGGCCCCACACTATATGCTACAAACAGGCGGCGAGGTCACAGGTTAATACCAAAATAGGTACGCATCCTAACACAGAGCATACGAGCGGAAGATTTTAACGTTAAAACTGAACTCAATCCATGAATGTCCACTATATATAAACAACCACATTTATATATACACTCACGAAGGAATGTACAACAAATACTCAAGAGTTTGGCCTTAAGGCCTTACAGTTATGCTTTACAAGTGTGGATTACAAACATCGGCGCACAGGCCGGCCACACATGAACATAACAAAAGACTTTGCTCAGCCTTCATGGGCCAGCAGCAGTAGCAGCAATAGGGACTTCAGCTCTCTATTTCCCGCTCATCTCTCCAACACCTGTACAGGAACATCCCACCATAATGGTGGAAAAAAAAAACAACGGTCAGCATTCAGCTGACCATTTTATAATAACCCTACCCATTTCCCGTGGCAGTGGTATTCCTTCCCTGCAGGCATAACATTTCATAAGCAGATATATCAGACAATGTGCACTCATGCACAATCAACATATAACAACCATAGGCCTAACGACCCGACGATCTGTGCACTCATGGCACATTCTTGATGTACCGACGAACCAGGGTCCCACCACCATTCAAGGTCCGAAACCCAACGATATTAAGCATTTAGTCTTAATGGCGCGCAGGACTAAGACTCTCATTATGCGCTCCAATGATATTAATAACTAGGTCTACCAGTCGGTCATACATAACGCAGTCCGGTTCAACCAATCTCGTTGCTCAAATCGTCCAACACGATATGTGTCAGCTTTCCCCTTATCCGTTCGGCACGAATCCTTCAAGACCTCGCAGCTCACAATAGCCATACTGTCCACCAAGGACTGACTTCATAATCCAAAAAGGGAGTTAGTGCCAGTATTCCTCACGGTCGCTTGGCGGGTTCAGTAGAACTCTCTTTCTACACCCAAACTCAACCCAAACATAGCATACAACACAAGAATTATGAGAGTATTTTCCTGGAATTCCACTCTAGTACCTCCTGTTAGTACCCTTCACAGGCACAACCCATCGACTCCACAACATATACGTTTATACGCGGAGTCTTCTCTGGTCCGCAAAATGAAACATCACCAATCCATACCAACCTATCCAGATGGGCTTCACACATAATGCCTATTCTGTACTACACATTTCTAAATCTATATGTAAGACTGGGGATTTCAAGAATCAACCCAAGGAAATCCCTCAACAGCCACCTTTTGGTGGGGGAAATCGATATATATGCCAAAATGAGGACTTCACATGTTCAAGAAGGAAGATCATTACCCTTTACAACTTCTTTGGAGACATGGAAATCTAGCAAGATAGAAAGCACCGCAATGCTCTTGCCTCTACAAATCTGGACTCGGCTCGCAATTCTGAACCCTGAAGCTCCACCGGTTGCCGGATCCCTTCTCCTCCTCCTTCCTTGATCTCCCTTCTCAATATATCTTTTAGAAAGAGAATGGCCAAGATTAAATGAGAGTTATCTCTAAACCCCTGGCCTTATACAGCAGGAAGAAGCCGGGTCCATTAGATCCCAGATAAAGGAAATGAACGACCAAATTGGGCTGAAATAACTTTTCCTGGGCCGAACACGGCTTGTGATTCGGTCATGTACTAGGCCGTGTGCCTTAAGCGGCAAAGAAACTGACTTATCCAGAACAATACACGGCCATGTGATACGCCCGTGTCATAGGCTGTGTGCCCTAACATGGCTTTGGACATACCTATGTCCAGCCCGTGTTCACCAGGCCTCATTGCCCTGGACAAAACCTTAGGAGGACGCAATCTCTTACACGCCCGTGTCGCATGCCGTGTACCCTATCGACAAACATCGAGAGCATTTCATTGAGTAATTGAGATAATAAAGAGCAGGACACGGCCTGGGATACGCCCGTGTTCCAGGCCGTGTTTCCCTATCGACAAACATCGAGTGCATTTCATCGAGCACTCGAAATGCTGTGTGTCAACTCAAAAACACAGAGTAGGATACGGCTTGGGACACGCCCATTTCCCAGGCTGTGTTGCCAACCCTGCACTCACTCTTGAGATTTTGGGGTGTTACAATTATAACCTGCAAGCAATCAACTTGAAAAGAGCATAAAATACAAACTTAATTCATCTTAGTTCAAGGGTGACTTCATTCAAATCTATGTTATTGTGGATACAATACCCAACAATCTCCCCCTATTTGTAGAAGTCAGAACCCTCTAAACTAAGGTGAATTACATCAAGATAAACAAAACAAAATGACTAGTAAATAGGGAAATAATGAGAAATGCTAAGCAATTAAAAATTAGATCATCAAAAATAAAAGATTTATATTTATAGATATTGTCCATGAAAAATCCAAATCCACAAAATCACATAAAGTAATCTACTGATCATCTTCAATTTCTACATGCTCTGCTGATGTTGCTGCCTCTCTTTCTTCTCTTGCTGCCTCTTCTAATAACTATAAGGTTTAGGAAAATACTTGGCAGGTTTGGGATGAGCCTTGGGGTTATTCTTGTCATACTCACTGTCATATAATCTCCTCTTGGTAATAGATTTCTCATACAAGTCCCATTAATGGGAGTTGTAATGATCATTTCTATTTTCATTAAAATCAATAACAAGTTTTAGAGTATCAAGAATTAGTGATTATGAGGTTGGGCTTTTTTTTCAGCAAATTCTCTTACAATATGTTGTGGCATAGGTGTGGATCTGCTTGCAGAAGCACCATCACCATACTTTCTTTTCTTATGAGCTGAAATTTCTGGAGGAGGAATCTGAGGCATTTCTGTTTCTGACCAAACTTGAGAATATTCTGCAGGAGGATCTTCTTGATCTTCTAGTATATGAGAGAATGTTGGCATTGGGGCAGAAGGTTGCTAAGCAATAGGATTGAGATGAGGAGGAGGAGCAACATTTAGATCTACTTGAAATTCAGAGAAAATTTGGTTGTGCATCCAAACTGTTGTATCATATGTGTGAAGTTTTACCTCATGAATATGTTCATGTACTATTGCATTCATATCTTTCAATTTTGCTTCCCAAATAGTCTTCATGTTATTATCAGTTTTTTCTAGATATTCCTTGACTAAAATTTCCCCCTTTCTGACTTCTATAGATAGTGTGTTGATGGCTTCCTCTTTGAACTTTCCAACTTCTTCATAGGTCTTGAAGTTGTTCTCTCTAGCCTTATTTTCCAATTCAATATGCTTATTTGCCAGAGTTACTGATTGGTCCATTACCTAACCAATCCTTGTAATGGTGTGGTCTAGGGCTTTCCCACCTATTTGGAACTGGTGTTTGAGCTCATCAGTGTTGTGCTGAATCTCAGCAAATCCTCTACTCATCTCTTTCTCGTAGTGACTTCATCTGTGACAGCCTTGAGAGACTGATCAAAATACTCTCTCTGTTGTTTAGCATGAATTCAATATTACCAAGAATGGTATCTGCAGTACGTAATTTAGCTTGAGGAGTTGGAGGATGAGGTACTATTGAAGCTGTCCAGAGAAGTCTTTCTTCAATTATAACTGAGCTCTGGGCTCTGGTGGTATGAATCAAGACATCTCCTTTCTCACCAATAATAGTAGGAAGTGAGAAGTTCTGGCTCTTGAGGGTTGCTTCAGCTGGTGCAGGAGATATTTCTTTTTCATCAGAAATATAAACTGTCTCTTCTTCATGCAAATCTTCAGTAGGAGACTGTGGGTGAGGAGATTATGGTTTAAAAGGATTGTCTGATGGAGATGGTTCTGGTTGAGGAGATTTCTCTATATGTATAGGGGAAAGAGGTTCTTTGGAAGTGAGTTCCTCAATCATTCTGTGGATATCATCTTCTGTATATATGACTTATTCTTCAACTTGTGCATCAGTAACAATTTCTTCATCAGACAGATCAACATCAAGAAGACCTAAGTCATCTGGTTGGGTATAATTGTTCTTAGCAGCAGCATATAGAGCAACATATAATGGAAGAGCAGAATGACTTGCCTCTGGGATTGTAGGAGCAGGATATAACACCCCAAATTTTAATTTGGAGTTTAGGATGGTTGACACGGCCTGGGACACGGGCATGTCCCAGGGCGTGTCCAGCTCTGGGTACTCGGCTGTGTAGTGAGAGCCTGAAAAAAATGAAGTCCACAGGCATTGAGAGGCGACACGGCCTGGGACACGGGTGTGTCCTGCTCGGGTTGGTAACCGGGAAGCGTTGAGTGGCGTTGAGTGGAGTGGCGTTGAGTGTGGCAAATGGCCTGTGACACAGGCGTGTCATAGGGGCATGTTTGGCACACGACCAAGGACACGGGCGTGTGCCTTAGAAGTGTTATACTCGGGTTTGCAGTCTTGTGTTGAGTGAAGGACACACCCATTAACACAGATGTGTACTTACTGACACGGACGTGTCAGTGGTTTGACACGGGCGTGTTTCGGCCCGTGTTCTGGTCTGCTGAGTCAGTTCATGTACCGCTTGCAGTACACGGCCCGTGACACGGGCGTGTCACAGGTCGTGTCAGCAACAAAATTAGACTTTTCAGGCGATTTGTGGTTGTTCGTTTCCCTCATCCTAGATCTAATGGCCCAGGGTGTTTCCAGCTGGGTTTAATTTCGAGGTTGGCATGAAGTTGTCATTCAATCCTTGGACATTATCTTTCTAAAGAGAAGAAAGAGAGGAGAGCTTGGAGGAGGAAAGGAGAAGTTTTCTGACCGCCGGTGGAGCTTCAGCGGTCCGAATTGATAGCCGAGTTCAGCATTGTGGAGGCAAGGCCGTCACGGTGATTTCCATCCGACTAGTTTCTCCATGGCTCCGAAGCGATCGTCAAGGGTAACGATCTCATTCTTGGACAAGTGAAGTCCTACTTTTTGCATGTGCATGGGATCCTCCAACAACAGGTGGAAAGCGTAAGCCATTCAAGCGGTTGAGCATGCATTTCGATCTGGAAGTGTGTAGTATGGAATAGGCATGCCGTGTGAAGCCCATCTGGATGGATGTCTGGATTGGTGATGCTGCGAACCGGAGAAGACTCCATGTATAAATAGATTAGCTTGCGGAGGTTGTATGGACGATTGTGAATTGTGAGAAGGATGCTTTGCATAGCTCCTTTGGTTGTATGCTCGACACGAGCTGTATTGATGGAATGAAAAGTGACACCATTTTCCTGTGTTATGAGATGTATTGCGAGCACCTCTGAGTGGGTGGGTACGAGAGGCCTCCAACAGGGGTTTGGTGGCTGATGCCCATAGACAACAAGTTGAGAACGTCTGAGTGGGTTGGCCACCCAACAAGTTCAGTGGTAGTGTCGGGTGAGCGGTCGATTGGTGGCAATGCAGCGGGGCAATTTCCCTAGGCTTGTTACACTACTTGGGTAGGTCGACTGATAGTGCTCACGGTTGCCGTAAGGTGCGTGCCTCTGAGTGAGACGGGTACGTGAGGTCTTCAACAGGGGTTTGGAGGCTTATGCCCGGTCAACAAGTACATACCTCGAATCGGTGGTGCATCCTTGAGGAGTTCGGTGCACCATAATCGTGCCCTGAGTGCACGGAGCGTCTGGCACGAAGGCCGACGTTTGTGCTGTGATGATGTGTGTGAAATAGATATATATTGTGCATGCAGGGAAGGAACCCTTGCCCCGGGTAAGGTGTAGGGTCATTATAATTGGTCAGCTGAATGCTGACCGTTGCTTTGTGGTTCACCCTTAGGGTGGACGTTCTTATGCAGGTGTTGCGGGTTGATTGGAATAAGCGGGCTGAAGGCCTTGCTGCTGCTGTTAGGCCCTCGAAGGCCGTGCGAAGATTTGGATTTCATGTGTGGCCGGCCTGCATGCCGATGTATGAAGTCATTTGTTTGTAAAGAGAAACTTGTAAGGCCTTAAGGCCGTGAGCGGTGTGTTTGTATACATTCCTGGTCTTTTATATAAATGTGTTATTTATATAGTAGTGGACATTCATGGATTGAGTTCGTGTAACTTATAAACTTCCGTTAGAATGCTCTGGGTTAGGGTGCGATGGTATTTTGCTATTAACATGTGACCTCGCCGTCTGTTTGTAGCATACAATGTGGGGCCCCAGCCGGACCTTCTATTATTTGTTAATTAACGGGTCGAGTTGTTACATTTTGGTATCAGAGGGCCTCAGTTTTCCGCTTTCGAATTCGTGGCCGAATTCTTTTGTCGGGTGGCGAGCAGGTGTACATACGAACCGTTTTAACATAATTGAACTCAAGAATGTCCACTTGGAATGTACACTTGTGTATTCGTTATGTTTGCCGTTTTGGATTGGAGGTTGATTATTGATGTCTTGTTCACATATAGGTGATAAGGAGCGGTGCTGGGCAGTCTGAGCCCCTGTATTCGGATGAGAGTGCGACACCAACTGAGGTTTCCACACCTCCTCCTTCTGTGGAAACCGTACGCCTTGTTGCGGAGGCGGTATTTGCCATGATTCAAGCACAATCTGTTGGGCAGGCAAGGCCGGTAGTGGAGCTAGTTCGTGTTGGTACGAGGCAAGAGCGTGTTGAAGCTCCGGTGGACGAGCGAGCGGCTGACGAGCAACTGAAGCGGTATATGGATTTTCATATACCTATGTTTGTCGGGGCGAATTCCCCATCGCAGGAGGAAGATTGGCTTTCAAGCGTAAAGAGGATCCTGACAGCGCTCAGGATTGATGAGGGGAAGAGAGTTATGTTAGCCACTTTCCTTCTGGAAGGAGAGGCAAGAATGTGGTGGGATGAAGTCGAGCTACACCAGTTGGCATGCAGAGGCTTGGGATAGATTTCGATGGATGAATTCTCCAGATTGTTTTGGGCAAAGTATTTGCCAGTATCACGGAGAATTTCTATGGAGGACGAATTCAAACGTCTGGTGCAGGGTGAGAAGACTGTGGATGATTAACTGCATGAATTTACCTGGCTGGGGCGTTATACGGGGTCGAATTTTGCGGAAGAAACGCAGAAGACGAATAGATTCTATGAGGGACTCCGAGATGAGTTGAGATTGGCGCTACCGAGTTCAGTGAACCAAGGCTTCCAAGCCTTAGTAGATACAGCTTGTGCGCTGGAGAAAGATTTGAAACGGGTGTACGACAAGAAGAACTTGGCGGTGGAAAAGTCAGAGTTCACAGTTCCGCAGTCCGAATAATCAGAGTTTAGGAAACGTGATAAGAAGCGGTTCAGGCCTACTGAACAAACTCAGTCGAATGTTACTTCGAGAGCAACATACGGGCAAGGAAGTTTGGAGACACATACGTGTTTTAATTGTGGGAAGCAGGGGAATATCACCCGAGATTGTTGGAGTGGCGCCTCGAAGGGTGAGAAAAAGTCAGGTGCGTCCTTTGAGGAAAAGGGTAAGGCAGTGGCGGAATCATATCAATCCCGAGCGCAACCGCGAGTGTAGAATCTCGAAGTGCAGGAGTCACAAAGCTCACATCACGAAGTACAACAGCCTCAAGTGTATAACCTAGAGTTGCAGGAGGCTGTGAAGAAGCTGCATAGAGATGCGGATTAGCGGAAATAAAGTGGAGTGTGCACTTTATTGCTTTTGTGTTGTACTTTGTACATATGGTATGTTTGTGTGTTTGTGAAAACACTTGTGTTGGTGCAATGTCATGGGGTGAGTCAAGTTGCAGCCTCTGAGCTCGTAACCCAGATCATCTTTGTTTTTATTGCAATAGAGTGGTTGTGTTGGTATCTACGTTGCGCTAATCTTGCCTTTTATTTCCCTAATAAATAATGTCTTATCTATCTTTCCTCTTATGAACTTGTTCTTAAGAAAAAAGCTAGACAACATCTCATACCAATCTCGAGGAGCTTGTTTCAAACCATATAAAGCTTTAAATAAAAGATAAACGTGCTCAAGATGGTTAGAATCAACAAACCCCGGAGGTTGTTCCACATACACTTCTTCCTTTATGTCACCATTAATAAAGGCCGACTTCACGTTCATGTGATAGACAGTGAATCCCTTAAGTGCTGCATATGCTAGGAACAACGTGATTGCCTCCAACCTTGCCACTAGAGCATATATCTGATCGAAGTCGATTCCTTCTTCTTGTCTGTAGCCCTTGGCAACGAGTCTGGCCTTGTTCTTTATAATTGTTCCATCTTCGCCCATCTTGTTCCTGTAGACCCACTTTGTTCCGATAAGGTTCTTACCTTTGGGTCTTGGAACAAGCTTCCATACTTGGCAATGCTGGAATTTATTCAGTTCTTCTTTCATTGCCATTATCCAAGATGCATCTGAGTTTGTTTCCTCAAACTTCTTTTATTCAACCTGCGAGAGGAAACTTAAATATAGATTTTCATTAGTTGTACCTCTACGGGTTCTGATACCATCCTTGGGATCTCCTATGATTTGATCAGTTAGGCGATCCTTCAAGTGTCTGAGCTCTAGGGTTCTTGCATCTGGAGCTTCCTCTATCACTGGATTGACTTAATAAACTTGGATGACATCTTTATCATGGAGATCATCCTCGCCATTTGGGGTTGTAGTTGTGATCTTGATGAACTTTTGAGCTTTGTCTTCAGTCAGCTCATCCAAGTTTAATTCCTTTAGTCTTGAACCTGCATCTTCAATAAACACACTAGAAGAGCTGCCTTGCAGCAAGCTCGTCTCATAAAATACAACATTAATAGATTCTTCTACAACTAGGGTTTTTTTATTAAAAATCATATATGCCTTACTATGGATACTATAACCTACGAAAATACCTTTAAAACTCTTTTCACTGAGTTTAGTCGTGGGATACTTCCCATTGTTAAGTACGAAAAATTTACTACCAAAGATTTTAAAATATGAAATAGTCGATTTCCTGCCCTTTGGTAGTTCGTAAGGTGTCTAAATATGGTTTTTGTTTATGATTGCTCGATTTTGCACGTGGCATGCGGTGTTAACGGCTTCAGCCTCGAAATATTCTGATAGTGAGGCATCACTCAACATGGTTCTGCAAGCCTCTATGAGTGTTCTATTCCTTCTCTCAACAACTTCATTCTATTGAGGAGTACGAGGAGAGGAAAAATCATGAAAGATACCAAGACTTTCACAGAATTCTATCATGGCCCGAGACTTGAACTCTGTTCCATTGTCACTTCTGATTTTGACAACGGAGCAGCTGTATTTATTCTGAACTTGCCTGGGAAAATTATTGAAGAGATCCTTGGCTCTGTCCATATGAAGTAGGTGTAAACACCTATTAGAATCTTTACCAATAATGCTTTTAAAAGTAGGCCTTGTTTGCTTACCTTTTACACAAGCGTGACAAGGTCTATCTTTAATGCACTTAATGTTGGGTGCATCACATACTAAATTAAGAGAAGATAATTTATTAATAGTTTTGTAATTTATATGTGCTAATCTCTTGTGCCATTAATCACCAAGAGATGCACCATCTTTTGCCAAAAAGCACACTGGCGTAGAATAGTCTATGCAAATAAAATTTAAACAAAATATACTTCTACTACGAGTGCCCGAGAGATCATTTCTAAATTATTGACTGATTTTATCAAACACTTGTCTGCATGAAATTCTACTATGTATCCTTTATCACTAAACTGGCTTATGCATATAAGATTGTGTTACAATCCTTCAACATAAGCCACATCTGAGAAGGATACACAACCATTAGTAATCATACGGTAGCCTTTTGTAATCCCTCTATCAGAACCTCCAAAGATGACCTTTGGCCCATTCATGACTTGAGAATAATTCTGGAGAAGGCTTCTAGTACCGATCATATGCCGAGAGCATCCACTTTTCAAATACAAGATAGGATTTTTGGTGGCCTTTGGACATTCCTAAAAAAGTAGAATCAAGTTGCCTTAGGAACCCAAACTTGTTTGGGTCCTTGGTCTTATGTTAGCATACTCCCCCTACGTGTGTTAATATTGTGAGTGGTCTTTCTCACATTCTTAACTTGAGGAGTTACATAATATCTGAGGTTAAACCAACAATCTATCGCAAAGTGACCAATTTTGCCACAACACCAACAATCAAACTTGTTGTATCTTTGCCTAAAGTTCTCCTGCTTGACCTTTTGAGTGTGTTGTCTAGCAGGGGCAGCAGACTTGGAGGTAGAAGCTTCATGATAATGGCACTCACATGACTTCTTCTCCTTAGGAGGACTTTCCATAATGGGTTTAACTTTTGGAGCTTACTTGATTTTATGACCATGACTATAAGGGCCGTAGCTCTAAAGAGTGATCTCCTCATAAGGTGTCTGGAAGAAACTTTCACCAAAGTTCTGGGGATGAGTCCATCCTTGTTACTGAGACTTGGGCTCTACATAAGTAGGCCTGAAAAAGTGACCATAGGATGAGTCAAGATCAAACTCGTTTGTTGGAAAGATAACCTTTTTAAATGAAGTTTGGTCTTGAGGAGCTTTCCCCTTCTCCTTGGTTAGAGCTTTTTTACCAGCCTTATTTTTTCTTTGGGCATTATTTCTCCTAGAAGATTTACAAGGGGCAGCCACATGGCCTAAGCCAGCACCTTTACTCTAAGCAGAGAATTCAGTCACAAGTGGAAGGATTGTCTTGGGCTTCGAGAAACTTTCAATAAGTTTCTTTTTAGAAGCAAGTTTTTCTTCCAACTTTTGAATGATTGTCTCCTTCAGGTTCTGGTTCTCGAGAGTTTTATTATACTCTTCCATCGCATCATGGAATTCTTTCCTGGGTGAGTCCATCATCATGACTTCCTCTCTAAGAGTGCTTTCCTCAGCCTTAAGATATTTAATCTCCTTAGCTTGAGTTCTTGCGACTCTTCGACAATTGTCGTAAGCCTTAATCAACTCTTTGTATTGATTCATGAGTTCAGATTCATCATCAGATGAATATTCCTCATGATCAAGGTCAGAAGAATCTGATTCCGAGAGAGGGGTATGAGAGTTTACCTTCCCAGTGAACTGGGGTTCATCTTCTTCATCTATTTGTGCTATGAGCCCAATATAGGCTTCCTCATCATTGCTAGACACAGATGAGTCTGTGTCACTGTGCGTCTTAGCCTATTTGTCTACCAGGCTTCTTTCAGTTTTCTTCTTATTATAAGAAGATTTCTTCTCCTCTCTTCTTCCACACACCTTCTTCTTGTGAGGGCATTCAGCTATGACGTGTCCTAGCTTATTGCAGCAATAACAAACAATGTCAGAAGAAATATGTTTGTTCGGTTTTGAGTGATACTTGTCTTGGCTTCTTGAGCCTTTCTTGTGACGGCCACCATCATGGAGTGATCTTCTGGACGAGGCATCTTTGCCTCTCCACTGTTTCTTCTTGTTCAAGAACTTCTTGAATTGCCTTGAAAGAATAGAAAACTCTCCTTTAGATAGCTCTGAGCCCGAAGTACTTGACTCTGAAGCTTCTTCTTCACTCTCTTCCTGTGCGGGAGCAAGAGATGCAGCTTTTGACTTCCTCGAGATGTCTGCCTTTAGAGCGATAGACTTCTCCTTGGATGAAGACCAACTTTTCTCTTCTTCAGCTTTTCTTGAGTTTATTTGGAGTTCATATGACATTAGCTTTCCAAAGAGATTTTGAGGGTCAGTCTCTGCCAGCTTACAAAATTCATGAATTACAAAGACTTTATTGTCCCTTTTCTTAGTCAGGGATCTCAGAAATTTGTCATTTAGTTCTCCATTAGTGAAGACCCGACCATAGACCCTTAGGTCGTTGACAATCTTTAAGAAACTTTCAAATGTATCAACAATTGAGTCCTTGGGACCTTGTCTGAATGCTTCATTTTTTTGATTTAGGAGTGATCTTCTGTCATCCCTTACTTCTTCGGTACCTTCTCATCATAAGGATGATGAGAGACTACCACATTTCCTTGGTGGATTGACAGTGAATCCGATTCTGCAACATAGAATCATCGACTGCACTTGCGATGATAATCTTGGCTTTTTTTATCTAAAGAAACAAATGCAATCTAATTTTTGTCAAGATCCATAAGCATCTTTGGTACTTGCTTTATAAAGTCAGTGGTGGAGGCTGTCATTGGAACATAGGGTCCTTTTTCCACAATCATAAAAAATCCTTGGATTTACAGTTTTCATGAAGAATTTTATTCTTTCTTTCCACATAACAAAATTAGTCTTTATGCATAAGGGAAGCTTAGCAAAATCCTTCGCTCTGTCCATGCTTGTATCCTCATAAGACATCTAGGAGCAGATCTGTTCAAGGTGTTAACCTTTTTGATGAACAATTGTCCTTTGATACCAATTGATTTTTTTTAGTTGTCTACCTAAATAACCTAGAGGGGGTTGAATAGGTGAGGTCTGCGTCTTTTTGCGGAATATAAACTTGAAAGAATAGAGCGTAGAAAATAAACAAACAAGCCACAGGAGACACAAGATTTATAGTGGTTCACCAACCATGGGTATGTCCACTCTCCACCTCACCAATCTAGCACCATGCTAGACTCGGCTACATCATTATTATCTCAGATTGATAACCAATCCTACAACTCGGAGCAACGCCCCTACAACTCGGAGTAACGCCCCTACAACTCGGAGTCAAAACGCTCCTACAAAATCTCGGAGAACAAAGCTCCTACAACTCGGAGAAGAATCTCCTACAACTCGGAGAAAATTTCCACTAAAGTTCTCTCCCAGCCTTGCCGGCTAGTGGGAGCCCAGTCAGCGAAATATACTTGGGGATTTCAAACAACAAATATCATAACCACCTATCGCTCGATTTCTTTTCCAGCCCTACTATCTAATGGGTGCCCAGTCAGCGGGATCTACCTGGGGTTTTAAACTAACCAATATTATAACATTCTGCCACTCGAGTGCTCTTCCTGCTAGCTAGTGGGTGCTCGGTCTGCTGGATCTACTCTAGGCTTTCAACCACCAATATCATAACATCTTGTGACTCAAGTACTGTTCCAGGCCCGCCAACTGGTGGGAGCCCGATCTGCGGGATCTACTCGGGGCTTTTAACCAACCAATATCTTTATATCCTACACTCAAGTGTACTTCCAGCCCTACCGGCTAGTGGGAGATAGGTCAGCGGGATCTACTCGGATCTTTCAACTAACTAATATCAAAATATTCTGCCACTCGAGTGCTCTTCTATCCCTGCCAGCTAGTAGGAGCTCGATAAGAAGAATCTACTCGGGGCGCTCGCCCAACAAATATCACATACTCATTCCTTCAACTTACATCTCATATGCATGCATACAAATAAGAGAATTTGTGAAAATAAACATTATAATTATTCAAACTCAGGGATAGAAATGTTTCAAGTCATCGCCACTATATGTGCGGCCCAGAGAGACCTCCTCTACATTTTCGATGCGATATTCCCCTGACTTTAGGGCCTCCTTGACTATATAGCGACCTCCTAATTTGGATCGAGCTTCAATGCTACCACTGACATTCCGGTCGCATCGACCTTCTTATGTCCTATGTCCTCCTTTACAAATTGTCTGACCCGTATATGCTAATCAAAGTACCTGGCCATCCGGCTTTTGACCTTTTCTTGTCGAATGGCTATCAAGTCGCAGAGCTCCTCCATCAAGTCTAGTGTGAGCTGCTGCTCCTCTTCATTTTCCACTCTCCATTCTTCGTATCCTTCTCTTGTGGAAACCACCCGTGTCGATTTTACCTCAAACTCCACTGACAGCATGACTTCAGAACCATGAGAAAGTTTGAAGGAGGTGTCCCTCGTGGTCGTGTTGGGAGCCCAAAAGACCAAAGGACGTTGCTCCACCTAGTTAACCTTTAGGTTATCTATCTTCTTTTTGAGCAGGTTCACGATTATCTTGTTTGCCGCCTCTACCTGCTCATTGCTACAGGGATTGTGGACCCATGCAAAATGAAGATTTAAGCCCAGCTGGTCGCAGAAATTGACAAACTCTTAACTAGCAAATTATGGTCCATTGTCTATGACTATCGCTAGAGGCAGCCCATGTAAAAAAACTATCTCCCCCACATGATGTTCTTAACCACCTGATACATCACTTTGGCTAGCGCTTTCACCTTAAACCATTTTGAGAAGTAGTCGATCATGACCAGAAGGAACTTCCTTTACTCACTTGCCTGAGGAAAGGGTTATACTAGATCCATCCCTCAAATAGCAAAAATCCATGACGCTGTGATGCTCCTGAGTCTCTGAGCTAGCAAGAGCTAGAGGGGTGCAAAAAATTGACACTTATAGTACTTTTTTGCGAATTCCGCCGCATCCTTACTTATGGTCGGCCAAAAGTATTGTAACACCCCCAAAAATTGGGAAACAGAGCTCAAGAGTAGCTATCACCAGGCAATAGTGACTATCGCTGGAGATACCTCTTGATGAACTCAATGCTCTCAATGCACTCGATGAATCGTTGAGTGGACTATCATGTGGCGTTAGTGAGATATCGCGCAGCGATAGCGGAACACATGTTAGATGGCTAAAAAGTGGCCAAAGGGCGGTGTTGATTGGGGTCAAAGCGTCAACCGAAGATATCGCCTAGGAGATAACTGATATCGCCTGACGACAGCAATAAGTTTGACTTATCAGCTGAAATCATGGCCCTTCATTCCTATTGAATAGATGATTGTATGGCTGGGGTTATTCCTGAAGCTACTTAACCAGAGAAGAAGTAGAGAGAAGGTTCATTTGTCCTCTCTTATTCTCTCTCTTCCTTTTCATCAAACCTTGGAAAAAATGAAGGAAAGACCAGTGGCTGAGCTTTGGAAGCTTAGTGAAGGAGATTTTGGGGTCGGAATTGAGAGCTGAAGAAGGATCTGTGAAGAGGAAAGCAAGGCAATCCTTTCCATCTGGATAGAAGACTTGATCATGGCTCCAAAATGATCTACGAGGGTAACGATCTTCCTTATTTTACAAGTGAAGTCCTAAGTTTTGCATATGCATGGAATCCCCCACAAAATGGTGGAAAGAGAAGGGAATTCTGATGGGTTGATACGTGATATCCCAGGGTAATTTTGCATATAGAATCCGAAATCGTAGTACGAAATAGGCATACAGTGTGAAGCCCATCTGGACAGGTTGGTCTGGATTGATGATGTTTTAATTTAAGTGCCAGAGAAGATTCCGAGTGTAAATGGGTAGTTTATGTAGTCCGAGGGTTGTGCCCGTGAATTGAGTAGCAGGAAGTACTGGAGATGCGCTCTAGGAAAATACCTAGAAAATACCACGGTTTTGGATAATTATTGGATATCGCCGGGCGACAGTGGATATCGCTGGCGATAGCTCTTGGTGAGCTATGTGTTGTGAAAGTCCAATTTTCTGGCCTTTTAGGATGCTGCAGGTTTTCTGGAAAGATGTTCTAGTTATGGTTGAGTCTGGAGACAGAAATAGATGTTCTATTGTTATCGCTAGACGATTGTGGCTATCGCTGGCGATAGATCCCAGATATTATTGTGCTTGCGAAGCCTGTCTTGTGGAGATCGTGTGGCTAGCGTTAGCTGAATGGTGGCAGGGTTGGGCATTTCTAGTACACCGATAATATGCCCTTATTGCATGGAACATTTGGCAGGTGATGCAAACGTTTGTAATATATTGAATGGTGCTTAATTTGTACCTTCGTGTGATATATCTATATATGAATGTTATGCATGCAAGGAAGGAATACCACTATCCCGGGAATGGGGTAGGGTCGTTATAAATTGGTCAGCAATTGTAGACCGTTGCCTTATTTGCCATCTTGCTGGTGCAATGTCCTTGTACAGGTGCTGGAGAGCCAAGCGGGAAATAGCAGGTTGTAGCCCCTTTGATGAAATGCGGGCCTCGAAGGCCAACCGAAGAATATTTATTGTTTACATGTGTGGCTGGCCTGCGAGCCAATATTTGTAAACCACCTTTTTTAAAGAACAATTGTAAGGCCTTAAGGCTGCACTTTTTAGTGTATTTTGTATAACATTCCTATGTGTTTTATTACTGGACATTATTGATACTTGAGTTCTATTGACCCATGTAGCTTCTGCTAGAAGTCTCTGAGTTAGGATTCATTTGGTACTTTTGATATTAACCTGTAACTCCACTAACTGACCGTAGAATATGGCGTGGAACCCCAGTCGTACCTGTCACAACTCATATTTCCACCGCATTTAATAACATATTAGAGTAAGGGAAAATGCGCGCCATAATGCCACGTCAACAGGGGATAACTACGGATGCTCAGGAAAAACTCCTACTGGACACAAAAGAGAGATCTTTAAGTAATTTAGAGAAAATTCAATTAAAGTTAAGCTTTTAACCGTATCCCTCGGCTTGGTGGCTCATCAAGTCCACTGAAGTAAAATAGTTTATATGTTGCAGAAAAATACTTCATTGATAAGATTAGACATCCTACATGAGCGCAAACGTCCCCGAAGGACAACTTATGTTATGCAAGACTCTAGATTTATAATAAATATAGTAAAAAAATTTTACGCTAACCACAAAGTAGTGACTTAGTTTTGAAAGAGATGACATGTATGATATACTAATAATAGGATTTTATAAGTTGAAGATATCTAACATGCAGTTCTAGCATAAAACATCCCATAGAGCAAATAATCCAAAATAATCAGGAAGGAAAATAGCTAGCAACTAGCAAGTATCCAAAATCAACAACTTTGTGGGCATCAAAAAACTGACACGAACCCACGCAAAACAGAAGTATGTCTGAACCAAGTAATGTAAACTGAAACAACAAACTACCTCGCAACGTCAAGGTGAAAACCCAAAGCATACACTACTACTGAGGAACTCCAACCAAGCTCCACTACCTGTTAAATCTCTGGACCTAAGGCATTCCAAAAACAGAGCACCTCAGCAAGAGGGTACAAGCGGTGGCAGAAAAAGTAAGCCAACAAGTAAACAAGGTCAAAAGGGGTACCAACCCAAAACCAAAAGTACTGAAGTAAAGAAAAGAAGTAAGGTACAAAAGAATCAGAAAATAAAATTACGTGAATCGTCACGCACATCAAAAAAACCAGATGAACAAGGCTAAAAGGTGGAGAGCATGATTAAATCATAAGCAATAATATCACAACAACCTTATTAACCACATGTGGTCAACTCTACCCAAAAACACGTGCGAGGTGGTAACTCATCTGGACACACCCGCACAGATATAATATTCGTCTAAATGCGAGGGAGACTCATACACTCCACCATTCACCACAGACGCCCAAACACCCGGTAGATTTCCACAAGGTACTATTAATTCTAAAAACATTGCAGAGGTGGGTACGCGCACTAACTCCAGCAAACAAGAGAATCATGATATATCTCAAGACTTGGCACATCAAATTCTACTAGACAATTCTTGATTAAGAAACGGTTGATCAACTTTAGGAAGGATTTCACAATCCTAAATAACTCGTAACACATCCTACATAATAGTTATGAACAATTAAAGCCAACAATTTAACATTTCCATCAACCACTACAACGCTACAAGGTTAAATCATCATATCAAAACTAATAATCAAAGTGGATTTCAAAGGAAGATTAAATATATCTACAAATCAAAATAACAATAGTACAGAAGGATAAAAGAAAATGAGGTTAACAGTTATCATCAAGATTGGGAGGGAGAAGGAAAAGGGAAAACCAGCACTTGCCTTGGTTTTGCCGGAAAAACTCTCCAAATCGCTTCTTGTCGTAGATCGAGGCTAAAGGAGACAAGGAGAGTCAAAATCTAAAAATAAATAGACGAAATAGAGGTAAGGGCCTAAAACCCTAATGAGAAAAACTCAAGAAATGGGGAAGATATTACCACGATGACGAAGCTCTTGCTGAGAGCTTCCCAGATATATAATCGGTTGAAGATTTCGAGCACCAGAGCACAGTCGGCGGCCATCAGAAGAATCACTAAAAAACTTTCTCTCTCTCATTCACACTTCTTTGGTTCAGGAGATGAACAGGAAATTTGGTCCAAAATGATGGATGAAGAAGAAGAAGGGTATATATACTAGGTGTAATTTAGAATAACTGAACTTAAGAAAACGAACCGGGATCGGCCGAACCGGACTTCTCGAGAACCAGAAAAGACTTCTCGGGTTTAGGGTTTGAGACCAGTGACTATAGTAGTTCCCCAAATACCTTTGCACTTGTCCTTCAACAGTCGACAACCTCACCATGCATCACAAAATCCATGACATCTTTCTTTAATCTAGGGAAATACACGTTCTGGTAAACACAATTCTCTTCTGGAAATTTGAGTTCTTGTTAACCGTGACTATAATGTCATCAAACGCATATATTCTGGTCCTTGATGCTATCTGAGTCAAGTTTGTAGAGTCGTACCTAAGGTACACGTGTTCGATATATTGTATACTAATTTCTTTTAAATTTCCTAGTGTTATCATACTTCCGACATTATAACATATCAATTTAGTATTATCTTCCCAAATATCTTGAACCTTACTACCCATCATCGAATTCACCTAGAATCTTATAATGGTTAAGTCTCGTAATTACTCTTCCTTATTACCATGGCATCTCCTAAGTAACATCGAATAGGACTAGCTTCAACATCACTATGTTTAGGACAACACATTTTCTAAGTTAGGTCTAAGGAAACCCAAGTCAATAAGAAATTTACCCAATAAACAAAGGACAAGCCCCCAATAAACAAAAGATAAGCCCCTACCTACCTTGGGCTAAGTATCTTCGATATTACCATGTAATATTCGGGGTAGATATGCATACCATCCTTAGGGCATGCAACCTTAGACTTGGCGTTCCATCCTAAAACTCGTTGATATAGTTTATACTTTAGACTCTCCAGGTTACCATTTACGATAACTTTCTCAAAGTCAACATGTTACTTAGTCCCAAATCGGTCTCTTCTGATCTTTGATTCTTATTCGACACTTGGTATTTGGTATGATCGTTGTCTCATCCTAATCATGCCATCGATATGAGGGTCGAGTCTATGAGTCCCCTACTATTCCACTAATGGTTCATATGCATCAATTCTCCTTAAGTTGGTCCTATTAGTTTAGGTAACTGGTGATAGTACTACTTGATGAGTAAAGTAGGGACATTCGAGTTCAAGCATTAAGTACCTTCTCTCACGTTAGATTTTTCCTTTAGTCATTTCAGGTATCCTCGTACCTTAACTAAATTATACCTAAAGTCAATTTTGACCCGAATATAGTAAGAATCGTCTCGGTGAGTCAAGTTTCTAAGTTAGGCTGGCCTAACTCATTGATTTATGGACTATATATTGTGATTTTTACACATGGGCACACCACAGCTTCCGCTGCTTAGTTTGTCCCCAAACTAATGCTCGCGCGGGGTGACCTAGTGTTTTGTGGACTTCTTCACTTCGGATCGAGGTTTGCTCTGATACTAGTTTGTAAGACCTCTTTTTTCTACGCTATCGGGTCTTATGCCCATAATCGCCATTTTGCGGTGACACCGACACTCAGGAGGGTCGCCACTACAAAACTCTGATTCTTTCGTTATTGATGATCACCTAAGAAGTAGAAATATCGACTAAGACTAGTCCACAAAATCACCATATATATAAAAGAGAAATAGTCGACAATGAGTACAAAATATGAAAGAGGCTAGAAAAGAAATATGGGCTAAAGCCCGATACATATCTAATAAAAATAATCTCTCTCTCAACTCACACATCTAGCGGAAGCAAGCTAAAATCTATCCTCGACCCGTCGCCATGAGGTGGTGTTAGTGCGAAGAAACTGCTCCTCATGTCCTGCCTCCTTGTCCTGTTGGTGTTGATGCTCCTGCTCCTCGGTCCCCTAAAATGAGGTGGTCCACTGATCGTTAGTCATAAATACCAAGACAATATCGTCCCAGCCTCACTCTCGCGACTCTTAGGCACCGTGCGGGGAGGATGGAAGCGGAGGACAAAAAAGTAGAGTGAAACAAGCAGGTGACAACTACCCTAGCAGGTGTATGTAAAAAAGAACTATAACAAGGAAGCAGTAATGTAAACAAGTAAAGTAGAACAGTAAGAACATGTAAAGTAAACTATGGAAAAAGTAACCTTAACTTATATGAATGCCCATACATACTTACAAGTTAAGGGGTCTTTGCATGGCTCCCATCATATAAGCTATCTCATACTAGTTTGTATGATGTGGTGTCAGGTTATATGCAGGTATGTGTGTAGTGATATGCTATGCCACGATTCATGCAAGTACAACACACACACACACAACTCTATGCGCACAGAATTTTAATTCCCCCCCCATTTGGGCAGCTTGCTTCACTCCTAGGAGCCTCTGTAGTGGCCAACAGAGATAGTGGGTCGGGCCCCCCACTCCAACTAGACCCCTATGATGGTTTTGTCATGACTAGGTCATGACAAAACCCTAGGAAGCTTAAGAAGACCAAGTGAGCTTAGGCATGAAGGTGAAAATAACCTTGGTCTGCAAGTAACACTTTCCAATTACCTAACCTAGGGTTTGACTTTAGGGCTTCACCATGACTCCTTGACCTAACCTGAACCTTCCTAACCCTTTAGGAGGTTCATTGGGTCACCAAGGACCCATTGGGGTCAAATAAAGTTGTCAAGTTGACCAAAAGTCAACCTAAACCCTAAAGTGGTCAAAGTGCCCTTAATAAGGGTCAAGTAACCACCAAGGTGTCAAACCAACCCTAACCAACCCATTTTAGACATTAGGGTAGGCCAATGGGTTACTAGGGACCCATTGGAATCCCATCGGGGTCAACCCAAAAGGTCAAATTGACTAAAGTCAACTCAACCCTAAAATATGTCAAACTAGCCCAAATGACTTAACCAAGCCCAAGCCACTTGGGCTAATCAAAAATTGAGTGGTCTATTAACTTTAGAAGGCTGATATTTATATGGAATGCCACTTAAATATCAAAGGGGGTGACTAGGAGAGAGAAAATGGGAGTTTTCCCCTTAATGGAGGAGAGAGAAAGAGGAAAAGAGAGGGAGAAGTTATGGAGGGAGAACATGAGCCACCCCATTCACCTCCCCAAGCCTCCATTCATTCCTCCTGACCATTGGCAAGAGATTCTCATCAGTTTCTCATCAACCAACATCAATGGAGGAGCCCAACCACCTTGGCCGACCACCCCTTCACCTGCCCTCCCATGAAAAAATTATAAATCCCCCCTATTCAGCCCCTCATTCCCACTTTTGACCATCCCATCACCTTCAAAACGTCCTTGGCAACAAAAATAATGTATTGGATCAAAGGTTTTGGTGGAGGATCGAGGAATCGGGCAAGCTCGTCGGAGAGGAAATACGCCATGGCCAACCGCCTTCGTTGAACTTCAAACAAGGTCCGCTTATCCTCCTCTCCCCTTATGCTAGTATCGTATATAAAATTAGGCTGAGAAATCTGGCTCAAACGAGCCGATTCAAGTGAGAAAAATGGAGTTTTTCCGAATAATCATGGTGGCTGGTTCGCCGGAAACCACCACCTCCGGCAGCCAAACCACCGCCGGGCGATAGCCACCACCATAACGGAGGTGGTGGTGGCGGTGGTTGGCCAGGGAAGTGGTCTGGTGGCTGACGTTAAGTTTTGGAAAAGCTTTAAGAATAGGCGGCGTTTCATGGTTCTGTTCGAGTAAATGGAGAAGGTGAACTGTGTTCTTATAATTTATTATCATATTAATATTATAATATAGTGAATTGATATCCTTAAACGTGTACTTTTTGATGCTATTAAACAAGGCCCTTAGGGGCTGAACCTTGAAATGTGGCCAAAATGAAAATTGTAGCCCTTGAAGTCTACGTTATTTTAAAAGTGATTGCAACCCATTTTGGTTAGTGGTCTGACCACAACACTCAAAATGGTGCAACCTATATATAGGCTTAACCAGAGACTAAATTGAGTGCCCCCATCAATCATGCCATCCAAATGACTTGAGATTTGGACTGGGGGTCATTATTACCTATACCTATGACATATCAAAAAATGAGAATATTTGGAAAAAAAAATCTTTAGTTTTTGTAAATATTTAATAAATCATGTATGATTTAATTTTAGGGTCTAATGACCTCATAATTTCCAAAAACTTTAGTGGATGATTCTTAGGGTTATGATATGCCATGGTAAAAATCTCAACACAATTAGGATTTATTTGATTAGGCAATGGCATGACCAAAGTTTGGTCCCTTATGGGTAAATTAGGGCAAATGTGTAATTGATGGGTTGAGTGGCCAATCCTCATCCAAAGGGGATGAAACTTGGTCCACTGCCTCAAAGTCATCTAAAACACCCCCTCAAGAGAAATTAAGTGTTTTGGGGTTGAGATGTCCTAAGATTCTAGTGTAGGCCCTAGAGTTGGGGTTTTGGGCCTAGTCAAGGACCTGGGACCATATGTCTTTTGAATGGCTTGGAACATGGTAGATGAGTTCATAGGGTGGAAATAAGCCCTAGGAAATGTTATTAGGATTTTTAGGAGCACTTAACCTCTCTGAAATAATTTAGGACCAATTAGAGTACTTCTTATAATTTTATTACATGATTATATGATCTTGGATGCTCATTAAACTTAGGCAGTGATCTTATATAGTTTTTATTGATCTCTGGAAATTGTTGTACGAATTTTGGATTGATATATTTTGTACTTCATTCACAACCCTAATGTTTGCCCTAATTGTAAGAAAATTAATAATGGGTTTTTTACTCACTGGAAAATTATGAAACAATATCAAAGGACTTTTTAGGGCATTCTAATGTTCTGTGAATTTTGATGTAATTTTTGGAAGAATCTCCATGTAGGATCATTCACATAGTGCCCTAGATTGAATATCATTAAATAAATTATTTATGGGACCAATTGATGTTGAAAAATAATAATTCTTGGTCAATGAACTTTTCTGATCATATTTTTTTATCTCGTAATATTCTGATAAATTTTGGAAGGTTAATTCTATTTTTCCCTTATTTATCCTAATATTGTAGTTGTTTATTCAATAATTAATTAATGGTCAAATTCATCTTGGAAAATTGGGATTTTTGGTATTTACTGTTATATTGATGTTATTGATCTATCATAATTTTATTAAGGTCATACTTAGTCAGAAAAGTGTACTTGGTGTTCAAAAGCCTAGGTTGCCTGATTTTATAGAAAATTAAATAAATGGCAAATAAGTTAGGAAAATATTATCTTCTGGATTTAATCTTAAAATACCATGATTGACCCCCAGTAATAATATTAGGGCTTTTGGATAAGTATTTGGAGGGGTCACCATCCTTGCACACCATATAGTCCATGAGGTCTGCACACAGTAAACCGTAGAATCAGGGAAACATGTGAACCTTGGTATGGGATAGTTGGTGTATCTGGTTTGGATGAGAATGAATAAGGTCACCAAGGGAATACATATTGTGAGAGCTTATTTGACTAGGGGCAAGGTTGTGCTCGGTACCGATGGTGGATCGTCTTTCCCTCGAGAAAGAGGCTAAATACACTTAGAGTTAGTTCATTTGCAATGCTAAGAGAGTTTAGGACATGGGTAGATACCAAAAATAATAAGTACCTTGTGAAAGAGAGCTTTGGGCTTCAACCCATTGTAGTTCCTCATGCCCTCGAGAGCCCTTCACAGGAAATGCCCTGGGCAGTCCAAGGTTAACCCTAAACTCCAAGGCTAAACTGTTAGTGCAAGATTAATTTGAAGTATTTCACTTTCACTCACCCTATAGCCATAGGAGGCTGGTTTTATTTAGAATCACGAGCGGTGGGCTCGGAGGTGGTAGGTACGGACTGGTTAGTTCGAGGAGCCAATGGATCGAAGGTTATAGTAACGGACGGGTTAGTCCCGGGAGTTGATGGCTCGGAGATTGATAACAATCATAAATGCATGTGCATAAAGGTGGTTGCTCTTCGGTATTAGACGGTCATTCTCATCGACGTCGATTTGTTGACTCGGTAAGTGTGGTTCTCACTTTATAAGGAAAAGACTGGCAGTTGGTCAGTACAGTACCTGGTGACTCTGGTGTGTCCTTTAAAGGTGTACGTAAGGGCTAGGCCTGGTAGTGTGGATACCTGCCTAGGAGTGGGGGCCCCGACCCACTGTCTCTGTTGGCCACTACAGAGGCTCCTTAGAGTGAAGCTAGTTGCCCAAATGGGGGAACTAAAGGTCTGTGTGCATAGAGTAGTGTGTGTGTGTGTTGCACTTACATGAATTATGGCATAACATATCACAACATACATACTGCATATAACCTGACACCCCATCATATAAACTATTATGGGATATCTTATACTATGGGAGCCTTGCAAAAGTCCCCTTAACTTATAAGTTTGTATGGGCATTCATATAAGTTAATGTTACTTATTCCATAGTTTACTTTCCATGTTCTTACTATTCTTCTTTACTTGTTTATATTACTGCTTCCTTGTTATAGTTCTTTTATACATACACCTTCTAGGATAGTTGTCAACTTCTTGTTCCACTCTGCTTTCTTGTCCTCCGCTTTCATCCTCCCCACACGGTGCCTAGGAGTTGTGGGGGTGAGGCGAGGACGATAGTGGCTTAGTCATTATGACTATCGGTCGGTGGACCACATCATATTAGGGGACCGAGGAGCAGTAGCCTCAACACCAGGAGGACAAGGAGGCAGGACATGAGGAGCAGTTGCTGCGCGCTGCCACTACCTCACTGCGATGGGTCGATGATGGATTTCTGCTTGCTTCTGCTAGATGTGTGAGTTGAGAGAGAGATTATTTCAATTAGACATGTACCAGGCTTAAGCCCATATTTGTTTTCTACCCTCTTTCATATTTTTTACTGATTGTGGACTATTGCTCTTTTATATATGTGGTGATTTTGTGGACTTGTCTTAGTCGATACTTCTTCTTCTTTGGTGATCATCACTGCCAGCAGAATCAGTGATTTGTAGTGGCGACCCTCCTGAGTGTTGGTGTCACCGCAAAATGGAAATTCTAGGCATAAGACCCAGTAATGTAGAAATACAAAAAGGGGTCTTACACATATGAATCATTAACACTGGTAAGAAATGGTCCTGAGCCGGTGGCCACCTTGTCCAACCCAAACTTACACACCCAAAATATTTCAAGAAGATACTATGGAGGTGGCAACATTGTCCAATACAACCAGGTAGTCAAATTGTCTCAACAAGACACTAGGGTGGTGGCCTCAATATCCAACTCAACGCATAAGTCCATATATATTAATAAGGTACTGTGGTGATGGCCATTTTGTCCAACTTAAACCCACAGTCTAAAAATTACTCTAGCTGTTTATTGATTCACAATTTGGCACTAGGTTGGTGGTCCTTTATCCATTGCCAACCCAAAGGCCACAACTTAACACCCCTAAACATAAATAAAATTTTAACAAAAAAAGAAAGAATCCCAAAAGAAAACCTGTCTAAGCCATACTCGACGAATTAGAACCAATTCGGCAAAATTTTTCTAAGTCCGCACATATTCATCGAGTATACTCGACGAATATAGTAGATACACGACAAATTTCACTTAGCAAGATCAATTATCTTATTACACGACAAATCGGCGAAATTATCCCAAGTCCATGGAAAAGTGTCGAGTCAACTCGATGCCGCATTGACGCTAAGTAGCTAAAATCAACGATTCTGCCTTCACTCAACGCCGCGTTGAGTTCACTCAACGTTTTTGCCTTAGCTCTTAAAAAACACTCGATGCACTCAACGCTAAACTAGCATTACTCAACGATTTCGTCGAGATAACTCGATGAATCTAACTTAGATTCAAATCTTACTCAACACCAAGGCTTACACTCGACGGACTCAACGCTAAGCTGGCATTACTAGACGAATCCGTCGAGATTACTCGATGAATTTTACTTGGACTAAAAAATCACTCAATGCTATCAACGTAAGGTTTAATTTACTCAACGCCAAGTGTTATACTCGACGATATATACGCCTAATACTCGACAAATTGGACTTAACTCAACGCCAAACAGATATTCATCGACTCAATGCATAATACTCGGCAAATTCAGCAACACTCAACGCCAAGCATTACCCGTTGAAATTTCAACGGATACTCAACGAATTTGACTCTGCTCTAACTGATACTCGCCAAATTTTACTTGGACTAATCTCAACCTATATTTGACGAATTCTACCTACCAATATTCGACGAATTTAAACTTGACCTAACTGTTATACAATGAAATTTTGGCTTAAGTCAGCAGTTCACTACCCGACAGATTATCCTAGTCTAATCATTAAGTGTGACGGAAATACAATAGATTAATCCCATAAACCATGGATTCACCCAACTATCTCCAACGAAATCAACTAGGACAAACCTGGCCGGAAATCTATATTGATTAGCAGGCCGGCAAAAGCTGAACCTAATGATACTCCTAATACTAAGGAAGAAAGGATAGAAGCAAGAAATACACCATGAAAGGAAAACTTGGCAAGGGGAAGAAGTCACCACTTTCCTCGATCTTGCCGAAATCCGCCTGCACAACCATTCTTCTTCGCGGATCTGGCCACAAGAAGACCTAAACAACAAATCCTGAAACTTTTCAAGATAAAGGTGGGTCAAAACAAAATTCCTAACACCAAAAATTTTATGAAACGGGAAAAACTCACTATAGAAACATAGATCTTGGTGAGAGCTATCTGGATCTACTCTCCGGCGACGATTTTGAGCACCAAAGCTCCTGCAACCAGCGGCCAAAAGCCTAGAAGTGTCCGCCATTCTCGCTCTTTCACAAACATGCCGACGGTTTTGGTAAGAAGACGATGAATAGGGTTAGGTCTAATCGCAAGGCTATTTATAGAGACTAAACAATATAATATATTATTAATATAATTAAAACGTCCTATTGACCAAAACTCGCACTAAATAATATATCTATGAAAATAGCACTGTAGCTAAATACCAATGCTAGGAATCCAACAGCAAAATCGAAATCGAACTCTGACAAACTAAACTCTGGTAAACACTCACCGAAGTAAAAACACAACATTCCCACAAAGGCTCCGCCGCATTCCAAAACGAACCCCATCTCGTAAGGGAATATCAAACTCATAAGAAATTAGCCATGCTAATATTCTAAGTCAAAACCCCGGGGTACCAATAAGAAAAAAGCCACACTCCAACAATGTCACTCGTTAAACAAGCGTCAAAGTAATGCTCTAATGTCAAGGAATATAAATAAACCTTGAAAAATCAGTGGCGTTATACACGGTGGCGTAACGACCCAACCCCTTTCTCAGGGCGGTTGTTCTCCTTCCCTACAAGAAAGAAATATATAGCAACACATATATATATCTACGACAATGTGCAAGTCAAGCACCATTCCATATATGCACAACCGCCACAAACACCGACACTTACAACCACGCATTCCGTGCTCTCAAGGCACTCTTTTTGTATACTTCTCGAGTTCAACCGCCATCAATTAGTTCCAGACTAAGACGAATTAATTTTGAGCATTCATTAGTCCAAGATCAAGTCAAGGACTCTTCCCAGTCCAACGTCAAAAGCCAGGTACGAATGACATGGTGCAGGTACAGTTCAGTCACATCCCGGTTGTCAAATCGCCATGCCAACGTAAAAAGCCAGGTACTTTAAGCAATTTAGGCAAATGACATGATGCGGGTCAACCTCCCCATTTCTTGTTCATCTCATAAACATCGTTATATTCCATGGTCGGCACTCATAGCCACCAAAGCTAGGCTCAACAAGTTTAACAACTCATCATGCTACCCACACAGTCCCCAGGACACAGGCTTCACAACCTCAAAAAACTCTCTGGGCGCTATCGCCAGCGATATTACTATCGCTGCGTGATATCGATAGACAACCAATTTTTCTTAAGCATAGGTTCAAACCCAGCACAAACAACAGCTCACTAATCTTTGTCAGTAGATCTATCGCCAACGATATCACTATCGCAGGAGATAACAACAAAATGTCGTTCTCTATTACAATCTCGGTTGTTTCTTGGAGAAACTCTCAATTACTTCTACAACAACTTGCAGCACCCCAAAACCTCCTAAATATACTCTTTTTCGACAGAGTCTTATTCTTCATGCAAATAAATCATCACCAATCTAGACAAACTTGTCTAGATGGGCTTCACACAGTATGTTTATGCCTATACAATAATCCGAGCTCTATATGTAAATTTTACCAGGGATAATTCATATCTACTCATTAAAAGTCTCACCTCTACCAATTAGAGGAGGAACCTTGATGATACATATGCATATTAAAAGGATGAGAATGTCCTAGTAATCAAGAGAAAGATCATTACACTTGTCGATCATTTCGGTGCCACAAATCAGAGCTTGTGTCGAATGGAAAGGATTGAATCGCTTTCCTCCCCGCAGATCTTCAATCGGCTCACAATTCCAAGCTTGGAAGCTCAATCAACAGCTTCAAGTCTCCTCCTTAAGGGCTGAGAACAAGTTCTCCTTTATTTCTTCTATTCTTTCCTCAAATTGGAAGATAGAGAGAGAGTATTCAAGATGAAATGAGAAAAGAAATTCTTTCTCCAACCCTTATTACCCACGAGACTTAACCATGCCATCTGATCCTAAGGATAAAACAAATGTATGGTCACGATTTCAGATGAAAATTCTAATTTAATGTTATCACTTGGCTATCTCGTTATCGTCGGGCGATAGCTCCAGCGGTGGCCGCATGACCAAGTTAGTGCCGCTTAATAACCATTTCACAGCCAACTGACACATTGCAGCCTGCCATATACCATCCTATCGCCAGCGATATCAAGCTATCGCCAGGTGATATCATATCCATTTCATCGACTTATCGATTGTATTGTTCTGAACACTATCGACGGGCAATATGGCTATCGCCAGCAATAGCTCTACAAATTCATTTTATTGTTTTTCAACTGTTGAAAACCTGAAGTTTTACAATTCTCCTCTCCTTTAAGAAAATTTGTCCCAAAATTATTCAGTACAAAAAAAAACACAAGTACAAATTTATACAAGATGTACCTCAAAGGAATAACTCGGGGAACTCTTCTCTCATGGTTTGCTCTCTCTCCCATGAAAGTTCCTCATGACCACAATTGTCCCAACAGACTTTAACCATCTTGATCACCTTGTTCCACAATTATTTCATGTTTGTGTCTTCATTACGAATGGGCTGGAATTTCATATTTAACCCACCATTGACCGACACCTGATCCTAGCAAATACTTGAGTAGGCTCTTGCATAGCCTTCCTCAGCAATGATATATGAAATACATCATACAACCCACTCAACTCTGATGAAAGGGAAAGCTGATATGCAACTTCACTTACAAACTCCATAGTTTTAAACAGCCCAAGACATCACGGACTTAGCTTTTTGAAGCATCGAATCCTTGACACGCCCTTGAAAGACTTGATTTCGAGATACACCCAATCTCCAACAACAAAATAAACATCACGGTGCTTAGTCTTGCATTCTCCTGACTATCCTGAGCAAACATCAGTCTCTTTGAGATCAAATGTATCATTGAGTATGCCTCATCGATGTCTTTTCTCTTTAAAAACTTTATTTCACCCGTTTTTGCTCAAGCTAGTTTAGTACGACACTTACTGCCATATAAAATCTCGAAGGGTGCATATAAGACCTCGAAGGGTGCCATGTAAGACCCCCCTCCCGGAACACAAGAAACAACCAAGGGAAGTCTTATGCCCAGACTAGCCGTCTTGCGGTAGTGCCAACACACGGGTTGACCTATACCACAAGACGCCTATCCTACCGGCTAAAACCATTATCATCATTGCCAACCCAATATAAGAATATAAGTAGAAGTCAAAATCCACATAAGTATATAATGTTTAACTAGTACATAAAATAAAAGAAGCAACCAAGGTTTCTATAATATCAGAGTACATATAAAATGCCAAAAGGCTACAAAATGAGTCTCTCAAAAACTCACATCAGTCACTGACGGCAGTGATGGTATCGTAAATTTAGGACCCGCCACCCTGGCTTGGCAGCCCTCCTCCATAACCTGTTACTGTAGGGTTTTCTCCTAAAAAGGAAGACAACAACCGTTAGTCATAAAGACTAAGTGGCTATCACATCTGCTCCCCCGACAACTCTTAGGCACCGGGCGGAGAAAAGAAGAGGGTACAATATATATATATATATATATATATATATATATATATATATATATATATATATATATATATATAAACAGTAGTACAAGCAAGTGGTATAAGACTAATCAATATCAGAGTATATTAAAGAAACTACAACAATTGACATCAATCTACATTTGCAGTTCTACCATCAACACCAGTATACAAGTAATGTACTATAACAGGAAAATAACTCAACTTATATGAATGCCCATACAGACATATAAGTTAAGGATCGACTTAACAGTAAAGTAACTCATCATATAAGAGTGTTCATACAAACTTATATGATAAGGATCTTATGTGGTGCAATGCTATGTTATGAATGACTTATGATGACTCACCCATGCTCACACACATGCAATAGTTTTGTCGACATAGACTTGAAATTCCAACTTTTCGAGCAGATAGCTAACCTCTCAAGCGCCATCCGTTGTGGCCAGATGGTGACAGTGGAATGAGATTTCTACTACAAGGAGGGCATCCACACTACCAAGCCTAAGCCTTCATACACCTCAATTATAAGAACACAGCAGCGGAGCTCGCATGCATACTAAAACTCAAAGGGTTCTTTGGTAGATGTGCACCAAGAACACAACCCAAACTGGCCTATCATTGTGGCGCAGAAGGTGCCTGTAGAAACACATCACCAAAGGACCAAGGCCAACCATCCACTAGCATAGATGGTGCCTCGAGAAGTAAACACCGAGGACTAAGGCCCAATCGTGCAAGTCTATCTATCAACTCCTATCGATGTGATGACAAGTGAGCCCGTAGACCTGCCACACTATCCTTAACCCATGATTATTGTTGGAATACCCTATTACTGATTTTGGATTTGATTACTATTCTTTGTTTATGATGTTTATTTTAAACAAACTTATATAGTCTAGGGTCATAGGTTATTTCTAGGGTTATTACTTCAGAAGCAATTCCAGAGAAGTTTAGTTCGAAGGACGTAGAGTTCAGTTCGAAGAACGCAGAGCTCAGTTCGATGAACACAGATCTTAGTTCGACGAACTCAGATTTCTAACTCTGAGTTTAGCTCGACGAACGCTGAGCTCTGATTAACGAACTCTGATCTTAACTCAAAAGCTCAGTTCAATGAAAGCCAAGCTAAGTTCGACGAACTCGGGACTCAGCTCGACGAAATAGAAAATTCAGTTTGACAAACTCCATGCTCAATTCGACGAATTCCCTGCTGAGTTCGACGTTCAAGCAGTTTCTATATTCATAAGGCAGAATGTTTTGAAATGCTTAATTATAGTCAGTTATAACTCTTATATTTAATGCTAAATATTCTAAATGAATGTAGTCGTTTATGGCAGCATTAAATATGGATTTATCACAGAGTTTTAATTCTAATTAATTCCAAGGCAATTACATTCTCAAGAGATTCTTCAGGCATTTCAGAATTGTTTAATTCAAATATTTGAATTCTTCCCTGACAGTATATATATATACGGAAGATTGATGCTTAAAGATTGATCAACCATGTGAGAGATATAGAGATACATAGATATACTTTCATTCTGCTTCAAACTCTCCTTGAGACAATCAATATACACATCTATCTCAAACATCTACTAGAGACGAACAACATACAAGAAGGCCTACACCCTAAAGAAAAGTCTCCTCCTTTGATTACAAATTATATTTAAATCTGGGGGAGCTTTTTGCAACATCATCCACTAAGTCTTCTCCGAGATTCTTGATAGAGAAGACAACATCAACTTCTTTTTGTTTATTCTTTAATGTGTACAGGGTTTTAACTTCCTTCAAAAGTTAACTCTTCGTTCCTAAGTCACCTGATCAAAAGACTTAAGCTTGTGTTTTTGGGTACCTGGTCAAAAGCCTAAAGGGTTGCTAGATCTCCCAAAGAAAATAGATCTTCTGGTGGCAGGACACCTGAGCAAAAACCTGTAGTGGATTCCTAGAAAAGTAAACGTACCAAGATTTATTGGGGAACTACTATAAAATCCTTGTATCGTCTGTGATTGCTACTTTCTTTATTTGTGTGGAGTGAATTTTATCTTTATATATATCACTAACATTAAATCCGCTATAAAAATAAATTAAAGTTTTAAAATACTCTATTCACCCCCTCTAGAGTAAAGTTAGATCTATCCTTCACTTTCAATTGGTACCAGAGGTTGGTTTTTTGGGTTCTACAGGATAACACCTGAACCAACAGATCTGATAGATTTTTTTTTATCTAGTAATTTGTCATGACACAAAATAAGGAGCACTTAGCACTAGACCTCCTGTTTGTAATCTTAACAAGTTTGCACTATGGAAAGCAAGGATTAGATTATATATGAATTCTATTGATGAGGATATAAATAATTCTATTTTGATAGGACCACCTCAACCACTGGCAACAACAAGCACCCCATCTGTACCTCCACCAGAATGGACAGAAGCTCAGAGAAAAGCAAAAACATCTGATGCAAAGGCAGTGAATATACTATCCCAAACAATGTCTGATGATATTTTTCAGAAGGTTACTGAATGCACCTCAGCAAAAGATATCTTGGACTCCCTCACAGCAATGGTAGCTGGATTAGCAGATGAGAGAAAAGATAAAAGATCTCAACTGATTTCTCAATATGAGAATTTTAAAAAGGGTGAAATTGAATCTGTTGTTGATATGTACACAAGACTCAGTCTCATAATTAATGAACTGAAAACCTTGGAGAAGGATATTACTTTAACAGAAGTTAATGACAAAATTGTAATGTGTTTCCCTAGCACATGTGATTTAAGAATTTGTCCAATTAGAGATGCCAGATGTGTAAATGAGATTTCAATAGAAACCTTATTGGGCAAGCTCAAATCATATGAGAAGCTCATCAAAATAAGAGAAGCTGAATAAATAACTTCATTCTCAGTTAAGAAGGAAAAGAGTATTGCCTTCCAAGAAAGAGGAGAGGAAAAAACTTCCAAAGAATGAAGAACTGATGAGTCTTGTAACTGTTTACTTTAGGATTGATAATGACCTAGAGGGGGAGGTGAATAGGTCCAATTTAAATTATGAATACCTCTTATAAATTATTTAGAGTTATGCTTTCTATATGTAGATTAAGACTGTCAAATAAACAAGATAGTCTAAACAGCACTTTGAAAAATATCACAGCATAACAATCAAAAAACACAGTATAATATACACAGATTTATATTGGTTCCCCAATTTATAGGTACACCCACTTCCCCCTTCGCCTATCTAATAATGAACTAGATTCGGCCAAACTCCTTTCCTTTCTTATACTCAGATCCTTAGATCATACAGCTCAGAGCCCAGTTGGCTCCTATAACTCAGACATTACAAGTCTTACCACTCAAATCACCAAGATCCTACACCATAATTTCTTCCCAAGAACTCTAGCTCAGAATGAATCCTCACTCCTACTTCTCAAGCAACTCCTGCCCTACACCTTAGAGAATTTTGTGCTCCTCTTACCTCAGGCAATCCCAGCCTTACCTTAGCCTTTATAACACATACTTACAACATAAAGAGAGTTATTTCCCCTACACTCAGATCTATTGGTAGATCTTACACAATGAAGAAGATAAAATGAATAGAATCAGAAAAATTCACCCAGCAAGAATGAAATAAGTGACAGCTTCTTGATCTGATCTTGATGAGTTTGCTTCCTTTGATTTTATCAAGATAGATCTAATCCAACCCTTCTTAGCTTTTTCAAAGCTTCTTGCTGTAGAAATTAGGGTTGATCTAGGATTGAGAAATGTTGAAGATGATTCTTGATCTAGCTTCTCTCCACATTCTTAATTTGTAGTTGATGCTTCTAATATCTGACTTCAATAGATTGTGCTTGTTTTTCTTCTAGTTGTTCTATGTTTCTTCTGAAGACTAGATCCCTTTAAAAAGACTCTAATAGGAGTGACCGACTGATCTGGTTAATAGCTGACATCTGACAGTTCAGACAGTTCTCAGTACCTTCGTCTTGATTTCTGTACTTAGAAAACAAATCTATTTGAAGAGTTGACACTTGATAGTTGAATGTGTCGACACAAGTCTTAGGCTTCGACACTGCTCTTGTAGTGGTATCGACATACATCTAAATGTGTCGACTCAGCTCTTCAACTTGCCTCGACATAACTTATGTAGAATATGTCGACACAAGTCCTGTGTGTCGACACAGCTTGCTTCCAGTCACAACACAGCTTGTGAGTGTGTTGACACTAGTCCTGAGTGTCGACACAGTTGTCTTCAGTCTCGATACAGCTTGAATAGATTATGTCGACACAGTTGTCCTTAGTGTCGACACAACATCTCTTTGTCTCGACACAACTTGTTCAATGTGTGTTTACTTAAGTCATGAATGTCTCGACGCTTTTGTACTTAGCTTTATTTGCCTGCACACATGAACTTAACATCCATCAAATACAACTATGTATATATCATTGAGCTGAAAAGACTTCTTCAATTCAAGTATATTGTGACCAATGTACTCAACAATCTCCCCCTATTTGGAGAAGTAATAACCCCAAATCAATGATATACAACATGATACCAAAATATAATGATAAAGACATTTAGAGTATCCTAAGGCAGCTCAGGTTCCTTGATAACTATGCTTTTCCCAGATTATATCTTTGCTTTGACCTCAGGCACTTTGTCCTCAGCAACTGCATTTCCATTGTCTTTCTTAGCTTTAGCTTTTACAATAGCTTCTTCTTTTAGCCTTTGTCTTTCAAAGTAATGGAATGTCTTTGGGAAATATTTGCTGGGCTCAATAGACTCAGTAGGAAGCTTTCCTTTCTTCATATCATATCTAAACTTTTGAATAACTTGCTGCTGTTTAAGATTTTTGTCCCATTCTTATTCACTCTACCATTTGCCCCTATCTGTGACATTAGCATTTACAGCCTTCCACTAGTAAGAATTATTGATTTGGAGGTTGGACTTTATTTCTCAAAATCGGGTCTATTTTCAGCTTGTTTTCTAAACCTTTTCTTTGATAACTAAGCCTCATCATACCATAGGGGAGGAAAGCCTAAAGTGCCTATGATATTGTATGATATCCAAGTAGTATGTTCAGAACTGGCCTTAATCATTACCCTCTCCCTCTTTATAACTTCTCTTTCAATATGATCCCTCAAATCATTTTTATGAAATCTTATTTGATTATCGAGATAATTTATTCCTGATGTGACTGTGTTCTTAACTCTTAGTAAATTGATGTCCAAATTATTATCAAAATTCTCAATGTCCTTTAGTAGAGATTCTGAATGACTTTTCAATTTGTTGTCTAGTTCTGTGACAGTGGAATCAATTTTTGCTTCCAAAGTAGTGGTTTGTTTCTTAATTTCTCCTAAAGTAGTGTCATACATAATTATCAGATTTCCATTCATCCTATTCTGATTCTCAAGGACATAGCTTTGCCTGAGTGCCACATCATCCTGTAGTTGTTTGGCTTCCTGTTGTTGCTTGGCCAGATAGACTACTGCATGTGCTCCTTTCTCAAAGAAACTAGTCATTTTAAATTTCAAAAGATTTACTTCAAATCTTATTGACTTAATGTCTTGAGCCAGCTGAAATTATAACTCCTTGTTGCTTTCATCAACATATTTCTCTAGTTCTTTCCTTTGCTAATCAAGCATGATCTATAGCTAAACTAGAAGAGAGGTATTATCCATTGCATGAGCTGATGATTGTAACACCCCCATCAGTCCCAAGGAATATAACAGAAGGTCCGGTCGGGGCCCCAGGACAAATACAACGGACTGTTAGTGGAGTTACGTATTAATACCAAATTACCGCCAAAGGAACACGCATCCTAACTCAGAGCATTCTAGCGGAAGCTTTTTAGAACAGTTATAAGAACCCAATTATTAAAGTATGAATGACCACAATAACTAAAGTAGGAATGACAGTAAATATACACAAAAGTCTCGGCCTTAGGGTCTTACAAGTATTTACTTAAACAATACATGTTTTCCATACTTAGGCACGCAAGCCGGCAACACATGAGCATAAAAAGTAAACATTTACTTTGGCCATCAAGGGCCAGCACAACATCAAGGGCTTCAGCCCGCTACTTGCCACTAGGCTCGCCTGTTCCAGCATACGAACAATCCACAGAATGGTGATAAAACAAGGCAACAGTCAGCTAAAGTTGACCAAATTATAATGACCCCGCCCCTTAATTGGGGCGGCAGTGCTCCTTCCCTGCATTTAATTAGCATAACCAAACATGATAGTGAAAGTACAATTTAAGCACACTTCACCACAGGTGTAGTCATGCACGACCATACACCCCATGCTCTCAGGGCACATTCTCAGTGAATCTGGTCCATTCTGAGGCTTCACCACTGCCCCAAGGATGGCAAACATCGTGAGCATTTCAGTCCTTTCGGCCAAAGCCTAAGACTGTCCCCCTATGCCCCTGATAAGGGTCACGTACTTTAGGTCTCTTTAACTAAACCACATAGAGCAGGTACAATTCAGCTCAACCCATTGCTCACATCTCCATGTCAGTTTTAGTCATCGGTGCGGGTCAGCCTCCTCGATTCCCAAAGAATGGATCACACAATATTTCATAACCCAGTTATGTATAAGGTTGTCTCCCAGGACATCAAGATGGCAGAAATGCGCTTCTGCCTTGTTTTCCGGGTGCACCTTTGAATTACTCTCTGAGGCTCCCTACTGCAAACTACCACATAACATCTCAAAAAACAAACGACACGGAGTCTTCTCCGATAATATATGCATAATGAAAACATCACTGATCCAGACCAACCTATCCGGATAGACTTCACACACCATGGCTATGTCTGTACTTCAATTTCGAACTCTATATGCAAAACTACGAGGATAATCCATATCTATCCAAAGGAATACCACACGCTAAGTGCACACTCGCGGGAGAGGGTTTCCTATGCAAAAGAAAGAGCACTTCACATGTACAAGTAGAGAATCATTACCCTAGAGGTTCGCTTTGGTGCCATGGAAAACTAGCCGGATGAAAACGACAGCAACAGACTCTCCTCCGCAAATCTATGTTCGGTACGCGATTCGGAGCTCCGAAGCTCCAAAAATGGCGGGATTCCTTCTTCTTCTTCTCCCTTTGCTCTCTCCTCTCTCTACCTCTTAGAACGTGAAAGGGCAAAAGAAAATGAGGTTTAAACCCTCATTTCACGACCTTATCACATTAGGGAAGATGTTGGGCCGTCGGATACCACCTAAATAAAACGAAATGCCTTGATTCACCTTTAAAATTGTCTTCCTGGGTTCGTACATGGCCTGTGACACGCCCGTATCACAGGCTGTGTCTCACAATCGTAAGAGAAATCGTCGATCTCAGATCAATACATGACCTCTGACATGCCCGTGTCAACCCTGGACATTTCCGTATCACAGGCTGTGTGCCTCAATCGACATTGAAACCATCAAGCCCAAACAGGACACGGCCCTGTGACACGCTTATATCACAGGCCGTGTATGCCCAACATGGCTTTGTATACGCCCGTGTACCCGGCCGTGTTGCTCAGTCGACACATCCCGACATCACAGAGCAGGACATGGCTTTGGAAACGCCCGTGTCAACCCAGGACACGTCCGTATAATAGGCTGTGAAACTTCAAGGGCTCCAAAATTGCTTCAAAACACTACCAATGCATCCCCAATATTCATAGTGCTTAGCTAAGGGTATTCTAAACATAGTGATCAATACGTATTCGGGTTTTGCGGCGTTACAACTCTCTCTACCTTAAATGAATTTTTTCCAAAAATTATAGAATGGAAAGGAACACAAATTAAATTGTACCTGAGTAGAATAGCTCAAGATACTCCTCAAGCATGGTCTGCTCTCTCTCCCATGAAAGCTCCTCACGACCGTAATTGTCCCATCGGACTTTAACCATCCTGATGGCTTTGTTTTGCAATTGTCTGACCTTTGTATCATCGATCCGAATGGGTCTAACTTTCGTTATTAGCCCACTATCGACCGATACTTGATCCGCAACAACCACTTGCGCTGGTTCTTTCACGGATTTGCCTAGGATCGGATGTGAAATATATCACGCAATCCACTCAGCTCTACCAAAAGAGCCAAATGATAAGCAGCTTCACAAACATGCTCCAAGATCTTAAAAGGCCCAACATATCTCATACTAAGTTTCTTTAAGCTTTTAATCCTTGATACGCCTTTAAACGGCTTTATATTGAGGTATACCCAATCTCCCACCGCAAACTCCATGTTCGGATGCATGACATTGTAGTACTTGGCCTGCCTATATTGGGCTATTAATAGCTGCTCTCGAATAAACCGTATCATTGAAGTAGCATCTTCAACGTCCCTTCGCTTGTACAGCTTCACTTCTCCTTTTTCTACCTAAGATAATGACGTACGACACCTCCTTCCATATAGAGCCTCAAAAGGCGCCATCTGAATGCTGGCTTGGTAGCTTTTATTATAAGCGAACTCAATCTTTAAAAGATGGTCTTCCCACCTTTACCCAAATGCCAACGCACACATACGAAGCATGTCTTCTGTTGGAACCCTAGTTCTGATTTGGACAAGGATCACTATTAGGATGTTTAGATTAACCCAAAATGTATAGTCATGGGTCATAGGATTATTTCCAGGTTTGCTCCATCAAAAAAATTTCAGAGAAGTTCAGATTTGATGTTCAGAAATTCAGCTCAAAGAAAATCTCTGAGCTCAGTTCAACGAACTCTGAGCTTAGTTCTACGAACTCTGAGCTCAGCTCAAAGAAAGCTTTAAAACTCAATTCAATGATTATGCAGTTCACAATATCTGAGCTCAGATTAACAAACTCTGAGTTGAGCTCAACGAACTCCGAACTCAGTTTGAAGAAAGCTATAAAATTCAGTTTGAAGATTTCTTTGCAGTATGCTTGCAGAATTATTTACAACCGGTCGAATTAATTAAGGCTTAATTAAATGTGATTATAGCTATCAGATTTAATGTTATATATTCTTATGAATATAGCCGTTTGGAGGCTGCATTAATTATGGATTAAATCAGAATTTAATGCTAATTGATTCCCAAAGTAATTACCTTTCTCGGGAATGATTCTACTATTACAAGAAAAGGAAATTCACATGTTCAAAAATAAAAAAGATCAGACAATGAATATAGATTGGTTCTTATAGAGAATACAGTCGTGAGAGAACAGAGAAACAAATCTGCTTCTGAAGTTCTTCTTCAAAGTGAATCAGTGATCAGTGAAGAACAAATAGCTCATATACAAAGTTCTTCATCATCTGCTTCAGTCTTCAAAGGGACAACTCATCAACATCAGTCGAAGAAGCTTCTAAAGATCTTCTTCAATCTGAAGGCCTACACCCTATGCAAGCTCTCATCTTCCTGAACCATTTAACATCTTTGGGGGAGCTTTGACAATAGCATCCACTAAAGTCTTCTCAGTTGTTTTAGAAAGAGAAGACAATATCACTTTGCGTTTCCTACTGTTAAAAGGGTTTCTAACTCCCTTCAAAAGTTATCACCTGGTTGACAAGTCTCCTTATCAAAAGACTTGGATTGATTTTTGGGCACCTGATCAAAAGCTCAAAGGGTTGTGAGATCTCCCTTGAAATAGATCATGTGGTGATAGGGCACATGAGAAAAAACCTCTGGTGGCAGGGCACCTGATCAAAAACCTATTAGTGTATTCCTACTAGGGTTGTAGAAGAGTGGATGTACCCAGGTCATTGGGGAACCACTATATTCCTTGTGTCATCTAGATTGCTTGCTTTGCTTTCTTTACTTTTGTGTTGTGTTTACTCCTTTATATAACATATAACATATATATATATATATATATATATATATATATATATATTGTGTAAACTTAAGATCTCTTCTATTCTTACAATTGGTATCAGAGGGCCAAGTTGTTTGGTTTCACAGGCTAACACCTGAACCAAAAGATCCTTGACAGATCTTATTTTACTTTAGATTTTATCATGGCACAAAATGAAGAATTTTCAAGCACTAGACCTCCAATGTACAATCTAAATAAGTTTGCACTTTAGAAAGCAAGGATTAGGCTTTTTATGAACTCCATTGATGAAGATATTTTCAAATCCATTTTGACAGGTCCATCTCAATCATTGGAAACTCAAGACACTAGTATTGTACCATCACTTAAATGGACAGAAGCCTAGAAAAGGCTAACGATTGCCGATGCAAAAGCAATGAACATTCTTTCTCAATCAATGTCAGATGATATTTTTCTGGAAGTTGTTGAATGCTCTTCAGCAAAGGACATCTGGGACTCCCTCACAACAATGGTTGTTGGATCAACTAAAAAGAGAATATTTGATATTGACACTTGGAGTGACTCTGACTCTAAAGCCTCATCATGTACAACTAAAGATGAACAGTCAAGAGCAAGAGAATTTTGCCTAATGGCATTAAATGCCTCTTGTAGCAACTCAGATGAACAATCAGACTCTGAAACAGAATCTGAATCAGAAGGGGATCATGTAATCTCTTCCTTTTATTTTTCTTTAGATCATTTTAAAGAAGATTTTAAAAATATTTGTAAATATTTGATCCAATCTGAGAAGGAAATACAACTTCTCAGAGAAAAATTAAATAATTCTTCTTCAGAAAACATAAAGCTTAAAGAAAATTTGAAATCTTCTCTTGAACAGATTAATTATTTTGAATCAATTAAAGGCAAAGACAAGTTAAAAGAGTTTGACAAACTAACTGAAGTTTTTCATAATAATGACAAACTCAAACATGTTAAGAATTTTAAGAAAAATCATATTCAAAAAATTTCATCTAACCGAGCTTGATGAAAATAGTATTATACGTTGAACGGCAATCGACGATCTCTGAACCCAGAGTTTGGGTATGTTTTCTCAACAAAAGGTGCTTGACGAAATCAACATGCTTCGTCGAACAGAGATCGATGATCGTGGAACAAAGATTATGACTTTTTCATTCTGTGAACTGAGATCGACAAAATCAATACTTTTTGTCGAACTCAAATCGACAAACTCAACAAAAATCATCGAACTCAAACTATCAAAATAGGAATTTTAATTCCTATTAGAACAATAATCAAAGACAAAAATTTGTTAACTCTTCTCAATAGATAATTCCACCAAAAAAATTTCATCCTCTAGGTTATAAAAGACAACCTGAATATTCTTTTATATCTAATTATTATGAAAGAGAACCAGGACCCAAGGTAATCTGGGTCCAGAACTCCTAACCTCTCTTTTAAATAAAAGACCTATCTTACTATAGAGGAATAGTAGTATTTGATAGTAACCAAATGCCTTTAGTCTCAGTCAGTGCAGAGGAAACAACAGTCAGCAGGTTCAATTATTCAGAAAATCAGAAATGGATTCAAACATGCTGAAATAGATTCAGTTAAAGATAAGCAAAAGTGCAGCTGACACCCTTAACAGATTTTCTTGTAGCTGCTCAGTTTTTTATTATATTCTAATATCAATGTTGTTTTTCTTTATTTCTCAAAGAACCTTTGTACATTTGCTGAAAATTTTAAAATTTGGGCATATTATTTTGCTTTGTATTTTATTTGTTTTTGTGTAAATAGTCTCCTCACCCAAATAGGGGGAGATTGTTGGAACCCTAGTTTTGATTTGGGAAAGGATCACTATTAGGATGTTTAGATTGACCCAAAATGTATAGTCATGGGTCATAGGATTATTTCTAGGTTTGCTCCTTCAGAAAAATTCCAGAGAAGTTCAGATTTGAAGTTCAGAAATTTAGCTCAAAGAAAATCTCTGAGCTCAGTTCAACGAACTCTAAGCTCAGTTCTACGAACTCTAAGCTCAGCTCAAAGAAAGCTTTAAAACTCAGTTCAATGATTATACAGTTCACAATCTCTGAGCTCAGCTCAACGAACTCTGAGCTAAGCTCTACGAACTCTGAGTTAAGCTCAATGAACTCTGAGCTGAGCTTAACGAACTCCGAGCTCAGTTTGAAGAAAGCTTTAAATTTCAGTTTGACGATTTCTTTGTAATATGAAGGCAGAATTATTTACAGCTGGCCAAATTAATTAAGGTTTAATTAAAGGCGATTATATCTATCAGATTTAATGCTATATATTCTTATGAATATAGCCATTTGGAGGCTGCATTAATTATGTATTAATTCAGGATTTAATGCTAATTGATTCCCAAAGTAATTACCTTTCTTGAGAATGATTCTGCTATTACAGAAAAAGGAAATTCACATGTTCAAAAAAAAGACCAGACAATGAATACAGATTGGTTCTTGTAGAGAATACAGCCGTGAGAGAACAGAGAAACAAATCTGTTGCGGAAGTTCTTCTTCAAAGTTAATCAGTGAATCATTGTTTAACAACCCAACCCGTTAAATAACATATAATAGAAGGTCCGGCCGGGGCCCCACATTATATGCCACAAACAGACGGCGAGGTCACAGGATAATACCAAAATACCAAGCATCCTTACTCAGAGCATTCTAGCGAAAGTTTACAAGTTGCACGAACTTAATCCATGAATGTCCACTAATATATAAATAACTCATTTATATACAAGACCACGAATGTTAACTAGCACACCGCTCACGACCTTAAGGCCTTACAAGTTTCTCTTTACAAACATACGACTTCATACATCGGCGTGCAGGCCGGCCACACATGAAATCCAAATCTTCGCACGACCTTCGAGGGCCTAATAGTAGCAGCAAAGGCTTCAACCCGCTCAATCCATTTCAGCATCTACAAGGGCAGCACCTGCATATAGACATCCACCCCATGGGTGACAAAAAAGCAACGGTCGGCATTCTACTGACCAATTATAACGACCCTACCCCTTACCCGGGGCAGTGGTTCCTTCCCTGCAATCTCAACACATATATAAAATACACAATATCATCACAAATGCCGTCCTTCATGCCAGACATTCCGTGCACTCAGGGCACACTTACGGTGTACCAAGCTCCTCATGGTTCCACCACTGACTCGAGGTGTTTACTTGTTGGCCAGGCATAAGCCTTGAAACACCTGTTGAAGACTTCACGCACCCGTACACTCAGAGGCACGCAACTCATAACAAAATTTGATCGCTATTAGTCGACCTACCCTCGTAGTGTAATAAGCCTAGGAAAATCGCCCAGCTGCATTGCTACCAATCGACCGCTCACCCAATCCTACCACGGAACTTGTTGGGTGGCCCACCCACTCAGAGGTTCATAACTTGTTGGCTATGAGAATCAGTTGCCAAACCCCTGTTGGAGGCCTCTCGTACCCACCCACTCATAGGTGTTCGCTTACAACAATCCGATCAATGAACTTAGTTGGTGTCCTACCCACTCAGAGGTTCTCGCATTCCTCCTCAATGCTGACACAGTGCCGCTTTCCACTCCATCAATATAGCTCTCGACCAAAGGAGTTATACAAAGCTCATCACAATCGTCCTCACCATCTCTGTAAGGTAACCGATTTATACACAGAGAGTTCTCCAATTCGCAGAATCTCACCAATCCAGACATCCATCCAGATGGGCTTCACACAGCATGCCTATGCCGTACTACACATTTCCGGCTCTAGATGCAGACTTAATCGCTGGAATAACTTACGCTCTTCCATCTTTTGATGGAGGATTCCACAGATATACATGCATAAGCAAAGGGCTTCACCTGTCAAAGGAAGAAAGACCGTTACCCTTGACGATCTCTTTGGCGCCATGAAAGAACTAGCCGGATGGAAGTCCCCATAGTGTCCTTGCCTCCGCAACGCTGAACTCGGCTCTCGATTCGGACCGCTGAAGCTCCACCAGCGGTCGGAAAGCTTCTCCTTCTTCCTTACTTGCTCTCCTCTCTCTCTTCACTTAGAAAGAGAATGGCCAATAAGAGAATAAGATATTCATCTCCATTCTCGGCCTTATAAGAGCAGGGATGATATGGGATCACAGGATCCAAATTGAAGGGAACAAACTGCCTCAATTGCTTTGAAAAGCATCTAAACAGATCTGACACGGCTTGTGACACGCCCGTGTCACAGGCCGTGTCCCTAAAGCGGCTATAGAACCGACTCAATCTGGAACAGAACACGGGCTACGACACGCCCATGTCACTCCCCGACACACCCGTGTCACTCCCCGACACGCCCATATCAACAAGTACATGGTCGTGTGGATGGTCGTATCACCTCATCAACACAAGGCTGAAACACCCGAGAAGGACACGTCTAAGGCACACGCCCGTGTCCTCGGCCGTGTGCTAAACACGCCCCTGTGACACGCCCGTGTACAACACTAAACGCCACTCAACGCCACTCCACTCAACGCCACTCAATGCCACTCCACTCAACACTGCCCGAGAAGGACACGCCCTGGGACATGCCTGTGTCCCAGGTCGTGTGCACCTGACACGCCCATTTCCCAGGCTGTGTCACCCAGCCTGAACCCATTTTGGGACTTAGGGTTTTTGGGGTGTTACAATCCTCCCCTCCTTATAGAAATTTCATCCCGAAATTTAGCTCAACGACAATGGTAACACAATAATGCAATCGATGCACTATTAACCAAAATGATCTTGGGTTACTTCCCCATGTTCTCGTACCAACAAAAGTGTTTTCACAAACACACATATACGCAATAAACAAAGTACAACAAAAAGCAATAAAGTGCACCCTCAACTTTATTTCCGCTCATCTGAGTCTCTAAGCAGCTTCTTAACAGCCTCCTACAACTCTAGGTTAAAAAATCGAGGCTATTGCACTTCATAATGTGAGCTTTGCGGCTCCTGCACTCTGAGATTGTACACTCGCGGTTGCGCCTGGGATGCAGATGATTTCGCCACTGCCTTACCCTTTTCCTTATAGTACGTGCCTATCTTTTGCTCACTCTTTGATAAGCCTTTCCAATAGTAACGGGCTATATACCCCTGCTTTCCACAATTGAAACAGGTACGCGACTCAACACGTCCTTGACCAAACATCGTGCCTGAAGCAACATTCGAAGATGTTTGTTCAGCAGGCTTGATCCTCTTCTTATCCCGTTTTCGAAACTCCGAATGTTCGGATTGTGGAACTTTGAACTCCGACTTGTCCGCCACCAAGTTCTTCTTGTAGTGTACTCATTTCAAATCTTTTTCCAGCGCACAGGCTGTATCTACTAAGGCTTCGAAGTCTTGGTTCACTGAACTCAGAAGCGCTAATCTCAACTCATCTCGGAATCCCTCATAAAATCTGTTCGTCTTCCGAGCTTCTTCCGCAAAAGTCGACCCCGCATAACGCCCTAGCCTGGTAAATTCATGCAGGTAGTCATCCACAGTCTTCTCACCCTGCACTAAACGATTAAATTCGGTCTCCACAGCAATTCTCCGCGATACTGGCAAATACTTTGCCCAAAAAAATTTGGATAATTCGTCCATCGAATTCTCTCCCAGGCCTCTACCTGCCAAATGGTGCATCTCGACGTCATCCCACCATGGTCTTGCCTCTCCTTCTAGTAGGAAAGTTGCTAACGTCACTCTCTGCCCCTCATAAATCCTGAGCACTGTCAGGATCCTCTTCACTCTTGAAATCCAATCTTTCGCCTCTATTGGGGAATGTGCCCCGACAAATGTAGGTGGATGAAAATCCATAAACTGCTTCAATTGCTAATAAGTCGCTCGCTCGTCCATCCGAGATTCCACACGCTCTTGCCTTGTACCAACCCGAACTTGCTCCACTATAGGCCTGGCCTGCCCAATAGTTGTGCTTGAATCATGGAAAATACCTCCTCCACAACTAGGCGTACAGTTTCCACAGAAGGAGGAGGTGTGGGCACCTCAGCTGGTGCCACACTCTCATCCGAACGTTGGGGCTCAGACTGCCCAGCACCACTCCTTGTCACCTATATGTGAACAAGATATCAATAATCAACCTCCAATCCAAAATGGCAAACATACTGAATACACACGCGCACATTCATAGTGGACATTCTTGAGTTCAATTATGTTAAAACGGTTCGCACGTACACGTGATCACCACCCAACAGAAGAATTCAGCCACAAATTCGAAAGCGGAAAACTGAGAGGCCTCTGATACCAAAATGTAACAACCCGACCCGTTAAATAACATATAATAGAAGGTCCGACCGGGGCCCCACATTATATGCCACAAACAGATGACGAGGTCACAGGTTAATACCAAAATACCAAGCATCCTAACTCAGAGCATTCTAGCAAAAGTTTACAAGTTGCACGAATTCAATCCATGAATGTCCACTAATATATAAAAAACTCATTTATATACAAGACCAGGAATGTTAACAAGCACACCGCTCACGGACTTAAGGCCTTACAAGTTTCTCTTTACAAACATACGACTTAATACATCGGCACGCAGGCCGGCCACACAAGAAATCCAAAGCTTCGTACGGCCTTCGAGGGCCTAACAGCAGTAGCAAGGGCTTCAACACGCTCAATCAGTTTCAGCATCTACAAGGGAAGCACATGCATATAGACATCAACCCCATGGGTGACAAACAAAGCAATGGTCAGCATTCAGCTGACCAATTATAACGACCCTACCCCTTACCTGGGGCAGTGGTTCCTTCCCTGTAATCTCAACAAATATATACAATACACAATATCATCACAAACGCCGGCCTTCGTGCAAGATGTTCCGTGCACACTTACGGTGTACCAAGATCCTCATGGTTTCACCACCGACTCGAGGTGTTTACTTGTTGGCCGGGCATAAGCCTCCAAACCCCTATTGAAGACTTCACTCACCCGTCCACTCAGAGGCACGTACCTCATAACAAACCGTGAGCGCTATCAGTCGACCTACCCTCGTAGTGTAATAAGCCTAAAGAAATCGCCCCACTGCATTACTACCAATCGACCGCTCACCCGATCCTACCACAGAACTTGTTGGGTTATCCACCCACTCAGAGGTTCTTAACTTGTTGGCTATGGGCATTAGCTGCTAAACCCCCTTTGGAGGCCTCTCGTACCCACCCACTCAGAGGTGTCCAACGCCTTGCCCTTCTCCTCATAAGGTACTCCAGGCATCTTCTCGTACTTTGGACGTCCGCTCCAACAATCTTGGGCACAGTTTCCTGGCTTCCCACAGTTATGACAAGCGCACGGGGATCGGCTTGTAGTTTCCCTAGATGCACCAAAAGAAGGGGTTGGACCCGAAGTCCAAGCCTTCTTATTCCACTTACGGAACCAAGACTTTGAGGAGTTCGATACCTTGTACTCTGTCTTCTTCGCACTAAAGTCCTTCTTCCCTTGGACTCTCTTCAGATATTTTTCCAATGACCGGGCCGTATTGACCAGGGTTAGGAAGCCTTGCGTCATAGGTCTAGAAAGTAGTAGTCTCAGTTCATCACGCAGACCCTCGTAGAACTGGTTGGTCTTATGCTCCTCATCAGCAAACGTAGAGCCAGCATAATGACCCAACCTCATTAACTCATGGAGATACTCATCCACGCTACTATCTCCCTGTGTCAGTCTTTGGAACAGATTCTCCATATCGATCCTCTGTGTTGAGGGAAGTTATCTTGATGCCTCGAGAATTCCTCCATTGAGATATCAGTGAGTTGCCTTCCAACCAAGTGATGCAGCTCTAATTCTTCCCACCACAACCTTGCCTCTCAATACAATAGGAAGGTGTCTATGGTGGTCTTCTGCCATTCCTCTGTTTCAGTGGCCGTCAAGACTCTCTTCACCCGAGAGAGACAATATTCGGTCTGGGATGGGGTTCCAATCCCCAAAAACACCGGAGGATTAAAGCTCATTACATGCTTGAGCTGCTTCTCTATTGCTCTTCTTGGTACTAAAGGCTCTACCACCACTTGTTCTACCATTCTAGGTTCTGCTGCTCGAAGCGGTACCTGCTCCCCTACAGCGGAAAGATGTTGCACTTGCCTTCCTGGCTGGGCGTTTAGCATTGCAAACACCGCCTCAGCCACAAGTCTTATTGTTTCTGCCGATGGAGGGGTTGCAGGCACGTCATTGGGTGCACTACTTGCCTCAAAAAGCGGGTGTTCTGATTGCCTTGCGCCACTCCAGGTCACCTATAGTCATTTAACACACCATTAAGTGACAAAACAAAATTGCAAAAAGCAATTATAGGAACACGCAGGTTCCTCAAACATGTGTATTTTCATTCCTAAGTGGACATTCATGGGTCTTTTCATGTTATAATGATGACGCATATCCATGTGCTCACCACCCCTTAAAAGAATTCATCCACGAACTCAAATAAGCAAGACTGATGTCATAGTCTGATACCAAATTGTAACACCCCCATCCGTCCCATGGAATATAACAGAATGTCTGGTCGGGGCCCCACGCCATATACCACAGACAGTTAGTGGAGTTACGTATTAATACCAAATTATCGCCGAAGGAACACGCATCCTAACTCAGAGCATTCTAGCGGAAGCTTAGTTATAAGAACCCAATTACTAAAGCATGAATATCCAAAATAACCAAAGTAGGAATGACAGTAAAAATACACAAAAGTCTCGGCCTTAAGACCTTATAAGTGTTTACTTAAACAATACATGTTTTCTATACTTCGGCACGGAGGCCGGCCACACATGAGCATAAAAAGTAAACATTTTGTTTTGCCCTTTAAGAGCCAGCATAGTATCAAGGTATTCAGCCCGCTACTTTCCACTAGGCTCACCTGTTCCTGCATACAAACAATCCATCGAATGGTGGTAAAACAAGGCAACGGTCAGCTAAAGCTGAACAAATTATAACAAACCCGCCCCTTAATCGGGGCGGCGGTGCTCCTTACTTGCATTTCATTAGCATGACCAAACATGATAGTGAAAGTACAATTTAAGCACACCTCACCACAGGCATAGGCACGCACGGCCACGCACTCCGTTTTCTAAGGGCACATTCTTGGTGAATCTGGTCCATTCCTAGGCTTCACCACCACCGCCAGAACGAAAAACATCGTGAGCATTTCAGTCCTTTTGGTCAAAGCCCAAGACTCGCCTCCTATGCCCCCGGTAAGTTCCACGTAGTTTAGGTCTCTTTAACCAAACCACATAGTCCGGGTACGGTTCAACTCAACCCATTGCTCATATCGCCAAGTCAGTTTAAGTCATCGACATTGGTCAGCCTCCCCGATTCCCGAAGAATCGATCACACAATATTTCATAACCCAGTTATGTACAAGGTTGGCTCCCAGGCCACAAAGATGGCAGAAATGCGCTTGTGCCCAGTTTTTCAGGTGCACCTTGGAGTTAGTCCCCAAGGCTCCCTACTGCAAACTACCACATAGCATCCCGAAAAACAAACAGCACGAAGTCTTCTCTGGCAGTACATGCATATTGAAAACATCACCGATCCAGACCAACCTATCCGGATAGGCTTCACACACCTTGCCTATGTATGTACTTTGATTCCAAACTCCTTATGCAAAACTATGGGGATAATCTATATCTACCCGAAGGAATACGAACACTCACCGCACACTCGCGGGAGAGGTTTCCTATGCAAAAGAAAGAGGACTTCACATGTCCAAGTAGAGAATCGTTCCCTAGAGTTTTGCTTCGGCACCATGGAAAACTAGTTGGATGAAAATAACCGCAACGGACTCGCCTCCGCGGATCTAGGCTTGGTACGCGATTCGGAGCTCCGAAGCTCCAACAATGGCGGGATTCCTACTTCTTCTTCTCCCATTGCTCTCCCCTCTCTCAACCTCTTAGAAAGAGAAAGAGCCAAAGGAAATGAGGTTTAAACCCTCATTTCCCGACCTTATCACATCAGGGAAGATGCTGGGCCGTCAGATTCAACCTAAATGAAATGAAAGGCCTCGATTCGCCTTTAAAATCGTCTTCCTGGGTCCGTATATGACTTGTGACACACCCGTGTCACATGTCGTGTCTCACAATCGTAAGAGAAACCATCAATCTAAGAATAGGGCACAGCCTCTAGCACGCCCGTGTCAACCCTGGACACGCCCGTGTCAACCCTAGACACGCCTGTGTCAAAGGACATGTACCTAAATCGACATTGAAACCGTCAAGCTTGAACAGGACACGACCCTGTGACACGCCCGTGTAACATGCCATGTGTTCCCGACATGGCTTCGGACATGCCCGTGTACCAGGACATGTTGCTCAGTCGACACAGCCTGATAAACACAGAGCAGGACACAGCTTTGGACATGCCCGTGTCAACCCTGGACGCGCCCATGTCACAGGCTATGAAACTTCAAGGGCTACAAAAGTCCTTCAAAACACTACTAATGCATCCCCAATATTCATAGGGCTTAGCTAAGTGTATTCTAAACATAATGACCAATACGTATTCGGGTTTTGGGTCATTACAATGATTGTCAAAATTTAAGATACTGTTTGTAGCTCTTGCTCCTTTTCTTAATTTAAGAAAACTTCCTTTTCTTCAGTTGATAAGCTTCTGCTTCCTCAGATTAAGAAGAACTAACTTGTTCAACTTTAGGTGTCTCTTTTGTTTTGTCATTATCTGGGGCCAACTCCCCCTCAACTCTTGTACCTTCCTTATTAATATTGATATTTTCCATGATAATATCTGCATGCTGAATTTCAGCATCAGGTACCTCAATTTCAGAATCTTCAACTCTCTCCCCTGGATGTTTGATACTTTTGACAAAAGAACTTCTTCTTCATTCTCTTTTGGATTATTTTCCTCCAACACTTTTTCAGATATTTCATGTTCAGGATGTTTTGATTTTTCTAGGTCCTGAACAAAATCCATTATAATAGTTATAGTTGTATCCATAGGCAATTCACTGAGGGTCTCCCCCTCAAATGGTTCCCTTTCTGGTATGTTCTCCCCCTACACCTGTATACTTGTTCCAGGGGAAATCCTTGGATATCTTCCTTGTTATTCCACAACATTTTCATCAGAACTGAAGTGTATCTCTTCTTCAGAATCATTAGAGGATACAAATTCTTCTACCACTGATTTCTTGCTAGTTACCTCCTTTATCCTTTTAGGTTCAGATGTCTCTTTAGTCAAGACTCTGTCCCTTCTAGACATAATTCTCAAGTCCATTCTCCTTATATGATTTATCTTAGAGCCATTTTCTTATTAATATTATCTAGAATGACCTTTATCAGATACAAACTAATAATTCTGCCCATATTAGGCTTCTGAATTCCTTCTGTAATTTTATAAAAAACTACCCTATTCCAGTTAGTTGTGATTTGAAGATGATCCTTGTCATCAGGGTAAACATATATTTGGAAATCCTGTCATGGGCTCCAGTCTTGCAGAGGTGTAATTTTCCAACTATCTATGATAAAAAATTTCCTTGGGAATTCATTTCCTTCCTATTTAAAGAGTTTCCATAGCTGGTGGTTGGAGGTAGTCCACAGAATTCCAAGGCCTTAGAAATCTTGTTTGAATTCCGGTCATCATCATGTGCAGTTCTTGGAATCTGAAAGACTTTAGCGAATCTTTTGGTTGATACCTTTACCCTTGCACCATTAACATTGGATTTTATCTTATCTGACTTAGGGTTTAATGAGGCATTAGAATAGAATTCAGATACCTCTCTGTTCCAAATTTTAGTTGGTTCTGAAAGTAGATACTCTAGATCTGCCTCATTCACTTAGTCAATCACCTTCTTTATATCATCTAAAGCGGAGAAAAATTCGTTGCGCACCAGTTCGTATCCCTCGTTAATGTTGTCGTCCATCTTGGGTGCTATTCTTGTTGAAAGAGCTTGAGTTTGAGAGGAGTCGATAATAGATATCTAGGTCTCGACACACAACGATCCGTCTCTCAAGATTTCGGGTAAGTGAAGTCGACAAATCCTTATACCTCTAAACTATAGTAACAGTCATTTGAAGGTGAAAAGGCGTGCTGCATTTAGTAATTATCTAACAATTTGGAAATATTTAGTGTCGACATGGAAAACTTATTCTATCGAGATGTGTCGACTTAAGTCGACACATGGTTTATGTTTCTCGACTCAGACCTAAGGGTATCGACAACCTTATATGTCGAAAAAAAATTATAATGTCTCAACACACATCCACTAATTAGTTTCGACCCACTGTCACGTGTCTCAACGCACCTTTACTACTAGTGTCGACACACACTGTAGTGTCTCGATACAATTCATTGACTTAGACAAACTTTGTGTTCTAAATATAATTTCTTGATATTGATCAAGTTTTTATTAGTTTTAAAGATTTGTATACCTGGTTAGTCATTTTTTTAAGAGATGTACAAACTTTTGTTGCTACTAATTTTAAATATCTATTCAATATTCAACATGCATAGTTAAAATTTAAAATAATTGAACTTACTTTCATCTAGAGGTTTTATAAAAATGTCAGCAACTTGTCTTTCTGTAGGAGTATACTGTAAGCTTATATTTTCTTTTTCAACATACTCTCTGATAAACTGATATCTAATTTTATATGTATAGTTCTAATGTGAGAAACAGGATTATTAGCAATAGAAATTGCACTAGTAGAGTCACAAAACATAACAAATTTACTTAGCTGTACACTGTAGTCCAGTAGTTGATGTTGAATCTATAACAACTGTGCACAAAAACTCACAATAGATATGTACTCAGATTCTGCTGTAGAGATGGCAACACTTATTTGCTTCTTACTACTCCAACTTATAAGTCCTTTCCATAGAAACTGGCAAGTTCCAGAAGTACTTTTTCTGTCTTCTTTACACCCTGCAAATTCTACATCTGTGTAGCCTATAAGTTCAAAATCACTACCCCTAGGATACCAAAGCCTAAGATTGGGTGTGCCCTCAATATTTCTTTGTATTCACTTTACGTTAGTATAATGAGACTCTTTGGGGCATGCTTGGTACCTAGCACAAATACATGTTTAGAACATAATATCTGGCCAACTAGTAGTTAAATACAGAAGTGATCCAATGATGCCTCTATATAAGGTTTCATCAACCGATTTCCCAGATTCATCCTTGTGTAGTGACACAGAAGAACCAATTGGAGATCTCATGGTAGAATTCTCCATACCATATCTCTTAATCAACTCCTTAGCGAACTTAGATTGAGAGATGGATATTACATCCTCAGATTGTCTAACATGGAATCCCAAAAAGACCTTTAGCTCACCCATGCTGCATATTTCAAACTTGCCTTGCATAAGCCTTGTAAATTTACTACACAGCTTCTCATTAGTAGACCCGAAGATTATGTCATCTACATAAATCTTGTCTAAGATGCCAGATCCTTTGATGTCCCTAAGAAATAGTATCTTGTCTATCTTTCCTCTAGAGAACTTGTTCTTTATAAGAAAGGTAGACAGGGTCTCATACCAAGCTATAGGTGCCTGTTTTAACCCATACAAAGCCTTGTGCAATTTGAAAACATAGGTGTTGTGTTTAGGGTCAACAAAACCTGAAGGCTGCTCTACATAGACTTCCTCCTTTATTACCATTAAGCAATGCTGACTTAACATTAATCTGGTAGACCTTGTATCCTTTGAATGCTGCATTAGCTAAAAACAACCTTATGGCTTATATTCTAGCAACAGGTGCAAAGGTATGGTCAAAGTCTAACCCTTCTTCTTGTCTATATCCTTTCGCCACTAGTCTAGCTTTGTTCTTTACTATAACCCCATACTCATCTAATTTATTCCTGTAAATCCACTTAGTGCCTATAACATTGTGATCATTAGGTCTAGGAACTAAACTTCAGACTTTGCATCTCTCAAATTGATTTATCTCTTCTTGCATGGCCATAATCTAATTGGGGTCTGAATTGGCTTCTTCAAACCTTTTAGGTTCTACATGAGAGAGAAAACTAGAGTATAGAACCTCATTGTGATGTCTACTCCTAGTATTTTCTCCTAATCTGGCATCACCTATTATTTGATCAATAGGATGATCTCTAAGATGTCTAACTACTACTAGAAGGTTCATATCATTACCTAGTACTGTAGGAGGATTAGGGTGATTCTCTTCCTCCCCCTCGGCAGTTGCAGAATCTTCTATAGGAATTTTTATATTGTCTCTAATGTGTACCTCTTTGTCAGATGAGTCACTTATTTTTAGCTTTTCCATTCTAGAGTCTACAACACCTAGACTAGAGTTGTTAGAGATTACATTAAATAAAACAGATGATTCATCAAAAACTACATTAATAGATTCTTCTACAACCTGATGTTTTAAGTTGTAGATCCTGTATGATTTTCTATGAAGACTATACCCTACAAAGATTCCTTCATAGGATTTCTGTAACACCCCAAAAGTCTCAAATATGGATTTGAGGTGCAGGTTGGTTTACACGGCCTGCGACACGGGCGTGTCCCAGGGCGTGTCGGGGGTACACGGCCTGGGACACGGGCGTGTCCCAGGGCGTGTCAATCAAATAATAGGCGTTTTGAGTCAGAAGATTACACGGCCCGGAACCAAGCCTTGAACACAGCCGTGTCAGGTTGGACACGGGCGTGTCCGATGCCGTGTGCCTACCCGTGTACTGCTGGTTGAGTTTGGAGCTCGATGAAGCAGGGGGACACGGGCGTGTCTCATGATTGACACCGGCGTATCAGGTTCGACACGGGCGTGTCGATGCCCGTGTTCTGGTAAAGTTCAGTCGGTACGAATACCGCGTGTGCCGCTTAAGGGTACACGGCCTGTGACACGGGCGTGTCACAGGCCGTGTCAGCCAAAAAAATGGGTTTTTGGGAAAATCGTGGCCGTTCAATTTCTCTCTTTGGATCCAAGGGCTCAGGTGATTCCTGGCTGGATTTAATCAGTAAAGGCTGATGAAGAATTCATTCTTCATTTGGTTAAGGAAGAGAGAAAGAGAGAGGAGGAAGAAGAAGGAGGAGGAGATCAAGCCACCGGCGGAGCTCCCGTGGTCCGATTCGTGATCCGAGGCCAGTGTTGTGAAGGCAAAGCTACTGCGGTTCTTTCTCACCGGCTAGTTTTTGATGGCTCCCAAGAGATCGACAAGGGTAACGATCTACCTTCTTGGACATGTGAAGTCCTTCTTTTCTGCATTGCATAGGGAAAACCCTTCCCCGCGAGTGTGCGGTGGGTTGTGGTGTCCCTTGGGGTAGATATGTGAAGTCCCCCTTGTTAGAGTCCGGAATTGGAGTACGGATCTAGCCATGCTGTGTGAAGCCCATCTGGACATGCTAGTCTGGATTGGTGATGCTTGTTTGCATATCGGAGAAGGCTCCGTGATTATGGCTTGTGTTGCCTTGTGCCTACCTGTTGCTTGGTGCAGCAGGAAGTACTGGATGAAGTCCAGGAAATGAAGAGGGTTGGATGCAACTCTTGTGGCCGTGCGTTGCCACTTTATGAGCGGTTGAGCCGTTGGGCTGCAACTCGATGAAAAGGCAGATTGCCGAACAGGAAAGGTGAAACCGACCCGCGCCTATAAATTGCCATGGATACTTCCGTATTCGAGGTGGCACGGCGACTTGAGCAACAGGGGGTGGCTGATCCGTACCTGCGTTAGGTCAGTCCGACTTGGAAGCCTGGTTATGGGTTTTGTTGGAGCGCCTAATGAGAGTCTTAGGACCGTGCGCCGGAAAGACTAGAATGCTCAAATACCGTGTAGACGGTGGTGTTGACCCTGGTATTCTGGTACACCAAGAATGTGCCCTGAGTGCACGGATTGTCGGGCCGTGTGGCCGATAGTTGTGATGGCTTGAATGTGCCTGCGCGTACATAGTTGCTATATGATGATGCCATGCTATGCAGGGAAAGAATGCTAGTGCCCCGAGAAAGGGGTAGGATTGTTATAATTGGGTCAGCTGAATGCTGACCGTTGCATTGTTTGCCACCGTTTGGGTGGATTGTCCCTATGCAGGTGCTGGAGAGCCAAGTGGTAAGTGAAGGGCTGAAGCCCTTGCTGCTGTTGCTGCTACTGCGGCTAGCCCTTGAAGGCTAAGCGAATGTATTTGCTTGTTCTCTTTTACTCATGTATGGTCGGCCTACGCGCCGAGGTTTGTAATCCATGTTGATGGAAAGAGGAACTGTAAGGCCTTAAGGCCAAACCTTTGTTGTATATTCCGTGGTTGTATATATAACTGAGGTTTATATATATTGGACATTCCTGGTTAGAGTTCAAATTTACAACTTAAAGCTTCCGCTAGAATGCTCTGAGTTAGGATTCATGTATGCTTTGGTATTATCCTGTGACCTCACCGTCTGTTTGTGGCATATAGTGTGGGGCCCCGGCCGGACCTTCTACTATACGTCATGTAACGGATGGGGTCGTTACATTTTGGTATCAGCTTCGTTCGGTCTTCTTCTATCGAATTCGTGGACGAATTCTTTTATGGGGTGGCGAGCGCGTGTTTATGCGCCCTGCTGTAACGCTAATGAACTCTGGAATGTCCACTAAGGAATGTATAAAATCTTGTTTGAGGAATCTGCGCGTTCCTTTTTGTGTTGTTTTGCTTGCATTCGATCACTAATGTGTGTCTTGTCCACCTATAGGTGACGCTTAGTGGTGCTGGGTAGTCTGACCCCAGCGCTCTGATGAGAGTGCGGCACCAGCTGAGGTGCCAACACCTCCTCCATCTGCGGAAACTGTTCGCTAAGTTGCTGAGACTCTATTTGCCATGATTCAGCCGACCGGGCAAGCGCAGCCGGCAGTAGAACCAGTTCGTGTTGTTGTACGACCCGAGCCGGTTGAGGCTGTAGATCCACGAGCAGTTGACCGACAGTTGAAGCAATTCATGAGCTTCAGTCCGCCTACGTTTACGGGAATGGGATCCCCAACGCAGGCAGAGGATTGGTTATTGCGTGTCAAGCAGATAATGACAGCGATCAGGGCGGAGGAAACTCTAATGATCACCTTGGCCACCTTCATGCTTGAAGGAGAGGTGCGGTTGTGGTGGGACGAGGTTGAGGTACACCATTTAGCAAGCAGGCAATTAACGCAAGTAGCGATTGAGGAGTTCTCTCGAATTTTTCTGGCGAAACATGTCCAAGCGGCGCAACGCATTGCCATGGAAAATGAGTTCCAACGGTTAAAGCAAGGAGAAGATAGCGTGGATATCTACTTGCATGAGTTTACCAGGTTGGGACAGTATGCGGGAACAATCTTCGCGGATGACAAAAGGAAAACGAATCGGTTCTATGAAGGATTGCGGGATGAGTTGAGATTCCTGCTTTCGAGTTCAGTGAACCAAGGGTTTCAGGCATTGGTTGATACTGCGTATGCGTTGGAGAAGGACATGCGGCGGGTGCAAGGGAACAAGGCTTGGTTGTGTCAAAGCCAGAGGTTCAAGCACCTCGCCCGAGCAAATCATTCTACCAGAAGAGAGGGGGCAAGAGGTCCAAGCCGTCTGGGCAAGTGACTACGACCGTTGTGTCGGGGGCGACATCAAGGCCGGATTCTGGTACATGCTATAACTGTGGCCGGGTGGGGAATATAGCTCGTGACTGTCGGGTTGTTCAGCCCAAAGGGGAAAAGAAGACGGGTGCGTCTTATGCTGAGAAGGGCAAAGCGGTGGTTGATTCCTCTGCGTCCCAGGCACAGCCCCGAATCTATCAGCTTGGCCAACAGGAAGCGATTAAGTAAAGTGACGTCGTCACAAGTACGAGTTGATTATAGCTTACTTGCTTACGTGCTATTGCTTGTGGTTATGTATAGCTTGTGCATGATGTGTGTGCTGCAGGCTTTGTCCTGATTCGGAATAATTTGGCGAGAGCCCTGTTTGATACGGGTGCTTCACATTCTTTTCTGTCTGAGGAATTCGTATCTCGCATTGGGGTACCGAGTCATGTGACGGTTGATAGTATAAGGGTGCTATTGCCGAATGGCTTTGTGATGCTTGCGGATAGAGCTTGCGATGTGGATGTGCAAATAGGAAGTCGGGATTTCGGTTTGAGTGCAGCCGTGCTACCTTTATCGGAGTTTGATGTGATCTTTGGTATGGACTGGCTCTCGGAGCAGCGTGCCTTTATTGATTGCAACTCCAAGGAGATTACACTGGGTGTAACGCCCCGTTTTTTCAGCGATTATTTTTATTCTCGTTTGGCGTTACGATGACGCGTTTCCGTGGCTTGTGCCATGTGTGGAGTACGGTTTAGCTCCTTAGAACTGAGTGCCCTGTTTGGTAGCCTGTTGGCAAGATCTCCCTAGCAAACCGAGTCGTTTTGGTGACCCGGTGTGGCCTCTCAGGGGGATGTTTGTGTTTGGCTTTGTTTGGGTGTAACTCGAGTTCTGTTCGTCGAAGGTTAATTTCGACTTCGCCGTTGCGTTCGTAGCGTGGGCATTTAGCTACGGTGCGAATTTCGTCGAATTCCGAGGTAGTTCGGTTTTCGCGTCGATTTGGTGCTTTATGTAATTTTGTAATTAATAATATAATTATATAATTATATATATATATATATATATATTTATGGAATGAGAAGGAACCGCCATCTTCATCTTCCCCGATAGAAACCGCCGGCCCCTTGTACGAGAGAAACGGAGAAACCGCCTACCTTGCCTTCGGACGCCGATTCCCGGAGCGTTTGTGGACGGAATTCGATTCCGAGAGTGGATTCAGATTGCTCTCGTCGAGACCTTCATTCCTGCGGTAAGAAATTCGATTTTCGTGGAGTTTTGGGAGGATTGGAATTTTCGGTTTTGGAAGTTTTCCGCCATTAATGGCCGAGTCTTTGTTCTAGGTGTTGCGGCCATTTTGATCCGTGCGAAGAGGAGGAAAGCAGTCCAAAGCTTCGCTGTGAATTGAGGCAAGTGGTATTCTTGCCCTTGCCAAGTGTTTTCTTTGATTTTATTTGCTGAAATTGAAATCCCGGTTAGCCCAGGTTAGAGGCCTTGTTGTTCTCATTTTCTTGCTAACAATAGGGCTTAGTTCTTCCTACTGAAACCCCCCCTATGTTGTGATGTTTGGAATCCAAATTGTCGGCGTGGAGCCGTTGTTTTCCTTTATTTTTGATTGTTGCTCTGGTTCGGGTGTAGCCGAGAGGGAGAGTTAGGAGGGGGGGTGTGGTTGCCAATTTCCTTCGTTAAGATATTATTCGAATGGTTAGGCATAGTTTGAATGGTAGTAGCGTGCGACGTGATAGTTGTCTACTGCTACTGTAGTGGCGTGAGTCGTGTGCGCGTTCCGGTGTCGTTCGGGAAATTCCAAACGGTGCAGGTTGACCTCGCACGGTCATCAACCTTTAGGGCGCACGACCACTGGTCGTGTGCCTCTGTTCGTGCGCGTATAAATTTCAGTTTCCAAAGTTCTGTCTCGGGCAATCGCACGAGCGCTGGCAACAGTGCGCACGACCACTGATCGTGCGACGCTGATCGTGCGCAGTTGCTAGGTTTTCTGTCAGGTTTTCCAGGTTCGTTTCGCACGATCATTAGCCGATGAGTGCGCACGACCACTGATCGTGCGTCACTGATCGTGCGCTTTGTATATTTTCTTTTGATAGGCGAATTTAGATGGTTTCGAGTGCGGGAGTTTAGATACTCAAGTGGCAGGCAACTACTTGAGTTCTGGATCTTCTGCCTTGGTCGTTCGACTGTTGTCGAGCTCCGTATTCTTTAGTGGGTTTGGGGGTAGTAACATTATTTTGGCGGCGAGTGAGGCTAGCTCACTCAACGCCAAAGTTTAGGTAGGCACTGAGTGGGTTTCACTCAAGGCCTAGTCGTGTTGATTTATTTCAACACTCTTCCTTTACCTTGTATTTCGTTTCCGAGTGGATTTCCAGTTGTATTTCTGGGTTTTCCTTGTCGGCCGTTTTCTTTATTTTCCTAAAGGCCGAATCGTGGGTCGTGGTTAGTAGTGGTGGTTGTAGCTCTTTATGGCGGTGGAGTTGTGTGATATAGCCAAGGCCACCCATGGATTTCTTGCTCCAGGTACGGGCTGGGCATGTCGGGAGGAAGGTCCCTTGTGTTTTCACGTGTTGACCCTCGAGCTTTTGACTTGGACATGGTGGATTGGGGGACTGCGTTTGCCTTCGATCCGGTTCCTCGTTGTTGTTTTTGCTACTATCACTTCCCGCAATTTAGGGTGTTAGAAGTATCTTCTTTGGTAGTTTGCAGCATTCTGGCTCTTGGTAGCCTAGTAGGCCCTGCAGGATGTGGTTCCTGGGATGGGTCGTTGCTGTTTCTTTGCACGTTGTGCATTTCTTGTGGTCCTGTTGTGGACAGTTGTGACTCTTTCTACTGCATGTTTTTCTGTTACCTTGTCCTTTGGTTGGCTCTTTCATGCAGTTTTTCTTTGTTTAGCTTGCTGAGGTATTCTGTTTTCTTTTGGAATACCCCAGGTTCTGAGCTGTAGCCAGTCTGGTGGCTAGTTGGAGGTGGTGTTGTTGGTGGACTTCCGGACCTTGGAGTTCTGTTTACCTTGTTTGTGAGGTTGTTTTCAGTACTTTCTTACAGACATATATGTGTGCTGGTGGGTTCGTGTCAGGTTGTTGGCGCCCACTAGTAGTTTTTACCTTGTACTAGATATATACTATTGCTGCTACCATTTATTTTTCTGGAGATAGTCTACTTGCTTTGAGAAGGTTTTATGCTAGGTTGCTAGTTATTTTTAAACTATAATTATTATTATAAATGAAGCTCATGATCAGCATGTTTTGTAAACTTAATCACTATTTTCCAAATCACGTACGAAAACCGTTTTCTTATATATACTATATAAACTAAGTGTAGTGTCTTGCATAGCATGAGTGGTTCTCTCGGGACCCTTATGCGCTCTTTAGGGTGTAAAACCTAATTAAAGTATTTTTCCGCAGCGTTGCCAACTGTCACAACCCGCATTTTCTCCGAATTAAGAATTATCAGAGTAAGAGAAAACACGCGTCATGATGCCACGTCAAGCAGGGGATAACTGCTGACGCTAAGGCAAATCCAACTACAATCTTTATGCAAGAAAATCATGTGCTTAATGAATAGAAAATCAGTTATGTTTAGAGTCCGTATCCCTCGGCTCAGTGGATCATCTAGTCCACAAAAGAAAACAATATTTAAATGCTGCGGAAAAATACTTTAATTAGGTTTTACACCCTAAAGAGCGCATAAGGGTCCCGAGAGAACCACTCATGCTATGCAAGACACTACACTTAGTTTATATAGTATATATAAGAAAACGGTTTTCGTACGTGATTTGGAAAATAGTGATTAAGTTTACAAAACATGCTGATCATGAGCTTCATTTATAATAATAATTATAGTTTAAAAATAACTAGCAACCTAGCATAAAACCTTCTCAAAGCAAGCAGACTATCTCCAGAAAAATAAATGGTAGCAGAAATAGTATATATCTAGTACAAGGTAAAAACTACTAGTGGGCGCCAACAACCTGACACGAACCCACCAGCACACATATATGTCTGTAAGAAAGTACTGAAAACAACCTCACAAACAAGGTAAACAGAACTCCAAGGTCCGGAAGTCCACCAACAACACCACCTCCAACTAGCCACCAGACTGGCTACAGCTCAGAACCTGGGGTATTCCAAAAGAAAACAGAATACCTCAGCAAGCTAAACAAAGAAAAACTGCATGAAAGAGTCAACCAAAGGACAAGGTAACAGAAAAACAGGCAGTAGAAAGAGTCACAACTGTCCACAACAGGACCACAAGAAATGCACAACGTGCAAAGAAACAGCAACGACCCAGCCCAGGAACCACATCCTGCAGGGCCTACTAGGCTACCAAGAGCCAGAATGCTGCAAACTACCAAAGAAGAAACTTCTAACACCCTAAACTGCGGGAAGTGATAGTAGCAAAAACAACAACGAGGAACCGGATCGAAGGCAAACGCAGTCCCCCAATCCACCATGTCCAAGTCAAAAGCTCGAGGGTCAACACGTGAAAACACAAGGGACCTTCCACCCGACATGCCCAGCCCGTACCTGGAGCAAGAAATCCATGGGTGGCCTTGGCTATATCACACAACTCCACCCCCATAAAGAGCTACAACCACCACTACTAACCACGACCCACGATTCGGCCTTTAGGAAAATAAAGAAAACGGCCGATAAGGAAAACCCAGAAATACAACTGGAAATCCACTCGGAAACGAAATACAAGGTAAAGGAAGAGTGTTGAAATAAATCAACACGACTAGGCCTTGAGTGAAACCCACTCAGTGCCTACCTAAACTTTGGCGTTGAGTGAGCTAGCCTCACTCGCCGCCAAAATAATGTTACTACCCCAAACCCACTAAAGAATACGGAGCTCGACGACAGTCGAACGACCAAGGCAGAAGATCCAGAACTCGAGTAGTTGCCTGCCACTTGAGTATCTAAACTCCCGCACTCGAAACCATCTAAATTCGCCTATCAAAAGAAAATATACAAAGCGCACGATCAGTGACGCACGATCAGTGGTCGTGCGCACTCATCGGCTGATGATCGTGCGAAACGAACCTGGAAAACCTGACAGAAAACCTAGCAACTACGCACGATCAGCGTCGCACGATCAGTGGTCGTGCGCACTGTTGCCAGCGCTCGTGCGATTGCCCGAGACAGAACTTTGGAAACTGAAATTTATACGCGCACGAACAGAGGCACACGACCAGTGGTCGTGCGCCCTAAAGGTTGATGACCGTGCGAGGTCAACCTGCACCGTTTGGAATTTCCCGAACGACACCGGAACGCGCACACGACTCACTCCACTGCAGTAGCAGTAGAAAACTATCACGTCGCACGCTACTACCATTCAAACTATGCCTAACCATTCGAATAATATCTTAACGAAGGAAATTGGCAACCACACCCCCCCTCCTAACTCTCCCTCTCGGCTACACCCGAACCAGAGCAACAATCAAAAATAAAGGAAAACAACGGCTCCACGCCGACAATTTGGATTCCAAACATCACAACATAGGGGGGGTTTCAGTAGGAAGAACTAAGCCCTATTGTTAGCAAGAAAATGAGAACAACAAGGCCTTTAACCTGGGCTAACCGGGATTTCAATTTCAGCAAATAAAATCAAAGAAAACACTTGGCAAGGGCAAGAATACCACTTGCCTCAATTCACAGCGAAGCTTTGGACTGCTTTCCTCCTCTTCGCACGGATCAAAACGGCCGCAACACCTAGAACAAAGACTCGGCCATTAATGGCGGAAAACTTCCAAAACCGAAAATTCCAATCCTCCCAAAACTCCACGAAAATCGAATTTCTTACCGCAGGAATGAAGGTCTCGACGAGAGCAATCCGAATCCACTCTCGGAATCGAATTCCGTCCACAAACGCTCCGGGAATCGGCGTCCGAAGGCAAGGTAGGCGGTTTCTCCGCTTCTCTCGTACAAGGGGCCGGCGGTTTCTATCGGGGAAGATGAAGATGGCGGTTCCTTCTCATTTCATAAATATATATATATATATATATATATATATAATTATATAATTATATTATTAATTACAAAATTACATAAAGCACCAAATCGACGCGAAAACCGAACTACCTCGGAATTCGACGAAATTCGCACCGTAGCTAAATACCCATGCTACAAACGCAACGGCGAAGTCGAAATTAACCTTCGACGAACAGAACTCGAGTTACACCCAAACAAAGCCAAACACAAACATCCCCCCGAGAGGCCACACCGGGTCACCAAAACGACTCGGTTTGCTAGGGAGATCTTGCCAACAGGCTACCAAACAGGGCACTCAGTTCTAAGGAGCTAAACCGTACTCCACACATGGCATAAGGCACGGAAACGCGTCATCGTAACGCCAAACGAGAATAAAAATAATCGCTGAAAAAACGGGGCGTTACAGTCACTCCCCCTAAAAGAAAGTTTCGTCCCGAAACTTTACGCACAACCCTCCTACAAAAGAAGGAAAAGTAACAAACAGAAGTTACAAAGGGAAACATACCGATCAAATCAGAGAAACAGGTGAGGGTACGCCCTCCTCATGGCCGACTCTAGCTCCCAAGTCGTGCACTCCAAATCCTGATTTTTCCATAGAATTTTCACCATCGGTATGGACTTCTTTCGCAGCACACGCTCCTGAGTATCCAAAATACGAACTTGCACCTCAACGAAAGAGAGGTTGGGCTCTAACTGGGGCACAACATCCAAGAGTTGCCCACTGCTGCGCACACACTTCCGCAATTGGCTAACATGAAAAACATTATGAACACCAGGGAAGTTCGCTGGCAAATCCAATCTATATGCAGACACACCAATGCGCTCCAAGACCTCGAACGGGCCCACATACCTTGGGTCCAATTTCCGATTTTTACCAAATCTCTTTACACCAACCATTGGAGAAACCTTGAGGTATACATGATCCCCTACTAAAAACTCCAAGGCAGACCTACGCCGATTGGCGTTCTTTTCATACCTCTCCTGGGCTAAACGAAGCTTCTCCCGAATAAGCTTCACGGCGACTTCCATCTCTTCCAGAGCATCAGGACCCAACAAAGGCTTCTCACCAGCCTCAGCCCAAAACAACGGAGTCCTACAGCGCCTCCCATACAAAGCTTCGAACGGAGCCATCTGCAAGCTTTCCTGATAACTGTTATTGTAAGCAAATTCCATGAGTCGCAGACGCTCATCCCACGCTCCACCGTGGTCTAAAATATAGCACCGGATCATATCCTCAACAATCTGATTGACCCGCTCCGTCTGCCCATTGGTCTGAGGGTGGTACGCAGTAGAATACCTCAGATCCGTACCCAAACCCTCCTGCAGACTCTGCCAAAAACGAGAAGTAAACCGAGAGTCTCGATCAGAAATGATGCTAACCAGCACACCGTGGAGTCGGATGACTTCATTCAAGTACAACTCTGCTATCTTCTTCATCGGGTAATCAATCTTATAAGGCACGAAGTGAGCACACTTCGTCAATCTATCCACTATAACCCAAACAGAATCAAATCCTCTCGGGGATTTTGGCAAACCCGTAATGAAGTCCATAGATATACTCTCCCACTTCCATGTCGGGATCTCTAGCGGAGTCAACTTACCACCAGGCCTCCCATGATCGGCCTTCACACGCTTGCAAGTGTGACACTCAGCAACATATCGGGCTATATCTCTTTTCATACCATACCACCAGGCAACTTGCCTTAAGTCACGGTACATCTTCATAGATCCTGGATGGTAGGCAACGCTGGAACCATGAGCCTCACTGCAAATCATACTCTTAATGTCCCCAACAGCGGGAACGCAAAACCTGCCGCGGTACTTCAAAGTACCCGTATCATCAATAGAAAAATCTGGCAACTCTCCCTTCTCTGTCCTGGTAAAAAGGTGCAACAGATCCGGATCGTCCTTCTGATGCAATCTAGTCAAAGAAATCCAGGACAGCTCTGCCACAGATAAGCTACTCTGCAAACTACAGCATCCCACTGAAATATCCATAAGGAGGAACACCTCAACTAATCGATCGGCGGAGAGGTTAAAGATCTTTCCCGTCTTTCGGCTCAGGGCGTCGGCCACCACATTGGCCTTGCCCGGATGATACTGGATTTCTACGTCATAATCCGCCACATACTCAAGCCACCGCCGCTGACGCAGATTCAACTCCTTCTGCGTGAACATGTACTTCAGGCTCTTATGGTCAGTAAAAATCTTGCACTGAGCCCCATAAAGTAAGTGCCTCCACAACTTCAACGCATAGATAACCGCTGCAAACTCAAGGTCATGTGTTGGATAATTCTTCTCATGAGTCTTCAGCTGCCTTGACCCATAAGCGATTACTTTTCCATCCTGCATTAATACGCATCCCAGTCCTATATGCAAAGCATCCACATACACATCATAATCCATGCCCTCAGTAGGAAGGGTCAGAACGGGAGCAGTACACAATCTCCTCTTTAACTCCTGAAAAGCTTCTTCGCACTTCTCGCTCCAAACAAATGCCACATTCTTCTGAGTCAGCTTGGTCAACGGTGCGGCTAGAGAAGAGAAACCCTCCACGAATCTCCTGTAATAGCCAGCCAACCCTAAGAAACTTCTGATCTCCTTAGGATTATTCGGCCTACTCCAATCCGTCACTGCTGCAATCTTTTCTGGGTCAACCGAGATCCCATCCTTGTTCACCACGTGGCCTAGAAAAGAAACCTGAGGCAACCAAAATTCGCACTTGCTCAACTTGGCGAATAACTTGTGGTTCCTCAACTCTGATAGGACCAAACGCAAATGCTGCTCGTGCTCCTCAGCACTGCGAGAATAAACCAACACGTCATCAATGAAGACCACAACGAACTTGTCTAGGAAATCCTTGAACACCCTGTTCATCATATCCATGAAGGCTGATGGTGCGTTGGTCAGACCAAACGACATCACCAAAAACTCAAAGTGCCCATGCCTCGACCTAAACGCAGTCCGTGGAATATCTGCCTCACGGATCCTGAGCTGATGATAGCCCGAACGAAGATCGATCTTGGAGAACACCGTGCTACCACGTAACTGGTCAAATAAATCATCGATCCTCGGCAGAGGGTACCTGTTCTTGATAGTGACCTTGTTCAACTCTCTATAGTCGATGCAAAGCCGCATCGACCCATCTTTCTTCTTTACGAACAAAACAGGAGCACCCCAAGGCGACAAACTCTGCCTGATAAAACCTTTAGCCAACAACTCATCTAACTGAATTCGCAACTCCTCTAACTCACGAGGGGCCATCCGGTACGGCGCCTTAGCAATAGGACGCGTACCCGGCTCCAAATCAATAACAAACTCCACATCCCGCTCAGGAGGGATACCAGGAAGATCATCAGGAAAAACATCGGCGAAACCACGAACAATAGGAATCTCCTCCAAGCGTGGCACACTATCAACGGTTCCAACCGCCGAGACTAAACAAACACAACAATCAGAAAGAAACAATCTCTGAACACATACCGCAGAGAGAACAGGAGAATCCTGACACGGATCAGCATACACGCTGCCGGGCTGACCGTCGTCCCTAATGAAGTCCAAGCGCTTTCCCTTGCACTGAATGACCGCATCATACCGAGAGAGCCAGTCCATGCCCAAAATGACATCGAAGTCCTCTAGATCAATCATCTTCAGATCCGCCTTCGCAAGAAAATCCCCCAACAAAACTGGGCAATCCAAAATACCCAAATCTGACAACACAGATTCACCAGAGGGAAACTTGACACGGAAGGAATCCCGAACACGATCTAGAGACAACCGATGACGCTCCACAAAGGCTCTAGCCACGAACGAGTGGGTAGTGCCGGAGTCAAACAGAACACGCGCCCAGCGGTTCTTCACCTTAAATTTCCCTATAGGAACGCACAAAGCTAAGGAACTAGCACAACAGTACCGCAAATAATCTAGCAACTAAACTACCAGGCTAGAAAGAAAACAACAAACTACTAACCTGAGATCACCTGGGTCGAAGTCTGAGCCTCCTCGGAAGAAATCACGTTCAGCTTCCCTTTTCCCTTGTCCACACGCTGAGGTGGAGGTAATGCCTGCAATGGAACTGTAGGAAGAGCTGACTGGACCTGAGGACACCTCGACTTAACGTGACCCTTCTGCCCACACTGATAGCAGACTCTATCCCTGGACCAACACTGGGCTGCATCATGCCCGGATCGCTTGCAAACTGAACAAGAGACATCTCTCCTAGGAGCACCCTGAATAGCATGAACCTGCTCCTTCTTCTGAGCTGCTGCCTTCTTGAAACACCTCTCAACAGGATGGCCTGACTGGCCACAAAAACTACACACCACCCTGCTCCTCTTTCCCGGAACAGCATCGGGTACCAGGGGTTTCTTCTCCTCTACCAACTTCCTCTTATCCTTCCTCAACTGCTGGCCTCTGCTCTTCGCCGTCTCAATGGCCTCAACCTTAAGAGCAGCCTCTACAACTCCAGCATAAGTCACTGACCCATAAGCACTGGCCAACTGCTGCACCTCACTCCTCAAACCACCGAGGAATCGCTTAACTCGATCAGCCTCAATGCTGACCAATCCAGGGGCAAAACGGCTCAACTTACTAAACTCTATCTCATACTCACCCACCATGAGCTGCCTTTGCTTCAGATGGAGGAAGTCGTTCATGAGGCGGTCACGCTCGACCGAGGGTAAGAACTTCCTCAACAGCATCTCCTTGAACACTTCCCAAGAGCATCCGGCTACCAGGCTCTCCTTCTCTCTCAGCCACCAACTCTTAGCCAAACCTTTAAGCTGATAGGCGGCTATCATCACCCTCTGATCATCTGAAATCCCTGAGTACGAGAACATCTCCTCCATGGAGATCAGCCAGTCGTCTATCACCATGAAATCTGCCTTCCCATCATAAGTGGGAGGGCTCAGCCTCTGAAACTGCGAGATGAAGGCCATCTCTGCTGGCACCACCACTGGAGGCCTCAAGGGTGCAGGAGGAGGAGGAACAGCTAACCCCCCTGCAGGAACTTGCGCACCCTGAGCCTGCCCTGCCACAACTGCCACCAAAGACTGAATCTGGGCTTGCACCTCCTCCAACTGCCTACCCATAGCTTCGCTACTCTGACGCAGACCCTCGATCACCGCATCGTTCTGAGCTCCAGAAGATTCACCCTCAGACAGGGGAGTCGATCGAGTCGCAGGACGCCTAGCCATCCTAAAAATCAATACAACGCAAATCAGATCCAAATCCCACGACTAGAACCGACTACCAGTACAGACAATACATATGTAGATATAGACTTAAAGCTGCTAAACTTGCTCTGAGAGTTTATCTTCTTCACAATAATTAGATGATATGCCCTAACCTAGGATGGTTAACCACCACCTCACTAACTCTTGTGCCTAGATCGGATGCATGAACTTATGTTAGTTTGAAAACTTATGTGTGTACATATGTCATCCTGCAAATCTTTAGCTCGGCGCGTTGTGCTTATGCAATGTTATGATATGCATGATTGTGCTATGCATTCTAAAAAAAAGGCCCTAATGCATGATGTGAGCGGCGTACACATGAAAATGTTATGCATCCCATACTACATAACATTTCCATGCAATGAAAAAGAAACGTGCTAGTCGCAGTCATGTGGTGAGGTTATGCATCCCATACTACATAACCCTCACATGTAGCCCCTATGGTGGATCCATATACGAACACATATTATGCATCCCATACTACATAATATGCCCCGTATACTTCATGTTATGCTATGAGTGTAGTGTTCGTGCTTTTGCCAAGACGTGCTGATGACATATCGGTGTGTGAATGACATGGTGCTGAACTACTAAAAGCATCCAAGGAAGGTTGCCCAACTAACTTGTCAAGCAACCTCCCTCTGATACCAACTGTCACAACCCGCATTTTCTCCGAATTAAGAATTATCAGAGTAAGAGAAAACACGCGTCATGATGCCACGTCAAGCAGGGGATAACTGCTGACGCTCAGGAAAATCCAACTACAATCTTTATGCAAGAAAATCATGTGCTTAATGAATAGAAAATCAGTTATGTTTAGAGTCCGTATCCATCGGCTCAGTGGATCATCTAGTCCACAAAAGAAAACTATATTTAAACGCTGCGGAAAAATACTTTAATTAGGTTTTACACCCTAAAGAGCGCATAAGGGTCCCGAGAGAACCACTCATGCTATGCAAGACACTACACTTAGTTTATATAGTATAAATAAGAAAACGGTTTTCGTACGTGATTTGGAAAATAGTGATTAAGTTTACAAAACATGATGATCATGAGCTTCATTTATAATAATAATTATAGTTTAAAAATAACTAGCAACCTAGCATAAAACCTTCTCAAAGCAAGTAGACAATCTCCAGAAAAATAAATGGTAGCAGCAATAGTATATATCTAGTACAAGGTAAAAACTACTAGTGGGCGCCAACAACCTGACACGAACCCACCAGCACACATATATGTCTGTAAGAAAGTACTGAAAACAACCTCACAAACAAGGTAAACAGAACTCCAAGGTCCGGAAGTCCACCAACAACACCACCTCCAACTAGCCACCAGACTGGCTACAGCTCAGAACCTGGGGTATTCCAAAAGAAAACAGAATACCTCAGCAAGCTAAACAAAGAAAAACTGCATGAAAGAGTCAACCAAAGGACAAGGTAACAGAAAAACATGCAGTAGAAAGAGTCACAACTGTCCACAACAGGACCACAAGAAATGCACAACGTGCAAAGAAACAGCAACGACCCATCCCAGGAACCACATCCTGCAGGGCCTACTAGGCTACCAAGAGCCAGAATGCTGCAAACTACCAAAGAAGAAACTTCCAACACCCTAAACTGCGGGAAGTGATAGTAGCAAAAACAACAACGAGGAACCGGATCGAAGGCAAACACAGTCCCCCAATCCACCATGTCCAAGTCAAAAGCTCGAGGGTCAACACGTGAAATCACAAGGGACCTTCCACCCGACATGCCCAGCCCGTACCTGGAGCAAGAAATCCATGGGTGGCCTTGGCTATATCACACAACTCCACCCCCATAAAGAGCTACAACCACCACTACTAACCACGACCCACGATTCGGCCTTTAGGAAAATAAAGAAAACGGCCGACAAGGAAAACCCAGAAATACAACTGGAAATCCACTCGGAAACGAAATACAAGGTAAAGGAAGAGTGTTGAAATAAATCAACACGACTAGGCGTTGAGTGAAACCCACTCAGTGCCTACCTAAACTTTGGCGTTGAGTGAGCTAGCCTCACTCGCCGCCAAAATAATGTTACTACCCCCAAACCCACTAAAGAATACGGAGCTCGACGACAGTCGAACGACCAAGGCAGAAGATCCAGAACTCGAGTAGTTGCCTGCCACTTGAGTATCTAAACTCCCACACTCGAAACCATCTAAATTCGCCTATCAAAAGAAAATATACAAAGCACACGATCAGTGACGCACGATCAGTGGTCGTGCGCACTCATCGGCTGATGATCGTGCGAAACGAACCTGGAAAACCTGATAGAAAACCTAGCAACTGCGCACGATCAGCGTCGCACGATCAGTGGTCGTGCACACTGTTGCCAGCGCTCGTGCGATTGCCCGAGACAGAACTTTGGAAACTGAAATTTATACGCGCACGAACAGAGGCACACGACCAGTGGTCGTGCGCCCTAAAGGTTGATGACCGTACGAGGTCAACCTGCACCGTTTGGAATTTCCCGAATGACACCGGAACGCGCACATGACTCACGCCACTGCAGTAGCAGTAGACAACTATCACGTCGCACGCTACTACCATTCAAACTATGCCTAACCATTCGAATAATATCTTAACGAAGGAAATTGGCAACCACACCCCCCCTCCTAACTCTCCCTCTCGGCTACACCCGAACCAGAGCAACAATCAAAAATAAAGGAAAACAACGGCTCCACGCCGACAATTTGGATTCCAAACATCACAACATAGGGGGGGTTTCAGTAGGAAGAACTAAGCCCTATTGTTAGCAAGAAAATGAGAACAACAAGGCCTCTAACCTGGGCTAACCGGGATTTCAATTTCAGCAAATAAAATCAAAGAAAACACTTGGCAAGGGCAAGAATACCACTTGCCTCAATTCACAGCGAAGCTTTGGACTGCTTTCCTCCTCTTCGCACGGATCAAAACGGCCGCAACACCTAGAACAAAGACTAGGCCATAAATGGCGGAAAACTTCCAAAACCGAAAATTCCAATCCTCCCAAAACTCCACGAAAATCGAATTTCTTACCGCAGGAATGAAGGTCTCGACGAGAGCAATCCGAATCCACTCTCGGAATCGAATTCCGTCCACAAACGCTCCGGGAATCGGCGTCCGAAGGCAAGGTAGGCAGTTTCTTCGTTTCTCTCGTACAAGGGGCCGGCGGTTTCTATCGGGGAAGATGAAGATGGCGGTTCCTTCTCATTCCATAAATATATATATATATATAATTATATAATTATATTATTAATTACAAAATTACATAAAGCACCAAATCGACGCGAAAATCGAACTACCTCGGAATTCGACGAAATTCGCACCGTAGCTAAATACCCACGCTACGAACGCAACGGCGAAGTCGAAATTAACCTTTGACGAACAGAACTCGAGTTACACCCAAACAAAGCCAAACACAAACATCCCCCCGAGAGGCCACACCGGGTCACCAAAACGACTCGGTTTGCTAGGGAGATCTTGCCAACAGGCTACCAAACAGGGCACTCAGTTCTAAGGAGCTAAACCGTACTTCACACATGGCACAAGCCACGGAAACGCGTCATCGTAACGCCAAACGAGAATAAAAATAATCGCTGAAAAAACGGGGCGTTACACTGGGCCAGAATACCGGACTTGTGACGAAGTTCGCTGGTATGCGAGGAGTTGGCGGGACACTGTTGTCTGCACTCCAAGTCGTCAATGCTGTTCGGAAGGGCGCGGAGTTATTCTTCACGCTAATTCAGGCTGTTGAGCCAAAGGCCAGTGTCGGTGAAGTACTGGTTGTGTCAGAGTTTGCCGATGTGTTTCCTAAAGATCTTCCTGGGTTACCACCCCAACGGGAGATTGACTTCTCTATTGAGTTGGTGCCAGGTGCTAAACCTGTGGCCCGCTCACCATATCGCGTCGCGCCAAAAGTGATGGCTGAGTTGAAAGTCCAATTGCAAGAGTTGTTGGAGCAGAGATACATACACCCAAGTATATCACCTTGGAGCGTGCCTGTTCTATTTGTGAAAAAGAAAGACGGTAGTTTACGGTTATGTATTGACTACCGCGAATTGAATAAGCTGACGGAGAAAAACAAATATCCGATTCCCCGGATTGATGACCTATTTGATAAGCTGGCAGAATCAACGGTCTATTTCAAGTTGGATTTGAAATCGGGATATTATTAGCTGAGAATTCGGGAAGGTGACATTCCCAAGACGGCGTTTGGAACACGCTACGGTCATTATGAGTTCACGGTAATGCCGTTTGGCCTATGTAATGCGCCTTCGGTATTTATGGACCTAATGCATCGAACGTTCCGAGAGTACTTGGATTTGTACGTAATTGTGTTTATCGATGATATCTTGGTATACTCTCAGTCGGAAGAGGATCATGCAAACCATTTGCGGTTGGTCTTGCATACCCTGCGGAGGAATAAGCTTTATGCCAAGTTCTCAAAGTGTGAGTTCTGGCTCTCTTCAGTAGCCTTTTTAGGCCATGTGGTAAGTGGAGAAGGTATCGCGGTGGATCCGTTGAAGATATGTGCAATTCGAGATTGGCCAGTGATGTCTTCAGTGGCCGAGGTCAGGAGCTTCCTTGGACTTGCGGGCTACTATAGATGGTTTGTGGAAAACTTCTCACGGATTGCTTTACCTCTGACCACGCTGACGAGAAAAGATCAAAAGTTCATTTGGACGCCAGAGTGCGCGCGAGCTTTTGAATACTTGAAGAGTCGTTTGACCACGGCGCCTGTGTTGACATCGCCATGTGGTACAGATGGGTATGAGATCTATAGTGATGCTTCCGGGAGCGGCTTAGGCTGCGTTATTCTGCAGTTTGGTAACGTGATTGCGTATGGCTCGCGCCAGTTGAAAGTGCATGAGCGGAATTACCCCGTCCATGATTTGGAGTTGGCGGCGGTAATCTTTGCGCTCAAGTTATGGCGGCACTATCTTTATGGCGTTAAAGTGGATATCTATACAGATCACAAATGCCTAAAGTACTTGTTGGATCAGAAGGATCTGAATATGCGACAACGAAGATGGATGGAGTTCCTTGGGGACTACACCTTCGAGATTCACTATACTCCCGGGAAGGGAAATGTGGTCGCTGATGCGTTGAGTCGGAAGACTCCGATACGGGCAAGCTGGTTGCAGAGGCATGATCAGCGTTTAATCCAGGAATTGGAAGCGTTGGAGATATCTTGTGTTGACAAGGGTTCTTCGACCGATGCATGCTTGAACTGGACGGAGGTGCAATATGACCTTACAGACAGAGTTTGGCGAGCAACGGAGCTTGATGAAAGTCTCCAGCGCTATGCTAAAGATGGGCCGGATGACCAATTCACTTGGGATAACGGTTTGTTACGAAGAAATGGTCGAGTGTGCGTCCCGAACGTGGGTAAATTGACGGAAGAGTTGATGTACGAAGCTCACTTTGCAAAGTACTCAGTTCACCCAGGGAGCACAAAGATGTACAGAGATCTGAAGAATCTGTTCTGGTGGCCCGGACTAAAGAAAGATGTAGCACGTTATATGGCGGAATGCCATACTTGTGCTTTGGTGAAAGCGGAATGCCAGAAGACTGGCGGTTTCCTGAAGTCGTTACCCATTCCGGAATGGAAGTTTGATGACATTTCGATGGATTTCGTGCACAGGTTGCCGAGATCTCAACGCGGTCATGATTCAATCTGGGTGATTGTGGACCGGTTGAAAAAAGTGGCGCACTTCCTTCCAAACAGAAGAGACAATTCAGTGGAAACCTTGGCCAAGCTTTATGTGGAAGAGGTTGTTCGACTGCACGGTGTTCCTCGGAGCATCGTTAGTGACCGTGATGGGCTGTTCACATCGAATTATTGGCGGCTAGTTCATCAAATGTTGGGTACAAAGTTAGCGTTTAGTACGGTCTTTCATCCCCAAACGGATGGCCAGACTGAACGAACCAACAGGACGATGGAGGACATGCTCCGCATGTGCGCCCTAGACTGTGGTAAGAGATGGGAAGATTATATATTTCTTGTCGAATTTGCCTATAATAATAGCTACCAAGTGAGCAGCGGTATGGCACCATTTGAGGCTTTATATGGTCGTAAATGCCGTACACCGTTAGCTTGGGCAGAAGCAGGTGAATCTAAGCTGAGTGGGAAAAAGGAAGTCGAAGAAGCTACCTCGCTCATACGCTCTATTCGGGAGAGGCTATTGATAGCCCAAGATCGTCAAGCAAAGTACTATAATGCCAAACACCGGAACGTGGAGTTCGCGGTGGGTGATTGGGTATATTTGAAGATCAAACCCTTCAAAGGCATGTCCAGGATTCGGCATTTGAAAAAGCTAAGTCCGAGGTATCTTGGTCCGTTTGAGGTGGTGGAGCGAGTTGGGGAAGCTGCTTATCGACTAGCACTTTCAGCAGACTTGGGTGGATTACATGATGTATTTCACATCTCAGTACTTCGTAAGGCTGTCAAGGATCCCGCTCAAGTAGTGGAGAATGATCGGGTACCGGTCGAGTATGGGCTAACGACGAGGGTTCGACCCATTCGGATCGAGGATCGAGCCGAGAAACAGTTGCAGAACAAAGTGATCGGGATGGTCAAGGTCCGATGGGACAATTGTGGCCGTGAATAGCTAACATGGGAGTGAGAGCAGACCATGCGAGCTGAATTTCCCGAACTGTTTGTATAAACTGTAGACCGTGTACCTTTTGTTATAACAGAGGTATCAAGTTATAGCATTGTTTTTCCTTGTTTCCTTGCCGTGCAAATTTCGGGACGAAATTTTGTTAAGGGGGGGAGGATTGTAACACCCCAAAAGTCTCAAATATGGATTTGAGGTACAGGTTGGTTTACACGGCCTGGGACACGGGCGTGTCCCAGGGCGTGTTAGGGGTACACGGCCTGGGACATGGGCGTGTCCCAGGGCGTGTCAATCAAATAATAGGCGTTTTGAGTCAGAAGATTACACGGCCCGGAACCAAGCCTTGAACACGGCGGTGTCAGGTTGGACACGGGCGTGTCCGATGCCGTGTGCCTACCCGTGTACTGCTGGTTGAGTTTGGATCTCGATGAAGCAGGGGGACACGGGCGTGTCTCATGATTGACACGGGCGTGTCAGGTTCGACATGGGCGTGTCGATGCCCGTGTTCTGTTAAAGTTCAGTCGGTACGAATACCGCGTGTGCCGCTTAAGGGTACACGGCCTGTGACACGGGCGTGTCACAGGCCGTGTCAGCCAAAAAAATGGGTTTTTGGGAAAATCGTGGTCGTTCAATTTCTCTCTTTGGATCCAAGGGCTCAGGTGATTCCTGGCTGGATTTAATCAGTAGAGGCTGATTAAGAAATCATTCTTCATTTGGTTAAGGAAGAGAGAAAGAGAGAGGAGGAAGAAGAAGGAGGAGGAGATCAAGCCACCGGCGGAGCTCCCGTGGTCCGATTCGTGATCCGAGGCCAGCATTGTGAAGGCAAAGCTGCTGCGGTTCTTTCTCACCAGCTAGTTTTCGATGGCTCCCAAGAGATCGACAAGGGTAACGATCTCCCTTCTTGGACATGTGAAGTCCTTCTTTTCTGCATTGCATAGGGAAAACCCTTCCCCGTGAGTGTGCGGTGGGTTGTGGTGTCCCTTGGGGTAGATATGTGAAGTCCCCCTTGTTAGAGTCCAGAATTGGAGTACAGATCTAGGCATGCTGTGTGAAGCCCATCTAGACATGCTAGTCTGGATTGGTGATGCTTGTTTGCATATCGGAGAAGGCTCCGTGATTATGGCTTGTGTTGCCTTTTGCCTACCTGTTGCTTGGTGCAGCAGGAAGTACTGGATGAAGTCCAGGAAATGAAGAGGGTTGGATGCAACTCTTGTGGCCGTGCGTTGCCACTTTATGAGCGGTTGAGCCATTGGGCTGCAACTCGATGAAAAGGCAGATTGCCGAACAGGAAAGGTGAAACCGACCCGCGCCTATAAATTGCCATGGATACTTCCGTATTCGAGGTGGCACGGCGACTTGAGCAACGGGGGGTGGCTGATCCGTACCTGCGTTAGGTCCGTCCGACTTGGAAGCCTGGTTATGGGTTTTGTTGGAGCGCCTAATGAGAGTCTTAGGCCCGCACGCCGGAAAGACTAGAATGCTCAAATACCGTGTAGACGGTGGTGTTGACCCTGATATTCCGGTACACCAAGAATGTGCCCTGAGTGCACGGACTGTCGGTCCGTGTGGCCGATAGTTGTGATGGCTTGAATGTGCCTGCGTGCACATAGTTGCTATATGATGATGCCATGCTATGCAGGGAAAGAATGCTAATGCCCCGAGAAAGGGGTAGGATTGTTATAATTGGGTCAGCTGAATGCTGACCGTTGCATTGTTTGCCACCGTTTGGGTGGATTGTCCCTATGCAGGTGCTGGAGAGCCAAGTGGTAAGTGAAGGGCTGAAGCCCTTGCTGCTGTTGCTGCTGCTGCGGCTAGCCCTTGAAGGCTAAGCGAATGTATTTGCTTGTTTTCTTTTACTCATGTATGGCCGGCCAGCGCGCCGAGGTTTGTAATCCATGTTGATGGAAAGAGGAACTGTAAGGCCTTAAGGCCAAACCTTTGTTGTACATTCCGTGGTTGTATATATAACTGTGGTTTATATATATTGGACATTCCTGGTTAGAGTTCAAATTTATAACTTAAAGCTTCCGCTAGAATGCTCTGAGTTAGGATTCGTGTATGCTTTGGTATTATCCTGTGACCTCACCGTCTGTTTGTGGCATATAGTGTGGGGCCCCGGCCGGACCTTCTACTATATGTCATGTAACGGATGGGGTCGTTACAATTTCTCTGAGAACTTGGTTTGATAAGTTTTCCCATTGTCAAAAATAACGCTTACTACCAAAAATTTTGAAGTAGGACAGATTTTGTTTTCTTCCTTTCATTAGTTCATAGGGAGTCTTGTTGTGATATTTGTTGATCAATGCTTTATTTTGAACATAGCATGTTGTGTTTACAGCCTCAGCCTAGAAATATTCTGGGTGTGATATATCATTTAGCATTGTTCTAGCTGTCTCTGTTGGTACCCTAGTTTGATTTGAGTTTAGTCTTGTCTTTTTTAGTATCTTGACCCATGAATTATCTATGGTCAAGGTTAGTTGTCTAGCTGTAGAGTTCCCTGCTTATCCAGATAAGAATTTGGTTAAGTAGTTTGTTCGTTCGACTATGGTCTAACGCCGCTCGACTATCGTCGACTAACTGTTCGACGATCGTCTATCAGTTGCTCGACGTTCTGTCTGCGTGGATAGTTCGACTATCTGTTGATAGTTCGACTATCTGTGTGCTGTGATAGTTCGACTATCTGTTGATAGTTCGACTATCTGTTTGTTTGATAGTTCGACTATCTGCTTGGATAGTTCAACTATCTGATAGCTCGACTATCTGTTTGATAGGTCGACTATCTGCGTTGTTTGATAGCTCGACTATCTGTTGATAGATCGACTATCTGCTTTATTCTAATAGTTCGACTATCTGCTGATAGGTCGACTATCTGTTTTCCCTTGGTAGTTCGACTATCTGCTTTGATAGTTCAACTATCTGATAGCTCGACTATCTGTTGATAGTTCGACTATCTGTTCTGCGTTGATAGTTCGACTATCTGTTGATAGGTCGATATCGGTTTTGCTTTGATAGTTCGACTATCTGTTGATAGGTCGACTATCTGATAGCTCGACTATCTTCTGATAGTTCGACTATCTGTTGTGATAGTTTGACTATCTCCTTTGATAGTTCGACTATCTGGATCGTTCGACTATCTGTCCGATAGTTCGACGATCTCCGTTCTTCGGTCGACGATCTCCGAGGGTCGTTCGACGTTTTCTGTTTGCCTTTTTATTTTGTATTTATTTATTCTATTTAATAAATTAATACATTATCTGGCATTTTATTTCAGTTGTTTTGTGATAATATTTCCAGGCAATATCTGCTCCATCTCTTTTGCCTGAGTCAAATCTTTTCAGATAAAGTTGTTTGTCTTATTAGTTGACAGTGTATTTTACTTTATCTGCTGTCAGTCCTTTATAGCCGTTAGACTGAAAAGTCTTCCTTCTGCTATAAAGAGTTTGTCTCTGATCTGATTTTATTTAGTACCTGTATTATCAGATTGCTTCCTGCAGCTTCCTTGAAAAAGGTTTATCCCTTTTATAGAATATTTTGCTGTAGAGTTTGTTTGTCTTTGTGATATTTGCAGCCCAGGTTTCAAGTTTCAGAAGAAGACAAACAGTTCAAATCGAAAAGAGCCGTTGCTTGTTGCTGCTATAAAAGGAATCCTTTGTAGAAGGATTTCAGCTAGCTAACTAGTTATTCTAAGATTCATTCAATTAGCATTCAAGCTTTCATCAAGACCAAGTTTAACTGCTCTCAGCAATCTTCAATTCAACTGAGAAGTGTTAAGCTCTTCTGCTCTTCTTCAACCTGAGTTCTCCTGCTTCCAGGAAGTTCAAACTCAGAGTTATTTTGAAGAAGAAGAAGAAGAAGATAGCTGCTAGAAGATTTCTATTTTATATTTTATATCTTCTTGTAATTTTTTCCTTCAGTTTTTACTGAAGAGTTTCTGCACAGAAGCAAGACTTCACCTGGACATTCTTTGAGCCTGGGGGAGCCTTGATTCTTTTGAGCTTTCTAGCTCAGTGCAAGTCTTTGTGCTTCTCTAATCTATTGTAAAATAGAGAAGACTTTTTAACCTTCTTTCCCCCTCCTGTACAGGGTTATTACTCCCTTCAAAAGTATCCCTTGGTGGCAGGGCACCTGATCAAAAACCTGTGTTGGTTTTTAGACACCTGATCAAAAGTCTAAAGGGTTTCTAGATCTACCTGAAGCAGATCTTGTGGTGGCAGGGTACCTGATCAAAAACCTGTAGTGGATTCCTACCTTATTGGTAGAAGAGTGGACGTACCCAAGTTGTTTGGGGAACCACTATAAATTCCTTGTGTCGTCTGGCTTGCTTAATTTAATTACTTGCATTGTGGCTGTGATTAGATATAACTAGGTTTGCTAGTTGCTGATTAGGTTTTCCAAGCCTTAACTGTAATTACAGTTAGCTTGAGTTTGTGCACAACACTTATGTTAGGCTTTAGGGTTATCTCCTTATCTATAATCTTTTCATTCCGCATTTCACTCCAAGGGAGTTGGGTAGACTATTAAGTTTTTGTCTAGTGCAAAATTTAATAACTCTATTCACCCCCCCTCTAGAGTAGTATCTATCCCTTCACTTTCAATTGGTATCAGAGGGAGGTTGACTGACTGAATAGGCTAACACCTAAGTCACAAGATCCTGATAGATACCAAAGTTTATAGATATTCACTATCACTATCATGGCCCAATCCAAGGATTATTCTAGCACCCGACCTCCAGCATGCAACTTAGCTAAGTTTGGCATCTGGAAGGCAAGGATCAAATTATATATGAATTCTATTGATAAAAGTATCTTTGCTTCTATTTTGTCAGGACCCCCAAGAGCACCTGCTGCTGCTACTGCCTCATCATCTGATATGAGTGCAGTGCCCCCTCCAGATTACAATGATTAGTACAAGAAGGCAAAGATAGCAGATGCCAAGGCGATGAACATTCTGGCTCAGACAATGTCTGATGAGGTATTCCAGAAGGTTGCTGACTGCTCTTCAGCAAAAGCTATGTGGGATACACTGAACCAGATTGTAGCTGGTTCAGCTGATGAAAGGAAGGACAGAAGGTCCAACCTTATCTCACAATATGAGAACTTGAAGAAAACTGATGCTGAATCAGTTGAAGCAATATATACAAGGCCCAGCTCAATCATCAATGAGCTGAGGACCCTTGACAAGGACATATCATTGACAGAGGTCAATGATAAGATTCTTATGTGCTTCCCTAGCACAAGGGATCTAAGGATCTGGCCCATCAAGGAAGCCAGAAGTACAACAGAGATCTCAATAAAAGCTCTTCTCGGCAAGCTCAAATCCTTTGAGCAAGTGCTGAAGACAAGGGAAGCAGAAGCTGAAGCAAAGACCCCTGCTCCAACAAGATAAGAGCAATCTCTAGCTCTTAAGGCTGCTGATGCTTCTAAAGGCAGCCAATCCAATGAGGAACTAATGGCATTATTTGCCAAGAGGTTTCTCAAGATGGGGAGAAAGGAATTCAGAAAGAAGTCTTCACGCTATGAAGACAAACCAAGGTATGATCGTTCTCCTGCTAAAGAAATTATCTGCTATGGTTGCAGGAAGCCTGGACATATCTTACCAGATTGTCCAGAGGAGAAGAACAAAGATAAGAGGAAAGAAAAGGAACAGCACAGGAAGCACTCCAAGCCATCCTCCTACAAGAACAAGAAGAAGGAGAGAGGTTTCATTGCTGAAACATGGAGTGATTCTGATGAAGAATCTTCCTCCTCTAGCTCCAGTGAGGATGAGGATGAGAAGAAGGCAAAGGAAGTTTGCCTGATGGCAATAGATGCCTGCAGCAATCATTCAGCTGCAGAGATTTCAGATTCAGAGGAAGAAATGCCAACAGAAGATGTGGTACTATCGTCTTATGATTTTACTTCAGCAGAATTCAAATTAGAGTTTAAATCTTTATGCTTAGATTTAATTAGTTCTGAAAAAGAGATTAAAGAACTTAGACATAGGCTAGCTGAATCAGAAATCATATCTACTGAAAATATTAGGTTAAAGGAAGATCTCACTAATTATACTGAAGAAATTAAGTTTCTTAAAATTGAGTTAGCTAAATCTAAGAGGTTAGAAGAATCTCTAAATGGTAGAAGCCTTAAGTTATTAGAAATAACCAACATGACTAACACTAGGTCCGGCAATAACAAACTAGGCTTAGGAGCTTCTCCCAGTGAACCCCCAGTTATTCTTAAAAATAATCTTTCAACTCCAGTGAACTTCATTTCAGCTAGTGGAATGAAGAACACTGAGCAAGTAAACTAAGTTAATAAAACTTTAAATAAAGTTAAGAGAGAAAAGAGGAAGAAATTTTTTAAAGAAAAACAAAGAGCGTCGAACGCTGCTCGACGATCGGAAGCTCAATGGTCGAACGAAGCTCGACGATCTGAGCGCCCATCGTCGAACGTCGATCGACGTTTTCAATATGATTTTCAAAATCATCATCAAACCCGTAGAAACCTAAATGAAAATAGAAACCCTAGGTTTGTTGACCCATCATCTGCATGGAGAATCCCACCTAGGAGATCTCACCCATTAGGTTATCACCCTCAGCCTGCATTTTCATTTATTTCTAGCTTTTCTTATGTGAAAAATAAGGGACCCAAGGTTACCTGGGTCCACAATATCTAAATGAATGTCTTGCAGGTGAAGGCATATCCTATCACTCAGAATAAGTGGTATTTGGATAGTGGATGCTCCAAGCATATGATAGGAAATAAAAATCATCTGTCAAAATTCAAAGCTAAGCTCGGCCCAAAGGTTATCTTTGGAGATTCAAGCTGTGGTCAGACAGAAGGCTATGGCAGGATCACAATTGGATATGTTACTTTCAAGAGAGTTGCATATGTGACAGGACTGAAGAACTATAACGACCCCATCCGTTAGATGACGTATAGTAGAAGGTCCGGCCGGGGCCCCACACTATATGCCACAAACAGACGGTGAGGTCACAGGATAATACCAAACCAAATACGAATCCTAACTCAGAGCATTCTAGCGGAAGCTTTAAGTAGTACTTTGAACTCTCAACCGGAATGTCCAATATATATAAAACCACCTTTATATATAAATACCACGGAATGTACACAACCACAAGAGTTTGGCCTTAAGGCCTTACAGTTCCTCTGAACATACATCATGTTTTACAAACCTCGGCGCGCAGGCTGGCCATACATGAGTAAAAAGAGAAAACAAAACAATGGCTTAGCCTTCCAGGCTAGCCGCAGCAGCAGCAGCAACAGCAGTAGGGCTCTCCCGCCCATCACTTACCACTTGGCTCTCCAGCACCTGCACGGGAACAATCCACCCAACCGGTGGCAAACAATGCAACGGTCAGCATTCAGCTGACCCAATTATAACAATCCTACCCCTTTCTCGGGGCATGAGCATTCTTTCCCTGCAAGCATGGCATTAGCAATAACAACTATGTGCGCGCAGGCACATCCAAGCCATCACAACCATCGGCCACCCGGCCCGACAGTCCGTGCACTCAGGGCACATTTTCGGTGTACCGGAATACCAGGGTCAACACCACCGTCTACACGGTATTTGAGCATTTCTAGTCTTTCCGGCGCGCGGGCCTAAGACTCTCATTAGGCGCTCCAACAAAACCTATACCAGGCTTCCAAGTCGGACGGACCTAACGCAGGTACGGATCAGCCACCCCCCGTTGCTCAAGTCGCCGAGCCACCTCGAATACGGAAGTATCCATGGCATTTTATAGGCGCGGGTCGGTTTCACCTTTCCTGTTCGGCAATCTGCCTTTTTATCGAGTTGCAGCCCAACGGCTCAACTACTCACAAAGTGGCAACGCACGGCCACAAGAGTTGCCGCCAACCCTCTTCATTTCCTGGACATCGTCCAGTACTTCCTGCCGCACCAAGCAACAGGTAGGAACAAGGCATCACAAGCCATAGGCATCACAAGCCATTATCACGGAGCCTTCTCCGATATGCAAACAAGCATCACCAATCCAGATTCCATCCAGATGGGCTTCACACAGCATGCCTAGAGCCGTACTCCAATTCCGGCCTCTAACAAGGGGGACTTCACATATCTACCCCAAGGGACACCACAACCCACCGCACACTCGCGGGGAAGGGCTTTCCCTATGCAATGCAGAAAAGAAGGACTTCACATGTCCAAGGAGGGAGATCGTTACCCTTGTCGATCTCTTCGGTGCCATCGAAAACTAGCCGGTGAGAAAGAACCGCAGCAGCCTTGCCGTCACAACGCCGGCTTCGGATCACGAATCGGACCACGGGAGCTCCGCCGGTGGCTTGGTCTCCTCCTCCTTCTTCCTCTCTTCCTCTCTCTTTCTCTCTTCCTTAAGGATAATGAAGAATGGCTTTACCTCCTTCTCTCACGACTTAATTCAGCCCAAGAAACCACCTGAGCCTTTGGATCAAAAGAGAGGAAACTGAACGGCCAAGATCTTCCCAAAAAAATCACTTTTTGGCCGACACGGCCTGTGACACGCCCGTGTCACAGGCCGTGTACCCCTTAAGCGGTGCACACAGCTTGAACCGACTGAACAACACGGGTCATCGACACGCCCGTGTCGGACCTGACACGCCCGTGTCAAACCTGAGACACGCCCGTGTCTCCTGCTCCATCGAGCTGCAACCAGAACACGGGTCGGAACACGGCAGCTGACACGCCCGTGTCCAGCCTGACACGCCCGTGTTCCCGGCCGTGTTCAAGGCCGTGTCCGGCTCTGACCGGAATAGGCCAATTTTGCAAAATAAATAGAACACGCCCTGGGACACGCCCGTGTCCCAGGCCGTGTACACCCGACACGCCCTGGGACACGCCCGTGTCCCAGGCCGTGTAACCTGACCTGCTACTCAAACTTCAAGTTGAGTCTTTTGGGCCTTTTTGGGGTGTTACAACCCTCTCCCCCTTAACAAAATTTCGTCTCGAAATTTGCACGGTAAGGAAATAAAACTCAGCAGCTATAACTCTGTTATAACAAACAGTACACGGTCTACAGTTTATACAAATAACTCGGGAAACTCAACTCGCATGGTCTGCTCTCGCTCCCATGTTAGCTCTTCACGGCCACAATTGTCCCATCGGACCTTGACCATCCCGATCACTTTGTTCCGCAACTATTTCTCGGCTCGATCCTCGATCCGAATGGGTCTAACCCTCGTCGTTAGCCCATACTCGACCGGTACCCGATCAGCCTCCACGACTTGAGCTGGATCCTTTACCGCCTTACGTAGGACTGAGATGTGAAACACATCATGTAATCCACCCAAGTCCGCTGATAGTGCTAGTCGATAAGCAGCTTCCCCAACTCGCTCCACCACCTCAAACGGACCAAGATACCTCGGACTTAGCTTTTTCAAACGCCGAATCCTGGACACACCTTTGAAGGGTTTGATCTTCAAATATACCCAATCACCCACCGCGAACTCCACGTTCCGGTGCTTGGCATTGTAGTACTTGGCTTGACGATCTTGGGCTATCAATAGCCTCTCCCGAATAGAGCGTATGAGCGAAGTAGCTTCTTCGACTTCCTTTTTCCCATTCAGCTTCGATTCGCCTGCTTCTGCCCAAGCTAACGGTGTACGGCATTTCCGACCATACAACGCCTCGAATGGTGCCATACCAATACTCGCTTGGTAGCTATTATTATAGGCAAATTCGACGAGAAATATATAATCTTCCCATCTCTTACCAAAGTCTAGGGCGCACATGCGGAGCATATCCTCCATCGTCCTGTTGGTTCGTTCAGTCTGGCCATCCGTTTGGGGATGAAAGGCCGTACTAAACGCTAATTTTGTACCCAACATTTGATGAACGAGCCGCCAATCATTCGATGTGAACCGCCCATCACGGTCACTAACGATGTTCTGAGGAACACCGTGCAGTCGAACAACCTGCTCCACATACAGCTTGGCCAAGGTTTCCACTGAATCGTCTCTTCTGTTGGGAAGGAAGTGCGCCACTTTCGTCAATCGGTCCACAATCACCCAGATTGAATCATGACCGCGTTGAGATCTCGGCAATCCGTGCACGAAATCCATCGAAATATCATCGAACTTCCACTCCGGAATAGGTAACGACTTCAGAAAACCGCCAGGCTTCTGGCATTCTGCTTTCACCAACGCACAGGTGTTGCATTTAGCCACATAACGAGCCACATCTTTCTTTAGTCCGGGCCACCAGAACAGCTTTTTCATATCCCTGTACATCTTTGTGCTCCCTGGGTGAACTGAGTACTTTGCAAAGTGAGCTTCGTACATCAACTCTTCCCTCAGTTTACCCACATTTGGGACGCACACTCGACCATTTCTCCGTAACAACCCGTTATCCCAAGAGAATTGATCATCTGGCCCATCTTTAGCATAGCGCTGGAGACTTTCATCAAGCTCCGTTGCTCGCCGAACTCTGTCCGTAAGGTCATATTGCACCTCCGTCCAGTTTAAGCACGCATCGGTTGACGCACCCTTGTCAACACACGATATCTCCATTGCTTCCAATTCTTGGATCAAACGCTGATCATGCCTCTGCAACCAGCTTGCCCGTACCGGAGTCTTCCGACTCAAAGCATCAGCGACCACATTTCCCTTCCCGGGAGTATAGTGAATCTCGAAGGTGTAGTCCCCGAGGAACTCCATCCATCTTCGTTGTCGCATATTCAAATCCTTCTGATCCAACAAATACTTTAGGCTCTTGTGATCCGTATAGATATCCACTTTGACGCCATATAGATAGTGCCGCCACAACTTGAGCGCAAAGATTACCGCCGCCAACTCCAAATCATGGACGGGATAATTCCGCTCATGCACTTTCAACTGACGCGAGCCATAAGCAATCACTTTCCCAAACTGCAGAAGAACGCAGCCTAAGCCGCTCCCAGATGCATCACTATAGATCTCATACCCATCGGTACCACATGGCGATGTCAACACAGGCGCCGTGGTCAAACGACTCTTCAAGTCTTCAAAAGCTCGCGCGCACTCCGGCGTCCATATGAACTTTTGATCTTTTCTCGTCAGCGTGGTGAGAGGTAAAGCAATCCGTGAGAAGTTTTCCACAAACCGTCTATAGTAGCCCGCAAGTCCAAGGAAGCTCCTGACCTCGGCCACTGAAGACATCACTGGCCAATCTCGGATGGCACTTATCTTCAACGGATCCACCGCGATACCCTCTCCGCTTACCACATGGCCTAAAAAGGCTACTGAAGAGAGCCAGAACTCACACTTTGAGAACTTGGCAAAAAGTTTATTCCTCCGCAGGGTATGCAAGACCAACCGCAAATGATTTGCGTGATCCTCTTCCGACTGAGAGTATACTAAGATGTCATCGATAAACACAATAACAAACAAATCCAAATACTCTCGGAACGTTCGATGCATTAGGTCCATAAATACCGAAGGCGCATTACATAGGCCAAACGGCATTACCGTGAACTCATAATGACCGTAGCGTGTTCCAAACGCCGTCTTGGGAATGTCACCTTCCCGAATCCTTAGCTGATAATATCCCAATTTCAGATCCAACTTGGAATAGACCGTTGATCCCGCCAGCTGATCAAAAAGGTCATCAATCCGTGGATCGGATACTTGTTTTTCTCCGTCAGCTTATTCAACTCGCGGTAGTCAATACACAACCGTAAGCTACCATCTTTCTTTTTCACAAAGAGAACAGGCGCGCTCCAAGGTGACATACTTGGGCGTATATATCCCTGCTCCAACAACTCTTGCAGTTGGACTTTCAACTCAGCCATCTCTTTTGGCGCGACGCGATACGGAGAGCGGGCCACAGGTTTCGCACCTGGCACCAACTCAATAGAGAAGTCAATCTCCCGCTGGGGTGGTAACCCAGGAAGATCTTTAGGAAACACATCGGCAAACTCTGACACAACTGGCACTTCACCAACACTGGCCTTTGGCTCAACAGCCTGAATTAGCGTGAAGAATAACTCCGCGCCCTTCCGCACAGCATTGACGACTTGGAGTGCAGACAACAACGTTCCGCCAACTCCTCACATACCAGCGAACTTCGTCACAAGCCCGGTATTCTGGCCCAGTGTAATCTCTTTGGAGTTGCAATCAATAAAGGCACGCTGCTCCGAGAGCCAGTCCATACCAAAGATCACATCAAACTCCGATAACGGTAACACAGCTGCACTCAAACCGAAATCCCGACTTCCTATTTGCACATCCACATCGCAAGCCCTATCCGCAAGCATCACACAGCCATTCGGCAATAGCACCCTTGTACTATCCACCGTCGCATGACTCGGTACCCCAATGCGAGATACGAAATCCGCAGACAGAAAAGAATGCGAAGCACCCGTATCAAACAGGGCTCTCGCTAAAGTATTCCGAATCAGGACAAAGCCTGCAGCACACACACATCATGCACAAGCTAAACATAACCAAAACCAAAAGCACAGCAAGTAAACTAATTCAACTCGTACCTGTGACGACGTCACTTTGCTTAATCGCTTCCTGTTGGCCCAGTTGATAGATTCGGGGCTGCGCTTGGGAAGCAGAGGAATCCACCACCGCTTTGCCCTTCTCAGCATACGACGCACCCGTCTTCTTTTCCCCTTTGGGCTGCACAACTCGACAGTCACGAGCAATATGCCCCACCCGGCCACAATTATAGCACGTACGAGCATCCGGCCTTGATGTCGCTCCCGACACAACGGTCGTAGTCACTTGCCCAGATGGCTTGGACCTCTTGCCCCCTTTCTTCTGGTAAAACGACTTGCCTGGGCGAGGTGCTTGAAACTCTGGCTTAGACACCACCAAGCCCTTATTCCCTTGCACTCGCCTCATGTCCTTTTCCAACGCGCACGCAGTATCAACCAACGCCTGAAACCCTTGGCTCACAGAACTCGAAAGCAGGAATCGTAACTCATCCCGCAATCCTTCATAGAACCGATTCGTTTTCCTTTGGTCATCCGCGAAGATTGTTCCCGCATATCGTCCCAACCTGGTAAACTCGTGCAAGTAGATATCCACACTCTCGTCCCCTTGCTTTAACCGTTGGAACTCATTTTACATAGCAATACGTTGCGCCGCTGGGACATGTTTCGCCAGAAATATCCGAGAGAACTCCTCAATCGACACTTGTGTTAGTTGCCTGCCCGCCAAATGGTGTAACTCAACCTCGTCCCACCACAACCGCGCCTCCCCTTCAAGCATGAAGGTGGCTAAGGTGACCTTGAGAGTTTCCTCCGCCCTGATCGCTGTCATTATCCTCTTGACACGCGATAACCAATCTTCCGCCTGCGTTGGAGATCCCATTCCCGCAAACGTAGGAGGACTGAAGCTCATGAATTGCTTCAACTGTCGGTCAGCTGCTCGTGGATCTACAGCCTCAACCGGCTCGGGTCTTACATCAACACGAACTGGCACTACCGCCGGCTGCGCTTGCCCGGTCGGCTGAATCATGGCAAATAGCGCCTCAGCCACTAAGCGAACAGTTTCTGCAGATGGAGGAGGTGTTGGCACCTCAGCTGGTGCCGCACTCTCATCAGAACGCTGGGGCTCAGACTGCCCAGCACCACTACGTGTCACCTATAGGTGGACAAGACACACATTAGCGAACGTATGCAAGCAAAACAACACAAAAAGGAACGCGCAGATTCCTCAAACAAGATTTTGTACATTCCTTAATGGACATTCCAGAGTTCATTAGCGTTACAGCAGGTCGCACAAACACGTGCTCGCCACCCCACAAAAGAATTCGACCACGAATTCGAAAGAGGAAGACCGACGAAAAGCTGATACCAAAATGTAACGACCCCATCCGTTAGATGACGTATAGTAGAAGGTCCGGCCGGGGCCCCACACTATATGCCACAAACAGACGGTGAGGTCACAGGATAATACCAAACCAAATACGAATCCTAACTCAGAGCATTCTAGCGGAAGCTTTAAGTAGTACTTTGAACTCTCAACCGGAATGTCCAATATATATAAAACCACCTTTATATATAAATACCACGGAATGTACACAACCACAAGAGTTTGGCCTTAAGGCCTTACAGTTCCTCTGAACATACATCATGTTTTACAAACCTCGGCGCGCAGGCCGGCCATACATGAGTAAAAAGAGAAAACAAAACAATGGCTTAGCCTTCCAGGCTAGCCGCAGCAGCAGCAGCAACAGCAGTAGGGCTCTCCCGCCCATCACTTACCACTTGGCTCTCCAGCACCTGCACGGGAACAATCCACCCAACCGGTGGCAAACAATGCAACGGTCAGCATTCAGCTGACCCAATTATAACAATCCTACCCCTTTCTCGGGGCATGAGCATTCTTTCCCTGCAAGCATGGCATTAGCAATAACAACTATGTGCGCGCAGGCACATCCAAGCCATCACAACCATCGGCCACCCGGCCCGACAGTCCGTGCACTCAGGGCACATTTTCGGTGTACCGGAATACCAGGGTCAACACCACCGTCTACACGGTATTTGAGCATTTCTAGTCTTTCCGGCGCGCGGGCCTAAGACTCTCATTAGGCGCTCCAACAAAACCTATACCAGGCTTCCAAGTCGGACGGACCTAACGCAGGTACGGATCAGCCACCCCCCGTTGCTCAAGTCGCCGAGCCACCTCGAATACGGAAGTATCCATGGCATTTTATAGGCGCGGGTCGGTTTCACCTTTCCTGTTCGGCAATCTGCCTTTTTATCGAGTTGCAGCCCAACGGCTCAACTACTCACAAAGTGGCAACGCACGGCCACAAGAGTTGCCGCCAACCCTCTTCATTTCCTGGACATCGTCCAGTACTTCCTGCCGCACCAAGCAACAGGTAGGAACAAGGCATCACAAGCCATAGGCATCACAAGCCATTATCACGGAGCCTTCTCCGATATGCAAACAAGCATCACCAATCCAGATTCCATCCAGATGGGCTTCACACAGCATGCCTAGAGCCGTACTCCAATTCCGGCCTCTAACAAGGGGACTTCACATATCTACCCCAAGGGACACCACAACCCACCGCACACTCGCGGGGAAGGGCTTTCCCTATGCAATGCAGAAAAGAAGGACTTCACATGTCCAAGGAGGGAGATCGTTACCCTTGTCGATCTCTTCGGTGCCATCGAAAACTAGCCGGTGAGAAAGAACCGCAGCAGCCTTGCCGTCACAACGCCGGCTTCGGATCACGAATCGGACCACGGGAGCTCCGCCGGTGGCTTGGTCTCCTCCTCCTTCTTCCTCTCTTCCTCTCTCTTTCTCTCTTCCTTAAGGATAATGAAGAATGGCTTTACCTCCTTCTCTCACGACTTAATTCAGCCCAAGAAACCACCTGAGCCTTTGGATCAAAAGAGAGGAAACTGAACGGCCAAGATCTTCCCAAAAAAATCACTTTTTGGCCGACACGGCCTGTGACACGCCCGTGTCACAGGCCGTGTACCCCTTAAGCGGTGCACACAGCTTGAACCGACTGAACAACACGGGTCATCGACACGCCCGTGTCGGACCTGACACGCCCGTGTCAAACCTGAGACACGCCCGTGTCTCCTGCTCCATCGAGCTGCAACCAGAACACGGGTCGGAACACGGCAGCTGACACGCCCGTGTCCAGCCTGACACGCCCGTGTTCCCGGCCGTGTTCAAGGCCGTGTCCGGCTCTGACCGGAATAGGCCAATTTTGCAAAATAAATAGAACACGCCCTGGGACACGCCCGTGTCCCAGGCCGTGTACACCCAACACGCCCTGGGACACGCCCGTGTCCCAGGCCGTGTAACCTGACCTGCTACTCAAACTTCAAGTTGAGTCTTTTGGGCCTTTTTGGGGTGTTACAAGAACAATTTGATCTCAGTCAGCCAGCTATGTGATGCTGGCTACCAGGTTTCATTTTCTAACTCTTCTTATAATATTACTTTAAATAATAATGTTGTTTTAGTAGGCATTAGATTAGGTAATATTTATTTAGTAGATTTCAATTCAACTCCTGTTTATTTAATGAAGTAACAATTAATAATAATTCTTTGTGGTATAAGAGGCTTAGTCATGTTAACCTTAAAAATATATCTAGGTTATCTAAACACAACCTTGTTAGAGGTTTACCTTCTTGCCCCTACAAGAAGGAGAGCCTATGCAAGGCTTGTCAGCTAGGCAAGCAAACCAAGAATTCTTTTAAATCAGTAAATAAAAGTGATTCTCCTAGAATCTTGTACTTATTACATTTGGACCTTTTTGGCCCAATAAATGTACAGAGTTTAGGAGGGAAGTATTACACCTTAGTAATTGTAGATGACTTCTCTAGGTTCAGTTGGGTTTTCTTTTTGAGAACTAAGGCTGATAACTTCAAAGCCCTTACAGACTTTCTATTATGTGTGCAGACTGAGTACTCTACTCATGTGGCCTTGATCAGAAGTGATCATGGTACTGAGTTTGACTCTCTTCTCATGCAAGAATTCTGTGAGAGAGATGGTATCAAACATAGCTTCTCAGCTCCTAGAACTCCCCAACAAAATGGGGTAGTTGAAAGGAAAAATCGAACACTCATTGAAGCTGCTAGTACATTGTTGGCAGATGCTAATATGACTCTCTCCTATTGAACAGAAGCTGTTAGTACAGCCAACTATGTCTTGAATAGAAGTCTGATACACAAGCTTAAGTGTAAAACTCCTTATGAGTTGCTTAAAGGAAAGAAACCTAAAATTAATTATTTTAGAATATTTGGTTGTGTAGTGTACATTCATAATAACAATAAAGAATACCTTAGAAAGTTTGAAGCAAAAGCTTCAATGGGAATTATGCTTGGATATTCCCAAGTAAGCAAAGCTTATAGGGTTTATAACAAATCAACCTGTAAAATTTAAGAATCTGTGCATGTATCTTTTGATGAGTCTCAGATGTTTTACAAGGAGAAGGAAAATTCTCCTTCCTCCAGTTCATTGCAGGTACCTGATGCTTTTCAAGAGATTCTTCAACTATCAACTCTTCAGATCACTGAATCAGACAGTGATGAAGACATTGTAGAAGTTGTTGTTGTTCCACCAACAGTAGATCAAATTCCTCCTGAGGAATTAATCCCAACTGTTGCTGAAGATCACATCCCACCTGCTGATATTGTCACACTTAGAAATTACCCCACATCTCAAGTGATAGGAGACATATCAGCTGGTGTTCAAACAAGACATCAGTTAAGACAGGATGTGATGTATGCTTGTTTCCTCTCACAGGTTGAGCCCCTCACCTTTAAAGATGCTGAGCTAGATCCCCACTGGATCATTGCTATGCAAGAGGAACTCAATCAGTTTGAGAGATGTAAAGTTTGGACTTTGGTACCAAGACCTAAAGGCCAACTGATCATAGGCACCAAGTGGGTGTATAGAAACAAGTTGGATGCAAGTGGAATTATTGTAAGGAACAAAGCTAGGCTTGTAGCTCAGGGCTACAGACAGGAGGAAGGTATAGATTATGACCAAACCTTTGCTCCTGTTGCAAGACTAGAAGCAATAAGGATCTTCTTGGCCTATGGAGCCTACATGAAGTTTAAGGTCTTTCAGATGGATGTCAAAAGTGCATTCCTAAATGGTGAGCTTAAGGAAGAGGTGTTTGTTGAACAACCACCAGGGTTTGTTTCTTCAACTCAACCCTCACATGTGTTCAAGTTGCAGAAAGCTCTTTATGGACTAAAGCAAGCACCCAGAGCCTGGTATGAGACTCTAGCTAGTTTCCTGTTAGAGCACAACTTTACTAGGGGAGTAGTTGATAGAACCCTTTTCGTCAAGCACCACAAGGACACAATCCTGTTAGTTCAAGTGTATGTGGATGATATTATATTTGGTTCCACTGATCCCAAACTTTGCAAAAGGTTCTCTGACCTGATGCACTCTAAGTTTGAGATGAGTAGTATGGGTGTGCTGACTTACTTTCTTGGTCTCCAAGTTAAGCAAGATGCTGATGGTATCTTCATCTCCCAATCCAAATATGCCAAGGAATTGGTAAAGAAATTTGGGATGGCTGATGCTTCAGCAATGCCTACACCTATGGCTACTAATGTAGTTATTGATTCTGATGATCACGGCAAGCCAGTTGATCAAAAGAATTATAGGTCCATTGTTGGTTCCCTATTATATTTAACTGCAAGTAGGCCAGATATAATGTTTGCTACATGCCTTTGTGCTAGATTCCAGGTCAACCCCAAGGAATCTCATCTGATTCTTCTAAAGAGAATCTTGAGATACCTGAAGGGATGTCCAAATCTAGGACTTTGGTACCCAGCAGAATCAGAATTTGAGTTAATTGGATACTCTGACTCTGACTATGCTAGTTGCAGAGTTGATAGGAAGAGCACCTCAGGAACTTGTCAGTTCCTGGGAGAGAGATTGGTCTCTTGGTTCTGTAAGAAGCAGGCTTCTGTCTCAACTTCAACTGCAGAGGCTGAATATATAGCAGCTGCCAGTTGTTGTACACAGATCCTGTGGATTCAAAACCAGCTTGTGGATTATGGTTACTCACACAAGAACACCAAAATCATGTGTGATAGTACCAGTGCTATCTCAGTTGCACAAAATCCTGTGCACCACTCTAGAACGAAGCACATTGAGATTCGGCACCATTTCCTGAGAGATTGTATGGAAAAGAACAAGATTTGTCTTGAGTTCATATCCACTGAGTTTCAGAGAGGTGATATTTTCACCAAGCCCTTAGATGAACAGAAGCATCTGTTCTTTCTAGTTCAACTAGGCATGATCAATGGAAGAGACTAAGTGTGACTATATCTGCCAATGTTGAAACTTGTTTGAAGATAGTCGAACGACGTTCGAAGATAGTCGATCGGGTCAAGCCCATCGTCGACCTATGGTTGATGAAAGCTTGCCTATTTGAAGATCGTCGACCGGTGTTCGACCATCGTCGAACAAGTCGAGCTCATCGTTGATCTCTGGATGACGACAGCTTGTTGTTTGAGAAGCCAGAAATAGTCGAACGATTGCTCGACTACTCTGCTCCTGGACCGATCGTCGAACGACCGTTCGACCATCGTGTCCTGTATCTTTTAAATAAATCGACTATCTCCGGTCTAATATAAAGCCGATTGTCGACCTAGGTTAAAAGATCTTTGCTTATATCGTCGACGGAGAGCGTCCTTTCGCATTCCGTCTTCCCGCTTGCTCCGTGTCTTGCGATTCTCTGCCGTTTCGTCTTCTCCGTTCCTCTCGCGCCTTCTCCAGCAAATCGATGGCGATCTCTCCAGCGCTCCTCGTAGTAGTCAAGTTTGACGCAGGTTTTAGCGTGGATTTTGATGCATTCAGTTGCTGTGAACCAGATATCATGGATATTCTCCAGCTATGCAAAGATCAAGGATTGGAAAGGCTAATGTCTACAAGGATCAAGTTAAATATCCCAGAGATAAAGGAATGGGCATTTACTTCATCTTCTACTGAAGATTCAATGACAGGATCTGTTGGCGGAGTAGAGGTAGTTTTGACTCCCGCTGTCTTGACTGATTTATTTGGATTGACCAATGGCGAAGAAGAATATGAGCAAGATACTCCAGAGTTTGGAAGAATGTTGATTGAGCTGGGACATGCAGAAGGCATTCCCTCAAAGCTGCTCAAGGTAAATTTTCCTTTTAAGATTAAATTTCTTGCTGAGATTGTCGGAAAGGTGCTGCTAGGCAAACACTCTGCCCACGATAACATTACAAGACAACAATTTGCACTCATGTGTGCAATTGTCAACAAGAAAAGGATCAATTGGGCAGGTGTTCTGTTTGATTTGATAAGGAAGAAGAACAGTAAGAAGGAAGTTACCCTAGGAAGGGTTATTGGGATTTTTCTAAAGGAAAGATATCCCCATCTGCTAGCTTCAGCTGCTACCACCATTAATGCCAACAAGAAGATGGATCCCAACTTGTTCTCAAAGTGGAAGAGTGAAAGTGAAGGGATAGATACTACTCTAGAGGGGGGGTGAATAGAGTTATCAAATTTTGCACTAGACAAAACTTAATGGTCTACCCAACTCCCTTGGAGTGAAATGCGGAATGAAAAGATTACAGATATAGAAATAACCCTAAAGCCTAACACAGTGTTGTGCACAGACTCAAGCTAACTGTAATTACAGTTAAGTCTTGGAAAACCTAATCAGCAACTAGCAAACCTAGTTATATCTAATCACAGCCACAATGCAAGTAAATTAAACAAGGCAAACCAGACGACATAAGGAATTTAAGTGGTTCCCCAAACAACTTGGGTACGTCTAGTCTTCTACCAACAAGGTAGGAATCCACTACAGGTTTTTGATCAGGTGCCCTGCCACCAACAGGATCTGCTTCAAGTAGATCCAGAAACCCTTTAGACTTTTGATCAGGTGTCTAAAAACCGAATACAGGTTTTTGATCAGGTGCCCTGCCACCAAGGGATACTTTTGAAGGGAGTAATAACCCTATACAGGAGGGGGAAAGAAGGTTAAGATGTCTTCTCTATTTTACAATAGATTAGAGAAGCACAAAGACTTGCACTGAGCTAGAAAGCTCAAGGAATCAAGGCTCCCCCTAGCTCAAAGAATGTCCAGGTGAAGTCTTGCTTCAGTGCAGAAACTCTTCAGTAAAAACTGAAGGAAAAACTACAAGAAGATAAATAAAATATAAAATTAGAAATCTTCAAGCAGCTGTCTTCTTCTTCTTCTTCTTCAAAAGAACTCTGAGTCTAAACTTCCTGGAATAGGAGAACTCAGGTTGAAGAAGAACAGAAGAGCTTAACACTTCTCAGATGAATGGAAATTGCTGAGAGCAGTGAACTTGGTCTTGGTGAAGGCTTGAATGCTTAAATGAATAACTGGTTAGCTAGCTGAAATCCTACTCCAAAGGATTCCTTTTATAGCAGCAACAAGCAACGACTCTCTTCAATTTGAACTGTTTGTCTTCTTCTGAAACTTGAAGCCAGGGCTACAAATATCACAAAGACAAACAAACTCTGCAGCAAAACATTCTATAAAAGGGATAAACCTTTTTCAAGGAAGCTGTAGGAAGCAATCTGATAATACAGGTACTAAATAAAATCACATCAGAGATAAACTCTTTATAGCAAAAGGAAGACTTTTCAGTCTAACGGCTATAAAGGACTGACAGTAGATAAAGTAAAATACAATGTCAGCTAATAAGACAAACAACTTTATCTGAAAAGATTTGACTCAGGCAGAAGAGATGGAGCAGATATTGCCAGGAAATATTATCATAAAACAACTGAAATAACATGCCAGATAATGTATTAATTAATTAAATATAATAAATAAATACAAAATAAAAAGGCAGACAGAAAACGTCGAGCGACCCTCGGAGATCGTCGACCGAAGAACGAAGATCGTCGAGCTATCGGACAGATAGTCGAACGATCCAAATAGTCGAACTCTCAAAGGAGATAGTCGAACTATCACAACAGATAGTCGAACTATCAGAAGATAGTCGAGCTATCAGATAGTCGACCTATCAACAGATAGTCGAACTATCAAAGCGAAACAGATAGTCGAACTATCAACAGATAGTCGAACTATCAAAGACGAACAGATAGTCGAACTATCAACAGATAATCGAACTATCAGATAGTTGAACTATCAAAGCAGATAGTCGAACTACCAAGCGAAAACAGATAGTCGACCTATCAACAGATAGTCGAACTATCAACGCAGAACAGATAGTCGAACTATCAACAGATAGTCGAGCTATCAGAGAACGACAGATAGTCGAACTATCAACAGATAGTCGAGCTATCAGATAGTTGAACTATCAAGGAAGATAGTCGAACTACTAAGGGAAAACAGATAGTCGACCTATCAGCAGATAGTCGAACTATTAGAAGAAAGCAGATAGTCGATCTATCAATAGATAGTCGAGCTATCAAACAATGCAGATAGTCGACCTATCAAACAGATAGTCGAGCTATCAGATAGTTGAACTATCCAAGCAGATAGTCGAACTATCAAAGCACACAGATAGTCGAACTATCAAAGCACACAGATTGTCGAACTATCAACTGATAGTCGAACTATCCTCGCAGACAGAACGTCGAGCAACTGATAGACGATCGTCGAATAGTTAGTCGACGATAGTCGAGCGGCGTTCGACTATAGTCGAACGAACAAACTACTTAACCAAATTCTTTATCTGGAAAAGCGGGGACTCTACAGCTAGACCACTAACCATTGACCATAGATATTTCTTGGGTCAAGGGACAAAAGGAGAAGACTAAACTCAAATCAAACTAGGGTACCAACAATCTCCCCCTATTTGAGTTAAGTCTCTCAAAAACTAAGACATAGAACTAGCTATAGAGCAATAAAATTAATACAGGAAATAGATAAACAATTAACAGTCAATCAGATAAATAACAACAGTCAAACAAAACTAAGGATCTACAGAGTCTGGCTTAGGGTCAGAAGAGCTAGGAACAAAGGAAACTTTCCGCAAAGGATCAATGGCCTCTTTCTTAGACATCTTCAAGTCTTGCACGCCAATAATCTTTAATTCTGCAGCCCTTGGAACAACTGCTTCTGGGTGCTTTTGCATATACTTTGAAGGGTCAAAGACCTCAGGGCTAACCTGGATTTTATCTAGTTCCATCATTCTGAACTTTGACATTGTAGAAAATCCTGTAGAATCCTTTCCTTCAGCCTTAGCTTTCTGAATTTGAGCTGAGCCAACAATCTCAAGAAATCTAGCCATCCTGTAATCAGGATCTAGTTCTTGGCTTTCATACACATTTTCAGAAGATGTATCAACAGGCTTAACAGCTATAAACTTAACTGATAGATATAATAAACTTTCAGCTGTGTCTTTTACTTCTTGAATAACCAGAGACGGTGGAGGAGCAAACTCAGCAAAAATTTTGCTAGATTTTTCAGAGAATATGGTTCTTTTTCCTTTTGTAGCATCCTTAGCAACATGAACTGGAATACCAGAAGAGATCTTTTTCTTAGGAGAAGGAGGAGGTGAAAATGTTGGCTTCTGATACACAACCTCCTTTACTTGTTCTTTAACTTTAGTAACATGCCTTTGAGAACCAGAATGAGATATCCCTTGGTGGCTTTGAGAGCTTTTCCTTGAAAGGTGCTGAGAGGGAGCAGATTTTGCTGACGGAGCAGAAGGATTAGCAGAAAGGTTGCCAGAGGCTCCTGCACTGGGAGGTGGTGGAGGAGGACCTCTGGGATTCCATCTGGGGTTAGGACTATCATATCTCTTAGATCTCTTTCTCTCTTTTTGCTGGTTCTTGGAGAACCACATCCAATGTTGAAACTCTTTTGACTTGGGTTCAATTCCTTTCAGAATATAATATGGAGTGTCATTATCACGATTGAGAGGAGGAGGAGCAACAACTTTTCTTTTCTTCTATGCAGCTTTCTTTTTCTTTGAATTCTCAGATAAATCTGAATCCTCTTCATCCTCAGAATGAGATTAGGGAGGATTGTCATATGGGTCATAGGCTTCAGAAACAGCCTTTTCCTTTAAAGCAGCTTTCTCCTTTTCTTCTTCTATGGCATCCTGAGCCAGAAGGGAATCCAGGTCAAGTCCTGGGGAATCATCCCAAACAGTTGATTTTTCAACTTGTAAATCCTTTTCTTTTTCTTCCAACATAGATTGTACTCTTAATTGCCAAGCAGCTCTAGCTTTTTCTTCTTCCAAACTCAGTAGAGGGGTGTCATCTTTGATTTCATCTTGATTTTCAAACACATCTTCTATATCTTTTTGAACAACTAAAGCATCTGCAACAGATTCTCGAACAACTACTTCTATTTGAGCAGCTATATCTTCTTTAATATAATCTGTAGATTCATGAACACAAATCTGCTAAATAAGCTAAAAGCATTCCTTCTAGGTATTCACAAGCTAGCAAATCAATTGACTCGTCAATAAAACGGATGAGTGAATTACCTTCATACTTTACCAACTCCCAGGATTCATCTAGATAGGATGTAATAATGCCTTCTAGGAAACGGGCAACCAAGGGAGTGGTGAGATCTTCTAAACAAACTTTACAGCAAATTCAGATAACATAACTGCATCAGATATTTCTTTGTCAGATAACACTGAAACTGATTCATCTTGAGCTGGAGCAGTCTCTTCTTGAACTGTCATTACTACATCTGTCACCGTTGGAAGATCTGCTGGAAGGGAGGAGGCTGGAAGCTCTGAGGCTGGAAGCTCTGAGACATCTTCATAGAACATCTCCCCCTGCCTGATTTCAGTGGAAACTGAAACCAGGCCCCTGGAAGAAGAGGGCTCAGCAGATTTAGAGAGGGATTGGATGGTAGCAGTCAAAGTAGCAATAGAGGAGGCAAGTGGAGCAATTGCCTCTTCAATCAAGATTTTGATTGAAGGGGTAATCAACTCCAAAATGCTGGATATGAATGCTGGGGTGACTTCAAAAGAATGTGGGGAACTGCAGATGATGGAAGATCAGCAGGAGGAATGTATTCTTGTTGAACTGGAGAACGAACAGGAGATGGAGAATGATGTGGAGAATGAACTGGAGAACGAATAGGGGACTGACGAGGTGTTGGAGTCCTCTCAGATCCTATCAAATCAAAACTAGGAGCAGATATCCTAGCCAGATGAGAAGGAATAGGAGATGCAGGAGGAGAGGGAAGAACAACCGTGGTTGTATCTCGAACAGGAGAAGCAGGAAGTCGTACTTCAGCTGAAGTTGATGGAACTTCAACTGAGGTAGATGGAACTGAAGAGGATGGAACTACTTCAGTAGAAGTTGATGGTAATGCAGAAGAAGATGATGGAAGAGAAGGATGAGCTGAGCCAGCTACTTGAGGGTGAGGAGTGACTGAATCAGTCCTTGTGCTCTCGGATGTCGCTGGAGCAACCCCTATGAGAGCGGGCTTTATAAACGTCCTCTTCCACTTGGAGAACAAATTCGGATCCATCTTCTTGCTTGCATTAATTGTTGTAGCAGTTGAACTCAGCAGCTGGGGATACTTCTCTTTCAGAAAAATTCCAATAACCCTGCCTAGGGTAACCTCTTTCTTACTGTTCTTTTTCCTTATCAGATCGAACATTACTCCTGCCCAATTAATCCTTTTCTGATTAACAATTGCACACATCAGTGCAAATTGTTGCCTTGTAATGTTGTTATGAGCAGAGTGCTTCCCAAGGAGCACTTTTCCAACTATCTCAGCAAGAAATTTAATCTTAAATGGGAAATTGACCTTGAGCAGCTTGGAGGGAATGCCTTCGGCATGTCCCAGCTCAGTAAGCATTCTTCCAAACTCTTGAGCATCTTGCTCATAATCTTCTTCGCCATTAATCAATCCAAAAACATCAGTCAGAATGGCGGGAGTTAAAATTACCTCTTCTCCGCCAATAGAGCCGGTCATCGATTCGTCGGTGGAGGACGAAGTAAATGCCCATTCCTTAATCTCGGAATATTTAACTTTATCCTTGTAGACATTAATCTTTCTAGACCTTGATCTCGGCATAACTGAAGAATTTCCATAATCCCTACTTCACAGCAACTGAATGCGTCAAAATCGACGCTGAAACCTGCATCGAACTTTACAACAGCTAGCACTGCTGGAGAAATCGCCATTGAAGGAGCTGGAGAAGACGAAAGACGATGAGGAGACGAAGCGGCAGAAATCGCAAGCGGGAAGACAGAATGCAAAAGTCACGCTCCGTCGACGATAAAACAAAAGATCTTTTAACCTAGGTCGACTATCGGCTTTATATTAGACCGGAGATAGTCGATCTATTAAAAAGATACTGGACCCGATGGTCGAACGGCCGTTCGACGATCGGTCCAGAAGCAGAGTAGTCGATCAATCGTTCGACTATTTTTGGCTTCTCAAACAACAAGCTGTCGTCATCCAGAGATCGACGATAAGCTCGACCTGTTCGACGATCTTCGAACGCCGGTCGACGATCTTCAAACAGATAAGCTATCATTAACCAGAGGTCGACGATAGGCATGATCCGTTCGACGATCTTCGATCATCGTTCGACGATCTTCAAGCAGGTTTCAACATTGGCAGATATAGTCACACTTAGTCTCGTCATTGATCATGCCTAGTTGAACTAAAAGAACAGATGCTTCTGTTCATCTAAGGGCTTGGTGAATATATCACCTCTCTGAAACTCAGTGGATATGAACTCAAGACAAATCTTGTTCTTTCCACACAATCTCTCAGGAAATGGTGCCGAATCTCAATGTGCTTCGTTCTAGAGTGGTGCACTGGATTTTTTGCAATGGAGATAGCACTGGTACTGTCACACATGATTTTGGTGTTCTTGTGTGAGTAACCATAATCCACAAGCTGGTTTTGAATCCACAGGATCTGTGAACAACAACTAGCAGCTGCTATATATTCAGCCTCTGCAGTTGAAGTTGAGACAGAAGCCTACTTCTTACAGAACCAGAGACCAATCTCTCTCCCAGGAACTGACAAGTTCCTGAGGTGCTCTTCCTGTCAACTCTGCAACCAGCATAATCAGAATCAGAATATCCAATTAATTCAAATTCTGACTCAGCTGGGTACCAAAGTCCAAGATTTGGACATCCCTTCAGGTATCTCAGGATTCTCTTGAGAAGAGTAAGATGAGGTTCCTTGGGGTTGACCTGGAATCTAGCACAGAGGCATGTAGCAAACATTATATCTGGCCTACTTGCAGTTAAATATAATAGGGAACCAACAATGACCCTATAATTCTTTTGATCAACTGGCTTGCCGTGATCATCAGAATCAATAACTACATTAGTAGCCATAGGAGTAGGCATTGCTGAAGCATCAGCCATCCCAATTTTCTTTACCAATTCCTTGGCATATTTGGATTGGGAGATGAAGATACCATCAGCATCTTGCTTAACTTGGAGACCAAGAAGTAAGACAGCACACCCATACTACTCATCTCAAACTTAGAGTGCATCAGGTCAGAGAACCTTTTGCAAAGTTTGGGATCAGTGGAGCCAAATATAATATCATCCACATACACTTGAACTAACACGATTGTGTCCTTGTGATGCTTGACGAAAAGGGTTCTATCAACTACTCCCCTAGTAAAGTTGTGCTCTAAAAGGAAACTAGCTTGAGTCTCATACAAGGCTCTGGGTGCTTGTTTTAGTCCATAAAGAGCTTTATCCAACTTGAACACATGAGAGGGCTGAGTTGAAGAAACAAACCCTGGTGGTTGTTCAACAAACACCTCTTCCTTATGCTCACCATTCAGGAATGTACTTTTGACATCCATTTGAAAGACCTTAAACTTCATGTAGGCTGCATAGGCCAAGAAGATCCTTATTGCTTCTAGCCTTGCAACAGGAGCAAAGGTTTGGTCATAATCTATACCTTCCTCCTGTCTGTAGCCCTGAGCTACAAGCCTTGCTTTATTCCTTACAATAATTCCATTTGCATCCAACTTGTTTCTATACACCACTTGGTGCCTATGATCATTGGCCTTTAGGTCTTGGAACCAAAGTCCAAACTTTACATCTCTCAAACTGATTGAGTTCCTCTTGCATAGCAATGATCCAGTGGGGATCTAGCTCTGCATCTTTAAAGGTGAGGGGCTCAACCTGTGAGAGGAAACAAGCGTGCATCACATCCTGTCTTAACTGGTGTCTTGTTTGCACACCAGCTGATATGTCTCCAATCACTTGAGATGTGGGGTGATCTCTAAGTGTGACAATATCAGTAGGTGGGATGTGATCTTCAGCAACAATTGGGATTAATTCCACAGGAGGAATTTGATCTACTGTTGGTGGTACACAACAACTTCTTCTGCAATGTCTTCATCACTGTCTGATTCAGTGATCTGAAGAGTTGATAGTTGAAGAATCTCTTGAGTAGCATCAGGTACCTGCAATGAACTAGAGGAAGGAGAATTTTCCTTCTCCTTGTAAAACATCTGAGACTCATCAAAAATACATGCATAGATTCTTCATTTTACAGGTTGATTTGTTTATAACCCTATAAGCTTTGCCTACTTGGGAATATCCAAGCATGATTCCCATTGAAGCTTTTGCTTCAAACTTTCTAAGGTATTCTTTATTCTTATTATGAATATAAACTACACAACCAAATATTCTAAATAATTAATTTTAGGTTTCTTTCCTTTAAGCAACTCATAAGGAGTTTTACACTTAAGCTTGTGTATCAAACTTCTATTCAAGACATAATTGGCTGTACTAACGGCCTTTGCCCAATAGGAGAGAGGCATATTAGCATCTGCCAACAATGTACTAGCAGCTTCAATTCAATGAGTGTTCGATTTTTCCTTTCAACTCCCCATTTTGTTGGGGAGTTCTAGGAGCTGAGAAGCTATGTTTGATACCTTCTCTCTCACAGAATTCTTGCATGAGAAGAGAGTCAAACTCAGTACCATGACCACTTCTGATCAAGGCCACATGAGTAGAGTACTCAGTCTACACACATAATAGAAAGTCTGTAAGGGCTTTGAAGTTATCAGCCTTAGTTCTCAAAAGAAAACCCAACTGAACCTAGAGAAGTCATCTACAATACTACTTACTAAGGTGTAATACTTCCCTCCTAAACTCTGTACATTTATTGGGCCTAATAGGTCCAAATGTAATAGATACAGGATTCTAGGAGAATCACTTTTATTTACAGATTTAAAAGAATTCTTGGTTTGCTTTCCTAGCTGACAAGCCTTGCATAGGCTCTCCTTCTTATAGGGGCAAGAAGGTAAACCTCTAACAAGGTTGTGTTTAGATAACCTAGATTATTTTTAAGGTTAACATGACTAAGCCTCTTATGCCACAAAGAATTATTATTAATTTTTACTTCATTAATAGACAAATTTCACAATGAGTTGAATTGAAATCTACTAAATAAATATTACCTATTCTAATGCCTACTAAAACAACATTATTATTTAAAAGTAATATTACAAGAAGAGTTAGAAAATGAAACCTGGTAGCCAGCATCACATAGCTGGCTTACTGAAATCAAATTGTGCTTCAGTCCTGTCACATATGCAACTCTCTTGAAAGTAACTGCTCCAATTGTGATCTTGCCATAGCCTTCTGTCTGACCACAGCTGGAATCTCCAAAGATAACCTTTGGGCCGAGCTTAGCTTTGAATTTTGACAGATGATTTTTATTTCCTGTCATATGCTTGGAGCATCCACTATCCAAATACCACTTATTTTGAGTGATTGGATAGGCATTCACCTGCAAGACATTTATTTAGACAGTGTGCCCAGGTAACCTTGGGTCCTTTGTTTTTCACATAAGAAAAGCTAGAAATAAATGAAAATGCAGGCTGAGGGTGATAACCTAATGGGTGAGATCTCCTAGGTGGGATTCTCCATGCAGATGATGGGTCAACAAACCTAGGGTTTCTATTTTCATTTAGGTTTCTACGTGTTTGATTATGATTTGGAAAATCATATTGAAAACGTCGATCGACGTTCGACGATGGGCTCTCAGATCGTCGAGCTTCGTTCGACCATTGAGCTTCCGATCGTCGAGCGGCGTTCGACGCTCTTTGCATTTCTTTAAAAATTTCTTCCTCTTTTCTCTCTTAGCTTTATTTAAAGTTTTATTAACTGGTTTACTTGCTCAGTGTTCTTCATTCCACTAGCTGAAATGAAGTTCACTGGAGTTGAAAGATTATTTTTAAGAATAACTGGGGGTTCACTGGGAAAGCTCCTAAGCCTAGTTTGTTATTACCTGACCTAGTGTTAGTCATGTTGGTAATTTCTAATAACTTAAGGCTTCTACCATTAAGTGTTCTTCTAACCTCTTAGACTTAGCTAACTCCATTTTAAGAAATTTTAATTTCTTCACTACAAGTAGTGAGATCTTTCCTTTAGCTTAATATTTTCTGTAGCAATTAATTCTGAGTCAGCTAACTTATTTCTAAGTTCTTTTATCTCCTTTTCTGAGCTAATCAATCTAAGCATAAAGATTTAAAAAATCTAATTTAAATTCAGCTGAGTAATCATAAGAAGATAATACCTCATCTTCTGTAGGTTATCTTTCATCTGAATCTGAACTCTCTGCAGCAGAGTGGTTGCTGCAAGCATCTATTGCCATGAGGCAAACTTCTTTTGCCTTCTTCTCTTCCTCATCCTCACTGGAGCTTGAGGAAGAGGATTCTTCATCAGAATCACTCCAGGTTTCAGCAATGAAACCTCTCTCCTTTTTCTTGTTCTGTAGGAGGATGGCTTGGAGTGCTTCCTGTGCTGTTCCTTTTCTTTCCTCTTGTCTTTGTTCTTCTACCTCTGGACACTCTGGTAAGATGTGTCCAGGCTTCCTGCAACCATAACAGATAATTTCTTAGCTGGTGAACGTCATACCTTGGTTTGTCTTCATAGCGTGAAGACTTCTTTCTGAATTCCTTTCTTCCCATCTTGAGAAACCTCTTGGCAAATAATGCCATTAGCTCCTCATTGGATTGGCTGCCTTCAGAAGCTCAGCAGCCTTAAGAGCTTAGAGATTGCTCTTTTCTTGTTTGGAGTAGGGGTCTTTGCTTCAGCTCTCTGCTTCCCTTGTCTTCAGCACTTGCTCAAAGACTTGAGCTTGCCGAGAAGGGCTTCAGTTGAAATCTCATTTGTACTTATGGCTTCCTTGATGGGCCAGATCCTTAGATCCCATGTGCTAGGGAAGCACATAAGAATATTATCATTGACCGCTTTCAATGGATATAGTCCTTGGCAGGGTCCTCATCTCATTGATGATTTGAGCTGAGCCTGGTGTACAGGCTTCAACTGATTCAGCATCGTTTTCTTGAATGTTCTCATATTGTTGAGATAAGGTTGGACCTTCC